>CM076572.1:105665347-106322670 GCA_034641835.2 Pinus albicaulis
TTATGCTAGTGGGACTTGACAATTGATTTACTTTTGTTAATGACAAGTTGTGGATGCAATGCTTTAATCAACTCATCTTATCATTATTTTGTCTTTGATGACTGCCATTCATTTTATCATTTTCTCATCATTACATCCAATGACAGTTGTTTTACATCCTCTGATATTCATCGTTCAATATCTTACTGTTCAGATTTTTGCCAAGTGGTTGAGGTGTGTCAGCCTTCGCTGATAGTTTTTTTAGGGCCTCACTATTTATGAATCCTAATTACATAAATCCTACTGCAGAAATCCGGTTTACTTCTCCTACTTATGTTTTTAATTTAACAAGTTATTTTTAGAAATATTCAGAAAACATTGAAGTAAACACACTGCAACCTACACATACATACATATCAAATACTGAAGAATTAAGCACATTCGACAAAGGACACACAATATTTTTTGGACAAATGTCCTCGAAAAAACCCAATGCTGGAAAACTAGTGCAACAACTCTTGAGGGTTTTATTATTATGCAAAATTATGAATACAAACTAGGGTACCAGTAGTGGTTTACCCAACAGAGAAAATCCAGGCAGAAGTACCTCTATCTTCGGAGATAGATAATATCTTTGATTCAGTTGAGGATGAAGAACCCCACAGGTGCCTACGTAGTCACTGCGTCACCCTTCAATGTGGCTGCATCACCTCTTCTGAATTTGCTAAATATGAGCCCTATATGGCCAACTAAAACCCCAATGCAGCTCTCTAAATGACTGCATCAACCTCTTCCGGCTCTGCATCCCTCTATGTGAGCCCTTCTGGCTCTGCGTCACCCCTACTGGGCTTACGTTGCCTCTGCGTCACCCCTCCTGGGCTTACACTGCCTCTATGTCACCCTTCCTGGTCCTGCACTGCTATGTGGTACAAATCTGCCTCTTTGTTATTGTATTCTCGACTTTGAATTTGAAATCTCTCTACCGATATGCTCCTCACTGCACTGCAAGCTCACTCGAAAATTCTCAGCTAACAACACTCCAAAATTTCGACTTAGCTCAAGTGCTACCACTATGTGTGTTCTCCAACTGACCCCAAGCCTTTATTTAATACTTTTCTTGTTGAAGAATCAACGGTCGTGATCTAATCTCTAATCGATGACTAAGATTATAAAAGACTTGATCCTCGTCACTTAGAACATTCTCACCCCTAAGTTAGACTTAGGGTCTCCATTAAAATAATTAAATATTGGAATAACTTAAGTTCCAAGTGGAAATTCTCCAAACGATTTCTGGGTCTTGGAGATCTCATGTGTTCTAGCCCCTCCACAAAGTTTCACAGCTAGAGCACATCTGATGCTACCCAAAAAATCAACACTCATTGTCTCGACATGATTGCTGAATATGATCAGATCTATGTTCCTCCACAAGATTCTCATTATAATCCCGTGCCTCTAATTGAAATTTTATTTATTTATTTATTATTTATTTATTTTATTTTTGTTTATTTTATTTATTATTATTATTTTTTTAGAATTTTTGAGGTTTTTGAGAGGATCATTGTGAAATTTATGATCGAATCACTGAATGGTTGGAGCAATCTTGCTCAGTAAGCTCCATTGCAATAAACATGTTTCGACCTTTTCTTATGCTTGCTAAGCAGGATGACACAAAAGAAGGCACATTCACAAGAAGTATTCGAGGTTTGTCTAATTATGGTTGCCATTGAGAAGGTAAGAATGTGAATTGGATGAGAGTATTAGTTTTGATACATATTTCTTCCTACAGAAATGACCTTCATTTTGTTGTGCAAGTCATTCAAGCTCTCATCTCTTCCCTTGCACACCACTTTAAATCTGTTTTAATCAATCATATCTTTGTGATTGCAGGTCGAGAATGATTATGGTGGTTGTTATCACTCAATAATTTCTCCAAGTTCAAGAGAGAACTCACCGAGGTAACCACAACCCTACTTCAAACTCTAGGATCTAGCCTTCCTAGGGTTCAGATAGGGCTCTCTCTTTAAAGTTTAACTTTGTTTTAATTTGTGAATATTAGGCTAGCTATGAAAGTGCAATTTTGGTTTGGTTTTGTTGGATTTGGTGGGAAAATTTCACTTGGAGGGATAGATAGAGGGAAATCTACTTGTCCATTGGGCTATGGAGTCTAAGTCAAGCTAACAGAACTGGGATCAAGGCCTAAAAGGTCAAATGCCTTCCGGGCAAGATAGATAACCCTTGGAGATCTTGGAAAATTGGTTTTGTGAGGTGATATGATCGGGATAAAGGGCACTTAAGGATCCTTTGATCTGAAAAAGGGAAGTAGTAGATAGAGGTAAAATCGAAGAGGGAGCAATTAAGGGTTCCCTCCACCGGAAATCAAAAGAAAACAAAGAAATGATAACTAGTTAAAAACAGGGTGCTATTAACATGTCCTGTAGTAATACTCCTAGTTATACATTCAGATTTAGAATTAAAACACATATGTATGCATGTAACAAAAGAAGATAACAATGACAAGTTTAAGAGAGTACTTCACTCCAAATAGCTTATCACAGGGATCCTGAAGTATGATGCCAAATAGGTGATCTAGTTTGCTACTCAAAATCAAAATCCAAAGCCTTCAAGTCAACAAAATATCTATAGTAATCTCCAACAATTTTATTCCACCAAAATACTTCAAAGAGTGAAGTATTTATACAAATTCTAAACTAGAATATCTTGAAAAAATATCAAGATTGGTTTACAAATATCGCCAATTATTTTTCATAAATAGAACTTAAGTAAAGGACACTCAAAACTAATGCATCTATTTGGCACTATTTTTTTATGGATAGGTGATGAAAAAGAGGAGAATTCGAATTTGATCTCAACTCTTAGTTGATGATGAGGCATCCAAGTCACTAACTGTCTCCTTTCTTTGTGCATTTTGCTCCAGCAATTCTGAAAACTTGGGGTCCAATGATACCTTTGTATTTCTCAATCCGAAATAGATATGTAAAAAGTGAAAGAGGTTATTGTAGATAAATATGTTGTTGAGATAAACCGCTCTCATTTGTCTAAAATTCAGCTCCAGATGTTCACAATAGGCTCTGCAAAAAGATGTGTAAAACATAGCTTTGCACAGTTTGAAAAATAGGCTGTAACGATGTGCATGTGTCTCTCATTCCGTAATACTTGTGCAAAAAGTGAGATAGGTGTTTGTAGATGGGTCTCTTAGGAACAAAAACCTCCTTCAGGTTTGTGAGATGTATTTCTTATTGGCCACAATATTTTATGCAAAATGATGACTTAACAGGAATTTTCTGTAAAAAGTGCTTTCACATATTGTTTAATATTTCCAAACCCATAATGGCTGTTAGAAAAGTGTGAGAGGTTTTTGTAGTTGGAGATCTTAGGAACATAAACCTCCTTCAGTTTTGCAAAATTCATCTTGGATTGGTCACAATAGTTTCTGCAAAACAATGGCTTTAAAAAGGAAATTTCTGCAAAAATGTCCCTTCTTGCTCCGTTTTCATCTTTGAACCTTACTGTTCTTTTAACTGTTTTTACTTTCACTTTGGATAAATTTCATTGTTGTTGAAAATATTTTCATCTTTATTTACCATTTACTGCCTCTGTTTTTACTTTTACTGTTTTACCTTGACTTTTCTGTAACTTCTTTTGATTTGACTTTCACTCTAACTTTCATCTGATACACTTTAACTCTGATGCTCTTTGATTGTTCTGTTTTCACTGTCACTGTGACTCCTTACTTTACTTTGAAATTTAACCTTTACTGTGAGTTCTTCCTTTTACCCTGAGTATTATGAATGCCCTATTTAATCTTTACATTAAAATGCTCTTTTATCTTTTACAGGATGACTGTTCTTCAACTCTGATGCCTGGAATCTTTTAAGGAAAATCCTTTGAATTTATTTCCTTGTAACTTCTTGGAGTAAAACATATCTTTAATTAGTATTTAGATTGTTTTATCCAAATTCTCCTTTTGCTAATGACCTGCAAAACAAAATAATTGTTAATGAAACCCTGCCTGCAGGGAGGTGATAATGGCTTTAAGTGGTCACAGTACTGGATTTGATTTTGGCACTTTGGGACCTTCAGAATTGCTAAAACTCTGTTTTTTTGGCATTTTGGCTACTTCTGCAAGTTTAGATAGTTTGCAGAAGTAATTTTCACTTTTGGCAGAGGCTTCTTGGATAAATTTGGCAAAGTATAGGTGTTACACAACAATTTGTCACGCGTCCACCGCAATTCCAGTCCCGCACATTGGAGGGTTCATTTCGTGACACGTGAGCGGTGACATAACCTAAAAACACTTTCATGGCATTCCCCCTAGACATGGACTGGAATTTCATTCCCCCGAAGACATCTCCTTGTGAAAAACCCTAAAAATAGCCTTTTCATCCTTGGCGCGTTCTTGAGTGTTATGCCCATGGCAATCGGGGAAATCCTCCAAGAGAGACGCGCCAATTGGCACTACGTCTCGAGCCGCACCAGCGCCAAGCAATAAAGGGTGTTTTAAAAATAAATGGTGGAAAGTGGCCCCAACCAATACCAATTCCTAACCTGGTCTCTATTGAGTTGGGAGGTTGGCTTCAAATCTCCATGTAGAGGAAGTTTTCTCCCACCTCTCATGAGCTTCCTTGAGGATAGGGCCAATCCCATGATTGTAGGGATCCCAACTCCCCTTCCTCCATCTATATAAGCTTGCCATTTTCCTTTGCAAGCTAATCTCCAAGAGCCTTCATAGCCCAAAGAATGCTGCAATAGTCCTCATAGTGTCAAATCAATAGCAAGGAGATTGATGATCGAAGAGAGAGGCTTGTCCCCATTCCTGAAAAGCTTTTGTGAGACGTATTTCACTGACGACCCGCCAAAGGAATACTTCAGTGTTAGAGCCAGGTTGTATCATCCTTTGTTTCATTAATGATAAACGACTATGATTATAGTTCCACTTGTATTTTTCATGTTTTACGATTATGAGTTGTGTCCTCTCTTACTGACACATAGTTGCAAATATTTGGTTTTACGCTTGTATGTTCGTCGTGTTTCTTGTGTGCAGGTGTTCGATCACGCCAAGTGGGAGAATTGTGACCTGCCGGAGCAAGGGATCGGGAGCATTATCCTCTCCACAACGACAATAGCGTTGGACAAAAGGTAAGCCTTGTATCGCGCCTTGGTTATTGCAATTAGGAGCTTGCGTTGTAGCGTGATTTGATTGTTGCTAGACCCGTTCTGGGCTAGTAGGGATCACCTCTATCCACAGAGGGGATTTACCTCTATAACAAATTGGCAACTCCACTGGAAAGTTAGCTTGTTGTCTGATTTATAAACTACATACAGAGCCTGAAGTTAGCCAGATAGCCTTCGAAATGCTCTTGCTTTGCATTAGCGAAAGTATATGAATGCTACTTCAGTCAATCTCTGGTTTAGTTTATGAACTGAACACTTGGAGTATTGTCTTGTATTTTTGGTCCATCCTTGACTTTACTTGCTTGATCAGCTCTTTTGGCTGGCTCTTGCTATGTGTTTGGCTTCTTGTTTAGCTTTACCAGCACTGGTCTGCTTCTTGGATTGCTTATTTTTTATTTTGCCTTAGTAAACTCGGCTGGCGCGCTTTTCAGTGTGACAGTCGCGCCCACTGGCGCATGTTGTCAGTGTAATACTCATGCCAATACCATTTTGGCACTAGTTTCAGCCTTACAGTTGCGCCATCCTGTAAGGTGCCAGGGTTTGCTGTGTTTTGAGCCTTCTAAGACTGATCTGGGTGTTTGGTCTTGTTTTTTTGACTACTTGAGTGTTCTGGAGCCTTGTTTGACTGACTGTGACCTTCTTCCTTTGGTTGTTTACCCATTTCTATCAATTTTACATTTTAGCCCTAGGGCATCTAGGTGCTATCGTGTGTCGAGCCTCCCTTGGGAGTTTTTGGTTTCTGTCTGATCAGTCAGCTTTGTGATTGCTTCTCCGCACTCATTTGGTGGTTTTATATTGTTTCATTGCGTTATTTGAGTGATTAGCTTCCTCTTCATTCGAATTCCGCTTTGTCTCGTTTTGGGCCTAGATTACATGGTTCAATGGAGTCTTGGAGATTCTCGCTTGGAAGTGGTGATCTGTCTGGTTGGGAGAAATTCCTGTTTTTTCATTTTCGTGCGCTGGGTGCTTAAGGTATGGAATCAATCCCGCCACCTGCTATTGAAGTGAAGTTGTTTGGTGAGTAAGTTCTTTGCATTGGCGCTAGTTGTCAATGATAAAGTCGGTCAATTTCAAGTGTGTGAAAATTGAGCTTCCCTAAATCCTTCATCGTTATGTCTTTTCCCTTCTTAGTCTTTTCTTATCATATGAGCATAGATTACATTGCTCATTGTTTGAAATGTCTTCTCTCCATGATTGCTTGATGTAAAAGGGAATGAATGTCTTGTTTTGATCTCATGCTTCGGAAGTCCTCTTTGTGTTTTTTCACCTTTTGAGGAATTTCGTTACAAAGTGTTTTGAAACAATGATTGCATTCTTAGTGTTTGTTTGCATCCCTTTTACATTCATCCTTCATTAAGAAGATTTGAATTATTTTAGTTTTCGTCTCAAAGTTTTCTTTTCGTTAAAATACATTAGATCACATTGCATTGAAAAGTATTTTTGAGATTTATCATTGAACTTAGATCACATTGTTTAATTATTGAAAACTATAAATCGCTTTGAGTGCATTCTCTTTTATTAAAAGCATGCATTAAGTAGATTCTCATTTCATCGAAAAATGCATTGAGTGCATTCTTATCATTTGAAAAGGGAAAAAGGAAATTGTGCATAGATTACAATTGCATAGTTTTTGAAAAAGAGAATTTTGCATAGATTACATTGCATTATTCGCATCGTTGAATGTTTGAAATTACTTTTGGATAGTGAAAGTCATCTAGTTTGAAAAATATTTCGTTTGCAGTGTTGTTGTTTGTTGCATCATTGTTTGAAACTCTTCCTTTTACTAGATAGCATTCATCGAATTGAAAGATTTCTTTTCTCATATAGCTGCATATAGGTGTTACACAGTAATTTTTCACCGTCCCTACCATTCCCCGTCCCACACAATGGAGGACCCATTATGTGACTTGTGAACACTATCATGCCTTGAAAACATCATCAATGCATCCCTCTGAGTATGAGCTTCATTTTCCCTTGAGACATCTCCTTGCAAAACTCATGAAAAACAACTCTGTTTGCGCATTGGCGCGGGTAGACAGTTCAGTGCTCGCGCCAATCAGGGAAATCCTGTAAAGAGGTCGCGCCACTTGGCGCTCCGTCATAGAGCAGCAATCGCGCCACCCATTTTAGGGACTGTTTTTTATATATGGATGGCGGAATTTGAGTTCAAACAAACTCACAACCACTGCCTATCTTGAGTTGGGAGGTTTGGCTACGGGAGTTCTATGGAAGGGAAGTAGTTTTGCCACCTTCTATGGAACCTTCTTTGTTGATAGGGCCAATCCCATAATAATAGGGATCCCAACTCCCTCCTTCCCCATCTATAAAAGCTTGCTCAGATCCATGGCAAGCTAGTCTTGAAGTGCTGAAGCTTTGCATCTCCTATTCACAAGTGCCTTTGTGCTGAAAAGAATCCTTCCTTTCCCTTAAGGCCCATTCGAGCAAGGAGACCATTGTCACGAGACTCTGGAGAGGTTTCCCTTTCCTCCGGCGAGCTTTGCGAGACGTGGACGACCGGAGACCCGCGCGAAGGAGGCTGCAGCGTCAGAACTTGGTTGTAACTTCTATTCGTTTACCACTTTAATAGATGACTATGATTATGGTTCCACTCCTTTTTCCATTATGTTAATGCGAGCAATGTCTTTTCTGACCGATGTTTAGTTACGTATGCTGGTTCCTATGCTTGTATCTGTTTGTTCTTTCTGTGTGCAGGTGTTCATCCACGGAGATCGTGGAAGGATTGTGATCTGCCAGGACTGAAGGACGGGGACATCTCTTTTTCAGATCGAGCGTTGGAATCCAGGTAGGTTTTTATCCCAAATCTTTCATTCGTAACTAGGAGCCTGCGTCATAGCATTGTTTGTTTGTTGCTAGACCCCTGCTGGGCTAGTAGGGATCGCCTCTGTCCGCAGAGGGGATTTACCTTCTCAACAAATTGGCGACTCCGCTGGGAATCGTCCGGTTTTCCTTGTCTCGTTTATGATTGGTTCGCTTTGATTGTTTCTCCTTGCTTGATGAACCTTCTGGGTTGGGTTCTTTCATTATTTTAGCCTTGTGGTTTGCTTAGCTTGTGTTGGTCTTTTTCTCAGATTAGCTTGTTTTTAGTTTTCATTGAAGAATTCGACTGGCGCGGGTTTTTACCTGACAGTCGCGCCACTTGGCGCGTGTTGAATTTGTCTGTCTCGCGCTACTCGGCCTCTGGCGCTAGTTTCAAGGCCACAGTCGCGCCACCCCTGTGACTTTTTTTGAATTTCTTCAATTTTTGGCTTTCTGAGCTTGACCAATACTTTTCTTCTTGACTTCTTGATTGTTTGAGTGCATTGGAGTCTGGTTTGACTGGAATTCACCGCTATCCTTTGGTTGTTTGCCTCTATCTATCGGTTTCACGATTTGAGCCCTAGGGCATCTAGTGGCATAGTGAATCGAGCCCTCCTTGGGAGTTTTGGTGTCTTGATTGTCCTGTCGACTTGTTGATTGATTCTCCACGCCCTCTTAGCAGTCTTTGATTGTTTTGTTGCGTCTTTTGAGTGTTTGTTCGTTCTTTCATTCAGGATTCGTTTGCCCTTGCTTTGGACCCAGATCACACGGCCCATTGGGGTGTTTTTGAGTCTTTCTTCGATTTGAGAGACTTTGGGTCGATTTAGAGATTTGGTTGCTTGCTTGGTGAGTGAATGTTGTTTGCTTTGCTCTCTTAGTTATCATTTCTCTAATTGTTCCTTTTGTTTTCAGTGCACATTAACCATTAGACATTGAAAATTTTAAAAAAAAAAATATAATCTCTTTTGTTTTTTTAATTAGTGCAAATTGTCATCTTTTCCGTATCACTAGTGATTAGTGTTTGAATGAAAATGTGCAATTGCATTAGTTGCATTAGAGACATTCTTGTTTGTATTCCGTTCATTTCGTTTGTATTAAAGCTCTCGACTCTCATTTAACTAGTTTTCATCGAACGAAATGTTGCATCGTGGCATATAGCTTGCATTTAGGAGACACTACATACGATAAGGCCTGGAAATTGAAACTTAATTGAAGATCAACCGTAAAATTCATTCAATTAACCTAAGGCAACATTGGAACTTAACGCAACATATTTAGAAGGTCTAGGCTAGAGACGTGTTCCGGCGTCGTTAAACCTAGCAGCTGTCGTTCGCCTGTTGGCTTTAGACAGCGCTAGTACGGACTTGCGCTCCCCGTACTGTCGCGTATATAAAGGGAGACCCCTATAGGTTTTCAATCCTTTATCCACAGGAAGCCGAGTCTGCCGCCCTATACCCGTGATACACCGAACACAGCATTCGGGGAGACTACCCGCACGTACGGAAAGTCCTTGGTCGATTTCTGTTTCATTATTTGAAACCAAGGTGTATATTGCAGTTCACGGATATTTGGTACACCCTTTGTGCCTAGTTTTTTCCTGAGCAGTCATTTGGTCTTTTCTGACTCCCTAAACTTGAAAAGACCGTCAAGCGCTTGTCCTTTCACGCTTGTGTCAACCCTGAAAGAGATAGAGTCATCTTTTTATCGTTTCTCGACTCTTGAAACATGAAACGGTAGAATTTATTACTTTCCAATGTGGTAAAATTAATCGCCCACGATTTCACGCCTGCTTAGATATTGCTTGGTGACCGTTTGATCGTGTGCCCTTAACTCTTGTTCAGCCCGTGTGTGGTTTTGAGTTTGATGGCAACTTTTTCAGAGTTCACCAACCAAGGAATCCCCTCAGAAGGGAATCCTGGTCATTTTCCTCCTTTTGGAAATGTTGGTGCTCCTTACATGGCGACGTTGTCCCTTCCCGGGTTAACTGTTGGGTTGCCTGTTTGGTTGTTCTCAACCTCTGTAGTTCCGAATGTCTCCACTACTGTTCAGTCAGTTCCTCCGACGGAACAACTTCATGTTGATTCCAAGGTGGACCTCTCCCCTTCTTCGCCTATTTCTGCGTCCTCCTCTTCTACTTCGCCTGGTGAAAGCTTGGATTCAAGTAACCAGGTGGCTAAGAAGAAGAAGAAGAAGACAAAGAAGAAGAAGTCTGATAAGCGAGAGGCTAAATGTACAGCTACGGTCCCTAAGGAATCTCCTCTTGATAGTCCTTCCAACCCTCCTCGGAAAGTCAAGTTCCCGTGCATGTTGTGCACGGGAGACCATTTGCTTCGAGATTGCCCTGGCATTCCCAAGGTGCTCGAAATATGGTCCAACGACCGCCCACCGGTGCCTTTGGCTTCCGGGAGTCAAGTTGGGGGCACGTCTTCAGCTGTTGTTGATAAGAATTCTAAGAAGCAGGGTAAGATCACCAATCCCTGTAAGTTGTGTGAAGGGCACCATGCCATTCACCTTTGTCCTTATATGGATGAAGCCAGGCAAGTCTTGGACAACCCAGTCGATTCTACACCACGCCTTCCACCTGGTTATAATCGGCTTTCTTTGAGTTCTTTGCCACCTGATCCTATGATTGGTCAAGAGTTATCCTTGGTCGATCCCACTCCCCCAGAAATTCAAATTCACGAATCCGGCCCTGACCAACCATTGGTCGTAGGATCGGTTGAACTGGCCCCGTCCGCGGTGCACCAGGTCTTTTCTGTCGAGAGTGGATCTCACACTCCCCATGTCCTTCTGATTTCTTCAGATTCGTCAGACTTGAAGAAAGATTCTCCTGTCCCTGTGCTTCAAGAAGCCGCTCCTCCGCCTCCCATGATGGAGACTCCAGAGGATATTCCTCCCGCCTTCGAGATGGAGGTCATGGATGAGGCTTCTGCTTCCGTAACATCAGGGGAAGACCTTCGAATTTCGATGGTAGCCCCTCCGAGTAGTTTGGTCGCTTCCTTTGATTAGAATCGATTTGCAGGATTTCGCCTTTCGTCTTATGTGCCTTTCGAGATTACGGTACAGGCTCTTGGTCTGGTTGTACCCAGCACCATTATAGACGAAGGTGCGTCTGTTAGTATTCTGTCTTCAAATACCTGGCAAGCTTTCGGTTCACCACCGCTTGCGCCTGTTACGCAGAATCTGTTGTCATTCAATAGAAGGACCAGTCAACCGTTGGGGATCCTTCCAAGGTTACCAATTACTTTGGGAGGGAAAACCGTCCATATGGATGTGATGGTCGTTCCAGGCCCCTTGGATTTCCATCTGCTCCTAGGGCGCGATTACACCTATGCCATGGGAGCGCTTGTCTCCTCCCTTTTTCGTGTGGCCTGTTTTCCACATGAAGGACGGATTGTGACCATTGATCAGCTGTCGTTCTTTGGTCCCAATGTAGCATCTGGTCCGCCATCACCCCCTCCTGGTTTCTATCCACCCGTTGTATCTGCTCCGCCGCAGGTCAACTATGTGGCTACTTACCCCGTGCCTGTGCTCAGTGATGATGCCGTAGTGCATAATGTGCTGGGGGCATTGGGTCCTGACTTCCAGGATGTTTTTCTTCCATCGGGAGTGGAACTCTTGGAAGCGATGACTTCTCGTTCATTATGATGAAGTCAGCGGAGCACAGTTCTTTTCCTTGTGTCAAGCTCCTTAAAAAATGAAACAAGGTTGTCGGAGCACAGTTCCTTGTCTTGTGTCAAGCTCCTTAAAAAATGAAACAAGGTTTGTCGGAGCACAGTTCATGGTCTTGTGTCAAGCTCCCTAAACCATGAAACAAGGTGTTTGAGGATAGTTCTTTTAATGTGTCAACCTCGTTAAAATAATGAAACACGTTCCCGTTCAATTCGAGTCTTTGTTTAGATCTCGTAAAATCCCAGTCGAGTCTTTCTCTTGATCTCGTAATTTGAACCTTCACTCCATCTTCCTTTCATATGGAATGAAGCTTGGGGGGCATGTACCTCGAATTGAGTCACCATGCTGGGGGCATGCTCACTTTTTCAAGCATAGTTTGTTTCCGTTTCAAGCTTGTGTAAAAATGAAACCGGTTCCAAGCATAGTTTATCTTTGTTTCAAGCTTGTGTAAAAATGAAACCTTGCCCTTTTTACCTCTTGTGATGGTCATTTTATCAGCCTATTTTTACCAGATGAGCCTTGGTTTTCTCACTCCATTGTCACTATCTGCTTGGCCGATCATATGCCTTCACTTGGTTGTTTTACCCGTTCCTGAGGAACCGCTGCTATGAGTGGTCTTGTTAGCCAGCCTCTCGACCTTATTTGTTCGTAGTAAGTTCCACCATTACCTAACCAACCGCTACCCTTATACCACTGCTCCTCCAGGGAGAGTCATCTTTCAGTCCTCTTTTCTCGACTCTCTAAACATGAAAAGATTGCCGAGGTTCTTGTCATTTTCGATCTCGTTAAATGGACACTTAATCGACATCCACCCAGTATACGTTTAACCCTTTTTCGGGCTGGGATGGATTGATTACGAAAAAGGAATACCCTAGCCTATCGCGACTAGGAGGTTTTCCCGGATATTGTTTTCTACCTTTTCGGATCTGGGAAACTATTTACGAAAAGGGACCGGTGGAGTTTTCTTTTCCGCTGTCTTTTCAAACTCTCTAAATATGAAAAGACGCCGAGTTCTTCCTTTGTCAGACTCGTTAAACCCTGATGACATTGGATTCCGTCGCAATGACGTTCTCCGAGTTTCTCCTTCCTAGGACTCGTTAAATGCACTAGGATGGATTCGTCCGAAGGGCGGACTTATATTACAAGCATATGCTATCCCCTTCAAGCTTGTCATCAAAAATAATTGGGGTACTCGCCAGAAATGGTGGGGGAAAAATGGAACCATCGTCGTTATCGTCGGCAGTATGTCGCTCTTGAACATGGTACTTGTCTGCATTCGTGTCGGGTTGGGGACATCTCATCTCGTTGTTTCACTTTGCTTCCATGGGTTTGGGTAATCTCTTTTGACCTCTCATCTGTTCACTGCCTCGTCGCCATGACCTTTGCTCTGTTGATGTCAAATACTGCCAAGTCCATCGCCGTGCCGTTTATATGTTCAAGAGAAGTTGGCCTCTGCGAATATCAACCTTCCTCTGTTTCTCATATGATCCTAATTCACAACAAAACATTATGTTCCTCTGTCTCGTGTCGATGATGTGGGAATCACTATGGCCCACCTTCGATCAAGATCACTTCCTGTCGACTTCAACTCATTATCCAGGAAGTTGGTCTAGAGACTCCTGATGGTACCTTGGGGCCTGCATGCCTTAATGGCAGGCTCGTCGCATTCGACGAGAGGTTTTCATTATTGACCTCCGATCGGATGATTCTGCGGGTGTTCGACGTCAGCTCATTTATTCACACGCCGTGGATTGTACCCGTAGTACCTTGAGGACCATTGTCATTATTGGTGGTTCCTCTCGCGTCTGTTAACGGCTTTCATCATTGGCTGGTAATCAGGCGATGTTCTTGCATGTTCGACATCAGCTCACATATTCGCGTGCTAGAACTTGTACTTATTTGGGTCGAGATGGAGCGCAAGACCCTGGATTGTGTCTGTTGTAATCCAGGCTGCGAATGTGGATTATTGTCATTATGTACATGACTCAATGATTGGATGGCTGCGACCATACCTGAGTCTATTTGTTTGATCTTAGTTGGATGGCTGTGCCCATACCCTGGATCCGGATTATAGTATACTCTGTTCGGATGGCTGCGTCCATACCATATATATACATCGTGTACTTAAGATATCAGTTGTATCTGTCTGCGCAGGTTTTCCGACGGCGGGCCTTCAGTTGGACATGTTCTCGTAAAGCATTTCACCCCTCTCTCTCTCGGGCCTCATGCTTTAGGGGGCATCTGTTACACAGTAATTTGTCACCGTCCCTACCATTCCCCGCCCCGCACAATGGAGGACCCATAACGTGACCTGTGAACACTGTCATGCACTGAAAACATCATCATTGCATCCCTCTGAGTATGAGCTTCATTTCCCCTTGAGACATCTCCTTGCAAAATCCATGAAAAACAGCTCTTTTTGCATTGGCGCGGGTAGATAGTTCAGTACTCGCGCCACTCAGGGAAATCCTGGAAAGAGGTCGCGCCACTTGGCGCTCTGTCATAGAGCAGCAATCGCGCCACCCATTTTAGGGACTGTTTTTTATATATGGATGGCGGAAGTTGAGTTCAAACAAACTCACAACCACTGCCTATCTTGAGTTGGGAGGTTTGGCTACGGGAGTTCTATGGAAGGGAAGTAGTTTTGCCACCTTCTATGGAACCTTCCTTGTTGATAGGGCCAATCCCTTAATAATAGGGATCCCAACTCCCTCCTTCCCCATCTATATAAGCTTGCTCAGATCCATGGCAAGCTAGTCTTGAAGTGCTGAAGCTTTGCATCTCCTATTCACAAGTGCCTTTGTGCCGAAAAGAATCCTTCCTTTCCCTTAAGGCCCATTCGAGCAAGGAGACCATTGTCACGAGACTCTGGAGAGGTTTCCCTTTCCCCCGGCGAGCTTTGCGAGACGTGGACGACCGGAGACCCGCGCGAAGGAGGCTGCAGCGTCAGAACTTGGTTGTAACTTCTATTCGTTTACCACTTTAATAGATGACTATGATTATGGTTCCACTCCTTTTTCCATTATGTTAATGCGAGTAATGTCTTTTCTGATCGATGTTTAGTTACGTATGCTGGTTCCTATGCTTGTATCTGTTTGTTCTTTCTGTGTGCAGGTGTTCATCCACGGAGATCGTGGAAGGATTGTGATCTGCCAGGACTGAAGGACGGGGCATCTCTTTTTCAGATCGAGCGCTGGAATCCAGGTAGGTTCTTATCCCAAATCTTTCATTCGTAACTAGGAGCCTGCGTCATAGCATTGTTTGTTTGTTGCTAGACCCCTGCTGGGCTAGTAGGGATCGGCTCTGTCCGCAGAGGGGATTTACTCTCCCGGGTGCGCTCATTTGGTCTTTTCTGACTCCCTAAACTTGAAAAGACCGTCAAGCGCTTGTCCTTTCACGCTTGTGTCAACTCTAAAAGAGATAGAGTCATCTTTTTATCGTTTCTCGACTCTTGAAACATGAAACGGTAGAACTTCTTATTTTCCAATGTGGTAAAATTAATCGCCCACGATTTCACACCTATTTAGACATTGCTTGTTGACCGTGATCGTGTGTCTTAACTCGTTTTCAGCCCGTGTGTGGTTTTGAGTTTGATGGCAACTTTTTCAGAGTTTACCAACCAAGGAATCCCCTCAGAAGGGAATCCTGGTCATTTTCCTCCTTTTGGAAATGTTGGTGCTCCTTACATGGCGACGTTGTCCCTTCCTGGATTAACGGTTGGGTTGCCTGTTTGGTTGTTCTCAACCTCCGTAGTTCCGAATGTCTCCACTACTGTTCAGTCAGTTCCTCCGACGGAACAACATCATGTTGATTCCAAGGTGGACCTCTCCCCTTCTTCGCCTGTTTCTGCGTCCTCATCTTCTACTTCGCCTGGTGAAAGTCTGGATTCAAGTAGCCAGGTGGCTAAGAAGAAGAAGAAGAAGACAAAGAAGAAGAAGTCCGATAAGCGAGAGGTTAAAAGTGGAACTGCTGTCTCTGAAACGTCTCCTCTTGATAACCCTTCCAACCCTCCTCGGAAAGTCAAGTTCCCCTGCATGTTGTGCACGGGAGACCATCTTCTTCGAGACTGCCCTGGCATTCCCACGGTACTCGAAGTATGGTCCAACGGTCCCCCACCGTTGTCTTTGGCTTCCGGGAGTCAGGTTGGGGGCACTGGTAAGGCTCCTAAGAAGCAGGGTAAGATCACCAATCCTTGTAAGTTGTGTGAAGGGCACCATGCTATTCACCTTTGTCCTTATATGGATGAAGCCAAGCGAGTCTTGGACAACCTGACTGTTTCTACACCACGCCTCCCGGCTGGTTATAAACAGCTTTCTTTGAGTCTTCCACCGGCTGATCCCACGATTGGTCAAGAGTCATCCTTGGTCGATCCCACTCCCCCAGAAATTCAAATTCACGAATCCGTCCTTGACCAACCATTGGTCGTCAGATCGGTTGAACTGGCCCCGTCCACGGTGCACCAGGTCTTTTCTGTTGAGAGTGGACCCCATAACCCTCATGTTCTTCTGGTTTCTTCAGATTCTTCAGACTTGGAGAGAGATTCTCCTGTCCCTGTACTTCAAGAAGTTTCTCCTCCGCCTCCCAAGATGGAGGCTACGGAGGATTTTCCTCCCGCCTTCGAGATGGAGGTCATGGAGGAGGCTTCTACTTCCGTAACATCAGGGGAAGACCTTCGCATTTCGATGATAGCCCCTCCGCGTAGTTTGGTCGCTTCCTTTGACTGGAATCGACTTGCAGGATTTCGCCTTCCGTCTTATGTGCCTTTCGAGATCACAGTACAGGCTCTTGGTCTAGTTGTACCCAACACCATTATAGACGCATAAGGTCGTTACTAGTTCTCCGTTTTCAACTCCTTTTGTAAGCTTTGCTCGTCGCTATGTCATACGCGTAACCGCTTCACTTTTAACAGAAGGACGAGTCAACCGTTGGGGATCCTTCCAAGGTTACCTGTTACTTTGGGAGGTAAAACCGTCCATATGGACGTGATGGTCTTTCCAGGCCCTTTGGATTTCAATCTGCTCCTGGGGCGCGATTACACCTATGCCATGGGAGCCCTTGTCTCCTCCCTCTTTCGCGTGGTGTGCTTTCCACATGAAGGACGAATCGTGACCATTGATCAGCTTTCGTTCTTTGGTCCTAATATGGCATCTGGTCCGCCATCACCCCCTCCTGGTTTCTATCCACCCGTTGTATCTGCTCCGCCGCAGGTCAACTATGTGGCTACTTACCCCGTGCCTTTGCTCAGTGATGATGCCGTCGTGCATCGAGTGCTGGGGGCATTAGGTCCTGACTTCCAGGATGATTTCCTCCCATCTGGTGTGGAACTCTTGGAAGCAATGACTTCTTGTTAATTATGATGAAGTCGGTCGGAGCACAGTTCCTTGTCTCGTGTCAAGCTCCTTAAAAAATGAAACAAGGTTGTCGGAGCAGAGTTCCTTGTCTTGTGTCAAGCTCCTTAAAAAATGAAACAAGGTCGTTGGAGCAGAGTTCCTTGTCTTGTGTCAAGCTCCTTTAAAAATGAAACAAGGTTGTCGGAGCGGTAGTTCCTTGTCTTGTGTCAAGCTCCTTAAAAAATGAAACAAGGTCGTCTGAGCATAGTTCCTTGTCTTCAGGTCAAGCTCCTTAAAAAATGAAACAATATTTGCTCTGAGACAGTCATGGTCTTGTGTCAAGCTCCTAAACCATGAAACAAGGTGGTTTGGAGATAGTTCTTTTAATGTGTCAACCTCACAAAATAATGAAACACGTTCCCGTTCAATTCGAGTCTTTGTTTAGATCTCGTAAAATCCCGTACGAGTCTTTCTTGATCTCAGACTTGAACCTCACTCCATCCGCTTCATATGGAAAATGAAGCTTGGGGGCATGTACCTCGAATTGAGTCACCATGCTGGGGGCATGCTCACTTTTTCAAGCATAGTTTGTTTCCGTTTCAAGCTTGTGTAAAAATGAAACCGGTTTCAAGCATAGTTTATCTTTGTTTCAAGCTTGTGTAAAAATGAAACCATTCTTATTTTACCTCTTGTGATTGCCATTTTATCAGCCTATTTCTGCCAGATGAGCCTTGGTTTTTTCACTCCATTGTCACTATCTGCTTGGCCGATCATATGCCTTCACTTGGTTTTTTTACCCGTTCCTGAGGAACCGCTGCTATGAGTGGTCTTGTTAGCCAGCCTCTCGACCTTTATTTGTTCAGAGTAGTTCCACCATTACCGGAACCAGTTGCTACCCTTTATACCACTCGTTCTTCCAGGAGGAGTCATCTTTCAGCTCTTTTCTGACTCTCTAAACATGAAAATATTGCCGAGGCCCTTGTTGTTTCGATCTCGTTAAAATGGACACGAATCGACATTCACCCAGTATAAGTTTAACCCTTTTTCGGGCTGGGATGGATTGATTACGAAAAAGGAATACCCTAGCCTATCGTGACTAGGAGGTTTTCCCAGATATTGTTTTCTACCTTTTCGGATCCGGGGAACTATTTACGAAAAGGGACCTGTGGAGTTTTCTTTTCCGCTGTCTTTTCAAACTCTCTAAACATGAAAAGACGCCGAGTTCTTCCTTTGTCAGACTCGTTAAACCCTGATGACATTGGATTCCGTTGAAATGACGTTCTCCGAGTTTCTCCTTCCTAGGACTCGTTAAATGCACTAGGATGGATTCGCCCGAAGGGCGGACTTATATCACAAGCATATGCTATCCCCTTCAAGCTTGTTATCAAAAATAATTGGGGTACTCGCCAGAAATGGTGGGGGAAACATGGAACCATTGTCGTTGTCGTCGGCAGTATGTCGCTCTTGAACATGGCACTTGTCTGCATTCGTGTCGGGTTGGGGACATCTCATCTCGTTGTTTCACTTTGCCTCCGTGGGTTTGGGTAATCTCTTTTGACCTCTCATCTGTTCACTGCCTCTTCACCATGACCTCTGATCCGTTTGATGTCAAATACTGCCAAGTCCACCGTCGTGCCGTTTATATGTTCAAGAGAAGTTGGCCTCTGCAAATATCAACCTTCCTCTGTTTCTCATATGATCTTGATTCACAACAAAACATCATGTTCCTCTGTCTCGTGTCGATGATGTGGGAAACATTATGGCCCACCTTCGATCAAGGTCACTTCCCGTCGACATCAACTCATTATCCAGGAAGTTGGTCTAGAGACTCCTTATGGTACCTTGGAGCCTGCATGCCTCAATGGCAGGTTCGTCGCATTCGACGTGAGGTTTACATCATTGACCTCCGATCGAGTGATTCTGCGGGTGTTCGACGTCAACTCATTTATTCGTACGTCGTAGATTGTACCTGTAGTACCTTGAGGACCATTGTCATTATTGGTGGTTTCTCTCGCGTCTGTTAACAGCTTTCATCATTGGCTGGTAATCAGACGATGTTCTTGCATGTTCGACTTCAGCTCACATATTCGCATGCTTGAACTTGTACTTTGTTGGGTCGAGATGGAGCGCAAGACCCTCGATTGTGTCTGTTGTAATCCAGGCTGCGATTGTGGATTATTATCATTATGTACATGACTCACTGATTGGATGGCTGCGACCATACCTGAGTCTATTTGTTTGATCTTAGTCGGATGGCTGCGCCCATACCCTGGATCCGGATTATAGCATACTCTGTTTCGGATGGCTGCGTCCATACCATATATATACATCATGTACTTGAGATATCAGTTGTATCTTTCTGTGCAGGTTTTCCGACGGCGGGCCTTCAGTTGGACATGTTCTCGTAAAGCATTTCACCCCTCTCTCTCTCGGGCCTCATGCTTTAGGGGGCATCTCTTACACAGTAATTTGTCACCGTCCCTACCATTCCCCGTCCCGCACAATGGAGGACCCATTATGTGACCTGTGAACACTGTCATGCCTTGAAAACATCATCAATGCATCCCTCTGAGTATGAGCTTCATTTCCCCTTGAGACATCTCCTTGCAAAATCCATGAAAAACAGCTCTTTTTGCATTGGCGCGGGTAGACAGTTCACTGCTCGCGCCAATCAGGGAAATCCTGTAAAGAGGTCGCGCCACTTGGCGCTCTGTCATAGAGCAGAAATCGCGCCACCCATTTTAGGGACTGTTTTTTAAATATGGATGGCGGAAGTTGAGTTCAAACAAACTCACAACCATTGCCTATCTTGAGTTGGGAGGTTTGGCTGCGGGAGTTCTATGGAAGGGAAGTGGTTTTGCCCCCTTCTATGGAACCTTCCTTGTTGATAGGGCCAATCCCATAATAATAGGGATCCCAACTCCCTCCTTCCCCATCTATAAAAGCTTGCTCAGATCCATGGCAAGCTAGTCTGGAAGTGCTGAAGCTTTGCATCTCCGATTCCCAAGTGCCTTTGTGCTGAAAAGAATCCTTCCTTTCCCTTAAGGCCCATTCGAGCAAGGAGACCATTGTCACGAGACTCTGGAGAGGTTTCCCTTTCCCCCGGCGAGCTTTGCGAGGCATGGACAACCGGAGACCCGCGCGAAGGAGGCTGCAGCGTCAGAACTTGGTTGTAACCTCTATTCGTTTACCACTTTAATAGATGACTATGATTATGGTTCCACTCCTTTTTCCATTATGTTAATGCGAGTAATGTCTTTTCTGACCGATGTTTAGTTACGTATGCTGGTTCCTATGCTTGTATCTGTTTGTTCTTTCTGTGTGCAGGTGTTCATCCACTGAGATCGTGGAAGGATTGTGATCTGCCAGGACTGAAGGACGGGGACATCTCTTTTTCAGATCGAGCGCTGGAATCCAGGTAGGTTCTTATCCCAAATCTTTCATTCGTAACTAGGAGACTGCGTCATAGCATTGTTTGTTTGTTGCTAGACCCCTGCTGGGCTAGTAGGGATCGCCTCTGTCCGCAGAGGGGATTTACCTTCCCAAGAGGAATCTATATCTGAGTCTTTTGTAAAATATTCTAAAGGACTGCAGGGACTAGGAGGTACCATAGCAGCAACAAAATGTGATTTAGACGTAAGAGGAGGAAATTCCCCTTCTTCACCAAAACTGGACCAAGCACTTGAAAGAGGCCAATTGAATTCAACTGGTTCATCAAGTGGCTACCGAGTAGCAATGGGTTGGATAGATAGAAGAATAGGCTACGAGAACTCGATAGACCTAGTGGATTTAGGGGTTTTGAAAGAAACGTTTAGAAACAAACCACCACTACAAGGCAGTGAGGACGAAGAAACTGGATGTTCCGCCACTTTGAATGTAAATTAGAATAGGAAGGAAAAGAGATAACAAATCGAATGTACCAAAATCAAGAACCAAGGAAATCAATCATACCGAATAACAAAATTTTAATGGGCGTGTAATCGTAGGTGATTAATTTTATATTGCTGAAAGAAAATTTCATTGTTTCATGTTTTAAGAGTGGAGAAACAGGAAAAACATGACTCTAGTCAGTTTCAAGTTGAAACGAGCGTGAAAGAACAAGTGCTTAATGATATATTCCCTTATTTAAATAGTCACAAAGAGATCAAAATGACTTATCAGGAATTCAAAGCAAGAGGGTGTACCAGGTTTCCGTGAACTGCCATATACACCTTGGTTATCAAATGAAACAGAAATGACCAAGGACTTGACGTACGTGTAGGTAGTGTCCCCAAATTCTTTGATCAGTGTATCACAGTTACAAGGTGACAGACTCGGCTCCCTATGGATAAAGGATTGCAAGCTAGAGGGGTCTCCCTTTATATACACGACAGTATGAGGGGCACAAGTCCGTACTAGCATTGTCTGATGCCAAAAAGCGAGCAACAGTTGCTAGGTTTTAAGACGCGGGAACATGACTCTAGCCTAGACCACTAGAAATGTTTCTTTAGGTTCCAATGTTGTCTTAGGTTCATTGAGTAAATTTTAATGTTAATCTTGAATTATGTTTCAATTTCCAGGCCCTATCGAATGTGTAGGCTCAAATTCCTAGCTGCAAACTATATGCAAATGAATACCATTTCCATTCGATGAATACTAGTTATAAGAAGGATAGAAATATTTCAAACAAGGAAAAAAAAGAAAACACGTGAAGAAACTTCTAATGCCTTTAATGCAATCAATTGAAAACAAAATTCCTTCCTAGATTGAGAAATGCTAGTTACGTAAAGGAACGTTTCACTTTTCGATGCAACAAAAGAATGCAAAGATAGTTTTTTATTTTTTGAATTTTCAATGAAATGAAGTACACATTGTACTAATTCAATCGAAGGAAAAAGAAACAGTAGTTTGATTTTTTTGAATGTAAGGTCTTGAAATTGAATGACTCACCAAAGTGAAACAGACACAAAAGCATGCAAGCTAATGAAGAAAACTTTCAATCAAGAAAGAGATTTCTCAAAATGACCCAAATAAGAAAAAAAATCTAAACTCAAGGTCTTGAAGAATAATTACTAATTGAAAAATAAAAATACGCTGCAATTAGCAAAAGAAAGGATCAAGAAAACTCTCTAAAAACCCGTAATGAAACTAATAAAAATCAAAGAGACTTGTTCCTGAACATAAGACTCGGTGTTCAAGAACACCGAGAAACCCTAAGGTCTTAAATGACACTGAAAATACAATGGACAAATGACTGAGGGAAATAAGTCTACAGTAGTCAACACAGTCTGCAGAGGCTAAAACACACTCAAAAATAACTCAGAAGTAAGAACAAATGACGAAAAAAACACATTAGGGAGGTCAAACCAAAACCTACAGGGATTGGCGCAACTATAAGGTTGTAATCTGTGCCATACAGAGGTTGGTGCGAGTGAAAAAAGAGCAACATGCGCCAATCAGGGTGATTGTCCAAAAAAAAAATGCATCAAGCTGGATACCTATGGGAAAAAGAGAAAAAACCCTAACCTCATGAGCAGAGGTCAACCTTGACTCTCTCGAGCTGAACAGAGAATGGAAACTCAACGAACAGACCAGAAAAAGATAGATAGATAGACGAAGAATGGAAACCGACCCAATATGATGACATGAAAAACTCACACTAATCCCTAGTGGAGTCGCCAATTTGTTATGAAGGTAAATCGTCTCTGCGGACATAGATGATCCCTCTAACCCTAGGGTGTGTCTAGTAAAAAAAGGAAATGCTGAACGATTGCTTCCTAGTTAACGAATGAAAAAAAGACATGGTAGATTTACCTACCTTGAATCCAACGCTGTTGATGTTGTAGAAAGAGTAGTGCTCTCTCGCTCCTACCTTGGCAAGTCACCATCTATTCGCTATCATGCTTAAATACCTACACATAGGACAAAGAAAAAGAACAACATATAATAGAATAGTTTCATTCACAACTATTAACTAGTCAAAGAGTGCTAAACATATCACATCAAATAAAAATCATAACACAATAGTGGAACAAAACAGTAGTCATGTATATTAATGAGTAGAAGGAAGAGTACAACCAATGCTTTGATGTCACAATCTCCTCCAACGGGGTTCAGACGTAATGCGTCTCAACTGTCGGTCAGGGAATTCGAACTAAAGCTCTCTTAGAAGTCATCGAATCGAGCTTTCTCAATACAATCTTTCTTACTTTATTTCCTCTAGTAACTTAGCTATAGTATGTATAATTCTCCTAGTTCAGCTATTCAGCCGTTCAGCTAGCTTCTACTAAAAGAGATAGTTTCTTAGGTGGGAGGGAGTCCTATCATTTAGGAGAGTTCCAAGAGAGGTGGAAAATACTAAGTAATGGAAGGAGTCTGTGGTTGTTTTAGTTCAAGCACTCCCAATTACTCATCCCCGAGGTGGCTGGAATGGAACCTCTGCTTCTATTTTTTAAAAACATTCCATAAATAGCTTGGAGCGAGTGTATAACTGGCACAGAGTGCCACTTGCTGCGGGCTTAGTGTTAAATTTATTGGTCAGCGCGAGGGTGTAACGTGCTACTCGTGCCAAGGAAAAAATAGGGATTTTCATAGCTCTGCTTAAGGAAATGTCAACAAGAAGAATGTTGTTTTCATCCAAAGGGATGCAATGATGGTATTTGCAAAGCATAACACTGCTTATTGGTCATAGAAACAGCCCTTCAATGTGTGAGTTAGGGATTGCAGGGACAGTGAAAAAATGTTGTGTAGCACCCTCGATCAGGTCACCAAGTTGGACATTTTATACAGCGGTAGAAAGGATGAGATGCAACCCTGCGACTGCTACAAGTCACAATCCTCATTAGTTTACAACTTCTCAATACTTTGTTGGGGTCACACATTGCATTCCATCCCAGCACATAGTAACACATGGGATTTTCCTTGGTTTCGGCATCATCACCATTAGGAAGAAACATTAAGAGAGATCTAACTATACATGCCTGCTGTATGATGGATATCGGTTGGCACTTCATTTTTTTTCCTTTGCACTAGTAAAAAAGCTTAGTGTGGATATGCATGAATTGTTCATACATTTCCTACAAAACAGGACTATGCAGGGGTCCAAGCTAATGCATTTGTGATTTTATGCTTCCTCAACGTATATATATATGTGTGTGTGTGTGTGTGCGCGCGTGCATGTGTGTGGCTAATTTAATGTGTCATATATGGATAATTTAATGTTTTCAAGTGTAGGTAATATGAAGAAGCTATGATGATGACCCAGACGAAGAAGTTTCTCACTTCCCCATAAGTTGCAAAACCTAGATTGAATCCCACAAGAAAGCCCACATTATGCAGATGCTCAGGATCTCGCTCAAAAGGGAAAAATCACTCTCCCACTTATCGACTCATGCAAATTCCCTTAGCACTACAATGGCATCACCAGCATATAGAAGTTGTTGGTTCATGTGGTGAGAGCTAAGGCTATCCTCTAGAGAGAAAGGTTCTGATATCTCCAAAAGATAAATGTAGAAGGGATAAAACCCCAGGTCACAGATTGCTCAAGGTCGCAGGTAACAAGTAGCCTCAGGTCGCAGGGCAAAAATAACCCTGGGTCATAGACTGCAAATGGCCCAAGTCGCAAGCCAACCCAACAGTCGGGAAGAACAAGAGTCAAGAGAAACTCAAGAGTCATCTTAGCCTATATGTACAACTTCAGGAAAGGATACAAGGACTTTCAGCTCAGAAATTTAAGCCAATATGATAGAGGAATTGTTGCTTGAGAGCCAACGACACTCAACTCCTTGTATCAAGTAGAGAGAGAGGTAGTGAGGCTAGGGTTTTGGTATCATGCATTGAGATTAATAGCCCATGTTCCACTATTGGGTTTTGATGAGTTGTAAACATGTATTTGACATTGCAACAACATTAATAATATATTTTCTTTTCAGGCACTAATTTGCATGCTTGGTTGTGGTGATAATACTAGCTGTCTATATTTCACCATGTTGTACGGATGCTTTCATGCATGCAATTGATGATGAACTAATTCACAACGGTTGCATGTACATTTTTTCTTGAATTAGTGTTTATTTGTTCCTTTCCACGTCGGTGATATATTATGAACTACTATGCAGTTAAATTCCAGCGTGTTTTCTTTCATGTATGTCTGATTGGTTTTTCGGTTCACTAATCCCACTCATGACATACCGCCCTTTTATTTTTCTACTTAGACTTTCTTGTATCTTTGTTTATGGTTAATCAATCTTGGGCTGATTTTTCTTCACTGATTGGTTATTTCACCTTTACCTCTGCTCCGTCATCTTCTCATCCGACAACCAAGAGTGAAAAAACTTATGGCAGCAACCGGGCCCACATACCAGATGGGGCTCCTATCCCAAAAAGTGTGAGGTCTAATTGGGACCTTTCACTAGGGAGAACCCCTTGTTGTAGGTAGTACAATTTTGCTTGTCAACAAGTCATTGCCTCTCTCAGTACTAGTACAGTCTGGATATTGTGCTAGGGGAAATCCCTTAATAAATACAGTTCTCCACAACCCCAACACTTCAAAGGTTCTTTAATTTTAAGAATCCCCTCTCTTTTATTATTTCCATTCATTTTTTTGGACCCAGTTTGTGTTTGAGTAGTTTGATTTTCACCCATTTTACTGAAACTTTTTCTTTGCTCATTTCTCCCACACTTCTTCAAATATGTCAGTTTTGTTTTCTTTCTGATGGAGTCACCTTTGTTTGACCAATTATTTACTTGTTCATTCTTACCCTTGAATTTCTGGTAACACAATATTTCCTTGTGCACCACCTCATCGATAGTCTTAGGGTTATCAAACTCTATCTTTTTCTTGTAAATAGTGGGCAGACAGTTCAAGAACCATTGCACTTTTTCCTTCTCCTCTCTGATATAGGGTACATATCATAACAGATTTGTGAATTTGGTTACAAACTCATCAACCGTGAGTTTTCCCAATCTGAATTTATGAAACTCTTTTTCTTCATCGTCATAATAGCGTTCATTCAAGTATTGATTTTTAAACTTAGCTTGAAAACCCTCCCAAGTAACCATTTTCTCATCAATGGCATGGACCATTTTTTTTCTTCCCACCACAAGGTAGCCTTACCTTGCAGCTGATAAATATCCAACATGGCTCTTAAATTACTTTCATATTCATAAACCTGAAATTACTTTATCATATTCATAATCCACACTTCAACATCTTCCTCCTTCTCTCCATCATAAGAGGGAGGTTTGATTTTCTAGAATTCACCCTGCAATTCCTTCTTTCGTCTAGACTATTGTTTAGAGGTGTCATCTTCCTCAGAATGTTCTGAGAAATTGAATCTTCCCTTTCTCTTAATTCTAGAATATTCACCTTCTTGACTATTCCGAAAATTCAATTATCTTATCAGTCTATCCTGCTCCTCACTGGCTAAAGATATCCTTTCATTGTGGCTTCTAAGCTTCGCCATTTCTCTTTGCATTCTATGCAACATAGCGATCAATGGAGCATTTGGATCTGGCATGTTTTCTCCAACACCCAAATCTACATACATCTCGTCCTCTTCAGTCATAGTTCACAGCTATATGCCTCAGTTCTGTTCACTGTACATGAAATTAAACATTAGCAAAATTTAAACTCCATAAAAATTTTACAACAGCATACAATTTTTATGTGAGCACATAATTGACCCAGTGTTTTAGCTAGTGCTCTGATACCATTTGTAATGTCTCTCACTTCACAAATTTCTTTTTTTTCATCACATGTTGACGAGATATGATTTACATTCTTAACTATGTCATTGATATGCTCCATAGGTGCTTTATTAACTAATAGTTAAGACACTTGTATAATTTATTGCCATCATAGTTTCCTATGTGAACTATTCTTCCAAGGATATATTTTTTGAATTTATATCAATCTTAACTTTGGTCTTAACCCCCGTAGAACTCAAGCAATTGGGATGATTTCACCTTTATAAGGTTTTTGACACATCTATTATGAATTTATATATTTCATCCCTTTATTCTTATTTACAATAACTTTTATAATGTGTGTGTGTGTGTGTGTGTGTGACCTTCTCACTTAATATATATACACCTCATTACCTATCATTACTTAATCCTACACCCTTACTCATTAATTTATCAACCCCATTGAATTCATATATTAAAGGGGTCTATATATTATTCAAAATGGTTAATCACTATACATATATACTATATAACTATATAGTACTTCTTCCACTTTATTTTAAATATTTTTCCATATTTATTATATTTGACTAATTTGTTCTCATAGTTTCGAAATTGATCATCTTGGGGCTTGTTTGAAATTAACCTAGCGAATGAGTAGTTCATTACTATATCCGTTAGGTAAATACTATCCCTTCTAAGTAATTAAAAGCGTTACGTATGACTTGATATTTGTCCTATCAACATAATGGCACACCATTAATTTATCATCAGGGCTTGAGAACTTCAATGTTAACTTAACATCAACATTTACAATCCTTTCGTTCTTAGTGTACGAAGGTGTTTCATGGCACCTTATCGGTAGAATTTAATGGTAGATACCACCAGGATCATTAATTTTTTCATTACATTTCATGTGACATTGTACCAACTCTTTAATGCGTATATAGGGATCTACCCCTCAGGATTTTCTACAGTTGTTGACGTGACTTCCAATTCAATTTCTAAGTTCCATCTCATTGATGCCAACATTCCTCCTTCTATCTTGTGATGCATGGATGTTGTATATTCGTCTGCAATATAGGGTTTATTTGTGGTGTATTTCAGTTGACCTTTCAGGTTGCAAGCTTCATTTAAAATTTTAGTTTTGATTTTTTCTGGAATGGCTTACTGTGTTTCCCTTCTCTCTCATCCGGAAGAAAGCCGAGAGGAACACCACACTGTCACCACTCAGTCACATTTTGCATTCTTCACGGAATCGTTGTTCTCCCCTCTGTAACAACTATCATTTCTTGAGATGCTTCATTCCTTCATTTAATGATTTTTGCCACTCTCTGCTATTTCTAAAAATGGATATGATTTATTGTGGAGATAAATTTCTGTGTTTTTTTTTATTGCATACTTGGTTCTGTTTCTCTTTTTTGGTTTTCTAATATAGCAGTGTATTCTTCATTAATATCATGGTGAATTGAAATGAAATCTTATTGTAGACTTTTTTTTTCTCTGTTCACATGTATTTCAAAGGAACCTCCCTTGTGAAAGGGTTCAGCCTCTTCTGCGTTCTTCTCAGACTTGCAAGACCTTACGCAATATTGAAAACTCTATGTCTCCCCTAATAAAATTTCTCTAGTCATATTTAGGAGAACAAAGTTTATTGTTGGTCTAGGTGTCTGACCAAATGAATTTCTTTCTCATTGGTATCTTTTAATTGATTCAATGATTTCCTACTGAGATTCTCCCACTATTGGTAAATCGTGTAAGATATATTTCTTTGCCTCAACGCTTTCCTCAACTTTTTAATTTTGTCCCGTTCTGCTTTGATGACGGATAAACCCAATGGAACAGTTTAGCTCGTAAATTTCTCAGACGTTTCTTTCTAGCATTTGGGGTTTCAAGAATGTCATTCCAACTTCTTACTACTGGTTCAAGGGTTTCGTTTCACCCCTTTGATTTCCACAAGTACGTTTTTCTTTTATATTTACATTTACGCGGTTTTCATTATAATTTAGCCCTACGTTTTATTTTTTTCTAACATCAATACACCCTCTAACCTCTACTTGGATTGTTGTAACTACAGGTGTGGTTGCCGTGAAGGTAGAACCTCTTTAAGGTATATCATTTTAACTTCTAGAATTCGACTCCTCAAGATTATCATTTGTTGTCAGTTTATTTTTATTTCAATATTTCTCATCGATTTATTGGTGTTATGTAGGTACATCTAGTTACCATCTTCTTGTATTACGGTGGATTGGATTACCCAAACAACTGGTTTAATTTGTTAACCGTGATACCTTGCTTATATAGGTTGGTATCATTATTCTTGAGTGTCTCTTCTGCACTGGTCATCACTACAGATTTTCCAATGATATATCATGTTGTTTTATAGTGACGATAGCCTCTACCACGTCAATGTACTTATTTTATATCTTAATGTAATATAAACCAAAACAATTCTAGGTTTAAAAACATAGATTGGACTGTGTAAAATTTTTATCTAAATGTTTCTTGTCCATTTGTATTGTGACAGTTTGTTTTCCTTATTTATTTGCATCCAGACTTATGGTTTAAGGCATAAGCGTTCTGGTGAAATTATAGAATATATATATATATATATATATATATATATATATATATATATAGCTTTCATATTATTGAAATGGCTTCCTACCTTTATGTTTACTCTACTGTTATCAATAGAGTAGTTTGGTTATAGTTTGCCAGTAGTTATGATCATTGAGTATGGTTTAATTTCTTATAATACTTGTCTTGGTGATGGTATCACTCTTTTTGTATTCCGAAGGTCATAATATGCACTTCTATTATCATTACTTGCTGTAGCAAAGAACATAGAATGTTTTTCTATTTCAACACACACACATATCTCATATTCTCAAATTTACCTATTTTTAGTTTAATACATTGTTTCAATAGGCATATGGTGTGGTTGTATAAAGAGTTCAGATTTCTAATGTATTACTTTAGACCAGTATTCTAGCTTCTGTACATTTATTTAATATGCAATTTTGAATAAGTTCTAAGTTGCTTAGAACAAAAATATATCTAGTAGTAAATTAAGCTAGAAATATAATGTAATTAATTCATTTATAATATGTACTTTTGTTATCATTACTTGATGTAACAAGAATCATAATATGTACTTCTGTTATCATTACTTGTTTTAGCACAGAACATAGAATGTTTTTATATTTTCGCACACACACACACACACACACACACAGATATATATATATATATATATATCGTATATGCTCAAATTTACCTATTTTTAGTCTAATATGTTGTTTCAATAGGCATATGGTGTGGTCACCTAAAGATTTCATATTTCTAATGTATTGCTCTAGACCAGTCTTGTAGCCTATGTACATTTCTTTAATATGCAATTCTGAATAAGTTCTAAGCTGCTTAGAACAGAAATACATATAGCATTAAATTAAGCTAGCATCATAATGTAATTAATTCATTTATTTTCTGTCAGAACTTAAAGTTTTCTTGCAACACATTAATTTATATACATCTATATATGTATTTGTAATAGAACCTCTACCTATAACTATGTAGAGTTACATAGATCTGAAAATTAAAATACATTTAATGGTATACTCTCTTTGTGATTCTAGTTAGGTAACAATAACAATTTATTTATTTGGATAGAATAGAAAAATTCTCTGTTAGATACCTAACCCCAAATTTAAACCTGTCACCGGGTTTAGAAATTCTGGGAGTTGGATCTAAATAGACTTTGTCCATACAACCATACAGATTTCTGTATCAATATTGTAGTAAATATATTAAATATATGGGACTTTTATAAATCATTATACACAATGATAATTAAACATATGTGAATTCTACATAGTTATCTTAAGAAAATTCACATTAATGTTAACAATTTCCTAATCAAGTGTCAAGCATCACACATGAAATTTTAAAATCAAACAGTTCATTTCTAGTTTAGTGTGCATACCAATTAGATATGACTAGTTACCACCCAACCGTAGAGTTCTCTCTCCATAACTCACCCCCAATTATAGACCTTAGCTCCAGTGATAGAAAACCCTTCGTCTATCATGGAACAACTTATTTAAGCTTTGATTTCCCTAGCCTGTTTCCATTTAATGCGTCCAGTAAATTCAAGATGTTTTCTTTCTGTTTTTCCTAGGCTTTCCCTCTTTTTCTTCTATTGAAGTACTTTAAAAACTGTCTTTTTGCTTTTCTAGATTTTTCCACCTATTCCTAATACTTTCCTCTTCATTAGGGAAATTAGATATTTATCTCTCTCTCTCTCTCTCTCTCTCTCTATATATATATATATATATATATATATATATATATATATATATTAGTAACTTTTTTTATTCCTTCCAAGGATTTCTGGAAGGTGTGGGAAAGTCTTATCACCTTATCCATCCTCATGGATTAGGTTTTCAGATCTCCATTCTCTATCAAGTAATTGCACACATAAATTTCCATTTTATTTTATAAAAATAAATAAAATCCTGCTTGGATTCTCCATTGGGGTCCACTTTCAGCTTTACTTGTTCTGTTAAGTTAAAACCTTAGAAACTGAGATTACTTGTCTTAAGTGGATCCTTATCGGATCAATATCTGGGATCTCTTGATTTGTAATTCTGAAATCTGAGCCATAGGAGTATTGAATTGTTCAAGCCTAAATTGATGATTTAGTCATTATCTTTGACACAGCTAGGTCTACTGTGCAAACCTGGTCATACCTCTAAAATTACCAGTTCAACCTCTGAGCACTCCTCTTGTCGCTGTCGGCATGGTGTTTATAGGTAAGCCTAAACATTGTTTCAATAGTCCAGTATCTCATCCTTTCAATCAGGATTTCCACGACATTCCCTCTATTCGTCCTTAGGTTTATAGCTGGGTTTCCATTGTTATATGTTAATAGAGTTAAGTATTCTTACTTAGTGTCTTGCACATTAGTTTTTTTTTTGGGGAAACACAACTAATCTACAGATTGGATTGACTTTCCAGGGTTGAGCAGTGTTCCAGGTTTTACTATCAAGATACCATGACAACCTCCTTCACCATTGTGGGTAAGCCCTCCGTGCCTGCTCCAACATCTGTCCAAGTGTTATTTTTTCTCTCAGAATTTGACAATTTGTCACCCCTACGCCTGTCTTTTTGCAGTGCTTCTCCTCCACTTACGGGTTAAGCAAATACAGGTATCTCAAGTTTTTTCTCTTACATTTACTTTCTAGTTCCCTTTGTGAAAATGTTACACTATGAGCTATAATGTTTCCTCTCGTTTGTGCGGGTAAATCCATCGGGGTCGACTGGTAAAATTTCTCACTGCTTTATTTTTGCTTCTTTGATGAGGGTTTGGTCTCACACTCTTCACTGCTTGCTCTACAGGTACCAGTTTTTCTCCCATTTGTTTGTAGCACATTAGAAAAGCCTCTAACTATAAACCAATGGCATTTATCTATTAGATCTAGGCTCTATTGCAATTTATTTCTATTCTATTACAGTTGTATGTGTATTTTTATACGGTAATTTAAGAGAATAAATCTCTTCCTATTCTGAGACTGACTTTAATGCATATTGAATACTATTTATAGTTTTCTGGGTTATCTGAGTTTCTCATCAATTCATCCTCTTATCAATGTTTCTCTCATTTAAGGTTACTAGAGGCAATGTTTTTGGGGTTCCGCTTACTTAGTATTAATTAATTCTCCCTGTCAGGGACAGTTGGATTCAATCTCTTCTAGAACGCTCTGTCCATGCTCGATCTAATTTTTAGTTTTATAGCACAGTAATTTCTCTTTCTTCATTAGAACGATATAAAGGGATGTTCAGTTAGCATTTTTATAATTATAATGATGTTATTTGAATTTTCATAGAATGGATTTTGTCTCTCTATTAAGAGTAGAATTATTGTTTTAATCTTTCAATTTATTAAGTAGAGTGATGTTTGGACCATCACAGTCTTTTTTTCTGTGTATATCATAGGATAATAGGAATGACCAATCCATGATTCGGAGTTCCAACTCTGGACCTTGGGTTTACTATTTCCTAGGTTAAACTTTCAGCAGTTACTTGACTTGTTTTGGGATATATATGTTAGTGCTTTTATCATTTTTTCCTTCAAAGAATTTCATTAATAATTCCATCATTTCACCTCTATAAAGTCCATGTATGACTCTATTATTCCTACTGTGATCTTCTCTATGTGTATAAAAGGTACAATTATGACCATATTCCCATCCTTCTCAGAGAAGAATTTGGCATTTCACATTCTAAGAAGATTAATTGTTATTAAACCGATATTTTGAACTGACTTTAACTGTAAAAAAATGATATCTGAAAGAATGGTAATTAATAATTAAACATTTATTCTAGAGAACATTAACTGTAATAGAAAAATATTTGAAAGAATGATAACAGTAATTAAACATAATTTTCAGTGAACTGTAATTAAAGAACATCTCTGTCTAGACAACAGGCCCAGTAAGTTTACTTATCTGTTTTCTTTTCCAAAGTTCATTGATCATGTCCTCCCTACCGTGAGAGAGGCGATTACAGCCTCATATCCCCCCGTAATCCACACCTAAGATGAGTAGGTTGATAGAGAATTTGAAAGAGACCTCGGGACCCCGAGTCCAGTCTTCTTCTCCAGGAATTTCAGGATTGCTGAGTGTTTCCATTGGAAATTATCACTCTTTCCTTTTTCTCCTCTTAGCCATAGAACATAACCCATTTTCTCGACTGGGATGTACCTTTATCCTTAGAGAAAAAGGTAATTCTCTCAGCTGTTTTTTGCTCAACCACTTCTCATATTTTGAAATATTTTACCATCATTCTTTTAGTTTTTTATGGAACCACTATTCCGTGATTAATTTATTTCAACGAAAACATAATTTATTCTCATTCATTATGTAATCTTTTCCTAAAAAAAAAATAAATATTTTTAGTCTCTTAAAAATAAAATAACATAACAATTAGTTAGAATTAAGATAGCTATCACAATTGATTAAACAAATTAAACTCAAAAATTTTAAAATATATAATGGATTTTTAATTTAAAAGCAACCAAAAATGATACCCAAAATGTTCATTTCAATTATTAATAAAAATACTTATATTTTTTAAAATTGAAAAATCCAAACAAATAGTTATAATTAATTAATAAAAAACCCACTAACTTTAATATATATATATATATATATATATATATATATATATATATTTCACAACCCAACTAAGAAAGAAATTATCAAACCAGTAAACCAAATAAACATGGTTTAATTTTTACATTTTGAATTTTCTATTTTTGTTTTATTAAATTATTTGATTCGTCATATGAAACTCATTCTTATGTTTTAATTATTAATAATAAAAAAATTAACAAAAGAATTTTTATAGATATTTAACATTAAATTTTGTTAACTAATTTTTTAAGTTCTTCTAGTTTAACGCACCATTTTTAATACATAAAATACAAAGTCTTGTTTAAGGCCCCCTCCTCGGGGAAAAAGGAAAAGAAAAAATCGAACGTCTTCATCATTAAGTGTTATTAACAATTTTTCCAATATCTGATTTTAATAGATTTATTTAACAAACATGGTTAACCTTTTATTTAATAAACATAATTAAAGTTTTTAATAAACATAATTAAGGTTATTATTTTATTTGTCTAATTAAAATACTAAAATTATACTTATATCTTAATTATTATTAAATAAAAATACACAAGTTATAATTTAATTATTTAAAACAAAATGGATACAGGAGAATTAAGGCAGACTCAACAATGTGACAAGCTAGTCACATGTTGTGACTTCGGAAGAGGACTAGGGGTCTTAATAATTTGAAGACTTTAATTTTAAAGTATTTTGTTTAAATTTATTTTTCTCTAAGACAACCATTGTAATCAATAGGTTAAAAGAATAGTTAAATTAGGATTAGTTAAGAATTTAGTTGAATAAACTATTCTGAAGCTAAATGAAAGTTTCTCAACCATATAGATATTTTGGGAAAGGCATAAAACATAACCAAATACACCATTGTGGGGTTCTGCCTTCCATAGAGAGAAAGAGAGAACGAAAGGGGAAAAGGTGTGAGAGAGGGGTGAACAGAGAGTAGGAACAAATGTAAAAACCTGCAATTCCAGGGCTCGGTTCTTTTTATTTTTCTTTCTAAATAAATTGTAAGTGTTTTGGATTGTGATCAAGCTCTCTGTTTCAAACTATTGGTTTTATTTCCCTCTCAAATCAAATATTTATTTTATGTGTTATTTTATATGCGTATTGTATTTCTATTAATGCACAGACAGATTGACTGCAAGGATGTAGTTCCTTAGAAACTTGTATAGAGAGAGTTATGGCAGAGATCGATGGATAAGAGATGAATAACAAGATCAGGAGGGAATCTTCGCATTTTCTGATCACGCAAATCTTAGGGGTGGTAGCATTGAAGAATTTCAAACAAATTCCGAAGGATAGTAGAGGAGTAGTGTGGAGGAATTCGTAATGTAGAGTGGCGATTGCTAAAAGAGGAGAAATCGGCTAAAGACATAATTACTTAGAAGAATTCCGAGAGAGTAATTGATGATGAGGATTGAATCATAGTGAAAAAGGTTTAAGGATTGAAAATGGAGATTAGGGCGGGAAAAAGAGGTGAAGAAGAGCCAATACTATTGAATGAACGACTACGATTAAATTGCAGATCTGAAGTGGATGCGTGTCATTAGGGCGTAATTTCACAATGGTGATTGGATTATTTAAGATTTAAGGATTTCACAAGGTGAAAAAGGTAACTTGTGATGCAATGTAGTAAGAATGAGAGGATGCGATGTGACAAGAGGTGGCCACATGTTGGCTTTGCGCGATAGCGCACTTCACAAATCATAGTGGATATCATTAAAGAGTAGGTAGGTAAGTTTTCCGTGACATGATACGATAAGGTTTGATATGTATGATGCGATGAGGGGAGGCTATGTGTCGGCATAGCGTGAAAGTGCACTTCACAAAGTTTTGAGGGTCGGTGTATTTTGGTGAAGAGTTAAGTTTATGGGAGAGTGTTGCAATGTGCTATGATTGGTTATCGAGATGTGGGACCCGATAGCTCTGGTCCCACATGTATGAATGTGTTTTGGGCTATGTGCACTATAGTATAAAAAATGTTGTTGACCTTTTTTGCGTATGTATGTTAATAACTCTGATATATGTTATTTTGTTATGTATAAGAATATTAGGTGGGTCCTAACCTAGATTCCATGATTATATGTTAATTTTTAGCTACGGTCGTATCAATTGGTATCAGAGAAACAACATCTGAGAGGTGGTGTCAAGGAATTTGAACTAAGAAAAGTTGAGAAATATTTCTCAGTGATTCTGATCAAGTGAACCTTAAGAGGTAAGACTTTTGATTGAAGGGTTATGAAAAATCATGAGAGCTACCACAACATGGATGAAGTAGTAGCACAGAAAATAAGATAAGAATGTTTTGTTTCAGTTTTATTTTTTATTATGGAACTAACAAGTAAACTCTCACACTCAGAAGAAGAGCATAATATTTGAATAGAGGTAGGAGCATGAGTGAAAACATTTTAGCAACAAGATTATAGCCTTCAAGGGCAGTGATGAAGGAAGCTAGCAATGGTTTTTTAGGAGAAAGAAAAAGTGTGGTCAGAACCTAGTATTTCAACTGATGTTGAAATATAAGAGCACAAGAGTGTTCTCTAGTGCAGATGAGTTGTGAGGGTAAGCCTAGAAGGAGCATAGAGGTATGCTCAAGGAGGTTTCTATACTGAGGACATGTACCTGCCAAAAGACCAAGCACGGAGGAAGTTTGGTGAGGTAAGTTGTAGCAGGAGGAATTGTTACTACAGAGGCTAGTGCAACTCATAGAGGGTGAAAGAACTCAAGAAGATGACTATTGAAAGTCATAAGAGAGGTTCAGGATGAAACCACAATGCGAAGAAGGAAGATGCCAAGGAAAATGGCACGTGGAAGAAGATGACCAATGACAAATATGAGAAGGAAACTAGCTAAGATGAGAACTCATATTGGTCTATTGATGGAGTTGCTACAAAGGAATGTTGAAGATGAGAGATGTGGATGGATTATGATGAAGAAATTGAAGTGGCATGGGTTGCAGATGAAGGGGGGGCATAACTTGAATGCTCAAGAAGGAGAACCATTACTCATAGCAATAGATTATTAAGGGAAAGTTCTTGCATTGAACTAGAACATAGATTATTTTTTGAAGAAAGTGATAGTAATACTAATAGGAGACATGTTGAAGAAGTTGCAGGTATGCAGGATGCAGGACAACCATTAGGAATTTTCATGAATGATTGAGGGCAGCATGTATATGTAGTGATCATAACATGTGATTAAGAAATTGAGTTCCTAAAGGAGATGTCCAAATTCTCAAAGGATATAGAGGAGTTCTTTGAGCACGTGGTTACAGACATTGAAGAGAATTAAGAAGATAAAAGAGGTTTTTTGCAACTCACAAAGTGAATCAGGATGATTCCACAGAGGAAAAAGGAAGAGATGACCACTGATGGTTATATTAAAGGCTCAAGGAGGAGTCACAATCAGGAGAGAGGAGTTAGCATAGATGCCAGTAAAAGTATAAGCATGTAAAATCTTGGTGTGGTATCTATAGATAGGTTGATGGAGTCAGCTTTTAGATATGGTTTGTTTCTATTCCATGATGAACAAATAGGATTTCATGAAGGAAATAAGACTATGGCTATTGATAGTCATTGTAAAGGTTCTAAGGGAGATTATGAAAAATCAAGTAATAATAAACTTGATAGAGAATTAGCTGAGATAAAAGTGAAACTAGAAGTGTTGAGAGAATTCATACAGGGGAATATGGAACACCAAAGGTATGATTGCATTCTACGGAAGAAAAGAGTCAAGTGGAGTTAGGTACAAAGTAGGCTGAGATTCGATACAAGAATTTAGCTAGAAGAAGAACTTACAGGAGCTGAGTTATAGCATAGGATGCGTGTTGAGGAAAAGGTTTACTTATGTGAACCCGAACAAAGGTCTATTCTTGGTGATAGTAGTAATAATGATGAAGGTATGAGGCCAACTTATGGTTTCTTGGATCCTTGGAAGAATGGGAACTAGAAGAAAGAGCCGATGTTTTGATACAACAAGAGAGGCTATGGATCCTTATGGTTTTGAAATAAATGATTATTGTATGTATGTAGGTGAAATAGGTAAAGAAAGACAATTTTCTGATGTTGTCATAAAAGATGAAGGGAGGGGACAAAATATGAATTATGTTCAAGAAGAAAATGAGAGAGCCGAGTCTCATGTACATGCACATGAACAACTAAGTGTAAGAAATGATTTCTAGTCTAATCTGAAATCTAAGAACAAGGATGGCTTGGCTTATGATGATGGCCAAGAATGAAAGTAGGCAAAATATTATATCAAGCATTCATATATTATGCTAGAGAAAGTTGAAAAGAAGACCAGTGTCGACTTTATGAGTCTTGAAAGAGACATAGGATAGCAAGAGAAAGATTTGGTGATTGAGTCATCAAATAAGAACACTAGGTCTTGTGAGTTTAATGTTGAAAATTTGAATGTGTTTGTAGGTTGTGGAGAAGAAAATACATCTCTTGGAATTGTCTCATGTAAAGTTGAAGTCTATCTAGCAAAGCATAATGAAGAAGAAAATTGTCAAGAAAGGTATGATCAAGAGTATCTTTCTGATCAAGACCAAATTGAGTTTTTGTAGCAGAAGGAATTTATAAATTCCTTATTTAATAAAGGGAGTAACTTTAATGGAGATGAGGCAGTAATGCCTCATGAGATGAATTTTGTTCTTGATGAGGACAAAGAGGATTTAGATTACTTAAATAGCCAAAGCAAGAATGTTGGACAGACATTTAGCACTGTCATAAAAATATAGAATCATAATTTTGTTCTAGTTAAAGGTAAAAGTGAGATAGTTATGTCTCAAGCTAAAGAAAAGTCAGTCATAGAAGTGGACAATATTGAATTGACTACTAGGACTAGTCAAGAAGCAGAAGGACAACAATGGAGTGTTGTCAAGGAAGAGGAAAAGAGTTATGTTGAAACTATAATACAACATATTGAAGAGGTACTTGAAGGGAATCAAGTAATTAGTGAATGGATGAGTAGCTTGCTGAAAGCATTCAAGCAAGAGAAAGAGATTGTAGACAGTAATATGGGACAGTTTCAAACTATACTCGAAGCATAGACAGATACTAGTTTCCCAAAGTTAATTATGTTAACTAGTATATAGGAAAGAGTGAATAAATATATTACTATAGTCAGAGAATTAGAACGAAATATAATTTTTGACAGTAAATTTGCAAACAAGGAAAAGAAGAGGGATCTCGCAGTGGGAGATATCCTCAGGGATATTCATGAATTTTGGGTTGCAACAATGTTTGGAGTAATATTTGCAACAATATCTGGGACAAAGCGTGGTAGAATTTGTTGGCAGAGGATTGGAAATAATATTAGATTACAACATAATATTGCATTGCAAGAAACCATAGATGAGCTATGGGAGTTTGTGAAAATACCTAAGAAGAGTTGCAGCAAAATGAAGAAAGTAGTTCACTGTGGAATTATTTGTGTTAGAGTCAGTCCTTACAGCCCTCCGTCAGTGATCATTTCGTCTTTTGCATATTCATTCTTAGGTGTCTCACTTGTTCCACTTCGTTTCATTTCTCTAGGAGCATGCCATTGACTGACGAAGGGGTCTGTTGTCTTATGTTTCCTCATGCTTACACCTGCAGTGCTATTTTAAAAAAATTTCCTCAAAAATGACTCAAAATCATTGTCATTTCATTTATGGTCATTAAATGTCATAAGTGTCTTTGGTCCTAGTGTCTAGGGTTTTCGAGTCATTTGCATATCAGTCATAAAGCCTGCAGGATGAGGATGGTTCCGCAAATTTTGATTTCATGTTTTATTATCATTAGCATTTAAAAAACATTTCTAGTCCAAAACTCTGTTTTGGAACTAGAAATTGTTCAATATTATTTTTGTAATAAATTGTGTTTATTTCACCAAGAAGCAGTGTCAACGTAGACCTCTGATCTTTTCCTCAGCTAAAGAGCCATACCCCTGCAAGAAACAACAAAATCATCAATTCCAAAACTCAGAAAAGCCAAAAAAGAGATTGTATTAAAAAGCCAAATGTGAAGATGCAAAAACATTGTAATATGGGTTATCAAATAGATTTGGATCAAATCTGATTGTGAAAGATATTTACATCATGTATAAAAGGGCAAACAAGTTTCATTTCCAAAGATCCATAGCATACAAGTCGAAATCTGGAGTTTGGAGGCCGAAATCGAATTTTGGAGCATTGTTGACAGAGTTGGAGGTCGTGAGACCCACTTGGGCAAAAGCGACCCACTTGGGAAAAGCGACCCACCTGGGCATTTTTCACAGTGTAAATTATAAAGGGTGAGACCCACTTGGCCAAAGCGACCCACTTGATCGCGTGCGACCCACTTGACAGCAGAGTTCAGAAAAATCGTGCTGAGCGCCCAGTTTCGATTTAAATCTTCTCCAACTGCCTTCAAACAGGTTCTAAACTATTGCTCAGTAGTTTTTAATGTGTTGATGGTATCTTGAAGTCTTCAAACATCTGAATGGAAGAGTAAAACCCTACATACATGGCTGATTTCTTCCTCAGGGTTTTAAAATATGTATGGATGGTTTTATGAGCATTTTACCACCTTATATCATTGATATATATCCACCTTGGCATGTATGTTCAAAGCCCACTGTTTTCATATCCATTATACCACTGTGGTCATCATTATCATTTTACCACTGTCATGACTTTTGTTCCATGATGATCATTGATATATTGTATCCCATTGCCCATTGATAACACGTTTTTATAACTCTGTTTTCACTGCCCATTTACAAACACAGTCATATGATGCATTGCTCCCTTTGACAAAGTTTATCCAATATTCTAAAGGCTGCCTGCTACCATTTGTCAAATTTCACTTGCAATTAAAACAGAGACTGTGCTTCTATTTTAATCCACCTAAAACAGAGCTGGTATCATTTTTGGTTTCCTTAATGGTGCTTTGACAGTGGGGGGTATTTATTGGGTGTCGAAACACACATTATAACTCTGTTTTCACTGCATTTATATCAGTATACATAGTGCCAATATCTTGTTCAAAACCATGTCAGAGACAGAGTCAGAGTATGAGCAAGGGTCAGGCAGTGATTCTACGACTGAAGGTAATGTGCCACGGGGGTCTCATAGAGTTAGCAGAGGTGGTAATCATCGCAGAGAGGAGCCTACTTCTTTGGCTCGGTTGCAGGCATGTCCATTTGCAATGGATTGTTTTCGGTATTTGTCATGTTTCCGATTTTGTGAGATGATTGCACAAACCCGGCCTCATCGTGAATTGGCTCGCCTGTTTGTTCTACATTTACGGGATGGCCGGGTAAATCTTGCCGGGGTTGAATTCATTTTGTCACCCTTGACTATTGCTCAAGCCACTGGCATACCAAATATGGCCGAGGAATGGAACAAACGTCAGGATTTAGAGAAATTCCACTATGAGCCATACATTAAAACTGGATATATGAGGTACTTGGGCAGAGTTTTTCCATTCAGATTCTTGAGGGATGAGTATGCACAGCTGATGAAACTCATCATTCAGTATTTTAGTTGTGAGGGAAGATATGCTCGTCTCTTTTCATACCATATTCGTTTGTTGATGCACTTCACAAGGGTACGTATGATGAATATTCCGTACTTCATATATCGCAACATAGAGAGGATGGTGATTTTTGTGCAAAAGAAGACGAGCCCAGTGCAGCAGTACAGGAGTATATACCATTATGCTTTGATCAAAATCATAGTGTTACATCAGTTGGCAGAACAGGGCATCACTTGGGAGGATTTCATTTCTAGAGACTTTTTCAGAGTGCCACAGCCGCCCCCCGAGACAGTTCATGAAGCAGGAGAGCCTTCACACCAGCCAGACATGCCTGAGGTTGAGCATATCAGCGCTCCTTTGGTTCGGACATATCAGCGAGGCCACAGGGCCTTATTTGTAGCGACACAGCGAGTATTATCTCCACATTAGGTGGAAGGGGTCTTGCCGACTTCATCAGCAGAGCGAGTATTATCTCCACATGAGGTGGAAGGGGTCTTGCCGACTTCATCAGCAAAGCGAGTATTAGCTCCACATGATGTGGAAGGGGTCTCTCCTTCTTCTTCAGCGCAGGTACAGATACAGGACAACGGCAAGAGGCCCATGCATGATGAGGGCCCATCAGGAGGCCGGGACACAGATTTCACAGTCATTGATGTTGATGCGAGCTCTCCTAGCTCGAAACTAAGGGAAGTCATCCAGGAGCAAAGGGTCGAGAATGACAAGCTGAAATATCAATTATAGAAGGCTCAGTGGGTGATTAACTATTTGGAGCAGCGCAACAAACAGCTTGAGGATGAGCTCACATATTATGAGTTGCGTCGAATCCGTGAGGACCGACAGTGGAATCGAAAGAGACCCAGTGACATGACACCAGCTGACCGAGATACTGCACTCACACATGTGAACATTCACCTGGAGAAATTGTTGGCGAAGGCAAATCGAGACAAAGACATGCTTCGTCACATGAAAGGCCATTATTGGGCTCGCATGCATGTTTGCAAAGCGAGAGTGAAGATTCTGAAGAGGAGGTTGCGCGAAGCACTAAGACGGCGGAAAAGGCCTAATCCACTTCGGATTTTGGCCGAGGCTTCATTGAATGGGAAGGAAACATGATGGAGAACCTCCACTCCGAATTTGGGCAAATTCGGAGAAAATTTTTTCATTTTCAAATTTTTGGGTCAAAAAACAGGTTTTTCAGTTAAGTGGGTCTGACCCTCATTTGCTCACTTTTTTTTGGGACACTTGCTGGAGGATATTTTTGCATTTTTGGATTTTTGATGGTTAATTATGCATCCTCAGACATTACCTAAGCATTTCATCAAACTCTGGATGGTCAAAGAGCTCAAAAACACCATGAAAATCACCTTGCTGCCACCTTTTGCACAAGCAGGAAGTACTTCTGGGAGAAAGAAGTTTTGGAGAGACAAATGAGCTCCAAATTCAGAAATTCCACTTGGGTTGGATATTCAACATCTAGGGCTTTCCAACGAGCTATCATGAGCTCAATTTGGATGTCGGGAAGTACCTCAAATTCAGGCTGGAAAAAGTGCGACCCACTCGGCTCAAATGCGACCCACTTAAATTTTTGCTGAATTTTCAACTGCCAGCTCAGATTTTCGCCTAGTATGGACCAATTTTGCTTGTGGATGGAATTTTTGGGTTTTTATGATGTAAATTCATGTTTGACATGTAACTTTGGCTTATTTTTATCTATTCTAGAAGATTCACTCTCAAAAGGGTAAAAAATCATGTAATGGATCAGTTTCCACTCTTTTAGAGGCAAGTTGTTAGCTGCCTAGATTGTAGTTCCATGATTAGAATTGGTTGAAACTGATCCCCGAAGAGGGAATTCGACCCCTAGAGGTGGGGAAAGGTGTTAGAGTGATCTATATATTGTAATTTCTCAATCATTTTCAGAGGTTGGAGAGGTTGGACTCTTGGGATACTTTTGATATCATTGTACATACTTTTCATATTTTGGCTAAGGAAAGATCAGAGGTTTTGCGGCACTTGTTGGGATCCTTGTGGTGTTCTGTTCTTTATGGTGTTTCTTCTTTGTTTACTGTAAGTTTCTTCATGTTTAATGTATGCCATCCTTTCATTATGCTTCTGAACTAAGTTGAATGAGTGAAATAAGGTTGAATCCATTGTTTACAGTGCTTGGCCTTTGAATTTAGTTAGTTCTATATGTTTTCAGCTGTTTGGAGAGGATCCAAGTTCTTCTTTGCCCTCTTCAGCTCCTCGTCGGTCTAATCTGTCCATATATCCAATCAAAAGCATCAATACATTCACCTACCTCGCCCCAACTCGAAATCTGCAAAGGTCTGACCTTATCCCCGGACCCAAAATCTGTTTTCCCATTTCTCCAGCGAAAACCCAAAAAACCAAAAAAATCAAACATACCTATCTCTTTACTAGCCTAAAATAAGTTCTTATTGTAAGTCATCCCGCATCCTATTGCTCATTTTCTCGAGATTGACGGAGACAACCCTCTCCTGTCCTCGTAGGGCTAGCTACGAGGCTGAGCGTGGTTTGATGTAGCCTTGAGTTTTACTTCATTTCAGCCTGAGGTAGATTTGAGTGCTAACATAGTGGCGACCATACTGGGGAGAAACTCAAAACGTTTTCTTGTTATAGACGGAGTCTGAAGTCACGCCAGGTAGCCTTCGAAACGCTGTTTCTATGCATCAGCGAAGTAGATAAACACTGCTTCAGTCGATCTCCGGTTTAACTTGTAATCGTAGCACTTAACTTATAAATTGCCCAAGTACATGTATCAAGTTCATATCTGATAGTTGATGGTGGACAACGATCAGACATAAGATGGCTAAAATCATTCACTTGGCGATTTCATTCACTGAACAATCCAGAAATCGATGCTTCATGGTGACTTCACTGCAGGGAGATCAGTAGCTGTGAGATTTTCAAGATGGACCGAATCACAAGAAGATACGCTCCCATGAGCGGAGATCACATTCCAGGTTTTCCGAATAAGATGCCCAAGGTAGATTGGTCAAGGAATCTGCCTACGTTTAACGATGATGGTAAGAAAGATGCTGCTTTACATTTGGTTAGATTTCACATGCATATTCGCAAGTTGAAGGTGGATTTTCCTGAAGATTGCTTGATGAAGATATTCCTGGCCACTCTAGAAGGTGAAGCCCAATATTGGTATGAAAATTTGCCGCTGGCCTGTATTTATTGTTTAGAGGATTTTCATACCTTGTTCATTGAAAGATATCAAACATCTTATCCATCATTAAATTTAGTTCATGACTGTTGCAAACATGCTTCTACTTTTATTGAAAGCCTTGAGAAATATTATGAAGACGATAATTTCATGGATGATGAGATCATGGAAGCCCTATATGAAAATCCATTTCAGCAGCATAAAGACGATCATAAAAATTTCCAACAAGACCAAGATTTTAGTGTGGTGGAAGATGAAGGAATTTTGAATCTTGACAGTCAACCGGAATTACATGAAATGGATCAGCAGTATGAGGAGAATCAGTACACTCCTTCACTTGAAATCAATGAGGACAATCACTGTTTGAGCAAAAGAAAACAAAGGGTATTATCCCCTCTGACTGAAGAAGAGATAGATCAGCTATTGAAAGGTCATGTTCCAGCTCAAGTTAATGCAGATTCGCGGTGTGCACATGGTCAAGAAGGTGATGGTGGAACTTCTTCCTTTTCTGAAATGGATGACAGTCCTGTAAGCAGCTTTATAGATCGGCAGGTTGAAGATGTCTATATGACTGAAAATGATGAAAGAGAGGAGCTTGTTTCAGATCTGCCCACAGAATAAGACAGCCTACCGGAAACTCAAGTTTCAGTTTCAGATTGTGATAATGACCAGCCAGCTATTTCAGATCTACATTCAAATTGTGATGACCAAGCATATCTTGTGCTGAAACCCATCAAGGAGAATTCTGCTGTTGAGATCATCCGGAAAGAAGAAAACAAAGGTATGGATTCAAATGTTTTCAGTTCATTAGAACACAGCCTTCAGAAAGAAGTAATTCAGTCAGTTCATGAACAACGAGATGAAATCTATGTTCAAGTAAGTGAAACAGTTCCTTTGGATGAATTTATGGTAGATGATAGGAATGTCATGTTTGGGTTTCAAGAATCATCTAAAGTTGCTTTTCTCATGATTGATGAATGCAATGAGGAACATGATAATCTGACTATCATATCATATGAAGATGACCTACCATATTTTCAAACTACAGAAGATCAAAACATTCCGGATTGCATTTCATTTTCTTCATATGTTTCATGTGTTGAAATGTTTTTACAAGAGGAGATCTGCTCGTTCACATGTTCAGAATTCTTTGAAACCCGGGAGCATACTTTTACTGAAGTATATGATGAAGAAAGATCAGAAGCAAGTGAAAAGGACACCATGTTCTTTCAGCAAGAGGTAAATCTTCATGTTTTTCATGATCCAATGGCAGATTTGTTGCAGTCAGCTGTGAAAGTGATTATTGCAGTGTTCAGTGATGAAGGAGATCATGGTCAGCTATGTTTTTGGATGCCCAGTTATCAGTTTGTATTGTTGACCAGCAGATCTGATCAGGGTAATGATTCAAGAAGCCATCTGCTTGACTGGTTACATTGGAAAGCCAATTATACATGATTGTACATATTTCATTGGTATGCAGGTGGTTGTCATCATGATTCCAAATCTTGATGGATTGCTGCCCTTTTTCCAAAAGCTTGGTAAAGTTTTTTTTTAAGTCAGTCATGAGTCATTTGTGTTTGGTCTGTTGAGTCAGTTTTTTCAAGATTATTTCAGTTTGCCATCGAGTCGGTTTGAGTCAAGTTTCAGTCAAGTTTCAGTCAGTTTTCAGTCAAGTTTTTATTCAATAAATGTGTCAAAGGTTTTGTGTTATCCGTTCAAATAATGACTCCATCGCCCAATGGATGAAAGGCACTGTCTGATTCCCCCAGAGATCTGCCGTTCTTGGCATCGCCATGGAGCCACCATCCCCATTGGAGCCAATGTTAGAGTCGGTCCTTACAGCCCTCCGTCAGTGATCATTTTCGTCTTTTGCATATTCATTCTTAGGTGTCTCGCTTGTTCCACTTCGTTGCATTTCGCTAGGAGCATGCCATTGACTGACGAAGGGGTCTGTTGTCTTATGTTTCCTCATGCTTACACCTGCAGTGCTATTTTAAAAAAATTTCCTCAAAATTCACTCAAAATAATTGTCATTTCATTTATGGTCATTAAATGTCATAAGTGTCTTTGGTCCTAGTGTCTAGGGTTTTCGAGTCATTTTCATATCATTCATAAAGCCTGCAGGATGAGGATGGTTCCGCAAATTTTGATTTCATGTTTTATTATCATTAGCATTTAAAAAACATTTCTAGTCCAAAACTCTGTTTTGGAGCTAGAAATTGTTCAATATTATTTTTGTAATAAATTGTATTTATTTCACCAAGAAGCACTTTCAACGCAGACCTCTAATCTTTTCCTCAGCTAAAGAGTCATACCCGTGCAAGAAGACAACAAAATCATCAATTCAAAACTCAGAAAAGTCAAAAGAGAAATTGTATTAAAAAGCCAAATGTGAAAATGCAAAAACATTGTAATATGGGTTATCAAATAGATTGGGATCAAATCTGATTGTGAAAGATATTTACATCATGTATAAAAGGGCAAACAAGTTTCATTTCCAAAAATCCATAGCATACAAGTCGAAATCTGGAGTTTGGAGGCCGAAATCGCATTTTGGAGCATTGTTGACAGAGTTGGAGGTCGTGAGACCCACTTGGGCAAAAGCGACCCACTTGGGAAAATCGACCCACCTGGGCGTTTTTCACAGTGTAAATTATAACGGGTGAGACCCACTTGGCCAAAGCGACCCACTTGATCGCGTGCGACCCACTTGACAGCAGAGTTCAGAAAAATCGTGCTGAGCGCCCAGTTTCGATTTAAATCTTCTCCAACTGCCTTCAAAGAGGTTCTAAACTATTGCTCAGTAGTTTTTAATGTGTTGATGGTATCTTGAAGTCTTCAAACATATGAATGGAAGAGTAAAACCCTACATACATGGCTGATTTCTTCCTCAGGGTTTTAAAATATGTATGGATGGTTTTATGAGCATTTTACCACCTTCTATCATTGATATATATCCACCTTGGCATGTATGTTCAAAGCCCACTGTTTTCATATCCATTATACCACTGTGGTCATCATTATCATTTTACCACTGTCATGACTTTTGTTCCATGATAATCATTGATATATTGTATCCCATTGCCCATTGATAACACGTTTTTATAACTCTGTTTTCACTGCCCATTTACAAACATAGTCATATGATGCATTGCTCCCTTTGACAAAGTTTATCCAATATTCTAAAGGCTGCCTGCTACCATTTGTCAAATTTCACTTGCAATTAAAACAGAGACTGTGCTTCTATTTCAATCCACCTAAAACAGAGCTGGTATCATTGTTTGTTTCCTTAATGGTGCTTTGACAGTGGGGGATATTTATTGGGTGTTGAAACACACATTATAACTCTGTTTTCACTGCATTTATATCAGTATACATAGTGCCGATATCTTGTTTAAAGTCATGTCAGAGACAGAGTCAGTGTATGAGCAAGGGTCAGGCAGTGATTCCACGACTGAAGGTAATGTGCCACGGGGGTCTCATAGAGTTAGCAGAGGTGGTAATCATCGCAGAGAGGAGCCTACTTCTTTGGCTCGGTTGCAGGCATGTCCATTTGCAATGGATTGTTTTCGGTATTTGTCATGTTTCCGATTTTGTGAGATGATTGCACAAACCCGACCTCATCGTGAATTGGCTCGCCTGTTTGTTCTACACTTACGGGATGGCCGGGTAAATCTTGCCGGGGTTGAATTCATTTTGTCACCCTTGAATATTGCTCAAGCCACTGGCATACCAAATATGGGCGAGGAATGGAACAAACGTCAGCATTTAGAGAAATTCCACTATGAGCCATACATTAAAACTGGATATATGAGGTACTTGGGGAGAGTTTTTCCATTCAGATTCTTGAGGGATGAGTATGCACAGCTGATGAAACTCATCATTCAGTATTTTAGTTGTGAGGGCAGATATGCTCGTCTCTTTGCATACCTTATTCGTTTGTTGATGCACTTCACAAGGGTACGTATGATGAATATTCCGTACTTCATATATCGCAACATAGAGAGGATGGTGATTTTTGTGCAAAAGAAGACGAGCCTCCCATTATCAATCAGAGTATATACCATTATGCTTTGATCAAAATCATAGTGTTACATCAGTTGGCAGAACAGGGCATCACTTGGGAGGATTTCATTTCTAGAGACTTTTTCAGAGTGCCACAGCCGCCTCCCGAGACAGTTCATGATGCAGGAGAGCCTTCACACCAGCTGGACATGCCTGAGGTTGAGCATATAAGCGCTCCTTTGGTTCGGACATATCATCGAGGCCACAGGACCTTATTTGCAGCGACATGGTGAGTATTATCTCCACATGAGGTGGAAGGGGTCTTGCCGACTTCATCAGCAGAGCGAGTATTATCTCCACATGAGGTGGAAGGGGTCTTGCCGACTTCATCAGCAAAGCGAGTATTATCTCCACATGATGTGGAAGGGGTCTCGCCTTCTTCTTCAGCGCAGGTACAGATACAGGACAGGGGCAAGAGGCCCATGCATGATGAGGGCCCATCAGGAGGCCGGGACACAGATTTCACAGTCATTGATGTTGATGCGAGCTCTCCTAGCTCGAAACTAAGGGAAGTCATCCAGGAGCAAAGGGCCGAGAATGACAAGCTGAAAGATCAATTGCAGAAGGCTCAGTGGGTGATAAACTATTTGGAGCAGCGCAACAAACAGCTTGAGGATGAGCTCACATTTTATGAGCTGCGTCAAATCCGTGAGGACCGACAGTGGAATCGAAAGAGACCCGGTGACATGACACCAGCTGACCGAGATACTGTACTCACACATGTGAACATTCACCTGGAGAAATTTTTGGCGAAGGCCAATCGAGACAAAGACATGCTTCGTCACATGAAAGGCCATTATTGGGCTCGCATGCATGTTTGCAAAGCGAGAGTGAAGATTCTGAAGAGGAGGTTGCGCGAAGCACTAAGACGGCGGAAAAGGCCTAATCCACTTCGGATTTTGGCCGAGGCTTCATTGAATGGGCAGGAAACATGATGGAAAACGTCCACTCCGAATTTGGGCAAATTCGGAGAAAATTTTGTCATTTTCAAATTTTTGGGTCAAAAAACAGGTTTTTCAGTTAAGTGGGTCTCACCCTCATTTGCTCACATTTTTTTGGGACACTTGCTGGAGGATATTTTTGCATTTTTTGATTTTTGATGGTTAATTATGCATCCTCAGACATTACCTAAGAATTTCATCAAAATCTGGATGGTCAAAGAGCTCAAAAACACCATGAAAATCACCTTGCTGCCACCTTTTGCACCAGCAGGAAGTACTTCTGGGAGAAAGAAGTTTTGGAGGGTCAGATGAGCTCCAAATTCAGAAATTCCACTTGGGTTGTATAGTCAAAATCCATGGCTTTCCAACGAGCTATCATGAGCTCAATTTGGATTCTGGGAAGTACCTCAAATTCAGGCTGGAAAAAGTGTGACCCACTCGGCTCAAATGCGACCCACTTAAATTTTTGCTGAATTTTCAACTGCCAGCTCAGATTTTCGCCTAGTATGGACCAGTTTTGCTTGTGGATGGAATTTTTGGGTTTTTATGATGTAAATTCATATTTGACATGTAAATTTGGCTTATTTTTATCTATTCTAGAATATTCACTCTCAAAAGGGTAAAAAATCATGTAATGGATCAGTTTCCACTCTTTTAGAGGCAAGTTGATAGCTGCCTAGATTGTAGTTCCATGAATAGAATTGGTTGAAACTGATCCCTGAAGAGGGAATTCGACCCCTAGAGGTGGGGAAAGGTGTTAGAGTGATCTATATATTGTAATTTCTGAGGCATTCTACAGGTTGGAATCTTGGGATACTTTTGATATCATTGTACATATTTTTCATATTTTGGCTAAGGAAAGATCAGGGGTTTTGCGACACTTGTTGGGATCCTTGTGGTGTTCTGTTCTTGATGGTGTTTCTTCTTTGTTTACTGTAAGTTTATTCATGTTTAATGTATGCCATCCTTTCATTATGCTTCTGAACTAAATTGAATGAGTGAATAAGGTTGAATCCATTGTTTACAGTGCTTGGCCTTTGAATTCAGTTAGTTCTATATGTTTTCAGCTGTTTGGAGAGGATCCAAGTTCTTCTTTTCCATCTTCAGCTCCTCGTCGGTCTAATCTGTCCATATATCCAATCAAAAGCATCAAGACATTCACCTACCTCGCCCCAACTCGAAATCTGCAAAGGTCTGACCTTATCCCCGGACCCAAAATCTGTTTTCCCATTTCTCCAGCGAAAACCCAAAAAACCAAAAAAAACAAACATACCTATCTCTTTACTAGCCTAAAATAAGTTCTTATTGTAAGTCATCTCGCATCCTATTGCTCATTTTCTCGAGATTGACGGAGAGAGCCCTCTCCTGTCCTCGTAGGGCTAGCTACGAGGCTGAGCGTGGTTTGATGTAGCCTTGAGTTTTACTTCATTTCAGCCTGAGGTAGATTTGAGTGCTAACAATTTGGAAAGTGAAGAAAAGTAAGGATAGAGGTAGTGGAGCACTACAGTACAAACTATGGAAGCCTCAAAGATTAAAGCTAAAGAATAGTGAAGACAATGCAGTTTATGGAGAGCAGAAAAACAGAGTTTGGGATTCTAGAAGATCCAAACATTGAAGACACATGATGATGCGGTTATCATTTGTTTCACCTTGGGAGTCTGATGCAGGAAAATTAAGGTAGACTCAGAAATGTGACAAGCTGGTCACATCTTGTGGCTTGGGAAGAGGACTATAAGTCTTAATAATTTGAAGGCTTTACTTTTAAAGTATTTTGTTTAAATTTAATTTAGGCTAACAGAGCCATTGTAATATATAGGTTAAAAAGAATAGTTAAATTAGGATTAGTTAAGAATTTAGTTGAATAAACTATTATGAAACTGAATGACAGTTTCTCAACCATATGGGGATTTTGGGAAAGGCATAAAAATGAACCAAATCCACCATTGTGGGGTTTTTCCTTCCCTAGAGAGAAAGAGAGAAATATAGGGAAATAGGTGTGAGAGAGGGTTTAACAGAGAGTAGGAACAAATGTAAAAACTAGCCATCCTAGGGCTCAGTTCTGTGCATTTTTCTTTATAAATAAATTCTAAGTGTTTTGGATTGTGATCGAGCTCTCCATTTCAACCCGTTGGTTTTATTTCCCTATGGAATCAAATGTTGCATTTATGTTTTATTGTATATGCATATTGTATTTCTTTTAATGCACAGATAGATTGAATTGGAGGATGCAGTTCCTGAGAAACTCGTATAGACAGAGTTATGGCAGAGACCAAGGGATAAGAGATGAAGACCAAGCTCAGGAGGGAATCCACATGTTTTTAGACCACACAAAGCTCAAGGGTGGTAGCATTGAATAATTCTGAGCAAAGGCGAAAGGATAACAGAGGAGCAGTGTGGAGGAATCCGTAATGCAGAGCGGTGATAACTGAAAGAGGAGAAATCGGCTAAAGACATAACTACTTAGAAGAATTCTGAGAGAGTAATTGATGGCAAGGATTGAATCACAACATCAAAATTTTAAGGAATTTTGGCGTATATTAGAGCAGGAAAAAGAGGCGAAGAAGAGCCAAGATTGTTGAATGAACGAATGTGATAAATCACAGATCAAAAGTGGACACGTGTCTGGAGGGCATAGTTTTGCATCGACGATTGGATTATTTAAGAGTTAATTATTTCACAAGGTGAGCATGGTAAGTTGCAATGTGACACAGTAAGAATGGGAGAATGTGATGTGATGACAGAAAACCACGTGTCGGCTTTGCGTAGTAGCGCACTTCACAAATCATAGTGGATATCATTAAAGAGTCGGAAGGTAACTTGTTCCCGATGTGATGCAGTAAGGCTTGATATGTGCGATGCGATGAGGGGAGGCTACGTGTCACCATGGCGTGAAAGCGCACTTCGCAAAGTTTTGAGGGTTAGCATATTTCGGTGAAGAGTTAAGTTGGTGAGCGTGTGTTGTGATGTGCTATGATTGGTTATTGAGATGTGTGATCCGAGAGTTGTGGTACCGTGTGTATGAATGTGTTTTGGGTTATATGAACTATTTTATAAAGAAATTTGTTGATCGTTTTCGTGTATGTATGTTAATAACTCCAATATATGTCATTCTGTTTTGTATAAAAAGATTAGGTGGGTCCTAACCCATGTTGGAATTTCTGATGATTCCAGAAAACATAGGGAGAATAAAGAGTCTCCTCTACAACACAGAGATTAAAATAAATTTCTTGCTGCTGATGGACAGAGATGGCACAAAAATTAATTTCTATTCCAAAAACATAAAACAATATTAAAAAAATGCAGTTCTTCTTCTTCTAGAGGGATTTACAAAATATATCTAAGACTGCTTCAGCACAGAGTGCTTAAACACTTCTCTGTCTTTTTATAAAAAGGCACTTATAGTGCTTCTCTGTCTTTCCTATTTTTCCTTCGGGCTTACACACACAACAATACAATACTATTCTAATTTTTCACTTTATATGGAGCAACATAAAAGGAAAAACATTAAAAATAAAACTTATTTAATATATATATATTATAAACTTAATAAGTTTATAATATATATTACATTCTATGTATTAAGTTATATCTTATGCCAAAACTTTTTTTTTTGGGTCACGTGGCGTTAAACATATATCATAACAAAACTAATGCAACCAAGGTTTTAATAACCTTAATACTCCGCTGCATGACTTTAACCCAAAATTTTAAATTATCGATGAACCCCAGATTTCAAACACAAACAAACTATATTGCAATGAAAATTCGCGTCACAAAACTGCATGATGTCACCAATGCCCGAAGTCATGCGAACACCATTTGATTGGCTAGCGTTGGGCCCCGTCAGACTCCAAAGTTTTTATGAGCTGTATTTAAAACAAAATTCGCGTAACAAATGGTTGAAGTGATGTCAAGGCAGAAATGAACGCGAAACAATGTGATCGGTCGACAGTGGTGAGTTGGCATGTGGGACTGGCTTCACATTAATGCATCGTTGTATCGCATCGGCGACCTGGCGTGGTGTAAAAACTTCAAACCTTTGGTGCTTGCGACATGCGATTTCGCGCTATGCGATATTGCAATATCGGCACATCGCATCGCAAGTGAGCGGTGGGACTTGCGGTGGTGGAAAGCGATGTGCGATGTGTGATGGCTGGTGGGGACCACATCGCATCGCAGGTTCGGCGATGGCCCATTGTTGAGGTGCAGACAGAAGTTGTGATGAGAAATATAGCGATGAATGTTGATTGGTCCATGTCACTGCGCTAGGTATGGGACCCCCTCTATTCAAAAAGACTTGGTGCGTTTAAAATTTTAACCGCAGTTTGGTTGGTGAGGGCCTAAAAGCCCGATAGGACTGATCTAGAATAAAACTCCGTGCTGCATGGTAAAGACCACGAACGCCTTCAATTCTTCTGAAAAGTTGGCTACCACCATAAAAATAAAATTCATCCTTATAATTTCTCCATAACTCTGTTAAATGCACAGTGGTGTGCACTTAACGCATTCTGCCCCTATTTTACTCCATTCCTCCTGCACGAGGTTTTCAGGTGACTTTAATATTTTCAACACTCCCCCTTAAATTCAGCTGCTGGGTTATCTATCATACCCAATCATTTCCTCAAATATTCAAAACTTTTATGTCCTAGTGTTTTTTTTAGAATGTCTGCAAACTTCTCCTCTGTTCTACAATGTTGTAAAACAATTTCAGCATTTTTCACCAATTCCCTGATGTAGTGAAACTTGGCAGAAATGTGTTTTTCTCTCTTGTGGGCACATAATTCTTTCACAATGCTATGGATGAGATATTGTCACAATAAATCACTGTCCCTTTTACCTGTTCTTGACATAAACTCCTCAACATTCTTCTTATCCAAACTGCTTGACATGCTGCTACTGTAGCTGCCACATACTCTACTTCTGTTGTAGACAATGCTACAATAGGTTGTTTATTATAAGCCCATGAAATGGCTCCTAAAATCATATGAAAAACATAACCAGATGTACTTTTCCGATCATCTATACTTTCAGCCCAATCATTGTCATTATATCCAGTCAATTCAAAAAATTTTGAAGTAGTATATAAAATTCCATACCTCTTTGTTCCTTTCACATACCTGAGAATTATTTTTACTGCTTGCCAATGTGCTTTTTTTGGCCTTTCCATAAATTTTTAAACTAAACTAACAGCATGCATAATATCAAGCCTAGTTGCAGTTAAATACATAAGGCTACCAACTATGCTCTTGTACAAACTAGGATCAAAATCCTGGATGCTTTCGTCTTTGCTGAGTTTAAATCCCATCACTGTAGGAGTAATTGCTGCCTTGCAATCCTATCTTACTGTACCATGCTCTTGGTGCTTGTTTCAGCCCATAAAGAGCTTTCTTCAATCTACAAAATTTGTGCTCTTGGCCTTTTTTCTCATGGCCTAGAGGTTGTTCAACATAAACCTCTTCCATCAATGCTCCATTTAGGAATGTTGATTTTACATCCATTTGGTAAACCTTCCATTTTTTTTGTGTTGCTATGGACAACACTGCTCTCACTATTTCCATTCTTGCAACTGGTGCAAAATTTTCTTCATAATCTCTTCCATGTTGTTGCTTATATCCTTTGACAACAAGTCTGGCCTTATGCCTTTCAATCTTACCTTCAACACGGCTCTTGGTTTTATAAACCCTTTTTACTCCAATGACTTCCTTACCTTTTGGGAGTTCAACCAAATCCCATGTTTTATTTTTCTCTATAGCATTCATTTCTTCATCCATAGCATCTATCCATTTCTTATCTTTTATAGCTTCCTCAAAATGAATAGGATCCATTTAGGACAATATAATGAAAATAAAGAGTGCATACATTCATTTGCTACCTCTTTCTCATAAATATCATTCAAATTTTTGAATCCGGCTCCTCTTTAATTTGGTGTACGTGTGCTTGAAGAAGCACTCAAATTTTCTTCTTGTGGTGTGCTTGGAGAAGCAGTCTCATTTCTTCTCAAGGGTGTTCTTACTCCAGCTTTTGGGGTCCCTCGTTGTCCTTGTGTTGGTGGAGGTAGTGGTGCTAATGATGTATGTATTTCAGCCATCTCATCCTCATTTCATCATGAGACAAACAACTCTTTACATTGATTGTTTTCTCAATGCTTCCATCCTAAGCTTCTTCCTCAATGAATTGAACGTCTCTGCTCACAATAAATTTCTTCGTGGATGGGTTATACAACCTATAAGCTTTGGATTCCTCACTGTATCCAATAAAAATACACTTCTCCCCATTTCTGTCCAACTTATTTCTTAGCTAATCTAGAATGTGTGCATAAGCCACACAACCAAAAACTCTCATGTGGGTGACACCTTGTTTTATGCCACTCCATCCTTCTTCTGGAACTCTGTTCATTACTACTTTGGTTGGGCATCTATTCAATATGTATGCTGCACAATGTACAGCTTCAGGCAAATATTCATTTGGCAAATGTTTTGCCTTCAACATACTTCTTACCATATCCATGATTGTTCTATTTTTCCTTTCAACAACTCCTTTTTGCTACGGTGTGTACCTTGCTGTAAATTTCTTGTGTATGCCATTTTCTTTGAAAAAACACAGAATTTTTTTTGAGATATACTCACCTCCTCTATCAGTTCTTAAAAATTTTATGTGCTGCCCACTTTGGTTCTCAACAAGTGCCTTAAAGTGGCAGAATTTCTCAAACACTTCACTTTTATATTTCAATAAATAAACCCAAGTTTTCCTTGTGAAATCATCAATAAAAGTCAGCATATGGTGGTTGCTTGCTAGTGATGTTGTTTTCATTGGTGCACACAAATCTGAATGGACAATTTCTAAGGGTGATTTTGCCCTTATGCTCTTTCCTGATGGAAATGTTTCTCTGTGTTGTTTGTCCAAAATGTAGCCTTCACATAGGTTGTTCGGTTTCTCAATCAATGGTAATCCCTTTACCATTCCTTTCCTATGCAACAAATTCAAACCTCCAATGTTGAGATGTCCAAATCTCAGATTCCATAACCAATTTTCATCTTTTGCTTCTCTTTGGAATGTCTCTTGTGTCACTGCTGCCATTTCATCTCCTTTCTTCAAATCTTCTCTCATCTTGAGAGGGAACATTATGTTCCTTGTCATCTTCACTTGTGTAATAAATTGATTGCTTGGTGGTTTATCCATGATGGTGCATACATGATCTTCAAGGAAAACATTGTAGCCCTTTTGCATGAGCTGTCCAATGCTTAACAAATTACATTTCATACCTGGTACATAATATACATTAGATATGCTCCTCTTTTCTCCTTTCTTTGTCAAGACATTTACTATGCCTTTTACTGTCACAAAAACCTTACTGTCTGTCGCTAATGTAACTTGAGACTTTACATTTTCATCTAACATGGAAAACATGGAAATGTTTCGAGTCATATGGTTGCTACACCCTGAATCTAGAAACCATATATCCTCATTCTTTTTTTCTGCCATATTGCATGCTAGAAACAACTTATCTTGAATGATATTTTCATTTGTAAAATTAGCATTAGGTCTATTACCCATGTCACTCTATTTCGTCTTACATTCATTTGCATAATGACCATACTTCTTACAATAATGACATTGGACTTGGGATTTATCATACCTTTGTCCATGTGCTTCATTTTTTCCACCATGTTAGCTACTGCCTTGGCCTTGGTTTTGATTTTGATTGCTACCCCTTCCTTGAGTATTTGCAGGCATGTTTATTCCTCCTCTTTTTTGGCTTATTCCTCTTCCTTTTCCTCTGTAGCTTCTTCTTCCTTGACCTCTTCCTCTTCCAAAGGATATTTGGGTCTTGAAGGCATGCTCCAAAGATGAGTATGCATTTCTACCCAATCTTTGTTCATGAGTCATCAGTGATGCATGAAGTTCATCGACTGAAAAATTTGAGAGATCCTTTGTCTCTTCAAGGGTTGTGGCTATCACATCAAACCTTGAGGGTAAGCTCCTCAACACGTTCTCCAAAATCCTTCTTTCTTCAAGTGTCTCTCCATGAGACCTTATCTGGGTGACCAACCCAATCACATGTGTGAAGAATGAGTCTATGATATCAGACTCTTTCATACAGAGAGTTTCAAAATCTCTCCTCAGCAATTGTAACTTTGTTGTCTTCACCTTCTCCATACCTTGATAGGAAATCTGGAGGGTATCCCATGCATCCTTGGACCTCTTAGCTGCTGTTATCCTTGGAAAAATACTCTCATGTACTGCTTGATAGAGATAGAAAAGGGCTTTTGAGTCCTTCTTCCTATTTCTCTTCAAAAAATTCTTCTTTGCCTATGTCAAGGCATTAAAGGAATTTTCATCTATTGGTTCTTCAAAACCATCTTCAACAAGCTCCCATAAGTCTTGAGAGGCAAACATGGCTCTCATGGTGATTTCCCAATAATCATAGTTCTTCCCATTTAACTATGGGAGCTGAGTATTTTCAATACTCATGCTTGTGCTGGCTCCTGCCATGACTTAGCACACTGAAATATGCAATAAAATTGACTGTGTTTTTTTTTTAAACAAACTATCTTTCCTTCTTTAAAAGACAAACTCTGTCTCTGAGGACTGCACTCTTTCAAACAAAAAAAAAACTCTGTTTTTTTTCTAGAAATACCTGAACTATTGTTGAGCCTTCACTCTGCTAGAGAACTACTGCAACAAATCCTTCCTTCAGCTTCTTTGACAATCCTTCAAAGAGACTGGACTAGCTCTAATATCATGTTGGAATTTCTGATGATTAAAGAAGACACAGGGAGAATAAAGAGTCTCCTCTACAACACAGAGATAAAAAAAAAATTCTTGCTGCTGATGGACAGAGATGACACACAAAGTACTTTCTATTCGAAAAACATAAAATAGTATTACAAAAATACAGTTCTTCCTCTTCTGGAGGGATTTAAAAAATATGTCTAAGACTGCTTCAGCACACAGTGCTTAAACACTTCTCTGTCTTTTTATAAAAACACACTTATAGTGCTTCTCTGTCTTTCCTGTTTTACCTTTGGGCTTACACAGATAACAAAACAATACTATTCTAGCTTTTCACTTTATATGGTGCAGCATAAAAGGAAAAGCATTTAAAATTAAAATTATTTAATATATATATTATAAAATTAATAAGTTTATAATATATATTACATTCCGTGTATTAAGTTATATCTTATACCGAAACTTTTTTTTTTTGGTCGCGCAACGTTAAACATATATCATAACAAAACTAATGCAACCAAGGTTTTAATAACCTTAATACTCTGCCGCATGAATTTAAACCAAAGTTTTAAAGTATCGATGAAGCCTGGATTTCAAACACAAGCAAACTATATTGCAATGAAAATTCGCGTCACAAAACTACATGATGTCACCAAGGCCCAAAGTCGCACGAACGCCATTTGATTGGCAAGCGCTGGGCTCCATCGGACTCCAAAGGTTTTATGAGCTGGATTTACAACAAAATTCGCATAACAAATGGTTGAAGTGACGTCAGGGAAAAAATGAACGTGAAACAACGCAATTGGTCGACTGTGGTGAGTTGGCATGTGGTACCGACTTGACATCGGCACATTGGTGTATCGCATCGGTGGCTCGGCATGGTGCAAAAATTTCAAACCTTTGGTGCTTGTGACATGCGATGTTGTGATATGCGATATTGCGATATCAGCGCATCACTTCGCAAGTGAAAGGTGGGACTTGCAGTGGTTCGAAGCGATGTGCGATATGTGATGGCTAGTGGGGACCAAATTGCATCACAGGTTCGACGATGGACCATTATTGCGGTGCGGACGGAAGTTGCGATTAGTGATATATTGATGAACGTTGATTGGTATACATCGCTGTGCTAGATATGGGACCCGCTCTATTCAAAAAGACTAGGTGTGATTAAACTTTTAACTGTTGTTTGGTTGGTGAGGGCGTAAAAGCCCGATAAGACTAATGTACAATAAAACTCTGTGTTGCGTGGTAAAGACTACGAACACCTTCAATTCTTTAGCAAAGTCGGCTACCGCCATAAACATAAAATTCATCCTTACAGTTTCTCCATACCTCTGTTAAATGCACAGTGGTGTGCACTTAACCCATTATGCTCCTGTTGTACTCAATTTCTCCTGCATGGGGTTTCGCGGGTGACTTTAATATTTTCAACAACCCATAGTCCACGATTATATGTTAATTTGCAGCTATGACTGCATCATTTTTAATTATTAATGATAATGATGATCATTAGTGTGTGCTAATACTAATGCAATCTATCTGAATTCAAGAAAGGAAAATGAAACTAAGTTTGATTCTTCAAAATATTTTTTGTATGATCAAAGAGAATGGAAATAAGTTCTGCAAGATCACTATAGTTTTTTTTAATCATAATCTATGAATACAATTTTGAGAAAGAATGCAATTTTTTGTTATGTGAAATACATTTTTACTTGGAAGAGCTAAATTCTATATATTAAACCACTTAAAATCAAGTTTTCAAAAATATTTGTCAAAATTTATTTAAAATTAACTAGAAAAATATAGTGAAAAATATTATTTGGACTATAAGTTAGAGTACTCCACAAATTAGTATAGTTATATAAATTAAGTGGCCAATAAATGCAGATATACATGCATCTATAATGAACATTTCATAAGACATTTCACATTAAAAATCTAAAATTAAAAAATCATAAAATTTATTTAAACTATAAATTATTATTATTATTATTATAAAAAATTAATACATTGTTAAATCTATTTACATTTAAAAAAATTGCAACAATATTTTTTACCTTGAAAGTCATCAGATTTTACCATATCTACAAATAAGCTTGGGTGCAATACCATGAGCTAATACCACTACTTATAAATACCACCTACCTGAGTAAATCCTAGCTCATTTTATATGAAAATAGTTTATATGACATTTTAACTAATGAATTAAATTAAAAAAACCAAAAAACAAAACCAAAACTAATCTATACATAAATATCTACCTCCAATTTATGCGTGCTATTAAGAACATGTCTATTCAAGGGACAATTTCACCTCGACTATAATTTTCTTGTCGGAATCTCGGGATCTTTAATCTTTCGAAAAAATTGAAATTTGGTATATTTGAATAATTTTTTTAATAAAGAGAACGGATTCAATACGAACCTCCAAAATTTTGAAGCATAACTTGGATTTCCAATAATTTCCTTTATATTCCTTTTAAAATGTTTAGACTGCACTCTAAACATATCTAGTAGGATTTTATAAAAATTAAATCCTACTCTTAAATCGATAATGAATTAAAATTATGATATTTAATTAAAAGAAAACAAAAACTGTATTAGTTATCGGTAAGTAAAGGTTGGTCAAACTTAATTACAGTGAAAATTATGACGAGTTAGCTAGGTGAATTGAGCCATTCCTACGCCGCGTGTGCATTTCTAAATGAAAATGCCATCTATGCCGCTTATGGAAAAGAGAAGTTTGACCTGCTTTTAGCCTTGCCGCAGATAAGTTGATATCCGAATCTACAATAAGTTTGAAATGGTTGTAAATTTGGATACGTCGATTTAGAGTAACAGTGAGTTTGAAGAAAGGGATCTACTGACTGCATTAAGATGAAAACATGGTTGACCCGTCGCTTTGATAAAAAAATAATATATTTTAATCTATTTTGATCCGGTCTCATATCTCTAATTCAATTTGATAGCTAATTAAATCAACTTAAATCACAGCTAGATCAATGCATGTAGATGGGTTTCTAGGTAAATAAATAAGCTAATTAATATGTTCAACGACTAGATTACGTATATCACTCCTGTGTGAAAAAAATCTCTTGAATTTGGTGACTAGTATTCCTGATTTTTTGACTAGCAACTTCAATTTTTTATGGAATAAAATATTATTCACTCCTGTCCGGGCGCGTTGTTATATAGACTGAAGAGCAACATTTGCACTTGCATTGCTTCACGTTTTTATTTGGTGTGACACTGATAGTGATTTGTTTTTTTCATTTTCGTACTGTGCGCTTGAATACCTAGAGTTAAAATCAGGATGAGGCTTATAAATCTTAATATTGTCACTTTTCTAGTAGTATTGTTGTTTCTGCAGCATTCTTGGAAAGGTTATGTTGCTGCTAAGAATCGAAAAGGTACGATGAGAGCTTGTTACACTGCTATCTACAGTTTTGGAGATTCCCTTGCCGATACAGGGAATTTATTAACAGCTGCTACTGGTGCCGGTGTTCATCTTAGTGTTGCCAATCTGCCCTACGGCGAAACATATTTTGGCAATGCAACTGGCCGTTTCTCGGATGGACGACTGATCGTTGATTATATAGGTATGCAACAGAAACCCTTTACAAAGAAAAGGAACTTGTTATTTGTTTATATATATAGAGAGAGAGAGAGCGCGTGATAGAGATATCTGCTTAGTTTCTTTCTTCTTGATCTTGTAATTTTGTTTCGGACAGCACAAGCTTCCGGTCTGCCGTTCTTGGGTCCGTACCTCAATATTGCAAACACTTCAAAATTCCCCGCCACGGGTGTTAACTTCGCAGTGGCGGGAGCCACGGCGTTGAGCCCTGATTTCTTCAAAGCGAGGAATATAGGGCCGATTGCGACTCCCTTTTCACTGGACACTCAGATTCAGTGGTTTCTGTCGTACAAACAAAAGTTTTGTACGGCCTTCAAAGGAGGTGCTGCTGCTTCATTCTCTTTCTTCGCTGTTTTGTTTTATGATTTAGTAATCTCTTTTGTTTTATGTTTTATTAAGCTCTGACTAGTTCCCAATCAACTCAACCGGTGGATTGAGAGTGACTGCTTCTTTCCTTTTCTCTGAAGCAGACTGTAACCAGCATTTTGCGAATGCATTATTTCTGATGGGGGAGATCGGCGGAAACGACTACAACTATCCATTCTTTCAGCATCGGCCGATGCAACAAGTGTCTACCTTTGTCCCTTTAGTCGTGGCCAAGATTGAAAATGCTCTGAAGGTGGGTATTTCACAACAGTTCATTCAACATATTTGAAGGGTTAAGTTATATTCCTTAGGGTATAAATAACTGTGTTGAAGGGTGTTTTGTTCGATATGTGATCATAAAGCAGGAAGGAAGTTGGTTTTTGTTTTTGTTTTTTTTTTTCAGAAGAAGAAAAAGAACGTTATCTTTTATAAATATAAAGAAAATAAAGATTACATAGCTCTTTTTCTGTTCAGTAATGTGGTAGGAAACAGAATATGCAGGTCTTTGTAGGCAAAGTTTGATAAATGAAACAGAATGTTATAAATTTAAAGAAAATACATATTACATAGTCGTTTTTTTGTTCAGTAATGTGGTAGGAAACAGAATATGCAGGTCTTTGTAGGCAAAGTTTGATAAATGAAACAGACTGTGCACGTACTAAAAAGAATGTACTGCCTACATTAATTTTAGAGTAATGTTTATTAGCAGTATAGTAAATGATCCTTGGAGCTTTATCAACCCCTCTTTTCTGGAGCATATCGGCCTATGATTCTGCTCCCTATAGATGTGGCTATAAGAGATATGCTGAAAGGTAGGTTCCATTTTAAGAATGTGTTTCATCCAATTGATAGCAACGGTGGGTGGAATCGAGAGAGCTCCTAACCCAGTAGATGGTGCCTTTCGAATTCCTATCAATCTGAAGTTTGTTGATGTTGAGCCATCTCGCGGAAGTGATAGTAACTTCCTGACTGGGTGACCATAGAAAAAACTTGTTGGGAACTTTTACCACACAACCAACTTTTTTTGCCTTAACTCAAATTCTGATTTTTTACCTGAGACCAATTTCCAATTTCTGAGAAGTAAAACACAATCAGCAAATGCCCTTAGAAAATGTAGAAACATAAAATGGAGAACTCCTTTTGTGTCTCAAACCTTTTGCGTCTTAACAATGGTTTGAAGGATGACTCCAATGAGTTGGTTAGTTATCGATTAGATTCTTGAAAGACACGACCGCAAATTTCAATTGGGTTCCTGAACGTGTGACTCATATCTTGAGAGTTTTTGACAGACGTTGATTTTGTAAATTACGTTATCTACTTTTTATTACTACATACAGTCATTATTTAAATTAGATTATCTACTTACTATATGGAGAGTTTGTTACAGACGTTGATTACTGTGGGCGGAGCAAAGAAGATTTTAGTGCAGAACAACTTGCCCATTGGCTGCTCGCCGTCATATTTAACACTATACACTTCATCTAGACCTGGAGAACCACTGAACAAAATGGGGTGCATGCCGAGGTTTAATAGTTTCGCCAAAAAGGGGAATGATCTTCTGAAAGCTCGAGTGACAAATCTGCAAGCAGAATATCCGCAAGTTAAATTTGTTTTTGCAGACTATTACGAGGCAGCTCTCAGAATTTTGAAGTCTCCACAGTATTTCGGTAAGGAGGAGTATTTTAATTTGTAGAATTTATTTCTTTTGACGCTATTGAATTTCTTTATTTCGAATCCGAATAAACATATATAAATTATTTGTTTTTCCTTCATTCCTTTTCCGTCCGTATTGTTGAGTTGATTGGAATAGATAATTTGTGCATCTATCCATGCATGCAGGGTTGCAGAAAAATGTGTTACAGGCTTGTTGTGGAACGGGTGGTCCATATAATTACGATCCGCGCAGACCATGCGGCGCAGGTGGAGCATCTCCGTGTGCCAATCCTCGACAATATTTCAACTGGGATGGGATTCATTTGACTGACTCCGCTTACGAAAATATAGCGAAAATGTTTTTGCATGGGACATTCACATCTCCTACACTTCACACTCTCTGTACTAGGCGAACTGCACTGATGGTTAACACCACCATGAAATGACCAATGGAATCAAAAACCCTTGAAGTATCCATATATACCCATAATACTTAATAATAATAATATAAGATCGTGTGGTCAACGAGTTTTTTTTGGAACCTCAATCTCATTTTTGGTGTGTACTTGCTCCATTTCTTCTTAATGACGTGAGAGTATTTTGGACTACTTGAATGATGTATACCACGGTTATGAATGTTTAAAAGACTGCAATTTATTTTCTAATTGTTGGACATATTGCTGAAAGGGATTTCCAATTCAATGCAATTTGACATACCTTTCCTTGGAGCTACTGACTCTAAAATAGTATATTATTTCCCACTTTTATTCTTCTATATAAGTTTTTGAAAATGTTATTAAATAATAATTTTGATTCCTGCGTGGTCTTACCGTCATGTTTATGATATTCATTTCATTTTAAGTGAAATAATAGACACAAGGATATAGGAGTTACATGGAAGTTTAGCACAGCATTGTGGCTCATTTTCTTTTACCATCTCAAGTATGGAATTTAAATAGAAAATGTAAATAATAAATATCCATAATCAATCTTGAAATCCCCGGTTTCCACTTCAACTAAAAAGTACACGACTTTGAGAATCTTTGTATCAATTTGTATCACTCCCTATAGATCCCCAATTTATTAAACACTTGGGAATGCGTAGCCCTGATCTAATTTAGTGAACACTTGGGAATGGGTAGCCCTGATTAAGATGCGTAGCTGAAACTTGCATTTTTCCATCTCAAAGAGGAATAGCGCTTTTTGAATGGTTATGGTAAGCATCCTTAACTCATGCAAATATAAGAGAGCATCTCAATGGATGCATATCCATATTGATATGTTCTTCAAATCATTCTCATTATATGTTCTTGAACACATTCTCACAATGCCAATGTATGTGTTCAAACATCAACCCAAATCAAACTCAAAAGAAATATAATATCCATATTGATATCATTCTCATTATATGTTCTTGAACACATTCTCACAATGCCAATGTATGTGTTCAAACATCAACCCAAATCAAACTCAAAAGTAATATAATATCCATATTGATATGTTCTTGAAGTCATCATTCTCATTATATGTTCTTGAACACATTCTCCCAATGCCAATGTATGTGTTCAAACATCAACCCAAATCAAACTCAAAAGAAATATAATTGTCCACAGAGTAAAATTGACATAAGGATTACAGTCAAACAATGTTGTAATAATGATTCTCCTTAATGATGAGGAGAGTATGAGAGTACGATGTAACCTTTAAAAACAGATCTAGAATCTGGGATTTCCAAGGAAACTATCCTTGAAAGCCAAGCCATATTATTGAGTGTTTGGAATGGAACCAGATATGTGGAAAATGACTAACATCCTTTTCCCTATTGAGAATGGATTTCCAAGTAAACACTTAAATTTTACATAGATACTTGTTAACTAATTGTAAGCAAGATTGAGCTGAGAAATATGTAGTAATGACATTATCTAGTTTTCAATTTCCGAAGACAGAATTGTAATCAAGTTGGAGGATATTATTTGAAATTGAGCCTCCACGTTCATTAAGAAGACGTCGAGAGAGTTGATGTTGCATGCACTGAATGTTGGAATATAATTTCAACTACCCGGATGAATCCACAGGCGGAAGCACGTTTGATGATTGATCACTGCACGATTGGAGATCGACGGTCAGCAGGAGGATAACTAGCCCGAAAGTTAATGAGAGCGATACCCCCATAGTTGACTTGCCGATCGGGGGTTGACCACCAATCAACGGCCATAATTTACGGCGGGGTTTCACTCCGACAGTTGTGTACGGGCAGTGTGATGCCCCCACAACCACCGTTATGTGGTGTCTCCGCCCACACACCACCGTGCACCACCAATGCGCCACCATTTCTGCCACCATGCAAATTCACCATCAATGCAATTTTTCAAGCGGTGCTGGCAGAATTTATGATGCCATAAATGAATTTTTCAAGCGGTGATTTTTTTTGTAGACGTTGAGAGAGTTGATGTTGCATGCACTGAATGTTGGAATATAATTTCAACTGCCCGGATGAATCCACAGGCGGAAGCACGTTTGATGATCGATCACTGCACGATTGGAGATCGACGGTCAGCGGGAGGATAACTAGCCCGAAAGTTAATGAGAGGGATACCCCCACAGTTGACTTGCCGATCGGGGGTTGACCACCAATCAACGGCCATAATTTACTGCGGGGTTTCACTCCGACAGTTGTGTACGGGCAGTGTGATGCCCCCGCAACCACCGTTATGTGGTGTCTCCGCCCACGCACCACCGTGTACCACCAATGTGCCACCATTTCTGCCACCATGCAAATTCACCATCAATGCGATTTTTCAAGCGGTGCTGGTAGAATTTATGATGCCATAAATGAATTTTTCAAGCGGTGATTCTTTTTGTAATATGTCAATGAATGACATTAATTTTTTTTTAGATATTTTGTTTTTAATATATAGAACAGAGTTGTAATATTTATTATTACATATGAAGAACAGAGTATTTTTTTTTATGCACAGCAGTGCATTGATTTAAAAAAAATACAGATAGAGCAGAATTAAAATATACACAACAGTGTATGTTTTATAGAAAAACAATGAGTTGTTTTGTTTTTAATAAACAGAGAGAGTGAATGAAAGTTCACTGCAGAGTTTTTTTTTTTAAATACAGAGAGAGACAGAGTGTTATATGTTTTGAAAAACAGTGAAGATTTTGTGCACTGTGACAGCAGCAGTCACTATTGTAATTCCCTCTGAGTGATGAAGAACTTGTAAACATTTTTTATGGAATAAAAATTTGTTTTATTAATTTGAAACTCTATTTTTTTTCTGAGAGTGAAATTTATTTCTCTGTGTTGTGGAGGGGAAGTTTAATTTCTCCATTGTTAATTCTGGAATTCTTCAATATTCCAACATGGTATCGGAGCAATCCAGGCTATTTGAACGTCAAATAAGCTAAAGGAAAGGAGTTCTTTATTGCAGAAGCTTATCTAGTAGTGTGAAGACTCGGACAAGAAGAATCCAAAGGTATTTCTCTATACAGTTTTGTGTTACTGTTGCAGTACAATTAGTTAATTTTAAACACATAGTCAAGTGTTATTGAATCATAATTAAGAGTGCAGAATGGCTAGAGCCAACACTAGTATGGGTATGGGAAATATCCATCTCCCACAATTTAATGGGAAAAATTATGACTACTGGTCAATAACTATGAGGGCATTATTTGTCTCCCAAGACTTATGGGAATTTGTTGAGGATGGCTTTAAAGAGCCAACAGATGAACTTGAGTTTAATATGTTAACTTAGGCAGAAAGAGAGATACTGAAGAGAAATAAGAAGAAATATGCCAAGGATCTTTTCTTTTTGTATGAAGCAGTGCATTAGAGTGTGTTTCCAAGGATAGCAGCAGCCAAGAGATCCAAAGAAGCATGGGAAACTCTCAAGACAACTTATCAGGGTATGGAGAAGGTGAGTATAGCAAAACTTCAGTTGTTGAGGAGAGACTTTGAGACTCTCTGTATGAAAGAGTCAGACACTATTGAATCATTCTTCACTCATGTGATTGGAATGGTCACACAAATAAGATCTCATGGAGAGACTCTTGAAGACAAGATGATTGTGGAAAAACTCTTGAGAAGTTTACCCTCAAAATTTCATGTGATTGTCACCACCATAGAGGAGACTAAAGATCTCACAAATTTTTCAGTGGATGAGCTACATGCATCATTGATGACTCATGAACAAATATTGGGTAGGAGTGAAAACTCATCTCTAGAACATGCTTTTAAGACCCATATTTCTTTCGAAAGAGGAAAAGGTTAAGGAAGAGGAAGAGGAAGAGGCAGAAGCCAAAACAAAGGTGGAAGGAACAACCCTTCACATTCACATGGAAGGTGCAACAGTCAAGATCACAGCCACGGCCAAGGAAACAGCTAGCAGAGTGGTCAACAGAATGCTCAAGGACAAAGGTATGATAAATCCAACGTCCAATGTTACAATTGTAAAAAATATGGTCATTATGCTAATGAATGTAGAAAGAAGAAGCAAGACATGAGAGATAGAACTAGTGCAAATTTCACTAGAGAAAATAGCAGCCAAAACAATTTTATTTTAGCTTGTAATATGGCTGAAGAAAAGAATTAGGATTTATGGTTTCTAGACTCCAGTTGTAGTAACCATATGAAAGGAAACTTAGCAATGTTTTCTAGGTTAGATGAAAGTGTGCAGTCACAAGTCACACTAGGAACTGATAGCAGAGTTTCTGTTATGGAAAAAAGAGATGTAAATGTTCTAACAATATTAGGTGCAAAGAAATCCATAGCAGATGTTTATTATGTTCCAGGAATGAAGTGTAATCTCTTAAGTATTGGACAACTTGTTCATAAGGGGTATAATTTTTTCTTTGAGGATGATGTTTGTACCATCATGGACAAACCACCCAGCAATTTGTGTATTGCTGAAGTGAAAATGACAAGGAACAGGATGTTCCCTCTCAGAATGAGAGCAGATTTGAAGAATGGTGAAGAGAAAGCAGCAGTTGCACAAGAGACTTACCAAAGCGAACCAAAAGATGATAATTGGTTATGGCACTTGAGATTTGGACATCTCAATTTTGGAGGTCTTAATTTGTTGAACAGAAAAGGAATGGTAAGTGGTTTACCATTGATAGAGAAACCAGACAGCCTTTTTGAAGGTTGTATCTTGGGGAAACAACACAGAAAAAGTTTTCTTTCTGGGAAAAGCATAAGGGAAAAAGCACCCTTAGAGATTTTCCACTTAGATGTGTGTGGACTGATGTAAACTCCATCACTTGCTAATAACCACTATATATTAACATTTATAGATGATTTACAAGAAAAACTTGGGTCTACTTTTTGAAAAACAAAAGTGAAGTGTTTGAAAAATTTTGCAATTTCAAAGCACTTGTTGAGAACCAGAGTGGGCTGCATATCAAAGTCTTAAGGACTGATAGAGGAGGTGAGTATATTTCTAAATATTTTCTACGTTTTTGTAGAGAAAATGGTATTCAAAAGCAGTTTACAACTAGATATACTCCGCAGCAAAATGGAGTAGCCGAAAGGAAGAACAGAACCATAATGGACATGGCAAGGAATATGTTAAAGGCAAAGCATTTGCCTAATGATTATTGGGCTGAAGATGTACATTGTGCAGCGTATATTTTGAACAGGTGCCCTACAAAAGTAGTTATGAACAAAGTGCCGAAAGAGGCATGGAGTGGCACAAAGTAAGGTGTCACACACATGAAGGTTTTTGGATGTGTGGCTTATGCACACATTCCAGATCAGCTGAGAAAGAAGTTGGATAGCAAGGGGGAGAAATGTATTTTCATTGGATAGAGTGAGGAATCCAAGGCATACAGGTTATATAACCCATCCACCAAGAAGTTTATTGTGAGCAAGGACGTTCAATTCATTGAAGAGGAAGCTTGGGATGGAAGCACAGAGAAAACAATGAATGATAAACACTGTTTATCTCATGATGAAAATGATGATGAGTTGGCTGAAATACATCCCCAAATAGCAGCACCAACATAAGAGCAATAGAGCACACCCTTGAGGAGAAATGAAAGTGCTTCTCCAAGTACACCACAAGGAGGAAATTCAAGTGCTTCTTCAAGCATTTGCACACCTACTAAAAGAGGTAAGAAATTCAGATGTTTGAAAGAAATTTATGAACAAGATATAAAAAATGAAGGTATCAATTCTTTGTTTGCTTTATATTGTCATGTTGATGATCCTGTTCATTTCGAAGAAACTATCAAGGATAAGAAATGGATAGAATCTATGGATGAGGAGATAAATCCCATAGAAATAAACAAGACATGGGATTTGGTTGAACTACCAAAAGGTAAAGATTTAATTGGAGTTAAATGGGTCTACAAGACCAAAAGTAATGTTGAAGGAAAAATAGAGAGACACAAGGCAAGACTTGTTGTCAAATGTTATAAGCAAAAGCATGGAATAGATTATGAGGAAACTTTCGCACCGGTTGCTAGAATGGAAACCGTGAGAGCAGTGTTGTCCACAGCAGCACAAAATAAATGGAAATTTTACCAAATGGACGTGAAGTCAGCGTTGCTAAATGGAGTGTTAATGGAAGAGGTTTACATTGAACAACCTCTCGGTTATGAAAAGAAAGGCCAAGAACACAAAGTATGCAAGTTGAAGAAAGCTCTTTATGGGCTGAAGCAAGCGCCGAGAGCATGGTACAGTAGGATAGATTCATATCTACTAGAAAATGGTTTTGAAAAGTGTGAGGGAGAACCCACCGTCCACATCAAAGAAAAAGATGGTAAATTGTTGATTGTAGTTTTATATGTTAATGATGTTATTTTTACAGGTAATGATGATTGCCTTATTGAAAATTTTAAAACAGTCATGAAAGAAGAATTTGAGATGACTGACATGGGTTTGTTAAGATACTTCTTGGGAATAGAAGTAGAACAAGATGAAAATGGGATTTTTATCTCACAGGAAAAGTATGTTAACGAGGTTCTTGAAAGATTTAACATGCAGAAGAGCAAAGCAGTAATCACTCCCACAGTGATGGGATTAAAACTCAGCAGAGAGGACAACAACAAGGATTTTGATCCTAATTTATACAAGAGCATAGTTGGCAGCCTTATGTATTTGACTGCAACTAGGCCGAACATAATGCATGCTATTAGTTTGATTTCAAGATTCATGGAAAAGCAAAGGATGGACATTGGCAAGCAGCGAAAATAATTATGAGGTATGTTAAAGGTACAAAAAGGTTTGGTATTTTATATACTGCTTCATAATGTTCAGATTTAGTTGGATACATTGACAGTGATTGGGCGAAAAGTGTAGATGATCGGAAGAGCACTTCCTGTTATGTTTTTCATATGGGTTTAGGAGCCATTTCATGGGCTTCTAAGAAACAACCCATTGTAGCATTGTCTACAGCAAAAGCAGAATATGTGGCAGCTACAACAGCAGCGTGTCAAGCAATTTGGATGAGAAAAATGTTGAGAAGTTTAGGCCAAGAACAGGTAAAAGGAACAATGATCTTCTGTGACAATAGCTCAGCCATAGCATTGTCTAAAAATTCTATTTTTGATAAAAGGACAAAACACATTGACACCAAGTTTCACTTCATACGTGAATTGGTTAACAATGGTGAAATAGTTTTGCATCATTGCAGAACAGAGGATAAATTTGCAGATATCCTCACAAATCCACTTGCGCCAAAAAGCTTTGAACATTTTAGGAAATGCCTGGGTATGTAGGAAAACCCAGCAGCTGAAATTAAGGGGGAGTGTTGGAATATAATTTCAACTTCCCGGATGAATCCACAGGCGGAAGCACGTCTAATGATCGATCACTGCGTGATTGGAGATCGACGGTCAGCGGGAGGATAACCAATCCGGAAGTTAATGAGAGGGATACCCCCGCAGTTGACTTGCCGATCGGGGGTTGACCACCAATCAATGACCATAATTTACTGCGGAGTTTCACTCCGATAGTTGTGTACGGGGAGTGTGATGCCCCCACAACCACCGTTATGTGGTGTCTCCGCCCACGCACCACCGCGCACCACCAGCGCGCCACTGTTTCTGCCACCATGCAAATTCGCCATCAATGCGATTTTTCAAGCGGTGCAGGCAGAATTTATGATGCCATAAATGAATTTTTCAAGCGGTGATTTTTTTTGTAATATGTCAATGAATGACATTAACTTTTTTTTAGATATTTTGTTTTTAATATATAGAACATAGTTGTAATATTTATTATTACATATGCAGAATAGAGTATGTTTTTTTTATGCACAGAAGTGCGTTGATTTTAAAAAAAAAGACAGACAGAGCAGAATTAAAATATACACAGCAGTGTATGTTTTGTAGAAAAACAGTGAGTTGTTTTGTTTTTAATAAACAGAGACAGTGAATGAAAATTCACAACAGAGTTTTTTTTTAAAAAGGCAGAGAGAGACAGAGTGTTATATGTTTTGAAAAACAGTGAAGATTTTGTGCACTGTGACAGCAGCAGTCACTATTGTAATTCCCTCTGAGTGACGAGGAACTTGTAAACATTTTTTATGGAATAAAAATTTGTTTTATGAAGTTGAAACTCCGTTTTTTTTCTGAGAGTGAAATTTATTTCTCTTTGTTGTGGAGGGGAAGTTTAATTTCTCCATTGTTAATTCTGGAATTCTTCAATATTCCAACACTGAAGTTACAGAGGTTACTCGGTTGTTCAATCTGTGAAAGTATGATTCCATTGAACCAATGGTTGGAGATCTTCAAACATTTCAACTCCTTTGCTCAACAAATATCTATAAAAATTTGGCCTTCAATTGTCAATTTTGTAATATATTGAGAATTATATAACCTCGAAAGATATTGGCCAACAAAAATAAAAAACACCTTCCTTCATTATTAGCAGCATCACTATCCTCAAACCGCTATTATCCAAAATTTGCCAACAAAGAAAATCAAATACTCTTGATTTCACTATGACATAGAACTTGTATTTATGCAAAATGCATATTTTAAATGCTATACAATTGCTAATCCAATATTTTGTGAGATATAATCATGTTATTCCCAAATATATAATTAAACAATAATTTCGAAACAGTAACAACCGTTTTTATACCATCTCTATTTTATACAAAAGCACAGTAAGGAACTTGTAATTCGAGATGAATTTCAAAATTTAATATTATAAACCATTTTTATTATAGTTTCGTAAATTTAATATTTCAAGAATAATGTGTAGTAATAATTTTATTAAATGTAGCATATCTAAAATATTATTTTGTTCAAAGAAAGTGATAATCGCCAAAATTCGAGTTCAAGAGGGAGAAATTTGGTTTTTTTAATAAGGATTTCGGAAGAGTGGTGGATCATAATTACTTGGGTAGTGATGCAATTCCCTGGAACAGAGAGATCCTTGAAGAGAATGTCATCACCCATCTGTTGAACTGTGTTGGCTTTGTATGCCCAAAATATATTAGAAAAGATTTGATATATACGATATTGTGGTTTGAATCACAGGGTATTAGATATTTTTTTTTTTTTTAAATTGAACTTTCTTCTGACATTAGTTTTAGATTAAATAGATTAGTTTCGATATTTTTAGCTATAACAAAATGCAATTTTGAAACCTCATTTAGGTATTATTATATTCATATCTTTTTTTTATTATTGAATGCAATTTTGATTTTTTTTAATGATATTATTGTATTTATATATATATATTTTTTTATTTAGATGAATATTTCATTTAGATTTTAAAATGATTTGAATTTAAACGAAGTCTCTTCTATATTATTCAAGAACACTCTCTCAAAGAAGCCACAAGAAAATTCATCTCTTTTAGGTTATGCAAGTATATTCTCTCTCTTGGGTATGTGTTAAATTCTTTGCATAAGTAGCCCAAGGGTTTTACGTTGCCAAGGAATCCCTTCCTATGCGGGGTTTGCAAGGAGTTCTCAAAAATTTTGTGAGTTTATTTTTTAGGCAGAACCAAGAATGGAGGCGAATCTAAGGGTGATGGGCATACCCCATGGTTTTGGGCTTGATGTCTTTTCCCATGGTATTTTGTAGATCTGGTCAAGAGAACTATGACTATGCTATAATAAATGGATTTACTTATGCTCTAGCATGTATATAATGTCTTGTAACACTGAAATGAATATAATGAAAAATAAGTATGGTTTTGCTAGTTTTCGGTTCTAGGAGGAAAATATTTGTGTATATTTAATGTTATTTCCATTGTATGTTTTTTAGGTCTTTTTCAAGAAATATTTTTTAGGTAATTTATCCCTAGAGTTAAAACATTCACTCTCCTAAAATAAACCACAAGAAAAACCCTTAGTGGTGAACTCTCTTAATGAAAAATGATGTTGATTTACTTAGCAAATTTTGGCAGGATAACCTTGCTCAAACTTCTTTTTCTTGCTTTGAGTTAAAGTTTTATTTATAGGCACAAGATTAATTCATGGCTCCCCCTATTTCATTAATGAGAGTATGATTGCTGAGAGAAAATATGAGTCCTTTGGGAGCTCCTTAAATCAAATTCTATAGTGCAATGGCTCCAGAATGAGCTATTAGGTCATGTCCTGACAAAAGAAACTAGATTGAATTCAATGTGACTTTGTCCATGGCCTCATTAGTTGTCAGTTTGGCAAATATGTGTGGCTAGCAATCGAAGAAATAGTTGGAGTGATTCATTCAAAAAATGCTTTGCCTCCCTTGTGAAATTTGAATTTTTAAATGAACCTTTAGGAACCTTTTATTTTTTGTTGCTTCATGATGTTTCTAGCCTTCTTAGCACACTTGTACATGTTGTTTTCTAATGTTGAGAAAAGCCTAATGTGTATATTTGGGTGTACTATTTTTCAATGATAACAATTTCCCCCCAATATATAAGGTTAGGATCAAACGTAGGCCCAAAATGCATCATGTTTTTTGGGCCTAATGATGAATTCTGTTGAATTCTTGGTACAGAGATTCATGTGTAAGGTGTCGAGGGGACCCTTAAAAAGATATAATAAAACCTAATTTTTATAGAGAATATATAAAAAACATATGTATAGAAAGTGGGCATGTCCCATGCTCGTGATCATGATTTTGACATGCATGATTACAAGTGCACCAGAAGAATCCTATCAAAAAATGTGTCATCACTATTACCACATCTATCTACATAGAAATTACTCCGTAAAAAAAAAAAAATCATTTAATTTACAAGTGTGCCTATTCTTCAAGATATTAGTAGAATTATTTATAAATTTATGTCATAAGGTAATATTTACCATACTCACCTCTGTACCTTAGATTTTCCACATCCCGTTGAACTTGATCATTATCAACATATCATTCAAACCATATGATTAGAGTACTAATGATATTACATTGTCACCGCATATATATACATATCATTGCACTAAGAAAATCTTAGCATTAATGTGTTGGTAACATATATGTCATTGTATTGGAATCTCTTAACGTTAATATTTGTTGTCGGCATGTATATCATAACATTGGAAAATTTAAATAAATTATATTCATGCACCTAATTTATGAAACCCAAAGCTAGCATTCATTTTGGAAGAAAGTTGTAAGCTCTGTTCAATCCTTGTATGTTAACAGTACTCTGGATTTACTCTCACAATGTAGCTATGCGTGCTTGGCAGAATTTTCGATCTAAATAATAGTAGTTTTGATGGAAATTTGGGCCGTTGATCCACCTTTTATTCCCTTGGATCAAAATATCCAGATGATGTTGAGGTGGTTAGGTTGTCAAACCTAAACCCCCTCCAATTTCCCTTGGCATTCATCTTTCGGTCTTAGTCCCTTGGCGATCTATCGCTCTGCTTCTCTCCTCTAGGCAAAGATGTTTTTTATGTTGTTTCAAAACCTTCAGGCGTCTGTACCTTTCATTTTCATGATCCACTGGTGCACGTCGAAGTCTACCCAACTCTTTTCTTGCATGCAACCCTTTTCTGGCACTTACAACTTAGGCAAATCTTCTTGTTTGTTTTTTTTCTAGATTGAGCTTGTTTACCTTTAGCTACTATGATTCAATTACGTGATTATTGTCATTTTTGGTGCCCTTATAGGCAGGGTCTCCAGTGGAAACTTTCACCTGACAGTTAGATAATTGTTTTGTCCTTTTGAGTTTTCATGTATAGGTTTAAGTCCATTCATTTTGCTTATTCCACTGAATATCTCTTACATTTGTGGAGGTATCTATTTCCTTGTTCTAGTCTCTAATTTCAGAAATGGTTTCGAGCTCTAACTCACTGATATTGCCAGGTACTATAGAAACCTTTTTATTGGTTAATGTTAAAAGATTCAAGCTACTCTGGTCGTCTTTTCTATATCCTCCAAGATCGATCTATGAACCCTTTCAGCTACATCCTTAGTGTCTCTGTGTGAATTCATAGGGTTAAAACAGTATGGTTTCTAGAACATATGAAATTGTACATTTTTTTCATTAGGGTAGCGTTGCTTGCTACTGGCGTGAACATTTTTGTAAATGAATCCTCAAATTTTTTTTAAGGTTTATTAGTTCATTTCTAATGTTATTGTGTAGAATTATAGAGGCTCGTTAATACACCACTCATGTGGCGGAAATTTTAAATATTTATATAAACCCTTGAAATGGATTATGGCCTCTATTGACATGGAAATTTTTAAGGAACTGAATATAATATTTTTGTGTAATCAAATCATTTAAGCTATGGTTCATTTGGTGAATGTTTTTGGTTGTAAATATTACAGTTGTGTATACTGGCTGTGATGCTTCTGTAACTCGTACATTTCTTTATCTTTTATAGCTGATATATGAAATATGCCTTATTAATGGTAGATGCTCATTTTTTTTATCTTATGTATTAGGAATTTGTTGGGAAAAATACTGATAGGGGGGGGTGATTGAGTATCTTCAATAATAATAATATTTTACTTTTCTCTTAATTATTTTTATACGTGACTTTTATTAGCCCAACTAGCATATATACGTGGATATACTAACAGAAACTTGTGTATAGTGAGATAAATTTATTGTTAGATAAACTTTATGAAACAATCTTTAACCCAGCTTATCAGTTATGCATCAGATAGTTAAGCAATAAATATGTGCAGTAATAACATAATAAATCATCACACAATGGAATCACACATGAACACCAAGATTAAAGGTGGAAACCCAATTCAGGAAAAAACCATCGTTTTTGTTGTCTCTGTCTTTAATATTTATTATATGGAAAACTGCTTACAATATTGTAATCATGCATACTCATATCAGTATGAAAGCATCTACCTGTAGAAGGTTGCAACAATATCTCATTCTCCAGCTACTACTGGAAGGAAGCTCCAAGCCCCTGATCTTGTTTACCAACCACTACTGGAAGGGAGATTCAACCCCCTAATCAGAACACCAGCTTCTACTTCCACACTGAAGGCTTCACCCAATAGAACCACTACAGACCATGTTTCATCAATTTTCACACTGGATCCCACACCTTCAACACAACACTTCATAAATATCAATACCAATAAGTTAACACAAATTTCAATCAGAACAGTGAGATCATTGTAACCGGAACACAGTAAGAAACCCATATTTCAAAATCGATATGCAAAATCAATCTCAACACTAATCATTCATTATCTTAAAATACATACGCTACTACACTTTACTGATTATGATTGTATATGCACTTTTGTTCACACCAGCCTATGTATAGATCTGAGAATAATTAATTTACAGAATATGACCAGTCTCAAAACCAGATCTAAGGCTTTTAGACAAATGTCTTTTCAGTATTGCAGAACCCTTAATCAGTAAATCATCATTAGAAATATTTACTCACTCATTGATCAGATTTGTACATATTCAACTTAGCATCATATACAACATTCAAACAACCTAGATCTACATGAATATTTCATTGAAAGACAATAGAAATGATGCAGCAATAAGTAGATAACCTCTCTAGAAAGCTTCAGAAAACCTTGACTTCCATACGCACTTTGGCTGAGACAAAGTCGCATGTATATGCGCTTTCACTGTGACGGACTAGTGTATAGAACTATAGATTTTATTACTGCAAAAGATGCAGATCTATAAACTTACCTAGATTTCTTTACTTCACTTCACGGATAATTTTAAGGATGGAAAAATATCTTGAAGTTTAAAAATCAGCGAATCTCACTAGTCCCTAATATGAAAACTATAAAATGTTTATTCTTTGTATTTGCTAAATTATTCAAATTTATAATGATATTATATATATTCTCTATAATGTTAGCGATTTTTAACGTAAAATAATTTGATGTTAGCAGTAGAATTTAGGTGAATCATTTTTATAAAAAAATGGAAATTAACGAATCTTTTTTTTTGAAAAACCATGGAAAATTAGCCCACTGTGAATATTGGCCCCTAAAATTTTCCATGCTTCACTTCAGGAGACATACGACAGGTCACAGATCCAAACATCACATAATTAGATCATGCAAGTACATAGTCGTTTTAGGGCTATAGATCATGATCCATCATTGTATATAAGGGTGCATCATAGATTTATATCTAATAATAAAACAGAGTTCATCCCATGTGGATATAATTCAAAGAGAAGTATTCAGTAACAACCATTACATATGCACCCCCTTGCACTATGATATTTCTCTCCTTATATAGGACTAGCCTTTATCAATAACATGAGCCAAAACCACACAAGTTTCTATGGTATTCTTGGACGAAATCAAATAGATGATACATCGCTCAATAATGTGCACTAATACCATGGTAATGCCCCTTTGTATCATAATTTTAGAACACAAAGGGTATACATGACTTGGATTCTTCATACCCAAGTGTATACATGACTTCTCTTCATAAAAACTGCATATATACCAATTTTGGATGTATATGCATGTTTCTTGTATACCAAGTAGCGTATGTACGTGGGTTTCCTTCATCAAACCTGTGTATACATTAAGAAATATTTCCTGTTTCATTACTCTCACACTTATTGGCATTCCTTTCTCTGTCACATCTGAAATGACCTGTAGAAACATCATTTTTACATCTTTAACAAATAGGCTACTCTCAAAAGACAAATAATTAAATAGGTTTCCATCAAGGACAACTTCATCGAGTAGGTTTCCATCAAGGACAGCATATTACATCATAATGCCAATAGAATCTATGTGTAAAACAGTTGCATATAGGTTTACCTCTCTTAAGGATCTTACCTAAGGCTTGACGATGAAAAACCCTACCTGTACTGATGGGTCAAGTTTTAATCCTCTTGGCTAGGTTCTGTCTCGATTCAACATGCTAGAAGTTTACTTGTTCAGCTAAGTCACGCTCATGAATTAATTTTTAGCAAAATAACAAGAAATGTATTCTCCATTGTACTAATTTTGTTGAACTCGGTTTCCTTTTTTTTTCATTTATTCATGTCCACCACCCTTAGCAATCTCAATAGACCTTACTTTGGTTTTTATTTGTCTCACCACACCCTTGTTGGATGGTTTTCCTGTAGAAATATTAAAGCCTATATGCACACACTGTTGATTCTCAGCTTCTGCCCATAAAGATTGCCTCAAAAGCGGATAGGTTATTGATTATGCGTCAACTATGGTTCACTTTGTATACTAAAATTATTCTTGGATTATAGGATCTATAATTACTCACATTATTCTACCCACAATACTCTATCTTTGCTCAGTACTAAATTAAAATATACAATAATGTGCCATTTCTTTAAAACTAAATTCTTTCTTCCATACTATATACTATAACGCAAAAAATTTCACATAAATCATGTGCACTTAAAGTAAAGAACCATGATTTCATAACTTAGAAAAGTTAACACATAAACCGTAAACTTATCTGAAGTCCTATTCCACTAGTTAAACCTCCCGACCATGAGTGAGGTGATAATTTCCTCAAGTCCACCTTTTCTCCTCACTAGAGAAGAAATTTGCAAAGTTCTCCTAGAGATAGACCTCAAGAATCACGTCGAGCCTATTCTCTTATTTAGGTTATAGAGTTCGACTCGTTATTAACCATCTCTAGAACACTCTCTCCTTACAACCATTTTGTTCTTCCTGTCTTTTAGTTTTTCATATAACCCCTTCTCCACTGTGGTATTTCCAATTTATCCTCAGAGGAGAAGATAAATTTCAATGACTGCTTCTTTCCAAATACTCTGAAATCTTTGAATTATTTAAGAAACAGTTATGTAAAGTCAGAATGTAATTCTATGTTCACAAAATAAAATGTAGCTCAGGTTCATCCACCAATTAACACATTCATTAACATATTTCTTAGTTAAAAGTCAAATGTACTTTTGTAAAAGCTTTTAAAATAAAAATAAGGAAATTAATCTGGGTGTTACATCTTCTCCCGCTTAAGGCAACCATCATCCTTGGTGTTTTAATCCATTTCAGCAAATAATTATGGATATGCTTCTCATATAATGACTTCATCTTCCCAAGTAGGCTCTTCCTGGCCAAAGTGTTTCCACTACACTTCAACATGGGAGATAGCTCGACTCCGGAGCGTTATTTCTCTTTCCTCAAGAATATGTTGATAATATACTAGAAATTCAACATTTCGTTCAACCTAAAACCAATGAAAATTTAATTATTTAAATAAGTATTCAACTCTTTTCAGAGGAAACACTATCAATTACAACTTACTTTTATGTTTTTCCAATGTATCACATGCTTTGGGTCATGCACATATCATTTCAAGATGGATACATGAAACACATTGTGCACCCATATGTAACTAGGTAATGTCATCCGATAGGCCACTAACCCTACTCTTTCCAAAATTTGGAAAGGTCCACAGAACCAGGAAGCCAATTTGGCATAAGTAGTCCATCTTAGAGTGTTTTTCTTGGGTTTAATTCTAACATACACATGATCTCTGACTTCAAACTCTCGATAAGACCTTTTTCTATATGCATAATCTTTCTGCTTGTCCTGGGGTGATTTTAGATTTTGTCGGAACTTCCTCGCTTCATGCTCCATCTCTTCCAACATCTTTGGCCCATGCATCAACTTAGTTTTAGGGATTCTCCAATTTATAGTTGTCAGGCATTGTCTTCCATATAATGCCTCAAAGGGACTCATCTTTATAAATTTTTATTATCCATTATTGTAAGAAAATTCTACCAAATGCAAGCAATCTTCCCACTTTGTGGGCTGCTACATCACATATGTATGTCACATATCATCTAATATCTGATTCACCCATTCATTCCACCCATCTATTTGCGGATGGTAGGAAGTACTAAACTGAATTTGTGTGCCTAAACCAGTAAACAGTGCCTTTGATAAGGATGAGGTCAACTTCACATCGTTGTTTGAGATAATAGTTTTCAAAATATAGTGTAATCTAAACACCTCCCTCGTAGATATATCAACGATTTGTACTGTTTTATAATTGGAGTGGACCGATATGAAGTGGGTTTCCTTGCTCAAACTATCCACCACCACCATAATGGATTCATCGTGTCTCTTTTTTGTCGGTAATCCTGTAGTGAAATTGAGTGAAATTACATCCCATTTCCACTCTGGTATAGGAATAATTTGTAGTAAACCCACAGGGTCGTGATGCTCCACCTTCACCTGTTGATATACCAAACATTTTGTCAAGTATTCAACAATATTTTTACGCATCCTAGGCCAAAAGTAATCTTTTCTGATTTTTGTTAGCATTTTTGCGTATCCAAGGTGTCGAGCATAAGAAATTTGATGATACTCATCCAAAATCAGATCCTTTAAGATAATTGGATTAGAAATGTATATCCTCTATCGAAAAACTAATAACTATTCATTATTGATCTTATAATCTAGTTGTTTCCCTTGATTTTCTACTTCTTGTACTTTTTGCCACAAAAATTGATATTCAACATCTTTTTACATTGCCTCCTTCAATTTCTCCTGGAACTTAAATTCCACTTGGTTAAAGTAGAGCTCATAAACAAAATGTAGTTTTCTACTCGAAGCATCAGCGAAACGCTTTTCCCTACCTTTCACATGCTGAATTTCAAAGTCAAATTCACTCAGGAGTATGTTTCACCTTACTTGGCAAACATTCAAGTCAGACTTCTTAAAATATATTTTCAAGCTATTGTGGTCCATTTTCAGTAGAAATGTTTCCCGTAACAGATATTGCCTCTACACTTTGAGTGTGTGAACTATTGCGGTTACCTCTAGATCATAATAAAAATATTGCTCCTCATCATCCTTCATCTTCCTGGACTTGTATGAAAATACTTTTCCATCTACTAACAACACTATGCCCACCCCTTCCTTACAAGCATCAGTGCAAAATTAAAACTCCTTGTTTGGGTAAGCTATCTTTAATATGGGTGAAAATTTTAAAATTTTATTTAACCATTCTAAGATGATTTGGAACTCATTAGTCCACTTAAGAAATCATCCTTTTCATTTCAAAAAGGTGATGGGAAGATCAATTCTAGAGAATCCTTCTATAAAACACTTGTAATAACCAGCTAATCCCATGAAGGAATGTATGTCTGCTACATTCTTAGGTACCCTCCATTCCATAATTGTCTTTATTTTTTCTATATCTACTGATATCCCTTAAACAAAAATTACATGGCCTACATACTGGATCTGTTCTTTGTAGAAATCACACTTACTAAATTTGGTGTAGAGTTGATGATCTTGCAACATTTTCAACGCTAAGCACAAATGTTACTTATCCTCTTCCATGGTTTAGAATATATTAATTTTTCATTAATAAAAATTAAAATGAACTTGTCCAAGAATGCATGAAAGATGTTATGCCTCAAACTCATGAGAGTTGTTGGTGTGTTGTTTAACCAAAACCGTAACACCATGAACTCACAATACCCATATTAGGTTCGGAAACATATTATATATATATATATCCTCATCCATTATCTATATATGGTCATATCTAGATCTTAAGTCTATCTTGAAGAATATAGTTTCTCCCTTGACTTGATTAAAAAGATCGTCTATCCATGGTAGCAGATACTTGTTTTTAACAATCAATTTGTTAAGCTTCCTTTAATCCATACACTTCTGCATCGTGCCATATTTCTTTTTAAAGAACAACACTAGTGCCCCCAAAGGAGATATACTATGATGGATGTAACCATTTTCTAACAATTCCTCCAGCTGCATTTTTTACTCAGTCGGCTTAGTACACTCATTCGATATGGAGCTCGGGACACATGTGCCGCCCTTGCCATTAGTTTGATTGTGAAATCGTTATCTTGCTTTGGAGGTAGTTCCATTATACTTTTAGGGAACACATCGGTGAAGTCCTGAATTACCGCTATACTGTCAAGCATAGGGGTTTTTTCCTTTGAGTTAGTGAACCCTACTTGAGTAACATAAATCCGAAATCCTTTTCTAATGTATTTCCCATCTGACACATAGTGATGGGGTGCAATTAGAGTAGTTCTTGATTCCCTGTATCTCCTGACGAGTACCAATTTTAGCCACGTAACTAACCGTTTTATGTTTGCAATCTACCACGAACCAAATACCCTCTAACCAGTCCATTCCCAGTAATAAATCACAGGAACCTAAGGATAAAATATTTAGCTCAACATTTATATGCCAGTTCCCAATGTCTAGAGGGAAGTTTGAGACTTTGGCATTAACCCTCTTTTTTTCTTCGATGCTAATTGCACCAACGACAGCGAGGAATCTATCAAGTTCTATCATTGTTGGTTGGTAATCCGCTTGCCGATCTTCCAAGGCAGTTTTGATCCTTCGTATATTCCATGCAACATCTCCCACTGTGGATTATTATTGCAGATTAGCTATAGTTTCATTTCTTCCATGGTGAGGAATTTTTTACAATAATGTGCTTCACCATACTCCCAACATTGTAGAGGGGATTTCTGGGTTTGATGATTGTATTGTCTGCTGGATGCCTAAATAGGCCGTTCTTCTGCTGGGAATTTTGGTTTATTCTGGCTTTTGCTAGGTTGCCTATTAGATGGATTCCTTGCAACATTCTTGTAGTTAACTGGTCTACTACATTTCAAATTTTGAGTACTCTTTTGTCCCTTCCTTGGAGGGCAACTCCTAGTAGCATCTCCTTTCATTTTCATTTTCTAATAGCACATTCATGCTTTTCGAATGATGTCACCCATAGTCCTTGAATTTGCGAACTCAATCCTTTCCTTCATGTGAGCAGGTAAGCTACTCAATAACCATTGTACCCTTTATGTTACATACCTCACTAAGGAGGTAAATTTATTTACGACTCTTCAATAGAGAACCGTTCCAACCTCAAATCATGAAATTCCCAAGATTTTTCATCTTAAAAATGCTCTGTTAGAAATTTTTCCTTAAAATATCATTGGAACTAATCCCAAGTCACATTTTGGTCTTCAATTCCGTGCACATTTTTAACTTCCTCCCACCATAAAGTAGCATTTTCCCGCAGTTAGTAAATAGTCAAATGTGATTTGAGCTTGCTACTATACTCATAAACTTGGAGATATTTATTCATGTTAAATATCCATGCTTCTGCCAATTTTTTAGCTTCCGTGGCGAACGTGGGAGGCTTAATTTTTCTAAATTCTCCCTGAAGTTGTACTTTCTATTTTTTCATCTCTGACTGATCGGAAACATTTCCATATTTTTCTTCATTATAAGTTTTTATTTTGTTACTTCATTAGGTATGACTTCCATCAAGATTATCATTAGTTTGTTGTTACTGTTTACCCTCATCACGATTTCCCTCTTAGGACTCGGTTGTGATTTACAATGATTCTCCCTGTCTAATAGGATTTTGAGAATCCTCTCCTATTCCTGCATTAATCTCTTGTTATCACTTCTTACTTGAACCATTTCTTTGTCAATTTTTTGCACCGTATGCAGTAGTTTTTTGCTATGATGTTGTTGTTCCTTGAGCAATCTGTTGGTTTGATGATGTTGATTCACGCTCCGCTATACCCACATTTATAGGTTCATCTCTGGGTTAGGCAGGGGGTGAGCTTCCCTTGTAGCTCTAGGTGTTTTATATCTAGGTCCTCTCCTCATCATGATCTATTAATGATATTCCCTTCTTCCTGTCACTATGCACAATTTCAAATACACCCATTGTTATTGGAATGGACCATCCGAGTCCTAGCGTGTGAATTTTGATCTGATACCATATGTCACAATTATTACCACATCTACTTACATAGAAATTACTCCATAAAAACATTATTTACTTTATCATAGTACCTATTATTCATGAAAATAATAGAATTATTTATAAATTTTTGACCCAATGTACTATTTACCATACTCAACTCTGTAACTTGGATCTTCCGCTTGTTTTTGAACTTGATCATTATCAACATATCGTTCAAACCATATTATTAGAGTCCTAACGATATCATGTTATCACCGCATTGTTACACATTAATTTTTAACCATGCTCATTTTCCTATCCCTAATCCTGAAATTCCATGCGACAGATCTTGTGCAATGTTTCCATCATTAATAACTATGCTAACATATTCCCTTGAAGATCCATGTAAGAATTCCTTGAAATATTATTGAAGAAACTTGGTCAAACTCCTAGTTTCTTAGGTTACCAATCTTCCTAGTGCCATGATCCCATTGGAGTCCTTTTCATAGTTGTGGCCCAAAACTGTCAGTGCCCTAATTTTCTTGGAAAACTGCATTGATCCCATTTCTACCAGTGCTTCCTCAAATGGAGGAGAAATTTCAATGTCTAGAATCTCAAGGGTGGTGATTTGGTCGTTGAATAGAGATGATAAATTCAATCTCTCTCATTTTAGAGCCTTGATCTCATCCATGAGTGATCATCCCCTAGAAAGTGGGCCTTCCTCCTCCTTTCATGGGCTCCCAACCTCTTCTCCTTTTCTATAAATTCACATCCCTCATTCCCCCAAGTTTAGAGCTTGGTGTATCATTTTTAGACTCGTTTTAACTCTCATCCCTTTGCATGATAGCATGATGATTAAGCCTAAGTTCTCAATAGAAGGAATTCTTTGGATCTAGGCAAAGGGATCATATTTTTAGCTAAGGATGCCTCCAACATCAAGGCCTAGTTGTAGGCTCTCCTTTTGTAATTTATCAATAATAAAATATGATGTTTTCTTTGTATATTTTTCTACATGATTATGAAAATATTCTGGTACTGATTGAACTGCTAGATAGGTATTGTCTACGTTTATTATCTATAATTTGATGTTGTCTCTTGATCATCCATAGGTATTCCTGTGCCATTAGTAGCAAGAAGCAGACCTACATAGATCGTGGATCGAGGTAACAATCAATGGATTCAACATAACGATTGGAAAAAAAGGTATTTATCTCTATTTCCTCATTGAATTGTAAATATTAGTTAACAAAGCTTGTGCTAGAAAGCACAGTATAAGGAAAATACCCCCTAGCGGAGGTTATAAAGGAGGTTTTTAGTGTTATATAATAGGCCAAAATTTTCAGAAAAACATTTACTACAACATATGTTTTTGGTAACGGAATTTTTGATAGAGCTTCTAATGGAACTTCAATGCAACTAAAAAGAACTGGGTGGCCAAAGGTTTTTATGGATGTTTTTCTCATTGGTGCTTGCATCATGTGTGAATGCACTAGTGCCTTTTAACTTTTATGCACTGGTACTATAAATATACCAAGCACCGAGATGGAAAATAAATTTTAGAAGCCCCAAGGCTTTTACCAACCTCCTAGTGTGTGTCCCACAAAAATATGCACCGGGTCGATAGAAGGTGCACGCACTGACACCGTTAAGGAGTAAAAATGCACTAGGTATTTAAGATTTTAAAACACACTAGGTTGTTAAGTTATAAAAATGAACTATCATGTTAAAGGAAAACCATACCGGTGCATGCAATGCCTATCCATCCTGGGTTGTAGTCGTCGATAAAGGGCACTAGGCATTCAAATTGGTATTATTATTTGGTGTGGTGCTCATAGGTCATAGAAACGCACTAGTATGTAGTATCATACACACGCACCAGTGTGAAGTAATTAAAATATACCGATGTTCATATTCTATTTTTTAGAACCATCGACATTTGACAGTGAAATTATTGTGATTTTCTTTATCTCATTATTCATCAAAAGTTGACACATATCTTATAACATCATTAATATCAATTAAATTTTTATTACTGCATTCTAATGTGATGTTTTGATGAATTTTTTATATCATATCATCATATTTCACATCTCTTGATTATAATATTTAATCATCCATATATTTAACCAATGTTGTAACATTTCACAGTGACAATAAGGAATGCAATAGAATAAATAAACACACACACACACACACACACACACACATATATATCTATATATCTATATATATATATATATATATATGAATGAGACACTCTTTTTCATAAAAAATGGGACAGTTATTCGTATCCCTTTGTGTTTCAATTAGGACACTATGTCCATTAGATTAAACAAAATATTTGATTTCACAGACAAATATTTCAAAAAATACAATGCCTTGTTTTGATATCCAAACATATTGATCATCTTTATTCACTGGAAATGTTGTCAGTGCTCGAGCTACTTCCATGACTTGGGTTGTTTGGAGGAATGTTTTGTTCATTGCATTTATTGTTCTCTTCTTCTTCGAGTTCCAACGACAAACATAAAACAAAAGTGCAACAAGTGTATATACATTCTTGAGAATAATGAAAATTTTAATATTAAATAATATACATCAATATAAATCGAAAAGAAATGTACCATAGAAAGAATTGACTCATGAACTATACACATTATTTCAAAACCAAATTACATGTCATCTTTCAACAATTCATTTGTTGGTGCAATTCCATACTTTGTTTCCTGCAAGTTTTATACCCCATAACAAATCATATATTTAATATAAAAATTTTTGTTGTTCTCTTAATGATAAACAGAGCTAGGCAAAACAAGATATATGCTTAAAAATTCCACAATTAATTTCCGATATGCCAAAATATACTGACAACCCATATTTAACCCAATGTCAAGCAATTCTTTTGATGGTTCTTCTTTTTATGTTAGCACAAGTTTGAAGATATTTAATGATGATTGCTATAAAATAGCTTAAAATACAAAAATGAAATCTAGTTAAGTTGTTATAAGGAATTAAAATTTACTTAGAAACATAGATATCAACCCTTTTCTTCCTTTCTGTCATGCTTTATCTATTGAATGGGTTGAATTTTCTTTCCTTTTCTGCAAGAAAATACTTGAAAATTAATATTCAACACTAAATTATTTATTTATTGTACCTAATCAAAAAATTCAATGATTAAATATTACAATTGAATAACGTTTTTGTTGATATGGCTCCTCGTGCAATGAAATTATGTCCATTTCTTTGACAATCTCCTTGGACACCTTTTTGGACATTCCTACAGGCATATTTCTAATATCAGCCTTTTCATCTTGTGAGATTTTCATAATCTTCGTGAAAACATAACATGACAACAAAATATTTAATTTTTATATTGATATATGAAAAATAAATATAACAATAGTGATATTTATAAATGATTTCTTTGTAGTAATATATACATATAATTCTAGAAAAAAATTTAAACGTATATTACTTTTTCAATCCTTCTTTTTTGTTGTTGTATGTTTTTTCTATTAAATGTTTGACATGTATCATTAGAAAATTCTCTGGAAACTCTTCATGTAGTTTAAACAAAATTTGGTTCTTGGAATCATTGGATTGATTTTTGTATTGTAAGTGGAAATAACGTTTATACATTCGTTCCACTCAATCCCTCAAGGTTTTGTAAAAATTTTTCCTTGTTTCATTAACCTCCAGCACCACTCTAGATGAGCTAAGGAGCAATTCATTTTAATTTTCGTGTTCTATATTTTTTATTTTCTTAGAACAACATCCCTTTTTTCCATTATTGGTCTCTCTAGAAAATTAAACATATTTTAATTAATGGATTGTTTGAAACATGTTACCTAACATTTTTAAGTATATTATTAATGAAAATTCAAAAAAGAACCTCATCTGGGATCGATATTTTTTTTTTATTCACCTAATTCATCCTTCTGCAATTTTCCATCAAGATTTTATGCTTTTTTTGGGTTTGATAAAAAATAACCTTATCAAGATTCATCATTATTTGGCTCTGCATGACACACACTAAACGATAAATATTAGTTAAACTTACATATAGTTAAAAAAGAAAAAAAATAGTAAATAATTTACAAAAAACGTGCCTTTTTTTATTTTATAGATGTGCTATCAGTGTTTTTGTTATTTGAACTCTTTTTAGCCATTTCTTTATCAATATAAATCCTCTACCATTAATTAATATTTTATAAATAAATCACATACTTTTCAGGTAAAAAAAAATTAAGAAAATAGTGCAACTTTCACAACTTATACATCGAACACGATGCGATAGGTTCTTATAAACACACCACCAAAACAGTAGAAACATCATACATGCAAAAAATTGCATTTACCCAAAAAAAAAAATCATTTTATTACCATTTTTGGTCATGGCAGTTGTCCGCTTTCAACGTATATAATTATGAAATTGTTTGTTCTCTTTCTTAACTATGATATTGCTATTGGTTCACTGCTTCTATTCTCTACGACTTGCTCATTTTCCAATTTAGTCAGAATTATCAATATCTTGTCATTAAATGTTATCAACCTTTTCTTTCCACTTGCTTCAGCTGTACATGTTCCCCAATAGATCTTTTAGCATGCTCACTACCTTTTCAATGTTAGGTTGAAATTTCATTTTTAATCTTCGTATAACCTTTATTATAATTGGGTTATTATGATACATGTTCCTCCACATATATATCTTTGATTAAAAGTAATTTATCATGTATTATTATAAAAAATTTATAATATTTATAACCTATTTATATGACTATAATTCCCCACAAAACCCTTATTATAAACTTAAACCATACTTTCATAATGTTAACTTCAAGTTATAATATGCCACTTATAACTTTTTCAAATATCCTAGTAATTTATTAAATTATGATCAATACCCTACCATAACATTTATTGATGGCATAATGAAAATATAATACCACATAACCCACATAATAATAATCCTGTTAATGCATAATACCCAACAATATATATATATATCCCAACTGCATGGAACAGACGTATATTTCAACGTCAAATTTCCCATGATTTAACATACTTTTAACTATGTCATGTTCCCATACTATTATCACAATTTGATTTATAATTTATCAATTATAATTTTCAATACCCTTAGGAATCAAATTCTAATAAATATTACTCTTCTTTTTACCTTACCATGCGGAATTTTAATTTCCATCTAATATAGTTAAAATCCAAATACCTGAATTAAAATACCATTCCATAGTTACCGACATCATAACATTATATATATTTCTATATGATCAGCCTAATGGTTATACATTCCACACGTATAACTCAACTTCGGACTTCATGCCCAAATGTATTTTAAAATTGTTATTAGTTCCTTAAAACAATATATATGTTATACCCCAAGGCACATAAGTTACCTATTCATAATATTTAATGTAGATTCCATTAAAATTTTATGAAACTATGAAACCCTTCCTGATCATTAATTCGTATTGACATACTTTATATTTCATTAACGTTTTGTTGCATTACTTTATGATTCAAATTCCAGACGATGTGATGGTACTCATATGTAATAACTCCTCATCGTTTCATTTGCACAACCATATTAATGCAAGTACCTTCCTACCTTATTATCAAATGGGATCTGTACAATCGATGGACACATGTACGGTCAATCTAACCTTACATCAACCCTTTTGATTAATTCAAAATGTATTCATGCATTCAATGATTAGGGTTTTGTTTCATGGTTTTCATTTGTTTTTTCATTTTTCCAATTTTACACTGTAGCGAAGAGCGCACAGAGAAACCTTTCTCAAGTTTTTCGACCATGAAATTTTCTATGAAATTTGTGAGGCTGGTATTCTGAAGTCCTAACTATACTTATTCGTTTCTGTGTGAACTTACTGGAAGGCTGAATTGAAGGTTCTCCTTCAATTTCTGCGTACTAAATTTGTGATTCAGGTAAGAAAAACACAATTTATCTTTTCCTTATGTTTATCATTACCCTGCATTTACTATTCCGCATTTCACTTAACGTATTTTACCATTGAATAAAATCTTAGTCCCATTCTAGCCTTTGAATATTGTTTTTTTTTAATTTATGACAAGATTTGTTTTCCATGAAACTCTTGTCAAGACACTCTTCATTTTCAGAGTATTATTCTCTCTCAGTGAACGAGGTAATGATTCCCCTCCTTCTGAAGTTTCACATATATTTTATTTTTGTTATATATTCTATAGGGTTTCAAACCTATGATTATATTTCAATTTTCATTTTTCTTAGATGATTTATTGACATCATGGCTTACTAAATTTTTTTTCTATTATTACTATAGTTGAACTATATTTGGTTTCATAATACATATGCTGAAATTATTCAATAAAAATTCAGATATTTAGATGGGCTTAACATCAGATTTAGACCCTTATAAAGGGTTTATAGATTCTTTCTATTTGTCCCTGACTTAAAATAGGTCTATGTAACAGCAAAAACAAAATTAATTGTATTCATCTATGGTTAATCTCTGTCAAATACATATGACACCAATTTTATCTGAATTAAACACTATACAATACACATAACTTTTATAACTTCATTTACAGAAATTTAGGTCATAATTTATAAATTATAATTTATTCCAATTTCCACATTAGCATTTAATAACTAATAATAACATTATAAAACATAAAACTTCACAGAATATGCATACCACTATTATAAAGACTATTTTCCTCCCAACCTTGAGCTTTTTCCACACATCTCTCTCAAGCAGGGACCAATTTCTCATTAGTGTAGAAAACCCCTCTATCATACTAGGATAGCTTATTTAAGTTGTCTTCCCCTCAACATGTTTCTATAACTGTGTCTAGTTTTTTTGGGATGTTGTTTCCCTTAGCCTAGATCTTTCTTTCTTTTTTTCTAGAAAAGCTTCTTTTAAAATTAGCTTTACTTCTTTCTAGTTTTATTCTTACCTCTTCTCAGAAACTTTCCACTTTACTTAGGCTTTTATTAGATATTTTTCTCCTATCTAATAAATTTTATTTTATTTTATTTTTCTCTTATGATTTATCAAGAATTTTGGGAATGTCTTAGGAATCTAGTCCATCCTCATGGATTTTACTTCCTCGTCTCAATTTACTCTGTCTTTATACAATGATATATTTTCCACATTTATATATTAATTTCCACAATTAATATATAATTACATAATTGATTTCTTACCTCCCCCTAACCTTTATGTGTAATATCTATTTATATAATGCTAAAATATGGATATTACATAGTCCCCCTCTAAAAAAACACTCTCCTCTATTTTTGCCAATATCTCAGTTTATTCGTTAACCAGTGATGGCTATGTTTCTTTCATCATAAATTCTTGCTCCCAAGTAGCTTCCTCAAGTGAAAATTTCTTCCATTTCACTTTCACCCGAGCTACCGTTTTATCTGGATGAAGTTCATTTATTTTTCCACTTGTATCACAGTCCATTCAATCACATGGGTAGGTTCATGTAGATAAATTTTTCAATAATAAAATATGAAACCAATTTTAATATAACAAATTAAATCAATTTTATAATCTCCCTCCAACCCTCATGGCCCCACAATATTGAGGTTTTTCTCAACAAAATTACTCAACAAAATTTTCGTCATGTAATATCATCTTTGTGAAGTTAATCATTATATATACTTGATATTCATTTTTTAATTCTCGATGAATTCTTTCATAACTCTTCTAACAAGTTTGAGTCACTTTAAGCTTCTACTGAATTCTTTCCACTTCCTATATTACTTAAGTTACTAAGACCATCTTTTCCCTCTATTAATTTCAACTAAGTGGAGTGTGGTATTCTTTTTTTACTATGAGGTTTTTGACTGAATTATGTTACTAGATATCTAATACTTGTATTTGTATGCAGTTTCTAGTAATTGGAAAAAGTCTCCCCAACTCTTGTGTTTTATCTATTTCATACGTGTACAGTCTATCTGCTAATAATTTCTTTATTCTCTCTATTTGTCTATCTGTGTGAGGATAGTAACCTGCATTGTAAATCAACTTTTTTCCCCTTCCTCCTAACAATATTTTTCCAAAAGTATATATACTTTTGACATCTCTTTCAGAGAAATCAATTTTGTGATTCTATGGAGGTAAATATTTCTTTCCTGAATCCTTTGGTGATTTGTGATGTGCCAATAGTTGTTTTTAAAGGCATAAGTGTACTATTTTGGTTAGACTATCCACTACTTCTACCATTGCATCACGTTAGTAATTGGTAGTCCTGAATTAACTTTCATTCATGACACTTGTTTCTTCTATTTTCAAATAGAGAGGGAATTTAGTAGACTAGTAGAATGCCAATGTTCTAATTTATGTTGTTTAAATTTTCAACCATCATATTAGGGATTTTGATAAATTTTATCCTTGGTCAATGTATAATTTTCTTCAAGGATGTTATTATCTTGATATACCTAGATTACCTGCATAATGTCTCTGATGGAATTCTTCTCATATTCATCTACCATCTCATGGTTTAACAATGATACCTTGTAACAATCAATCTTTGGTGATTTATTTTATATCATACAATTTCATCTGGCTGAATCTTACAATTTGAGAGTTTTTCAACAATGCTCCTTGCATTTGTTATCCCACTTCAAATCTTAAACTAAACTACCCATATGTGTCAAAATGTGATGAGTCTGCCTACCTTCAGATCAAATTTTTTGGTTTTCTTTTCCTTCTATATTTGACTTTTATATAAAATTTACTGAGGAAGTTTTCTAGTTTACTTATTTTTCATTTCACTTTATTTGAGTAAAGCGATACTTATGACTTATTATCAATAACTTTACCTTTCTTTTTTCCAATATTTCAACATTTTTAAGGTATTTATAATAGCAGAAAATTCGCATTCATAGATTACATAGCAATATTCATGTCTTTTTGAATTTCAATTTTTGAGATTCATAATAATTTCTACATTATTTTGCAACAATTTATTTCTTGCCCTCTCTATACGATTTTTTCATATACGCCACCATTGATTAGCTGAATTATCAATTTCCAATGTAGTATTAAATTTCTAGTTCAGTGTTCCAAACTAATTTGGCACGTAGTTTTCCACTCAATTTTACATCCTCCTTTTTCTGCAATATAGAAAATCCATTTACAATTTTATGGTATTATCTGGCAATATTCTTAATTTCTCATCTTACTAGTATCTCATTGGATTCACGTCAATTCAAGATTACATATATCCTATTTCTGATTTACCTTGAATCCATCCATATAATTTTCATGTCCATTTTATTAACTCTTGGGGTTTTTTTGAAACTCTTCTTGGCTAAATTTTTCATGTTGTTAATGCTATATAAGGATTTTTAGTACTATGCTACGATGTTCTTATTGCTCTTACTGACACATCTTCCATTAACACTCATGCTAACTTGTTCAATTTTTTCCATAGCATATTGTTCATTAACTACATGAATATAGGACTATAGCATAATATCCTTTTCTAGTTCAGAAGATTTTCTTATAATTATTTTATTCTTATTTGAACAATTAGATGCTCTATGTTTGGAAGATGTAACCAGTTATTTATAGTTAACTGGTTTACTGTCTGAATCTATATACATCTAAAAGGTGTCATCCTTCTTTTTGGAAAAAATCATTAGTGCTTCACGCATGGAGACACGCTTGGTTTAATATAATTCTTGTCTATTTTTATTTGAAATTTCATTTCTTATTGTTGAGGAGTATTCACTCTATACATCCTTGATGATTTTTTTAAGAATTTCATGATTGTAGATAAGTCTTTCACAGACTCATTATTTTTGGTTATCCCACTTACTAAACTTGGGCAACATACTTGCTGTCCATTATTATTGTAATGTAGAAATCCATTTAATAGTCAACAGTTTTTATTTTCCATTAAATGTAATAGATTTTCCTATTTTTCAAGCAATTCACTATTTCTTTCTGTTGTTCCATTTAATGCACTTCCACTAGAAGATCATATGACTCTATAGGAAGGATATTTTATAGTAACACTGTACCATTTTCCTTAAAATTTTCAGATAATTTAGTTAGCTGATGAGGGACCTCCTTCTTTGTTCCTTAAATTTACCGTACCAGTCAAGAGTATTCACATTTTTCTGTTTAAAATTAAGGTAGATATAACTTAAGTTTTCTACCGAATCAATTAAAACAAACACAGATTGGTTATAATTTATACCTACGATTTCAATCATTCCTGGCTGATATTCATTTTGTATTTCCTTGATTCCTTTTGTGCTTGATATCTCTTTTCCTTCTCTTGTTTCTGCTAGATCTTCACCTAATCGATTTTGTCCTTTTTATGGATGGTAACATAGTTGTGTTTTTCGAACAGTCATTTTCATAATGTTAGAATTTCCAATTTCAATTATGTCCTTTAAGATGTGGTTTATATAGTTTAGAATTCATTGTAATTTGGGCATTTATCTCTTGATGTAATGCACATATTCAAAAAATATTATGAATTTCATCACAATTTCATCTATAGTGAATTGTCCCACCTTAGCTCATACTTTTTTCTTTGCTCCGTCGTCATAATACCTCTTACTAAGGTATCGAGACTGTAATTTCACTTGAAATTCTTCTCCTGACATTTTTTTTTCATCACATCAGTATAAAATTTTGGTCTCTTTCACCAAGTGTGAATTTGCCTTGCCATTGGTAATCCACAATTCTTATTTTCATATTTCTTTCATATTCATATACCTTGAATTATTTTACCATGTTTAGGAGTCAGGTTATGCATCCCTGCAACTCCCTTTTACCCTACTCTCTAAGCATATTTTTCCCCACTCTCACACCTCTCTCAGTTTGGTTATGTTTCACTTGAAAACTATATTTGGAGGTAATTTTTTTACCAACCTCTTTTTTTCAATACTGCAACAACCATTCATTTCTAGTCTTTAGCTTAACCCTTTCTTACTGTAGTATATTTTTTACATTTGAGCATTTCAATCTGCTAGGGCCCCTCCCCTTCCCATTTATTTTTTCATCTCTTCTCTGTCAGTTATGATAGTAGCTGTATTTTTTCTAAACTAATTTCTACACTAAATTTTTCTACATATACATCAATATAATCATCAATAATATTTTAAATGAATTTGACCACGAAAATTTTTTCCCTATGTTGCAACCCATAAGCCCAGAGTTTTAACATGGGATTTGATACCATTTGTAACAAATCCCATTTACCCAAAACAAATTTTTATTTTTTTACTATTTTTGGTCATGACAGTTGTCTGCTTTCAACATACATAATTATGAAATGGTTTGTTCTTGTTTTTAACTCTGATATTTCTATTGGTTCAATCGTTCTATTCTCTAGAACTCACTCATTTTAAAATTTAGTCATAATTATCAATATCTTGTCATTCAATTTTATCTAAATTTTTAGTCCACTTACTTCAACTGCAATTGTTCCCCAACAAATCTCTTAGCATCCTCACGATCATTGTAATCTAGGTTGAAATTTCCTTTTTGATATTCACAAAACCTTTATTATAATTGGGTTATTATGATAATGTCCCTCCACATATATCCCTTTGATTAAAATTCAATTATCACATATTGTTATAAAAATTCTATAACATATTTATATGACTATGGTTCCTCACGGAACCCTTATTTTAACCTTAAACCAGACTTTCATGATGTTAACTTCAAGCTATAATATGCCACTTATAATGTTTTCAACTATCCTAATTATTTATTAAATTATGATAAATACCCTACCATATCATTTATTGATGGCATAATGACAATATAATACCACATAACCAACATAATAATAATCTTGTTATTGCATGCTACCCAACCATCTATATATATATCCCAACTACATCATACATACATATATTTCAACGTCAGATTTCCCATGATTTAACATACTTTTAGCTATGTCATGTTCCCATACTATTATCACAATTTGATTTATAATTTATAATTTTCAATACCCTTAGGAATTGAATTCTAATAAATATTACTCTTCTTTTATTTGCCTTCAAACTATCATTTTTACCTTACCATACAAGATTAATTTATGATAACATTTCCAAATAATATAGTTAAAGTCTTAATAATGGAATTAAATTACTATTCCATAGCTAGTGGCATCATAACATTATATATATTTCTATATGATCCACTTAATGGTTATACATTCTACACGCATAACTAAACTCCGGACTTCATGCCCCAACATATTTTAAAATTGTTATTAGTTCCTTAAAGCATTATATATGCCATACCCCAAGGCACATAAATTACCTATTCATAATATTTAATGTATATTCCATTAAAATTTTATGAAACTATGGAACCCTTCCTAGTCATTAATTCATACTGACATACTTTATATTTCATTAACGTTTTGTTCCATTACTTTATGATTCACATTGGAAACTATGTGAAGGTACTCATGTGTAATAAATCCTCATTGTTTCGTTTGCACAACCCTATTAATACAAGTACCTTCCCACCTGATTATCACATGGGCTACGTACAATCATTGGACACCTATAGGGTCGATCTAACCTTACGTTGACAGTGGCGATTAATTCGAAATGCATTCATGTGCTGAATGACTAGGATTTATTTTCATCGTTTTAATTTGTTTTTTCATTTTGTCGATTTTCCACTGAGCGAACAACGCACAAAGAAATATTTCTCTACTATTCTGACCATGAACGTTTCTGTGAAATTTGTGAGGTTGGTATTCTTAAGTCCTCACTATGCTTGGTCATTTCTGTATGAACTTGATGGAAGGCCAAATTGATGGTTCTCCTTCAATTTTTGCGTACTAAATTTGTGATTTGGGTAACAAAAACACAGTTTATCTTTGCCTTATGTTTATCATTACCCTACGTTTACTACTCCGCATTTATCTTAACATATTTTACCAACGAAGAAAATCTCAACCCCATTCTAGCTTTTGAATATTGTTTTTTTTATTATTATTTATTACATGAGTTGCGTTCCATGAAATTCTTGTCAAAATACTCATCGTTTTAAGAGTATTATTCTCAGCCAAAGAACGAGGTAATCATTCCCTTCCTTCTGAACTTTCCCAGATCTTTTATTTTCATTATATCTTCTACAGGGTTTCAACCCTATGATTATACTTCAGTTTTTGTTTGTATTACATGATTTTCTTGACATTAGGGTTTACTACATTTATTTTTTTCTATTAATCTAGCTTAACTATATTTAGTTTCATAATACATATGCTGAAATTATTCAATAAAAGTCTGGATATCTAGATGGGCTTGACAATAGATTTAGACCCTTACTCAAGGTTTAGAGATTTTTTCTATTTCTTCCTGACTTAAAATAAGTCTATGTAAAATCACATAAATATTAACTGTATTCATTTATGGTTAATCTCGGTCAAATACACATGACACCAATTTTATCTAAATTAAACATTTAAAAATAGACATAATTTTAGAACTTAATTTACAAAAATTTAAGTCAGAATTCATAAAACTCTAATTTATTCCAATTTCCATATTTTCATTTACTAACTAATAACATTAGTATAAAACATAAAAAATCATAGAATGGGCATATCAATTTTATAAATACTATTTGTTTGCCAACCTTGAGCATTTTCCACAGCTCTCCCCCGAGCAGAGACCAATTTTTCCTTAGTGTAGAAAACCTCTCTGTCATACTAGGATAACTTATTTAAGGTTTGTTTCCCTCAAAATGTTTCCATAACTGTGTCTAGTTATTTTGGGATGTTGTCTCCCTTAGCCTAGGCTTTTCTTTCGTTTTTTCCACAAAAGCTTTTTTTTAAACTAGATTTTTCTGCTTTATAGTTTTATTCTCACCTCTTCTCAGTAATTTTCCTCATTACTGAGGCTTTTATTAGATATCTTTTTCCCATCTAATAAAATTTATTTTATTTTATTTTTCTCCAATGATTTATGGAGAGTTTTGGGAAAGTCTTAGGAATCTAGTCGATCATCATGGATTTGACTTCCTGGTATCAATTTACTTTCTTTATTCAATGATAGAATTTCCACATTCATATAATAATTTCCACAATTAATATATAATTACATAATTTACTTCTTAGGTCCCCCTAACCTATATGTCTATTATCCATTTATAGAACACTGAAAATAGGGATATTACAGTACGATACTCTTTTTCAACAAGGAGACAAGGTGCATTATATTAATACTCGAACACCGATTAACATAAACATAAATTAAGAAAAAATAGTTTTATCAAACAATGTTTTATGTCAATATGCACCCGGTGTGCTATACTACAATTGCACACTAGTGCACTATTTCAAATAGTGTGGACCGATTAATAAAAGTTTTTATTTAAAATATCATGTAAGGGCCGACAAGGGTTGGGATCTGACTCTGCAAGTGGTCCTGCGAGTTGGATGTCATACGCCTCTATATCTTGTAATAATAACCCTATAAATCTAAAATGAAAATCTCTAATTGTGAAGTCATAGAAACAAGAAGAAGAAAGGGTTTAACATAAGAATGGTTTTTTTTGTTTTTTTGGAATTTGAATTAATTTTAAATAGGAATAGAGACTGTAAATGATTTTATTACTAAAATGCACAGTAAAATTTCAAATTTTTACTATGCATGTATTAAATCTAACATAAATTTTAGGAAAAACAATTATTATAGTAAAATTTAACACTTTTACTATAATACAGGTTTTTTTTTTGAATCATCAAATGTTTCAAATTCTGATCCTCTGAATAGTGCTATTGTTTGAAAGTATTTTTCTGCTCCACAGTGCTCTCGTGGTCTCTAGCTCCAAGTATGCCTCTCACGCAAAGCCCTCCCTAAAACATTTTTCAAAAATAATGATATAACGAATAACTTTTACTATTTAAATTTATTTTTTTATGAGATTAGATTTCTGAAAATAGTGTTCCGCTCATTTTATAATTTACCATTTTTTTTTCACTTCAAAAAAATAAAGTTGCTCTTTTTTTCTCAATATTTGATGTGTTTGTTTACTAACAACACATGTGAATTCGGTAGTAATACCACACCGGTACAGTTAACAATACATTAGCAACGATAACAATATCTCATTTTTTAAGGCACTAGAATTAATTTTAGGTGTGTACAAAAAAATGTATTGTTGATGTTGCTCAAATGCATGGAGAAAATCTCATAATTATATGAAATGGAAAAAATTTCAAAATCCAACTCATTCCATAATATTTCTCTAAGTCCATCGTGATTTTCTTGCTATCCATATCCAGACGTAATTACTTAAGGTTTTATTTATATTTTCATTATCTAATTAAATTTATGTATTTTATCCATGTCAATGAGCTGAATAAAATTAACGTATGCAAATTTGCAGGTTCATGAAGATTTAGAATCGAGTTCAAGTGGACAAAACATTCAAACTTTTTTAAAGTCTGGGAAGCTCTTATCACGAGAAGCATACTACAAGGCATGGTTGGTAGATGAAAATGGATAGTTGCTTTACCCTACCAATTGTAACATGCCATCTTCTAGCCACAATATTGGTACAATGATGGTAGTAATTATTTGGTATAATGTAATTATTTCCACGTCAAACAAATTAATCATGTATTGATGTGCTTACTAATTGATATCATCGATTTTGTACTAATCATGTTCAAATATATTTTTTTGAAATTATTAGGATTCTAGTGATGATGACTAATCTACATACCAAATTACCTTGCACCCCACGACAATGTAAAATCGAGTGAAGGATGTCTTAAGAGAAAAAATTGGAGAGGAATGATGCCAAGAATGGTTGGATCAAACACCTACTCAATTCCCATTATGTCCAGATTCATCAATTAGGAATGAATACAACAATAGCAGTTCTTCACAAGATGGCAATGGAGGAAATAAAATAAAGGTTAATATGGATGATTAGTTATGGGATACAGCTTCCATGGAGACAATTTTGTTAGATACATTCTAGAATGATGATAAACAAGGGGATTACGCTCATATCGCTAATACCTTTTCCAAAAGAATTAATTTCACTTCCACCACCCCTCTCTTTGGACCTGGCGGTCATTCAAATTCTACCTAGTTGGGGACAATGATGTTACTATAAAACTTGAAAGAAAAATTTGGCTTGAAGAATGCGTGTTTCCTGGAAATTTTGAAGTAATTGACCATCAAGTCCCTTATATTTTGATAAATATTGTCACACAACCAACATTAAAAATCATCAATTTTATAAACTTTACTAATTATTGGCATTGTACATTTAATATTTTCCATGACCAACTACACTTTAATTAATGATAAGGTTCTTTTGAGTGATAATGTCTTGGCCGATAGCTACGAAGAGGCAAAAAAAATGTGGAAAATATCAGGTTTTGAGTACATATCATATCATGCATGCCCAAATGATTGTATTTTATGTAGAGGAGAGTATGCAGACAAAGAGATATGTACAAAATGTGGGCATGAAAGTTATGATAAATAAAAAAATAGGGGTAAAGCATGTGGTCCTCCTTTTAATATTTTAAGGCACATGCCTATAATCCCAAGGACTCAAAGGCTCTTTCATTGAAAATAATTAGCTATGTTAAAGGTATGGCATGCCTCACATAGAAATGAGTTAGGAGTTATGTGAGTCCCAACAGATTCAATAGCCGTGAATCATATAGAGGACACATGGCTCAAAAAATTTAACGATTAAGAACAAAGTCTATGACTCAGCATATCCATGGATGGCATCAAACCATATTCCTTCCAGAACACCAACTATTCTATTTTTCCTATAGTAGTGATAAATAACAATATTCCACCATCGTTGTCCGTGAAGAATGAACATCTTATGTTGGCTCTCATAGTCCCTGGTAGAAGACAAGTGAATAATATGGATATCTACTTACAACCACTGGTAGATGAATTGAATGAATTATGGGATGGGATAAATGTATATGATGTATCAAGACCGATCACAGCAAATAGGAGTTTTATGTACTATGGCATATGTTCTTACATGACATATGATTATTCAGGCTTAGGATTTTTCTCTAGTAAACTACATGTTTATTGATTTTTTTATATACATAACAATATTCTTTCACATATTAATTATTTAATTCGTTGTAATTGTTCTGATCTTCATGATATTCTTTAATGCACCATGCATATTGTATACAATAATTTTATAAGTCTTGTAACAAAAGGGTATTATGGATGTAAATTTTGCGGACCTTCTCTAAAAGATAGATGGTACAATGACCTACAAAAGCCAATGTATGACTGCTCCAGGCTATTCCTCCTAGAAGAACACCCTTATAGAAGAGCAACATCTGCTTTCAATGGAAAATGAGAGAGAACCCAAAGGCTTGTAGTAAAGAAATCAAATAATTAGATGAGAGAATATGAGAGAGAGAAGAAAAAGGAGTTCATAGAAATTTTCGATTCAAATGGGGAGCTTATGTTTGATGATCCGAAATTCTTTGACACCAATGTTGAGAAACTTCCCATTGCAATGAAAAGGAAATCTATCTTTTATAACCTCTCATATTGGGAACATCTTGAGATTACCCACTTATTAGATCAAATTTAGATATTTAAAAATGTATCATATTCATTATGGAGGCACATATCATCGAAACAAAGTCACACATTGGCCATTGGGAAAGATATTATTTCTTCAAAAAAGAAAAAGAAACATTGCCAAGACAATTAAAAAGTACATGATCATATGTTGGCACCTCTAATTGGTATTGGGAAGAAGGTGATGTCCCATGGATTTAAAAAAAAAAGATTATATTTCTTTGGCAAAGGAAGTTAAAATGGGCATGACGTGTCATACTCAAATGGGTCTTCACTATAGCGTTTCTTTTTTGTGGAAGACCATTTATCGGGGTTGAAATTACATTACCATTTTAACCTTCCAAGAGTATGTATAATTTCAAAAGCATGATTTTATTATTTTTTATATTAAAAAAAATTATCCCATGCGATGATAAAACATAAATAATTTTTTATATTATTGCATGTGTTTATCACTTGCAGTGTCATTACCATTTATTTGTGTGTGGTTGTGTGAAAAATGAATTCCCCCAAGACCTAGGATATGCCATATATAAATTATCTACATTTTTATGTTGGATCATGTCAAAGGAGATTCATGTGGCTAGCATTACATGGTGGCATCAAGAGATAGTTGAGATTGTTTGTATGTTTGAGATGGAACTTCCAAAGAGCTTCATGGACTTGCAGGGTCATATTCTAATCCACCTAGTAGATGAGGTTGAATTAGTTGCAGTGATTTCTTATTATTGGATGTTCTTCTCAGAGAGGTTCATGAATAAATTGAAGGTTTTATTTGAAAAAGAGCAAAGCCTGAGGGGTCTATGGCAGAGGGGTACATATCATATGAGTCTTTCTATAATTCCAGTGAGTACATCAAGCATATCAACAACAGAGAAGGTGTGATGATTTGGGACAATGAAAGGTATGAACACAAAAGAGAAGGGGAGCTTCTCTAAATGAATGGAAAAGGGCACTTGATAAAGAGTAAGTGACTTATAATTTTTTAAATTTACACAAGGTAAATATTCACGATGAACTTTGATATAATGTATATTTTGATCTCATATTTACTATATGTCAGTTTGATTTCATTAGCGAATGAAGAAATTGAAACAATCAATAAATTCACTCTTTACAATTCTAAAGTGACAGAACCATGGGTCACATTGTACGAACAAAAGAGGATGAAATGTGATAGTGACAGGAAAGAATTCAAATTCTTGATTGGTAGAAGCGTGCCTTACCAAAAAATTTAAAAGAAAATATGCCAATTATATTCCCCAACAGTTGGTTTTTTGACCAAATTAGAGAGAAATATGGTGCAACTAGTCATTACCCGCATGCTGAAGAGAATGCACTAAATGTAGGGATTGAGTGTAACAACTCGGTAATAATCTATTTATATAGATTTTTAACGTAATAATCCACCTTTAAAATTTACAATATATATTTTATATTTTAACAGTTCAGTTATTAGACACATGACACTATTATTTTTTATGTCTTTTATAGGTACATTTGTTCCCATCTATGTGGGAATATGGGCACCATTTTCTCACAAAAAATGTCGATGATGGACACATGGCACAAGACTGTTGAGTGGAATTCGATTTCAATCAATCTAATCAACCTAGCCACCATGATCAAAACCTAGTATGAGGGATGTTAGGTGACGTCAGAAAGATACACGTTATCATTGAAGTTGAATTCTCTTCTTAACAATGTCTTATTTTTAGATGCAACTGGTGGGATACCTTTGATTGGAATAATTTAAAGGAATATCGTGATAGTAGGCTGATATGTATCAACTCTAGAAAGATGTGGGATAAAGCGAAGGAGTCTTATGTTTTCCCCAAAGACTGCAACTAGGTGTTTTTTTACCTAGATGTGCTGGATAGGGATTGGTGGTTGATATTGAGACATGGCCCTAGATCAAAACATATTTTTGAGAAAAATTGTGTTATCATGCCAAGAGAGCTGGAAGATAATCAGGGTGATCATGAGAACAAAGACTAATATGGTACATGTGTTATTTCATCATTTATACTATTTAATATGGGTGTTATAGAGAAGAGGACTTAACCTTATAACTAAGACTTGTTTTTTTTCGAAATATTATAATATGTATTTTGAATTAATTGGTTTGAATTGTGTTAATTAAATCGTTTGACATGATAATTTGCAATTATGTTGATCTCTAAAACAATGCACTGTATGAATTTGTTTTTTTTACGTCAATTCCTAAAATAATACTACTTTATTTCTTTAAATGGTTTTTCGCTATATTATTACTTAAATAAATGCACCATATATATATGTGTGTGTGTGTGTGTTTGTGATATCTTCAAAATTAAAAAAATGTATTATTGTATACTATTATTTTTCGTATGTAAGATCATAATAAAATAATGATAATTCTAAACATCAATGTATTTTCATTATTTTGTAAACTTTATTATGTAACAAAAATTCATATTATTCTATATTTATTATTTTACAATTATTGATATTCATACAAATTTTCAAATTTACAAAAAATTACGTTTATTTAACAATATGTATGGTATACATTTTAGTTACGGTAGTTATGGTTCAAAATTGATAATTAATATGAAATTTTACAATTTTACAATTTTAAGAATTTTACGAATTTTACAATTTTAATAAAAATGAATCATGACAATACATTCAATTACAATTCCAATTTTACAATTTAACAATACAATTACAATTACAATTTTACAAGTATTTTACAAACAATTACAATTACAATTACAATATTACAATTTTACAATTTTACATAAAATTAAAATTACAATTACAATTACAATTTTACAATTTTACATACAATTACAATTAAAATTTAAATTACAATCACCATACATACAATTACAATTACATAATTTTACAATTACCAATACATAATATTTATAAATGTCATGATTTAATATTAAAAATAAACATCACGATCATGATAACCATCGTACAAACTTCATATTTGAAAATACACATTCAAATTCGCTAACATCATCTAATCATGGTGATCATAATCATCTAACAAAACACAAGAATTGTATAACATCATGAGAGCACAAACATGAAATATTCATCTCATGTCAAATAATTGTTATCACATACAGATCTGTCTGCAAGCACATTAATTGAACATATCTAACATGACCTAGAAATATGCACATCATGATGAACACCAACATGTAAATTAAGTACATCACCATGAACATAAAATACATGCACCATATATATATATAACTATATAATTTCAGAAATATACAATTGTAATATAACTGCATATAAATGTCAAATATTTGGTGGTACTCTATCAATACTATAACTAGTACTCAAGTCCTACTTAGTTGATGGTGTAGCCTCATGCTCAGATGGATGATGTGCCTACTAATTAGATGGTGTCTACTAAGCAGGTTCTTGCTAATGAGTTGATGGTGCAACCTGCTCATTGGATGGTGCCTGCTCAGATGGACATACCTGCTCACGATCAGGTGCCTTCTCAGTCGATGGTCGTTTATTCATAGGACTACATGCTTACTGAAATGGTGCCTGCATAGAAGGTTCCTGCTGATCAATGTTCAATGTTGGCTACTCATTTTCAGCGTGAGGTGAAGGAGGAGGAGGTAGAGTACTAGAACTATGATCACTCCCCTCGTGATCATGATCATCAGATGAGCTGATTTGTCATGCATCTCCATGACGCCTATCCCTCCTAGCCACCAGTATCTTGGAAGCTCCAACAATATGATGTATAAGGGTCACCATATCATGGGGCATGTCTCTCTAGAGCACTGTGGGCCTACAATCAACCATGATCTCTCTAATCGTAGAAAGGTGGACTCCCTCATCAACTAGAATTTCTTCCCTATGGCGCATTCCTGTGAGTATCTACACCTAAGGATCAGGTCTGTCACCTTGATCTGCGGCCTCCACCCTCTCCTCCTCACGATCTATAGGATCATCCAGTGGGGGTGGAATCATGTCCCCAATGAATGTGCCAATATCTATAAAATATATAGTACACAACAATAATTAGACAATTTCATTAAAAAATTTAATAAAACAAGTTAAAGAATGTTCTAGAATAATTTTTATTCCAATTAATTAATAAAGTCAAGAAAATGAAACTATATTAATTTAAATAAAACACTAATATTACCTCCAGCATTCGGTGGCTCATCATGTGTGAAGAGGATGTTGGTACACCCTTGCCAACCAAACCCGCATACGGACACGACACCATCACGAACATGTGATCATCAACACTGGCTAGTAGCTCCAATGTATCACTAGATATCATGACTCGATAGTCGGACATGCCCCTCGTGGGTATCATCTGGCCCCACATTTGCATTCGTATATGTAACATTAACCTATGAGGTTGTGAGACAAAATTAGACCTCGTCTTCGGAAACCTCTCAAAAATAGAAAAATAACTCTAAAGAAAAAGGGAAGATCATCCTCCCACGTGCCTAATAATGACATATATCTAATTCTATATAAAAGTGTCGCAAAAAAATGGCATACCATCTCACAAGTTGTGACATTTGGAATAAAGAATTAACATAAAATAAAAGCAGGAAGCTAATGCACTACATATCACTAGTATAGATTCCAATGGTCGTCAGTAGTAGTGAGAGGTACCTCACCTCCTTTGGATGAAACAAAGAAATGTGTAACTAACCACTAGACACCTAAAAATATTGAAGGAGAAACTATGTTGTCCCTAATGTATCTCTTGGAGTACGGAAACTGAATCGTTGTTGCATAACCAATGGGGACATCTGGGAACTGGGGAAAATCTTTCCCTCTCCTATATAGGCCAGTAAGAAAATAAATATCCTCCTCATTGGGCTCCTACCACTCATCAGGACAGACCTGGAAAGATTGTCAGTGGGCATCCCACCTATATATAAACTTTCCCAATAACCCATTGTGCCCCTTCAAGGATGTAGCCTCCTCGTAGAATGTCAGGAGGCCTACCTCCCTTAAGAGAAACTGGGTGTGTGTTGTAATAGGGCGAGGATATAAAATTCTCTCCCTCTCCCATGCCTCCCACTGCTAAATCATGCTATAATGGTCCACCATATGCTTTTGTTGCTTCCTTTCCTCTCTCCATTGACGTCGTTGAATGATTCACATATTAAATATATTTTTTTTATTAAATGACAAATGTATTTACTAATATATATATATATATATATATATATATATATATATATATATATATATATATATATATTTATATTTATATTTATATTTATATTTACTAATATATATATATATATATATATATATATATAATTTTTATAGAAAAAAAACATTCGGTGCGCCTAAAAGAACACTCACGCACCACTACTAGTGTGTACCTATTTATCATGCACCGCCCACGGTGCACATAAAAAAAATTCACGCACTACGAAAAAATAAAATTCTTTTTGTGTGGTGCGTTCACCATGTTATTTTCCCTGGGGTAGTTAGTTTGGTCAATGCACCGCCCGACAACCGTACATAATTCCTGGTGCGTTCTGAAAAATGACCGCACCGTCATACAACATACATAGCGTGTTATTCTAAAAAAATTTATATGGTAAGTGTGGCTGACAACTGACACACACCACACTATTTTAGTGTTAAATTTGTGCATGTTTTCTCGATACTACACTGGAGCCTGGTGTGGTTTCCATTAACACCGTTCATGGTGCAACCTGTAAATTTATAGGCAACACCGCAAATTGTGCGAGATGAATGGCTTGAATGCACCATATATATATATTAATGGTAAATTTTAAGTCAATTTGAGGAATTAATCCCCTAGAATGTTAATTTATTGAGAAATAAGTAGATTACCTTCACATTTGTGTGTCGAGGAGGCATCTTTGATGAAGAATACTAAAAATCAAATTTTCCCATTGTTATCGAAAATTTGAACTCCACACAGTCAGTAATGGATGAAAGCAATGCAAGAAATGGGAGCACTGACGGTAGGGCGCCTCAAAGAAGAAAAAATCACATTGGTGCTTGAGAGCACTAGAGCACTAAAAAAGTAAAAATGAAGTTTTTAGAGTTGGTAATTTTTTTAAATTAACCCTTTTTCCATGCACTTGATTATGAGACGCACCGAGAAGTTTTATCATTGGCACACCACACTTCGTTACGAAGCGTTGGATTATAGAGATGCATCGGGCCATTTTCTATGGAGAGCATAGTGTCTCGGTGTGCCATTTGATAATATGCACTGGTGCACTTGATTACTGAGATGCACCGGTGCGTTGGATTACTGAGACGTACCAGGATGGTTTGTACGGAGAGAACATTGACTCTGTGTTCCCTTTGATAGTACGCACTGATGTTATTTATATAAAACACACAAGTGCATATTATGATTAGAAACACACCACAAAAAAAACTGCAAAAACATCCACCTGTCGACCTCCTATAGATACCTCTGATACAAATAGATATATGGGCTATTTTTATAAGAGCTTCCACAAAAACATACGCTAGAGGGTATTTTTCTTCTGGTGGAATCTCGTGTTGCTAGACCCTCTCTAGGGCTAGAGATATCTCCTCTGTTTGCAGAGGGAATTTAACTTGACAAGAGAGCTGGTGACTCAACTAGGGAGCTTTATCCTTTAAATTACTCCTTCCCTGAAATTATCTTGGATCAGTCTCACTGATTTTTGAAATTTAAATTTTCTTAGGCCTCTGTGAGTCACTTATTTGTGTCAGTTATTATGTTTTTGTGAGACTCGTTTTATTTTTCCCTTGTTTTTAGTGACCAACGCCCTTTCTGTCTACACAGTAGCACTGGTAGTGTTGTTATATATAGTATAACTGTGTTGATTGGCCATTCAACATCCTTCTGCTTAACACAAAAGTGTTGATCTCAGTCTCAGGAGAATTTGAGTTTCCCTTCTAATTTTCTAGTGTGTCCTGGCCCTTGAAGGAGTCTGTGAGATCACAATGACCTCCTTACTGTGTGTTTTACTTAACTATCTTCTTTGAGCAAGTCTTTTTCATCTCTTTTATTTTTCTGTGCGTTTAGGAATTCTTCTCCATTTCAAACACCCTATGTCGCATTATTCTTGTCTTGTTTCAAAGTGAATCGGTGTATGATTTGGTCATCTCTACATATGTTATTTCTTCCCTTCGGTTTAGTATTAATCAGAAGATTACAAATTTTTTAGCGCACAAGTCTAGAAGAGTGTGTTTTTTCTAAATCCAAAAATATTGAAAGTGGTTTTCATTTAGTTTATTATTTAGATTATCTTTTTTGTTTTAATAAGAGAGAAAATCATTTCATTTGTGCATTGTTTAAAGTGGTTTTTGTTTGGTTCAATTGAAAGAAAATTAATTTTTCATTTCTTCTTTCGTTCATTGGTTTTTCTTTTGATTACATTTCAAAGTGAAAAAAAAATAAAAATCGTGCATCTTAGTGAAAGGAAAATAATTTTCATTTTTCAATAAGTTGCATTTGTTGAGAAAAGTGAACTCAATTGAAAAGCATTGCATTTCATATCTCTGAACTATTTTGGGGGCCATTATTGTTGCTACATTGAGAAAATTTGTGCTTGTATTTCTTCCCTAAATAGCTTAGCATTCATCAAAACTGAAAGATTTCTTTCTTGCATTTTTTCTGCACCATAAGGATTCAGGTAAAATTCATTTCAGGCCTTGAAACTGAAACTTTAATCAAGATCAACTTAAAATGAACCCAATTTACCTCAGGGAGCATTGGAATTAACGAGAACATTTAGTGGTATTTCTTAGAGACGTGTTCCAACATCATTAAACGTAGGAGCTATCACTAAATATTTGCATTACAATCCAGGGGTCATATCCCATCTCACGTATGGAATTATATTAATGTATGATAAGTATATTTGGGGCACTCTCATCGAATATTTACACATTAGACAACACTAATACAGACTAGACTCCCACGTATTGTTGTGTATATTTGGGGAGACACCACTAGGTTGCAAACCTACCATAGGTAGCCAAGTTGTTCACCCTGTGGACGTGATACACCAAACACAACATTCAGGGAGATTGGTTGTTGTACGTTAAGTTCTTGGTCATTTTTGTACCATTTTATCCCCAAGGTGTATATTTTAGTTCAAAAATACTCAGTAAACCTTTATGCCTAGCACACACATTTTTATTTATTTTTTGTTAATTGCAAAAGTAACTGCCCACGAAACATCTCACTCATGTAGTTCTCCAGCCTTTTATTTCATGGTAAATTGTGATTTTTATCACCTCCTCATTTTGATATTCTCTTGAAAGGTCATCGTGGCCGAGTCATCGAATTCACCCACTCCCTCCTGTGACTGATAGCAAGAACCTCCTTCTGAGGTCCCTTGATTTCCAGTTGGACCCCTCGAAGCCCAAGGTGAACAGCATGGAATTGTCATCAATTTTCAACCCATATCGTCTCAAGCACCGCTTGAAAATTCTCCTTTGACCACATCGAAAAAATCTGAGTCAAAAATCCCTAAACCATCTGCACAGTTCTCGGTATTTCTTGAAACTCTTCTCTTTCATCTGATTGTTGTCTCGCCACACCAAGCTTCCACAGTAGCATGTTGCTCTATAGTCCATCGGTTTTTTCCTGACAAAATGGCATCTAATGTTGTTGATGTTCCATTCGTGAGCGCTCCTCAAAGCACTCTTCATGATACTTCTGGCTCTTATATCCTGGAAGCTTCCTCATTGATTTTTCCCTCCGAGGGAGAGTTCTTTGGATCCACACCTCACGATTCAGGTAGTGGAACCGAAATACTATCTAGTCATGTTACGTCTACGCTCCAGCACAGTTATACCTCCTTAGGAAACCTCATTTCCAAAGCTTTCGATGGTACACCTTTATTATGGATCTCGTTTGGTCAACAAGCATTCATTCATCTTCCAACCCATTCTTTTCAAGTTTGGTCATTGTGTCTAAACCTATTGTTTGACCAGCAGTCACCATTGGTCAAATGACTGGATCAATTAGATCGTATGTCCCATATTCACCATCAATGATTATTGCAGTCACACCATTGAGTGGGAAATCCATAGTTTCTTATGTGCCTTAGGAGAATTCTATAGCCCTCTTTATGTACCTCCCGTATTGGGTGGGGGGCAGTCAAGTTTTGGGTCTATTCCTGGGGCATCAGAGCCTGATGTTAAATATTCTGAGGTTGAACAACCCCTTCAGCAACCGAACGTATCATATTCGTATGTTCAGTAACCTAACATTCCTTATGTTCGAAGGTTGAATATACAATATCAATATGTTCCTCAACCAAACATATCTCAGCGGTACATCTAACAGTCACAACATTCGGTGAGTGTTTTTGTGACTAATCCTGAGTTTGGTTCCTACACTCAAGCTAGTTCGAATCTCCTTCTAGGTCAATCTCTTACTTAGTACCATCCATTTCCTTAAGTTTAGTACTAGTAACCCTAGTCTAGGCCTCAACTTAGTGCTTCATATCAGCAAAATTCTCAGTACCAGGAGGCTCAGACCACCCCTTCGGTTGGACCTTATGTTCAGCAAGGACCATAGGCTAGACCCTATGTTCATCAGGGACCTCAAGCTAGACCCTATGTTCATCAGGGATCGCAGGCTAGACCGTGCATTCAATAGTGAGAAGAAATTAGAGTTCATGTTTAGTAAGGACATTATCTTGGACCTTATGTACAGCAAGGTTCATAGCCTCAGTTCCCATAGGGGTCGTATCAACAACCGCAACAAGGTCCCTATCAACAATATTTGTAGCAAGGTCCTTACCAACCATGGGGGAAGTATGCATACGTGGGTCAGAATCTATGCTATTGGGAAAAGAATCAATATCAATAAGGTTGGAACCCCCTACCTCTCTCGCCTCATCATCTACCCTTTCCATTCCTGTCTATGTTGGACTTCCATATGTGTCAAAGATTACAAATGAAACCATCCAACATCAGTTGCATTGGCTGCCAATTCCAACTAACATTCCAGGAGATTGTCCCAAGTTTGAAGGAAAATTTGGGGAAGACCCCCAAATCCCTATTAGGACATACCATTTCTGTTGTTCCTCTAATTATTTAGTTTATGATTCTATTCGTATTCTTTTTTTCCATCGATGTTTGACTGGTGTCGCGGCTAAATGGTAAATTGATATCCCTCGAGGAATTTTCTTCGATTTCAATTCCTTGGCTATGGCCTTCCATACTCACTTCGAGTTGCCTATATGTTATGAAACCAACAACCATCTTCTAACCTCACTGAAAAAGTCAACTTATACACATACCTCTAATCACATTCATGAATTGTGGCGTCATCATTTCCTCATAAAATTTAGAGCCCTGATCAGTTGTTAACCGAATGGTTTACAAAATAATTCATTCCCAAGATTGAAAAATATGTTGAAATGGGTGGGTGTGTCACATAAGAGAATTTAATTTCTAGAGATCAATACCTCGATTTGGTTTACTCCCAGTCCAAGACTCTATATGAGTTATTACCTGATGCGTTACATCCTTCGACTAATCCTATATCATCTCAGTATCTTGTTAAACCTTCGATGGATGGTGTTATTGGGACAGTGGCTCATACTAATAATAGTGAACCTAGGACACCTTAATAATTTAAATCCACTTTTTCCACTATGCCCCCTACTCCTTCACATAAGTAGAAGAATGCTGGTAAAACATCATATGTAAATTTTTTTTAGTCAACCACAGCAGATAAATCCTAGAAGGGTAAGAAGAACGGTAAAAGCAAGTCTAAATCTGAAAACCCAAAGCATGGTTCAAAGAAGTCATCTACTATAGATTTTTCAACATGTAAGCCCAAATATCTTTGTCTTATATTTGATGAAGATCATTACACCAAGTATTGTCCTCGGTGTGCCAAAATTTCCCATCTTCTGAAGGGCATACCCGAGACTCCGATCATTTTCAAGGAACCCTTCCCTTCTTATCAAACGTAAATGGTAGATCAAGCTCAATCATCTAAAAGCTCTTAGGTGTTCATGGCTAGAATGCAATCGCTTTCCATCAACATGAGAATGAAATACTATCCCAATCCTTCCAAGGCTCATGAGGAATAGGAAGTTACAGATCACCCTTCCTCTTTCACGCCTCCTACTTCTGGTCCTCTCTAGATTGAGAGACCGAGTAGTGACTCCATCATCCGAGCACCCCAAAAAGGTGTTTTTCAGAAATAGTATTACAATCTGAATTCGAGAGCAACATAACACTACAATATTGTAGAAGATTTGGCTCAAGCACCTTAGGCTATGTCATGTAATATCCCAAAATGGGAAAGAGAGGATGTAGAACGTATGCACAATTCCAACCATGGTAAAATAAGAATAAAATATGTAGAACTAGAAAATGTTGGAATACATCAAGACATCATAACCATGAGAAGAAACAATTGAGAATATCATTACAATCACAACAAATGAATATACACAGATCTACAAAAAGAATGCTATCAAGCCAACCAAAGATGTTTGAAACAACTCTCAAACCTAGCATTGGAAACATGAACTGTTGATGTTGCTAGAAGACTGAAATGGATCCACAAGGTGAAGGGTCGATCCCTCCATAGGTTTCCTAGATGAAATACTGAGAAATACCTTCCATGTCTCAAAACCTAGTGTAGGAATGCATAATTATTGTAACTGAAAGTGTTGAAGAGAGGGGTTGAATGTGGTACTATTTCCTGATGATGAATGGCTTCTCAAAGAAATACTTCCATAGTAGGCACTCGAATTCCCCCATGGATAAGGGTGGGATCTCCACTTGGAGACACCCATGTGCGAAAAAACACAGTAAACTTAGCTAAATATTTGAAGCATGCATAAAGTCATAAATACCAAACAATAATAATATTCATACCCCTATCCTTTTCTACCATCATCTTCCTTTGATGGTTGTGAGCCTTCCCTAGCATTTTTCCACCTCATAACTATGCTAAATGTGTGGCCACTAGCCTCCATAAATATTGTGTTGTCCTCCACTATCTTCATCATCTCTGAAATAATTCCTCCAGTATCTCCATCATCTTGCATTTATTCCTCCACTATCTCCATCATCTTTGAAATCACTCGTCAACTATATCCATCATGTTGCATTTATTTCTTCACTATCTCCATCATATTCCACATTATTTCTCCATGATCTCCACTCTTTCTTCATTATTATGTTACTCCACTACTCCATAATGCTACTCCTCTACAAAACTAACCCACATTCACACCATAGAAGTGGATTGTATTCATCTACTGGTTTTGTGGGTCCCCCCACCCTCTTATTTACTTAACTAATAAGGAAAATTAATAAATCTAATATTATAATTAACCTATGTTTAATTAGGAATATTACAGTCCTCCCCACCAAAATGTTGCTTTTCCTCAAGCAACTACAAAAGTGCATGTTGCAAAACTTTTTCTCCCTCCCAAGTGGTACCCTCACCTGGAATGTTCTCCCACATGCTCCAATATGGTTGACTTCCCAACTCCATATCTGCCTCTCTAATATCTATAATGGCCTCCGGTTTTATAACCAGATGCCTATCCTCATCAGTGAGTCCCATAGGGGCAACCATCTACTTTCCAAAAGCCTCCTCTCGATACAAGACATAGGAAGTGTTGTGGTTCCTTCCTCCAAACGAAAGTCCCAAATCATATGCAATATCTCTAGCCCATGCTACATGGAGTATGTTGTGTCTCTTCATGCTCCAATCCATGGCCTTGATGGCCTTAACTTCTCCAAACATCATATAACATTGTTCAAAGTGAGAAGTAGATATACATTGATCAACATGTGGAATTTCGAACAATACTACCCCAAGAGAAGCTACTACAACAATGCCTCTTGCTGCCACATCACAACATAATCATACCAAGTATGGTAGCCATACTCTCTCAAGAGAAGCCACTGCAACAATTCATCTTGCTTCCACATTACATAATAATCATAACAAGTATGGTAGCCATACTCTCTCAAGAGAAGGAAATGTATCAATGCCTCGCATTGCCATAACACATCATCATCATGTCAAGTATAAAATAGTGACATTCCAATTGACATATGGAATGTCATATGGTGGCAATACTCTCCCAAGAGTAACTAGCCGGTCATGCCTCTAGCTACTGCATCATATGACTACTGTGAAAGGTAGGAAACAATGAGATACTAGTGGACATATAAAATGGAATTCCTTGGCCGTAAAATCCCAAGTGTAGCCAGCACAATGATTCCTCTAGCTCCTACATCTCATCACTATGGTGCAAGGTAGGAAAGAGTGATATACCAATGGGCATATGAAATGCAATGTGCTGGAAATACTCTCCCAAGAGTAGCCAGTGCTGACATGCCTCCTATTACTGCATCACCTCAGTACTGTGCAACGAATGGAACATACCAATCTAAAATTTCGGGCGGTAATCATACTCACCCAAGAGCAACCAAGATAACCATGCTTCTTGTTACCCCGTGTCATACATATGTAATTACTTTTTCAGCCAATTGATCATCATCTCCCTCTGTCCATCTAGCTATGGGTGATGACTCATACCATGTACCAACTTGGTACCCACCAAATGGAGAAGCTCCTACAAAATTATTCTCATAAAATGACTATCCCTGTCAATTTGTATGGCCTTGGGAAGACCATCAAGTCTGAAGAAATCCTGGAAATATTACCCAAAAGTCTATTGTGTAGAGATGTCGAACCAATGTACATACCTTGACATCTGATCAATGATGTCAATACACTCCTCTATGTTCTTCTAACGAAGATTGTACCCCATGATATGTTGGAGTAGATCCTCCTTGAGGTCTCACCATGAGAGCCTCTCTCCAATGGCTCGGTTGGAAATATTAGGCCCTGACAATGGTGAGTGATGTGTTGCATGAAAATTCTTCTCTTTTAAAAGTGAGGTGTCTATCAAAGAGACTATGTCCTAATAATATAAGAGGTTATCTATGATATGATGTCTATCATATACCATTTTCCCATCCAACAATTCACAATTGAAGCGGTCATCAGAATGTTCAACTAGCAACTTGGCCCTCCAATATGCATCACTGCCCCTCAAAGACAACGTTGTTGATCTCCATGATAGTGAAATTTTTTTCACATGGCCCTCTTCATAAAAAATGTTGAACTCATACTCTTGAATTCTACTAATCCACCCTTGATGCCTCTTCTGCAGTTGTTTCTCTTCGTTAAACAGATTTTTGAGACTATGGTGGTTATTCTTCACCCAACTTATTCTACCTTCCAAATATTTCCGAAATTTGGCCAATTCATGCATAATGGCCAAAATTTCCTTGTCATAAATAGAACACGACATCTCATGTGAAAATATCCTCTTGTTCTCGAAAGCTATGGAATAGATTCCTTGCATTAGGACTATGATTATCCCCTCCTCTGAGGCTCCACACTCTAGCACAAAGGGCTGTGTGTAGCTCAAAAATTTAAACCCGGGATAACTATAACTCTTGTCCTTAAATGAGTCAAGGGTCCTTTGCATGATTATAGTCTGGTTCTCCACATCAATAATGTTATCCAACCCATGATCATGAAATTTCCCTCATGGCATGTCCCCACAAATCTCAATATGATGTGTTGAAACAATCTGTGGTGGAAATGTGTGCATACCTTGGACCAACTGGAACTTCTACAAATCTTGCAAAGATACAAGAATTCCTTCAACTAGTGAAAATTCATCTCCTACTGCTGGTAGTGTTGATGGCTGATCTAATCCTAATACACCAGTTCTAGTATGTACTTCCTCTTCCTCATGCACCTCATGAATTGTGCCTTGGAGTCTCAATGTCGAAGTCTTGGGAACATCTTTCCAAAATTAAAGGGCTCATCCAATCCATGCAACTACTCTTTCTATTGGTGGTGATGGTGGTAGCTGATCTCCTCCTCGTGTAGGAGTGCTGAAATCTCCCTTATGTTTCTCATATTCTTCCTCTTCATTGTCGAAGAATTTCTCAATGTAATGTGCCTCCAGGTTTCTTCTCTCAAACCTCTCTACCAATATTTGAGTGAACTCTGCATACACAGTCACTCTTTCATGATCCAATCTGCTAAACCACCAGTAATTTGCTTCACCCTCAAAGTGTAGCACTGCAATCACAATAGCCTCCCCTTCTTCTACTTTATGGAGCTGGAAGAATGCATCTAACATCTCCACCTAAGCTTTTGCAATGCTTTTGGTTGACACATCAAATGTAGGCATAAATAATCTATTTTGCATGTGCCCTCTTCTTCTATTGTTGTTGTGGGGTATCCTATTTTATTTGATCTGGAAAAGCTGCTAGAAAGTCAGATAAGCTTTGAAACCTATAAATTGAGATCGTTACTCTATAGACTAATCACTAAGAGTCTCATGCACCAAATATCCTCCATCTCCATGTCCTTCATTTCCTTCTGCAGGGAAAGTGGTCATAGTGGGGTGTTGTGAAACTGGTTTCACTGCTAGTTGGTTACACCTCTGATATGAAGTACTAGGACTCTCTCCATTTTTTAACCCTCTTGAGATTTCCATTTTCCTCTCTATTCTCATTTATTTTATCTCCATGGTGATGTCCTGCATAGCTTGGAAAAGTAGTTTGGAAAAACTAATCCCTCTTGCTATTAAAGGCTTCTTCTTTTCTTGTTATCTTTATTATTATTTTTACCTCATGAAATTCCCACAATTTGAGCCGAATATCATGCTCTGATACCACCGCATTATCCTAAAATGGGAAAGACTAGAATATAGAACATATGCACAATTCTAACTATGGTAAAATAATAATAAAACATGTAGAACTGGAAAATTATGGAATACATAAAGACATCATAACCATGAGAAAAAACAACTGATCCATATCATTACAATCACAAAAAATTAATATAGAAAATTCTTCAAAAATAATGCACTCAATCCAACTAAAGTTGGTTGAAACAACTCTAAAACCTAGCAGTGGAAATATGAACTACTGATGCTGTTGGAAGGTATTCCTTTGCGTAGTGCTTCTGGAAGGTCTGCCTCCGCTTAGTGCTATTGGAAAATACTGCTAATGGTTAATTAACTATGTGCAACAGGCCACTGGAGTTCTTTGAAAAATCTGGGATTTTAACCACAGACTCTACTCGAAAAACCAAGAAAAACCCAGATATGGTTTGGCCAAATTTTGACTTTGCAAATTAGACCCTCTAGGGTTGCAAAATGCACTCCTGTTGGGTAACTGTGGAGATGCAGTTGAGCTAATGATATAACTATTGCAATAGCACCCAAAAAGCTCAATGAATAAAGGGTTGGCAAAATGTGGAGTTTCGTATAGGGAAAACATCTCCATGGGAGATTGTTCAAACATATTTGTGTGGACCGATGCAAACAAATTTTTTTGTTGGTAATGTTTAATTTTTATCCTTTATTGATGACTACAGTAGAAAAACATGGGTTTATCTTCTAAAACAAAAATCTGAAGGATTTTATGTATTTAAAATATTTAAAGATATAGTTGAAGAGGAAAGTGGGAAGCATATCAAAATTTTGAGATTCGATAAAGGTGGTGAATATATGCTAACATATTTCATTTATTTTTTTGAATTGCATGCAATCAAGAAGCATTTTACTTCATGTAATACTCCACAACAAAATGGAATCACTAAAAGGAAAAAATGAATTTTTATGGACATGGCTTGAAATATGTTTCAGCAAAAGAATCTACCAAAGGAATATTGGGGAGAAGAAGTAGTTTGTTCTATTTATATCCTTAATAGAAGTCCGGTGAAGAGTGTGAAGGACCGAGTTCCTTAAGAAGCATGGAATGGTAATATTTGTCACATTTTTCATTTAATTATTTTTGGTTCTGTTGTTTATTCACATGTTCCTAAAGAATTGAGAAAGAAGTTAGATGATAGAAGTGAGAAATGTATCTTTATTGGATACAGTGAATAATATAATGCATATAAACTCGAGAATCCCATCACAAAGAAATATATTATTATTAGAAATGTTGAATTCAAAGAAGAAGAAGGTTGGGATGGAAGCATAGGAAAATCTGTTGGAGGGGGGGTTGTATTATCTCATGGAGATGATAATAAAGATTTCAAAGAGGTACAAAGTGGGCAGTCGATCCCATATACAACTATTGCAAGCACTTCAACAATCCAATCACCAAGAATGAGTCCATTACAATGTAGAACATCGGGAAATCAGGAATATGTAAAACCATCAAGTTATGGTCAACAACAAAGAATAGGGTCGGTGGTGAGTAATGAATATAATCCTAAAATGTATACATTAAAGGTTAGAAAAATGGAAGTTTAAAATAATTTTATGAGCAAAATGATGAGATAGATCAATTTTATAATTTTTCATTACTTGCATATGATCCAATAAATTTTGATGAGGTCGTGAAAGAAATTTTTTGTATAAAAGCTATGGATGAAGAAATGGATGCTATAGAAGGAAGTATTACTTGGGAACTTGTAGATTTTCCTAAAGGTAATAATACTATAGGTGTTAAATGGATTTACAAAACTAAAGTGAATGCTAAAGGTGAAATTGAAAAGCATAAAGCACGACTTGTAGATCAGGGGTTCAGTAAACAACCTGGTATTGATTATAATGAAACTTTTGCACCTATAGCTAGACTTGACACGGTAAGAATTGTATTAGCTATCGATGCATAAAAAAAATGGAAAATATATCATATGGATGTTAAGTATACATTTTTAAATGTTTTTTTGGAAGAAGTTGTTTATGTGAAAAAACCTCCTAGATATGAAATTGATGCTAAAGAAGATAAAGTTTACAAATTAAGTAAATCATTATATGAATTGAAACAAGCACCTCGAGTGTGGTACAGTAGAAATGATGAATATCTGAATAATAATTGATTTATCAGGAGTCCAAGTGAGCCAACTTTGTATACAAAAGTAAACGAGGGAGGTAAAATTCTGATCGTGTGCATGTATGTTGATGATTTTATTTTCACTGGAGATCTCTCAGTATATGATTTCAAGACAAGCATGAAAATGGAATTTGATATGAATGATTTAGGTCTAATGAAATATTTTATTGGTATTGAATTAACTCAATATGAAGATGATACTTTCATTTGTTAATCAAAATATTCAAATGATATATTGAAAAGGTTCGGGATCGAAAATTTTAAGCGAGGTCTGAAATGGATTTACAAAACTAAAGTGAATGATAAATGTGAAATTGAAAAGCATAAAGAAAATCTTGTAGCTGAAGGGTTTGGTCAAAAACCTGGTATTGATTATAAAGAAACTTCTACACCTTTAGCTAGACTTGACACATTAATAATGGTATTAGTTACTGATGCACAAAAAAATTGAAAATATATTAGAGGGATGTTAAGTCAACATGTTTTAATGGTTTTTGGAAGAACTGATTTATGTGAAACAACCTCCTGGATATGAAATTTATGGTAAAGAAGATAAAGTTTACAAATTAAATAAAGAATTATATGGATTGAGACAATAACCCTGAGTGTGGTACAGTAGAATTGATGAATAACTGCATAATAATGGATTCATCAGGAGTCCAAGTGAGCCGAATTTGTATACAAAATTAAATGAGGGAGTTAAAATTTTGATTATCTTCTTGTATGTTGATGATTTTATTTTCACTACAGATATCTTAGTAGATGATTTTAAGACAAGCATGAAAATATAATTTTCATATGAATGATTTAGGTCTAATGAAATATTGTATTGGTACTGAAGTAACTTGATCTTAAGATGGTATTTTCATTTTTCAATCAAAATATGCAAATGATATATTGAAAAGGTTTAGTATGGAAAATTTTAAGGAAGTTTTAACCCCAATTGTAATTGGTACAAAAAAGAGTAAGGATGATCAAGGTTCAGATATTTACCCAACCTTATATAAGAAATTGCTTGGATGTCTTATGTAATTAACTGCAACAAGGCCTGATATGATGTCTGATGTAAGTTTAATTTAAAAATTCATGGAGTATCTAAAGAGTACCCATTGGCTAGTTCGAAAATGGATTTTCAGATATGCTGAAGGAACCATAAACTATGGTATTTTGTATACATCTGATTCATATTTTGAACTAACTGGATATATAGATAGTGACTTTGCAGGTAATATCGATGACATGAAGAGCACATATGGACATGTGTTCAGTGTTGGTTCAGTTACATTTTCATGGGAATTAGTGAAGAAATCCATTATGACTCTATCACCAGTTGAAGTAGAGTATGTTGCAGCAATGACAACAACATGTCAAACTGTGTGGATGAGAATAATTTTGACTGAGTTGTTGCATGAATATATGGAATCATGTGAGGTTTTCTATGATAACAAATCTTCTATCACATTATCAAGAAATCATGTTTTCCATAAGAAGAGTAAACATATTGATACGAGGTATCATTTCATTTGAAAATTCGTAAGAAATAGTGAAATTGTATGGAGTTCTGCAAATGAGAAGACTAGTTTTCAGACATACTTAAAAAAAAATTATGAAAAAAATTGTTTGAACTCATAGAGAAAACATAGGAGTATGTATGATGTAATGACATTTTGATGTAATAGCAAAACAATTTTTATTTTTGGTGAAATAATTAAGGGGCAGAATGTAAGAATAATAATTTCAATTCATCTTCCATCGTTGTCGCCCCAACAAGCACCCTTTGCACCGCCTCACCGCCTTGCCGTATCCAACATCGAAGAGTCACCAACTCCTGCAGAAATAAAAGGGCTAGCAACGCCTCACAAAATAATATTTTAATCATTGTAACCGGCATGAGTTTTTTGTATAAATATAGAGGCTTAGCCCAAGGCAAATCATTCGGTTGGAAATATTTTTGTGTAATGTTGTAGTTGTAGCTGTGTCTTTGATGTGTGCATGTCTCTATTTACTATTTTCAAAATTAACTAGAAACATGTACTCAAAAATATTATTTCATCTCAAAGTTAGAGTAATCCATAAACTAGTATAGTTATATAAATTACAAGGCCAATAAATGTAGATATACATGCATCTATAATAAAAATCTAAACATTTCATATGGCATTTCACATTAAAAAACTAAAATTAAAAATTCATAAAAATTATTTTAATTATAAGTTTAATTATTTTAATTATAATTTTTATTATTATTATAAAAAATTAATACATTTGTAAATCTATTTACATTTAAAAAATTTGCAACAATATTTTTAACCTTATAGAGTCATCGAATTTTACCATATCTACAAATAAATTTTGGTAGAATACCATGAGTCAATACAAATACCACATTCCCTAATAAATCCTACCTCATTTATTTTTTATTTAAAAAAAAAAATGATATTTGGTTTATTTGAATATTTTTTTTTAATTATGAAAATAGATTGAATAAAAACATCCAAAATTTTGAAGCTTAACTTAATTTTCAAAAATTTCCTTCATATTTCTTTAATAGTGCTTAGACTAAGCTCTAAACATATTATACAATATTTTATAAAAATTAAATCATGTTATACACTTAAATGAATAATTGATTAAAATTATGATAAGTAGATAAGTTTCAAAATCCTTGTGTCAATTTGTACCACTTCCTATAAATGCCTACTTGAGTGAACATATGGAAATGAGTTTCCCTTGTTGAGATTGATAAATAGAACTTACACTTTTCAATCTCAAGGAGGAATTGGGCTTCTTCAATAGTCATAGTAGGTATTCGTAGCTCATGCAAAACTAATGAAGCATATGCAACCATGCACATGCATATTGATATGTTCTTGAAATCATTCTCATTATATATTATTGGACCCATTCTCACCATGCCAATGTTTTTGTTTAGACCTCCAACAAAAATCAAACCCAAAATAAATATGATTGTCAAATATAATTGTCACGAATAGAAAAATTGACACAAATCAAAAATAAATATAATTGTCCACACAAACAATAAAACTAACATAGTCCACACAAACAATAAAACTAACATAAGGATTATGGGAAAACAATGATGTAATAATGATTCTCCTTTATGAGCAGAGTATGATGTAACCATAAAAGATAATTCTAGAGGTTGAGGTTTCCAAGAAAACTATCCTTGAAAGCCAAATCTTTGAGTGAACTGAATTTGAATCTTAGTTTTGATGTGCTACTTTCATCTTGAAAATTTTAAATAAGTTGTTGATCATTTGTCTCATGTGCATAGGTTTCTTGAGGTGTTTTTGAGTGTTCAATAGGTAAATGTATTGAGTTTTATGTTAAATTCATGAAAATATTAACATTAAAACAAAATGTTGAAAAACACTAATAAAATGTAGTACAAACCATAAAATGATCTGTTAACACATTATTTTGATGAAGGAGTTCACCCCTCTTCGGATACATCTCATTCGTCTAAATTTCGTGGCTTGGGCCTCTGTATTAGCTCAAAATGGAAAAATTTAATTTTTACTATCGTCTACTACTCCTAAAACATGATCCAACCTGCTTAGAATGTCTAAATAATTTTGCATAGACTCTTCTTTAGCCCAATTTGGTCAAATTTTAAAAAAATTATCACACAATAAGTTTGGCCTAGGAAATCTCATCCAAAACTTGAGAGAAATCCAGTTAGCATTGACAATTTTGGAGATCCTGGAAAAATTGGCGGACTCCACCAAGATGGTTTCTGAATTAAACTCTGGTTCATTAAGTTAAGTAAGAGATTAAATGTATATTAACGCTAGTGGCACATTTTAAGAAAATCCGAATTAATGAAGGATTAATGAGTATTAAATATTAATTATGGGTTAATGCACCCATTTTAGCGCTTAACCTCTCCAATTATTCTTGGAAACTGTAGTAGGTTATAGCCAAAGGTCTTATTGTGAGGGGGTTTTCCCGCGCGGCTGGACCCCTCCTCCGCTCGCCAGCTAAATTGTGTGGAAACAAACATAAACAACAACATAGTATTGTAAGAAACATTAGTTCGACATAATGGTATCACATGCAGTTTGTGTGGGTAAGGTCGCGGGGTCAACCCTGACCTCTCTGTGTCCTCTGACATTAATTTTGAAACACTATATAAAAAAAAATTGGCCATACTTAACCATAATTTCTTCCTTTCAAGGTGGGGCACGTGGTGGCCTCTAGGCTTTCCATGTGTCCTCTTCCCCTTGGCTCATTCCCAATGAATGAAATTGGAACAAGTCAAACACTCAACCACCAACCATGAAATGACACTTGTGATAGTGTCACTGGGTAAAATAAAGAAATATTCCTAGAATATTATTTTTGTGCTGGCTAGGCTTCCATGTCACCATTTTGTCTTTTTTGAAATTTTTTTAACTATTTCGGAAAACAAACAACATGCTATATCTTCCTCATACAGAGTCAGATTTCGATGAAATGATTTGCGTTGGATGCCTGATGATGAGCACTTTCCACTCTTTCATGTTCCCATCAATTCTAAGCACTTCCATTTTTGAGATTAACATTAAACACGCATTTTGGACCCCAAAAATCTCTTTGATTACTAAATATGTGGATGAGGGTACAGATCTCACCCTTCCAGTTTCAATCCACTGAAATTTTCCCATTTTCATCAATTTGAGATTTTCATAAAAACTAATATTTTTCCTTAACTCTTGAGACCCTCTCTTGTTATTGTAGACACTGTTATGCCATAATTTCCATGAATTTTTAGAGAAACAAAATTTCCTTGCAAAAACAAACTTGTTCCCACCTCGGTTGTCAATCAAAGGAAACTTGAAAACTATCTCACCTCGAACACTATCATCTTGGTGATTGTTAGATGATCTTTCTTTGTACTTGAGTCGACTTTTGACCAAGTGTTTTCTTCATTACCATGTACCTTTTGGAAACCCAAAACAAGAACTTGTGGAACCTATGCCTTCTTTGTAAAATTTCTTTGACACTTTATCTTTGACCTTTTCTCTCTCTTGCACGAGCATCTTGTCTCCAACAATGCTCAATACTGATGTTGAATGCTAAAAATATTTCACATATTATTTACCTCGTTTCAAAGGAAACTTGTTGGAGTCCCGAAACATCTTATTAAAATCATAATAAACTTCAATGAAATTAAATTGTTCATTCAATGCATATTTTTGAAATGTCTCATTCAAACCATCTATATTCGTCATCATTAACAAATTCAAATTTGGACTTGCGTTCACTATTATATTCATTTGTCCTACATGTATAAGAGACAAAATTCTCTTCTTCTTATGCATTCTAAGGATGTACTCAATTCCATCCTTAAATAAGTGATACTTATTGTCATGGGGATGAAATACTACTTTCCTATCATAAATATAAGGACTTCCCAAAACGATAACTGAAATCTAAGGAGACACTACATCAAGTACAACTTTGTCAAGAGAGTTTGAATTGATTGCAAACCTTAGAATGAAAGCACTTGTTATATGCAAGTTTTCATTCTTGCATATCCACCCTAAAGGTTAAAGCCTTGGATGTATAATCATTTCAAGGATTATATCTTTAACTAATTCTTCAGAAATCAAATTAGCTTGAGAACAACTATAAAATAGTGTGTCTATCTTGGTATGTTTAGAAATGATTCTAATATGAAAGAGTTTAATTCTTGTATCTTCATCTTGAGCTACATTGGAACAACTTGAAGAATTAGTGTTTGCTATGTTATTTCCTTTGAAACCCATTTTTGTAATCTTGGTTTCATCTCCTGAATATGAACCTAAGTCATGTTCAATGATTGCAATAGTTTTCCCCTTATCGTTGGCTTTAAGTTTGTTTGGCTTCAACTGGGGATTAAATTGCCAACAATGGTCTTCATCATGGTCATTATTCGAACAATGTTTACATGTGAGTTTCTTTTTCTCTTTTTTGGTAGAGATATTTCTATTTCCTCTTCTATTAAATTTTCCCTTTCCTATACCCTCATACTCAAGGAAACTATCACTTTTCTCATCTGCACCCTGTTTCCCTATTACTTCTAGATGTGTGGGTTGAACACAATCCTCATCTAATTTTCTGGAATTGAACATGAGAATAGTATGTCTAAGGTACCTGTGCAAACCACCAATATAATTTAACAATTTTTCTTGAGAATATAAATTGACACCCAAAATAACAGCTCTTCTCCTAAATTCATGAGTATGATCTTGCTCACTTTTTCCTTTCAATTTCCCAAAATTCTACTAGTCCATGACGGATTATTGCATGTAAGCTAGAGGATATAATTTCATTTTAATGGCAGCAACAAAACTGGACCAATACATTGAGATCTTACTGTGGTCTTTAATATCTTCTTGAATCCTTGCTTCCCACCGTACAAGTGTTGATCCATCCATCCTATAGGAATCCAATTGAATATTTATTTCATCTTTTTGAAGGCTATGAATTCTACGATACACCTTGAATTGAAGAGTCTGATTATCGACCTTCTCTGCATTCACTTTGCCATTATAAATTGGAAGCTCAAATTTGACATAAATTTTACGTAAGGGATTTGTTCCTTTTGGGGTTTTTGAGTGAGTATGTGTGGTTTTGGCTCTGGAAGTGGAAGATGATGTTGATGGTGATGATGAGGATGATGATCAAGATGGTGGAGATGGAGCAGGTTTTCCTCCACTTCCCTTTGAATCCTCCAGTTTTGAGGTTCCCTCTCCATGTGGAGACTTAAAACTCTCTCCAACCATCCTGGTGCTCCTTTCTTCAAATATGATACTAATCATTTCAGTTAGGTTATATAAATCCTTATTTCATTCTTCCTCTTCTCAAATATCTCGAATATATCCTACACCTGACATGATGGCTATGCATTCAATATCAGTTTCTGGTGCAACTTGTACCTCCTCAATATCAGTTAGAGATAAAACTTGAGGTGCCTCAAGTGCAGCTGGGAGTGAAAATTTGGGTGGATATGGTGGCCTTGTAGCTCTCCTTCTTCTAGTCCTAACTTCAGGACTAGAAACCAACATTTTCCCTTCTCCTCTGTGCAATTTTAACCTTGTAAGCATCGCAAATTTGAAACCATTAAAACCCTAATTGAACAAAAATCAAGAAAATATCTAGCAAATAGCCTTTGCTCTGATACTAACTTGATTTGAATCTAAATCTTAGTGTTGTTGTGAAAATTTCATCTTCAGAATTATAAATAAGATGTTCATAATTTTCTTCATGTGCATAGGTTTCTTAAGGTGCTTGTGAGTGTTAAACAGTTAAGTGTATTGAGTTTTATGTTAAATTAATGAGCATATTACCATTAAAACAAAATAATGAATAAAAACAATAAAATGTACAACAAACCATGAAATGATCCATTAACACAATGTTTTGATGAAGGAGCTAACCCCTCCTGGGCTACATCTCCTTGGTCCAAATTTCATGGCTTGAGCCTTTGTATTAGATCAAAATGGAAAAAATTCATGTTTACAATCCTCTACTGCTCCTAAAACCTACTCCAGCCTACTCATAATGTCCAAATAATCTAGGATAGACTCTTATTTAGCCCAATTTTCTTCGAAATTTTCCAAAGTTATGTCACAATTATTTTGTCCTAGGAAATCTCCTCTAAAACAGGACAAAACTCTAGTTAGCATCGATAATTTTAGAGATCCTACCAAAATTGGTGGACTCCACTAAAATGGCCACCAAATTGAACTATGGTAAATTACGGTAAGTGGGATATTAATTTTAGATTACCTCTAATGGTTTGTTTTAGGAAAATCTGAATTAATGATGGTTTAGCGCGTATTTAATATTTATTATGGGTTAATTAACCCATTTTATCACTTAACCTCCACAATTAGTCCTCACATTCACCGTAGGTTATAGCCAAAGCTCTTATTGTGAGGGGGTGATCCCCTTCTTCCGCCCTCCTACAAAACTGTGTTGAAGAAAAATATATACCGACAACATATTCTTGTAAGAAATGTTAGCGCGACATAATGGTATCGCATGTGGTTTGCGTGGGGTAGGTAGCAGGGTCGACCCTGACCTCCACCGATCCTCTAACATCAATTTTTCCACACTATATAAATAAAATTCAACCATACTTAACCTAAATTTCATCCTTTAAGGGGGGGGGCACATGGAAGCGTTAAGGCTAGCCACGTGTCCTCTTCCCTTGACTCATTCCTAACTAATGAAAATATAAGTAAGTCACCAACTTAGCCACCAACTGTTAAGTGACACTTGTCATAGTTTCATTGGGAAAAATGAAGGAATATTCCCAAAATATTGTTTTCTTGTTGACTAGGCTACCATATCACCATTCTGTTCTTTCTACAAAATTTTTAGTTTATTTAGGAGAACAAACATCAGGCTCTATCTTCCTCATATGGAGTGGGTTTTCTATGAAATGAATTGTGTCAAATTCCTCGTAACGAGCACTTAGAGGTCACTTAGGTTCCAATCGATTATGCCAACTTACATTTTTTCACTTAACACTAAGCACCTAATAATTGAGAGTGGTTGGAATGGAACCATCCAATTGGTTGTAAGATATATTGAAAATGACTAACCTAAAATTCCCCAATTGAGAAGGGATTACCATGTAAAGTTTTTGATAGGCCAATAGAAATTTAATTTAATATAGATACTTGTTCGCTTGTTGTAAGAAAGGGTGACTAGTTTTAAGCAAGAGTGAACTGAGAGATATGTGGAAATCACATTATCCCGTTTTCAATTTCTGCTAACAAATAAATGTTATGAAGTTGGAAGATATTAATTGAACTCAAGCCTCCATGCTCATAAGGAAGAGGTTGATATAGTTGGTTATTTTGTGTAGTGATGTTAACTAGCTTACTTGGCTATTCGATCTCTGAAGGAATGGTTCCACTAAATTGATTGTTGGAGATATCCAAACATTTCAACTCCTTTTCTACACCAATCTCTATGAGAATATGGACTTAAAACATATAATTATAATCTTCAATTCTGTAATATATTGAGAGAAAAAACAACGAACACCTTCCTTCACTATTAGTTGCATCACTATCCTTCCACTCAAGTAATGGTATGGGCTGCAACAATCCAGCTCGATGTTGATGCTCCACCTTAACCTGTTGACACTCTGGACATTTTTTAAATATTATGCAATGCTTCTTCACATACAAGGCTAGAAACATACCTTTATAATTATTGTTATCATTTTATCGTACCCTAGGTGTCGTGAATAATTTCCACAGTGATATTCAGTCATGATCAACTCCTTCAAATCCATTCGATTTGGGATATATATGTTTTCCTTAAAGGTTAGAAATCGATATTTTATGAATCCATAGTCAGAAGGCTTTTCTTGCATTCTGGTATCCTCCATTTGATGCCATAAAAATTGGTATTCAGGATCCATCTAGACTTCCTCTTTTATCTGATCTAAAAATCTACATTCAAGCTAGTTATAGAAAAGTTCATAAACACAAAGCATTTTTATTATTAGGGCATCTGCCACATTGTTTCCTTTAACTTTTACATGTTGAATATCAATGTCAAACTCACTTAGGAAGGCATTGCATATTTCATGGCGAGAGTTTAGATCAGCTTGCTAAAAGTAGTTGGTTAGGTTGTTGTGGTCCGTTTTTAACACAAATATTTTTCCTAGCAAGTAGTGCCTCCATACCCAAAGTGCATGAAATAATGCTATCAGATCTACGTCATAGGTTGAGTATCGTTGTTCATGCTCTTTTAACATTCTCGATTCATAGGCAACCACTTTCCCTTCTTGCGATAAAACTGCCCCAACTCCTTCCTTATAGGAATTGGTGCAAACCTCAAACTCTTTGTTGGGGTCGTCTACTCTCAACACCAGGGCAGTACTCAACAGATTTTTTAACCTTTCAAAACTATTCTGGCATTCATTATTCCATTTAAATACTTTTCCCTTCCTCTATAAGGAGGTAATTGGAAAAGAAATCTTTCAGAACCCTTCAATTAAATGTCAACAATATGTAGCCAATCACATAAAGGATAGGATATGTGCCACATTTTGGGGTATACGCCATTCTATAATCGTCTTAATTTTCTCTGGATAAACCACTATTCCCTTAGTGGAAATAACATGGCCAAGATACTGGGTTTATTCCTTGAAGAAGCCACATTTCTTGAACTTGGCGTACAGCTGATGTTTTCGTAACATATCCAACACTATCCTTAAGTGCTCCTTTTGCTCTTCCATATTATTTCAATAAATTAAAATATCATCAATGAATACCAGCACAAAACTATCCAAAAAGGGGTGAAATATACCATTCATCAATCTCACAAATGTTGTTGGTGCATTAGTTAAACCAATGCTAATACCACAAACTCATAATGCATGTATCTGGCACAAAAAGGAATCTTGTAGATATCCTCATCTTTTATCCATATCTGGCGGTATCCAGACCTTAAGTCTATCTTTGAGAATATAGTAGCCCCCTTCAACTGATTAAACAGATCATCAATCTGAGGTGAAGGATATTTATTTTTTATCGTAATTTTATTGAGCTATCTATAATCCATACACATTTGCATGGTTGCATCATTTTTCTTTACAAACAACGTTGGTGCTCCCCATGGGGACACACTTGCTCGAATGTGCCCTATTTCCAACAACTCTTGCAATTTCATTTTAAATTCAGTTAGCTCCGAGACACTCATCCAATACGGGGCCCTTGAAATTGGTGATGCTCCTAGCATTAACTCAATTGTGAAATCAATATCTCTTCTCAGAGGTAGACCCACTACATCTTCTGGAAACATGTCCATGAAGTCTTGTATTACTGGTATGTTCACCATCATACGAGTCTTCTCCTTAGAATTAACAAAACCCACCTGGATGGCATATATATTTCATCCTTTTCTAATACATTTGTTTATTTCGGAGGCTATAACAGGATGCATCTACAGTGGTTTCCTTATTCCTTGAATCTCTTTACAAGTTCCATTTTACATCCTATAATATATAATATTTTCTTTACAATCTACCAATTTCCAATGTTTCACCAACAAATCCATGCCCAGTTGTACATCATAGGATTCCAATGGCAGTATATTCAGACCCACATTTAACTGCTGGTTTTCAGTTTCCAATGTAGGAATTTTGGCACTTAATTTTATTTTTTCTCCAATGACCAGTTGTACCAGCTAGGGATTTTTGAATTTTTGATTTTTTAATTTACATATTTCTACTATTTTTGGTTCACATAACTTAAAATTTCACCAGGGTCAACCAAAATAGAAACATTTTGCAAAAGTAGCTTACCTTCCAATTCTATCATCGTTGGTTGATAATCTGCCAGACAATCTTCCTATGCTGCGTTTTTTCTCGGTATATTTTGGATTACATCTCCCACTATAGAAGTTTCTTGTAGGCTAGAAATTTTTTCACTTCTTCCTCAATGTGGGCAGTTTTTATAGTAATGAGCCTCACCACACCACCAACAACGTATAGGTGGTTCGAGGGTTGTGCTTGCTCAGGTTTATTGGAAGCCTCTTTACACCTCTCTTCTATAGGCCACTAGGTCCTTTGATGGTTCCTTCAAAAAAAAATTCTCACAAAATTATTTGCACAATTCTTAAAGTTACTAGTCCTAGCATTTTTGAAATGTGAACTACATTTCTGCCCTTTCCTTCGCTACCAATTTTTTCCCAATTCTCCTTTTCCTTGGACTGCGGATAACACATTCTCGCCTTCTGAATTTCTTCGTCCATGGTCCTTGGATTCATGAATTCAATTCATTCCTTCATGTCGGTTGGAAAAATTCTTAAGAACCGTTGAGCCTTAGCCTTTTTATCCCTTAGATAAGGAACATATCCTATTAAGGAAGTGAACTTGGTTATGTACTCATCCATCTTCATTTAACCCAACCTAAAATCATGGAATTATATGGACTTTTCTTCATAGAAACGTTCTGTTAGATATTTTTCTTTAAAGTTTGCTGGAACGAGCCCCATGTCACATCCTGATCTTCAATACTGCAGACGTTCTTGACTTCCTCCCACCATAGGGAATCCTTTTTCTCAACTGTTAGATGGCCAGTTTGGCTTTAAGATAGTTCTTGTACTCATAAACTTGGAGTTAATTATTCATATTAATCAGCCATGATTTCACCACCTCTTCCGCTTCTCCATCAAACGTAGGTGGTTTTATCTTATGGAACTCACCTTGTAGTTCCACTTTTTGTTTCTTAATTTCTTGTTGTTCTGACACATTACCCGACTCAGCCTCGTTGTAGTTTATATTATTGTTGATTTTCTATGAATCTATTCTCTCCACTCTGCCAGTGGTTTGGTCCTAGGCTTATTGCTCATTTTCTTCCTACATATATCTATCAGGATTGGGCTGTATCACTCAGTGATTCTATTTCTTAGATAGAATATTGAGGATCCTTTCCTTTCCTTGCACTAGGCGCTCATTTTCACTCCTTACATGGACCATTTCTTCCTATAACTTGTGCACAGTGCTTAGAAATATGTTGATGTGGTGTTGTTGTTCCTCTAACACTCTAATAGTCTTCTGGTGCTGATCTATGTTGGGCCCAAATTAAGGTATGATTATCACCGTGTCAATACTTCCAATTATGTTATAATTTTGAGGGAATCCATCTTCATGTTAACAATAAGGAATAAAAGATCGTGAAAATGAGAAAAATCGGACTAATGATGAAAAGGATGTTTTATAATATTAAATTGACTTCTCTTATCTCCACATGTTGGAAATCAAAATGCCTGGACCAATAGGGAATGGAAGCCAACTAATGGATGTGAGCATAAGAAATCCTAGAAATTCCAACGGCTGGTAGAAGGCAACCAAAGGAATCTGAGTTCAAGAACTCAAACGACAGCCACGCGTAGCGGGCTGTCGTTTGAGAAACACTTTAGAAATTCTTGAAGATCACCTTTAAAAGGGCAAAGGATAGAGGAGAAGGCGTCAGAAAAACAAGACAGGAGATCCATCCTATAATAGAAAAATCAGGAACAGTCTGTCTAATTACATTTTGTAGCATCACTGGATGTGATACAGAGCTTTGAATAATCATCTTTTGAAGTTTTTAGATTGCTAAGGCTTTTGGTGGTATGGTCCCAACCTTTGGAAGCTCCACGCACATTTTCATACTTTGAATCATTATAGAACCAATGCTTGTGAATCTAATGCAGTTGTAATGCATATTTCCATTCATACAAATATAGTTTTCTTTCTTTAAGATTGTTAGAAACTGCGTTCTTAGAGTAGGACAAGTGCAATCATATTTTTTGACTTACGGCAATGTTGTGTTAGATAGTTCCATTTCCCTTTTTGTCATTACACTTGAATTACAGATCATAAGTAAGCTGATTTTAGCATTATCTATCTTTATGAATCATGTTCTCTTTCTATCATAAGAATGTGTTTGAACATTTGATCAATGTTTCTTAATTAAGTCATACAGAGAACTCCATTGCAAAATTACTTAATTAATTGTTGTACGAGTTATTTAATTTTCTTTATTCATATTTCCATTTCATTACTGACCAGCTTTTTTATACTATTATTTCATTACTGCACAACTATTTATATTGCTCCTTCATTATTGCTTAGATTAACTAGACTGTTGATTCAATTCAATTCCATTTCTGATTAAATTAGTTAGATTATTGTTCCGTTTAATTCCAATACTGTCATTTCAATGCCTGCTTGGTTTATTTAGATTGTTTTTCGATTCAGTTAAGCTGTATTTTTATTCCATTAGAGAAAAAAAAATTCATGTTGCTCAATCATAGATTTAAAATCCATCCAAGTCACCTTTCATAGAATAAAAAAGTTTACGTAGTTACTAAATTCTTCCTCAAAACTGACAAGGAGCATCTGTAGACCAACTGACTCACATATATTGTGCCAACACTCTTGGAATAAAAATACTTACCCCCGGTTGATAATTAAATGAGGGAGCACTAGAGTTGTCAATACAAAGTCATTTCTATTTGAACCAACACTTTAGCGTCGTTGTCGGGGAGAGTGTTATGAGTTATCTCCCTTATTTCATATTTTCTCCATTGCTGTGAAGAATTGGGTATTGAAAATGAGAGGTAAGAACCTACGTACCGTCAAGCAACATGCTTTCCCTTTAGCCTGCTCACCAGCAAGATTGTACAAAGAATCGTAGGATAGGTCCTCTTGTTTTATGCCTAGGAAAAAGAAGATAGAAGCAATCTGAAATCATTCACAACCATACTCACAACCCAAAGGAACGGTGATCCTTGGGAGGATAACATACATAGACAAAATTATTAAGAAAGTTGAAACTCAGGCATCTATAGGACCCCAAATTGTTTTCATTCAAAATCATAACATACCCCCTCAGGCAGTAGCCTCACCATCTGTAGCCTACGCTGAGATTCACAGCAAGAAATAGGGGTCTAAGCAAAGCCTACAGACTGTCATTCATCGAGACATTGACCCTTAAAAAGAGGGAGGCTCTGGCAACTTGCAAGAAGGTAGGGGTGAAACTAGTGGAGGAATTCACATAGATATATCAAAACGTGAGTCCCCTAAAGAAGTAATCGAAATAGAAATTCTTTGAATCCCAAATTAGGGAAGTCCTGTAAAACCCCCACCGCATTCAACCCCCAATCCTATTAAAATCTCTCCTCCAGATCAAGAAGTTCCTGAAGATTTTTGGCACCTCTTTCATCAGATGGAAAATAATCAAAATCAGAATCAGAGGCAGACATCAACATTATAGTACCCCATTGTTGATCATGCTGCCAATGCCCCTATGAAAGCCATTCCATTGCACAACACCCTCACCTTTCATGGGTTAACCACAAAATATCCTGATGCATTCCTATTAGAATTTGATGTCTTATGCAGAGGATATGACTACACCACCGATCCCCAGAAAATAAATTATTTCCCTCCACCTTAAAAGGGACTACTCTTCACTGGTTCATGGGATTAGGAGGGGGAACTATAAAGAATTGGGACCAAATGAAGAATAATTTTCTTACCAAATACCAAGAATATTTTCGAACCCAAGATCTAAAAGACAAAATCTTTAACATGTCTGCAAAACACAATGAAACATTAGAGGAATACATAGAAAGATTTCAATACAATTTACAAAGATCCCCATATACCACATTGTCCAAAGACATTTTAACAACCACAATGCTTAAAGGGATGAAGGAAGAATGGGTTGAAATGCTTAACATATTGGGGAAGGGATATATTTATCAGGAAGAATATGACGAGATTATCTCCTTATGTATTAGATGCTCCTGGGGTAGCTCACACAATAAACCTATTGGGCATGATTCTATGAAGAAGGATCTTAAGCAGACCAATGGCAATGTAACTAGGGAAGAATTTGGAAATCTGTTAGAAAAATTAAAAACTGACATCCTTGGTACTTTGGCAATGCAACTTGATGTCTTACAAGCCAAAAAAAAACAAGATATAACTGAACAAAACCTGGCCATTTTTTTCCCAAGATGTCAGAAGAAGCACAACCAGAGGGAATGTCCTTTAGACATGGTCCAAACATGTGCTACCTGCACTAAGGATCATGCTATAGACCATTTTCCTTCACATCCTGAGATGAAATCCATCTACAACGAGGCAGAAGAAGAAAAAGAGCTAGTATAATTAATGAATCAGCGTCAACAATGGCAGGCATGACCTAGCATACCACAAGACCTGCCTCAATACTTCCCACTTCCGCAGTTCATCAAGAAAAATCCTGCAACAACTTTGCAGATGAAAAACATCTTCTCAACTTGGCCAAACCAAGCATTTCCTATACCACCTTGGCCTACACAGCCTCCATCAGGAAGTAATTGGAAAAACTTCCGTAGTTCTCCCCCTTATTGGCAGAATATACCATATCAAAACCAATGGCCAAACCCTCCTATGAAAAACACCAATTGGAACTGGAAACGACCGACTGGGATGGGAAATCTACCAATAGGAGTAGGGACCCAATAATTACCAGCTCCCTACCCAATTCAAAATAACCAGCAGAGCGCCATACACCCTTAATTACCATCCCAACCTAATCCCAACCTTAATAATAGACCAATTCAACTAATTCAGATCATAGAGGATCAAAAACCCAATGACGAAGAAAAAAAGTGCAACTAATTGAGGTTAAGATCAAGACGTACCATATTACCTCTAGAGGCCACAACTCCACCTCAGTCCCAAGTTGAAACATCCACAAGGCTTAGCTCAATGAATATAGGAGAAACATGTAAAGGTAAGGAAACAATTGACCAAAAAAGACATGAAGAACTTAGAGTGACTCCGCCACCATTCGCTTAGAGATTAAACATACCCAGACCTATAATCAACCCATATTTTGACATCCTAGGGGAATTAAGAAACCTTTTTATTAAAATTCCTCTTCTCCAGGCCATCCAAGACATTCCCATCTATGCAAAGACAATCAAGGAATTATGTGGAAAAAACAAATTAAGAAAAAAATGGTTGCACCTACCGCTCATGTGGTAGGAACACTATCTGACTTACTGTTAATTAGGTAATCACCTGTGAAATATGGAGACCCAGGGATCCCCATTGTGACCGTGCAAATTTCTGGACACTCATTTCCAAACACATTGGTTGACCTAGGGGTAGCCATTAACATCCTAACTACGAGAGCTTGTGAAAAACTAGGCATATCAGTTTTAGAACCTATAGCCACACTTCTAGAATTAGTAGATAGATCTGTTATCAGACTGGAAGGTATAGTGAAAGACATCATGGTCTCGGTGGAATCATGGAAATACCCAGTAGTCATTAATAAAAAAAACAAGATGGAAGGGCACCCATTGAATCTTAGGCGGCCTTGGCTGGCCATAGCAGATGCTTACATAGGTTGTCGAACTGGAAGCATGACTATCATGAGAGGGAACTCTGTAAAAAATATCATTATTTATCTTCCTGCCAAACCAAGTCTTCCCATGAAAAAAATTCACAAACACCTAGATACATATTGGGAACAAAACATCCATCCACCTCTGAAACTAGCAGAAGCCCTCGAATTCAATGATCAAAATGAAGATTATCTGATTAGTAACAATATGAATCAGCCACCCAAACCTGAAAATTTGAAATGCCAAATGATGAAGACAATCCTTGAACATGAAGGACTAGAGGACCCTCTGACGGAATTTGAAACCAAACATAGCTCCAAAACCACTATTCATAGCAGTATACCTATTGAGATTGAACCAAGAAAGATTCTGAATATTAACAGTAGCCTAGATGACAACCAAAAGCAAAAACTTATAAAAGTCCTCCAGAAGCACCAGGATTCATTTGCAGGGGATTACCAAGACATGAAGGGCTTGGACCCACAACTTTGCATGCACCACATCTATACTGATAGAGAAGTGCACCCTGTTAGACAACCCCAATGGAGAGTAAACCCGCATTTAAAAGAAATTGTAAAATAAGAACTGCAAAAACTGCTAGATGTAAATTTCATTGATCCCATCTCAAACAGCAAATGGGTCTCCCCTTTGGTGGTCGTCCCTAAAAGGGATTGGGAGTGCATAATATGCATATATTATAGAGAATTAAATAAAGCAACTTAGAAAGATCATTTCCCCCTCCCCTTCATTGACCATGTCCTTGACACATTAGCTAGAAAACGGTTCTTCTATTTCCTTGACGGATTTAGCGAATAGAATCAGATCGAAATAGCTCCCGAAGACCAAGATAAGACAACCTTTACCTGCCCAAGGGGGACTTTTGCTTACAAAGTTCTACCGTTTGGATTATCTAATGCCCCATCAACATTTCAAAGAGCCATAACTAGCATTTTTTCTGACTTAATAAATGAAGGACTTGAAATTTATATGGTTTATTTTACACCCTATGGGGAAGACTTTGATCAAGCGCTAGAAAAATTAGACAAAGAATTAGAACGATGTATTGCTACTAGAATATGTCTAAGAAATGAAAAATGCCACATTATGATGATTGAGGGGGTAATCCTAGGCCACTACATTTCTGCAGCTGGAATACAGGTAGACCAGGCTAAAATAAAGGTAATCCTTTTGTTGGCCACACCTTGTACACAAACGGAGGTACGCAGTTTCCTGGGATATGCAGGATATTATAGTAAATTTATAAAAAAAATCTCACAGATAGTTGCACCTCTCTATGCTTTAACTGGAAATGTTGAATTTCATTGGACTGAAAAATGTGACACTACTTTTACAAACTTGAAGAAGCTGCCCTCAACAACACCAATCTTGTGCGGTCCTAACTAGAAACTACCCTTTCATATCCCTTCTGATGCATCTGATACAACAATAGGAGCAGTCCTTGGCTAAGAAGAAGAATGAAAACCTTATGTTATTTATTATATCAGCAAAAACCTTACTCCTACCGAATTAAATTATACAATAACCGAGAAAGAATTCATGGTTGTAATTTATGCTATCAATAAATTCAGGCACTACATAACCAGATATCAAGTGTTCCTATACACTGACCCCTCCGCTATTAGACATTTAGCTAATAAACCGGTCACAAATGGAAGAATAACTGGTTGGCTACTGTTATTGCAGGAATTCGATATAACAATCAAATATATTCCAGGGAAGGAAAATGTGGTCACGTATTTCCTGTCTAGCGTCCCCAAGATAGACGACACACTAATAGTTGACGATTAATTCCCTGACCAGCACCTATTTGTTGCAGCAGTCAAAAAACCATGGTACGCAGATGTGCCAAATTATCTGGCTGTTAGGAAACTACCTAGACATTTAATGCCAAGAGAATGAAAATTGATCATATAGCGTAGCACAAGATTCTCTTAGATTGAAGGATACCTATTCCATACAGGGGCTAATATGCACATACGCAGATGAAGAAGGGAATTCAAAATCCACAACATCTTATGCGCCTGTCACGATGAACCCTGTCGTGCGCATTTTGTAGAATGATGGATGGGGCATAAAGTGTTGCAATTAGACTATTACTGGCCTGCGATTTTCAAAGACGCAAAGAAGTATGTTGAGGCTTGCGATAGTTTCCAAAGAGTAGGCCGCCTAGGCCAAGATGATGAAATGCCGCTGCAACCACAATTGGTGGTGGAACCATTTGAACAATGGGCCTTGGACTTTGTTGGGCCATTCAATCCACCATCAAACCAGAAAGCCCACATATTAGTTGCCATAGATTATGTCACTAAATGGATGGAAGCAGCAACCTTGTCAAGATCCACGGAAGAATTAGTAATTAATTTTCTCTTTGAACTATTCATACGATACAAACTACCAAGGGTAGTGATAACCGATTGTGGGGCACAATTCATAGGAAATAAGATCATATCTACCTTAAGAAATCACCGTATCATTCACAGAGTTACGTCCCCTTACCACCTACAGGGAAACGGACAAGTTGAAAGCACTAAAAAAGTCCTCGAGGCAATCCTTACCAAGACAGTAGCAACACATCACCGAGACTGGGCCACTAGAGTACCAGAAGCCTTATGGGTTGCTGTTCATTTGAATAAAACAATAAGGAATAAAATGTCATGAAAATGAGAACAATCGGTCTAATGATGAAAAGGATGTTTTATAATAGGAAATTGACTTCTCTTATCTCCACATGCAGGAAAGAAGAATGTTTGGACCAAGATGGAATGGAAGCCAACTAACGGATGGAAGCATAATAAATCCTAACAATCCCAACTGTTGGTAGAAGGAAATGAAATGAATCCAAGTTCAACAACTGAAACAACAACCACGCGTAGCGGGCTGTCATTTGAGAAACGCTTCCGAAATTCTTGAAGATCGCCTTTAAAAGGGCAAAGGACGAAGGAGAAGGCGTTGGAAAAACAAGGCAGGAGATCCATCCTGTAATATACAAATTAGGAACATTCTATATAATTACATTTTGTAACATCAATGGATGTGATACAGAGCTTTGAATAATCATATTTTGAAGATTTTACAGTGCTAAGGCTTTTGGTGGTCTAGGCCCAACCTCTGGAAGCTCCACGCATGTTTTCATTCTTTGAATTGTTACATAACCAGTGCTTGTGAATCTGATGTAGTTGTAATGCATATCTCCATTCAATACAAATATAGTTCTATTTCTTTAATATTGTTAGAAACTGCATTCTTAGAGTAGGACAAGTGCAATTGTATTTTCCAACTTATGGAAATGTTGTGTTAGATAGTTCCAGTTCCTTCGCTATCATTACATTTGAATTACAAAACATAAATAAGTTTATTTTAGCATTATCAGTGTTTATGAATAACGCTCTCTTTCTAGAATAACGAAGCGTTTAACCATTTCATTAATGCTGCTTAATTAAGTCATACATAGAACTCCATTGCAAAATTACTTAATTACTTGTTGTACGAGTTATTTAATTTTCTTCAGTCATATTGCTATTTCATTACCGACCAGCTTAGTTATACTGTTGTTTCATTACTTCACAGCTAGTTATACTGCTGCTTCATTATTGCTTAGATTAACTATACCGTTGATTCAATTCGATTCCATTTCTGATTAACTTAGTTAGATTACTGTTCCTTTTAATTCTAGTACTATCATTTCAATGTCTGCCTGGTTTATTTATATTGTTGTTCAATTTAGTCAAGTTGTTGTTTTATTCCATTAGAGAAAAAAAATTCCTATTGCTCAATCGTAGATTAAAAATCCATCCAAGTCACCTTTCATAGAATAAATAAGTTCAGTTAGTTAGTAAATTCTTCCTCACAACTGAAAAGGAGCATATGTAGACTAGTCGACTCGCATATATTGTTCCAACACTCTTAGAATAAAAAGACTTACCCTGGGTTGATAATTAAATGAGGGATCACCAGAGTTGTCAATAAAAAGTCACCTCTATTCGAACCAACAATCTACACTCAGCTAAATCCACATTTCAGGATCCATTTCTGGTTGGTTTTGGGATGTAGGTTCCCATGCATTCCAGGGTGTTTTTTGTGTCAATCCCCTTCTTATTCTATATTCTATGGTGTTATTTATTTTTCTCTATGCACCATTTACACACAAGAACTTATCATGTTAGGTGACCCATTGGGTCCCAACATATGAACGCTACTATGATACCACTTGTAATGTATAACATATATCGACTAAATAAAATATGTTAATTTTCTTAACATAACATATCTCACATGTTAATCATATAATTTGGATTATTAATGTTTACAATCGTAGCAATAAATTTCCCTGTACCTAGCCATCATACATCTACTAAATATCACATATTTCATTTGTAATTTCTTTGTGATGATTTTATTAAGCTGTACCATGACACGAATGCCTTCAAATCATGAAGGGAATTATCACCTATAGCGAAGCTTAATGCTTGATTACATTGAACATTGGAAAGGCATCATGGTTTTCAATATTTAATGCGATGAGTTTTTTTGTACCTTTGCATTGGGTTCAGGTTTTAATGGTGAACACTTGTCTTGATAGATCACCATCAGGTCCAAGATATGGGATCAACGGTTGTGAATTCTAGGTATCGGCGTATGTTATTGACCCCATCCGAACCCTAAATGATTTGGTAATTTGTGCTGAGCACAATGGCATTGTACCTCTACAACCCAGTCGCACCTCCAAACTTACCAGTTCAACCTCCGAGCGCTCCTCTTGGCGTTGTCAACATGGTGTTTACAGGTAAGCATAAACTTTGTTTCCATAGTCTAGTATCTCATCCTTTGAATCAGGTTTTCCATGGCATGCCCTCTATTCGTCCTTGGATTTATAGCTAGGTTTCCTTCATTATATGTTAATAGAGTTAAATATTCTTACTGAGTGTCATGCACATTACATTTTTTTTTGGGAAACACAACTAGTGCATAGATTGGATTGGTTTCAAGGGTTGAGCGGTGTTCCAAGTTTTAATGTCGAGATACCATGACGGCCTCCTTCACAGTTGCAGGTAAGCCCTCCATGATTACTCCAACATCTGTCTGCGTGTTCTTTTTTCTCTCGGCGTTTTCCAGTTGCTCACCCCTATGCCTGTCTTTTCGCAGTGCTTCTCCTCTGCCTGCGGATTAATCATATACAGGTATCTCAGGTTTTTTCTCAAGAATTTACTTTCTATTTCACTTTCTACAAATTTTATGCTATGAGCTATAATGTTTCCTCTCGTTTGTAAGGGTAAATCCACCGGGGTCGACTGGTAAAATTCCTCACTGCTCTATTTCGCTTCTTTGATGAGGGTTAGGTCTCACACTCTTCACTTCTTGCTCTACAGGTACCGGGTTTTCCCCCATGCATTTGTAGCACATAAGAAAAGCTTCTAAGATTAAACCTGTGGCATTTATCTGTTAGCTCTAGGCTCTATTGCAATGTATTGCTATTCTATTACAGTTGTATGTGTATTTGTATCTGGTAATTTAAGAGAATAAAATTATTCTGGTTTCAAGACTGACTTTAATGCATTTTGAATATTATTTATAGTTTTTTGGGTTATCTGAGTTTCTCGTTAATTCATCCTCTTATCATTGCTTCTCTCATTTAAGGTTACTAGAGGGAATGTTTTTGGTATTCCACTTACTTAGTCTTAATTAATTCTCTCTGTTAGGGACAGTTGGATTCATGCTCTTCTAGAACGCTTTGGCCATGCTCGATCTAGTTTTTAGTTGTATAGCACTGTAATTTATCTTTCTTCATTAGTGTGATATAAAGGAACATTCTATTAGCATTTTTACAGTTATAATGATGTTATTTTAATTTTCAGACAATGGCTTTTGCCTCTCTATTAAGAGTAGAATTATTATTTAAATATTTTAGTTTATTAAGTAGTATGATGTCCAGACCATCCCAGTATTTTTTTCCATGTATATCATATGATAAGAGGAATGACCAATCTAGGATTCAGAGTTCCAAATTTGGAACCTGGGTTAACAGTTTCCTACATTAAACTTTCAACAAGTACTTGACTTGTTTTGGGATATATATGTTAGTGCTTTTATCATATTTTCCTTTGAAGAATTTCATTAATAGTTCCATCATTGCACCTCTATACAGTCGATGTATGAATCTATTCTTCCTACTATGATCTTCTCTATGTGTATAAAAGGTACAGTTATGACCATATTCCCATGCTTCTGAGAGAAGAATTCCACATTTCACATTCTAAGAATATTAACTGTTATTAAACCGATATTTTGGAGAAACTTTAACTATAAAAAAATGATATCTGAAAGAATGGTAATCAGTAATTAAACAATTATTCTAGAGAAAATTAATTGTAATAGAAAAATATCTTAAAGAACGACAACGCTAATTAAATATGTTTTCCAATGAACTGTAATAAAAGAACATCTCTATATAGACAACAAACCCAATAAGTTCACTTATCTGTTTTCTTTTCTGAATCTCACTGATGATGTCCTCCCTACCATGAGGGAGGTGATTACAGCCTCATCTAACCCCGTGATCCACACATGCAATGAGTAAGTTGACATAGAATTTGAAAGAGACCTTGGGACACCAAGTCCAGTCTTCTTTTCCATAAATTTTAGGATTGGTGAGTGTTTCCACTGGTCTTCTTGACTCGACCTACATTGAGAAGAAAAATGTAGGCTTTCTGAGTCTTGAAAGAGACTTAGAAGAACAAGAGAAATATTTGGTGATTGAGTCATCAAATAAGACCAATAGGTCTTGTGAGTTTAATGTTGACAATTTGAATGTGTTTGTAGGTTGTGTAGAAGAAAATCCATCTCTTGGAATTGTCTCAAGTAAAACTAATGTTTATCTAGCAAAGCGTAATGAAGAAGAAAATTGTCAAGCAAGGTATGATCAAGAGTATCTTTTTGATGAATACCAAACTAAGTTTTTGTAGCAGAAGGAATTTATAAATTCCTTATTTAATGAAGGGAGTAACTTTAAGGAGATGAGGTAGTAATTCCTCATGAGATGAAGTTTGTTATTGATGAGGACAAAGAGGAATTGGTTTTCTTAAATAGATAAAGGAATATTGTTGGACGAACATTTAGGATTGTCATAAAAATAGAGAATCAAAATTTATTCTGGTTAAAGATGAAATTGAGGCAGTTATGTCTCAATCTAAAGGAAAGTCAGTCGTGGATGTGGAAAAGATGGAATTGACTACTAGGACTAGTCAAGAAGCAAAAGGACAACAATGGAGTGTTGTTAAGGAAGAGGAAAAGAGTTACGTTGAAACTATAATACAACATACCGAAGAGGTACTTGAAGGTAATTAAGTAATTAGTGAATGGATGAGTTTCTTGTTGAAAACATTTGAGCAAGAGAAAGAGATTGTAGACAATAATATGGGACTGTTTCAAACTGTAGTTGAAAAAGAGACATATACTAGTTTCCAAAAATTAATTATGTTAACTAGTATATAGGAAAGAGTGAATAAATATTTTACTGCAGTCAGAGAATTAGAAGGAAATCTATTTTTTGACAGTAAATTTGCAAACAAGGGAAATAAGAGGGATGTTGTAGTGGGAGATATACTCAAGGATATTCAGGAATTCTAGGTGGTAGCAATGTCTGGAGTAATTGTTGCAATAATATCTGGGACAAAGTGCAGTAGAATGTGTTGGCAGAGGATTTGAAATAAGATTAGATTACAGCATAATATTGCATTGTAAGAAACCATAGATGAACTATGGGAGTTTGTGAAAATACCTAGGAAGAGTTGGAGAAAAATGAAGAAAGCAGTCCACTGTAAAATTGTTTGGAAAGTGAAGGACAGTGAGGATAGAGGCAATGGAGCACTACAATACAAAGTATGGAAGCCTCAAATATTAGAGCTAAATAATAGTGAAGGCAATGCAGTTTATGGAAAACATAAAAATAGAGTTTGGGATCATGGAAGATCAAAACATTGAAGGCACACAATGAGGATGTTATCATTTCTTTTACCTCGGGATTCTGATGCAGTATAATTAAGGCATAGTCAGCAATGTGACAAGATGGTCACATCTTGTGGCTTGGGAAGAGGACTAGCAGCCTTAATAATTTGAATACTTTACTTTTAAAGTATTTTGTTTGAACTTAATTTTTGCTAACACAACCATTGTAATCTGTAGCTTAAAAGAATGGTTAAATTAGGATTGGTTAATAATTTAGTTGAATAAACTGTTTTGAAACTGAATGATAGTTTCTATACCATATGGGGATTTTGGGAAAGGCATAAAACAAAACCAAATCCACCATTGTGGGGTTATTCCTTCCTTAGAGAGAAAGAAATAACTACAGGGAAATAGGTGTGAGAGAGGGTTGAATAGAGACTAGCAACAAATGTAAAAACCAACCATTCGAGGGCTCAATTCTATGCATTTTTCTTTATAAATAAATTCCATTTATTTTGGATTTTTATCAGGCTCTCCATTTCAACCCATTGGTTTATTTCTCTATGGAATCAAATATTACATTTAGTGTTATTGTATATGCATATTGTGTTTCTGTTAATGCATAGATAGACTGAGTTCAAGGATGTAGTTCCTGAGAAACTCGTATATATAGAGTTACGGAAGAGACCAAGGGATAAGAGATGGAGAACAAGCTCAATAGGGAATCCGCGCATTTGCAGACCACATAAAGATCAAGGGTGGTAGCATTGAAGAATTATGAACAAAGGAGAAAGGATAGTAGAGGAGCAGCATGGAGGGATGTATAATGCACTATGGTGATAGCTGAAAGAGGAGAAATCGGCTAAAGACATAATTATTTAGAAGAATTACAAGAGATTAATTGACGACAAGGATTGAATTGCATCGTCAAAGGTTTAAGGATTGTCGACAGATATTAGAGAAGGATAAAGAGGCAAAGAAGAGCTAAGACTGTTTAATGAACGATTGCATTCAAATCGTCGATCTGAAGTGGACGCGTGTCGGGAGGGCGCAGTTTTGCATCGACAATTGGATTATTTAAGAGTTAATTATTTCACAAGGTGAACAAGGTAACTTGCAATGTGACGTAGTCAGAATGGGAGGATGCAATGTGATAGGAGGCAGCCACGTGTCAGCTTTGCGCAATACTGTACTTTGAAAATCATAGCAGATATCATGAAAGAGTCGCAAGGTAATTTGTCCATGATGCAATGTAGTAAGGTTCTATACGTGTGATGCGATGAGGGGAGGCTAGATGTCAACATCGCGCGAAAGGACACTTTGCAAAATTTTGAGGGTTAGCGTATTTCAGTGAAGAGTTAAGTTTGTGGGCGTGTGTTGTGATGTGCTATGATTGGTTATCGAGATGTGGGACCCGAGAGTTGTGATCCTATGTGTATGAATGTGTTTTGGGTTATATGCACTATTATATAAAGAAAATTTTCTATCATTTTCATGTATGTATGTTAATAACTCTGATATATGTCATTTTGCTGTGTATAAGAATACTAGGTGGGTCCTAACCCATAATCCATGATTATATGTTAGATCATTAAAGAGTCGCAAGGTAGTTTGTCTGGGACAAGATGCGATAAGGTTTGATATGTGCGATGCGATTAGGGGAGGCTACATGTCAGCATGGCACAAAAGCGTACTTCAAAAAGTTTTGAGGGTCAACGTATTTTGGTGAGAGTTAAGTTTGGGGAGAGTGTTGCGATGTTCTCTAGACCCGCATGTATGAATGTGTTTTGGGTTATGTCCAATATAGTATAAAGAATGTGGTTGGTTTATTTTTCATATGTATGTTAATAACTCCAATATATGTCATTCCGCTGTGTATAAGAATATTAGGTGCGTACTAACACAAATTCCACGATCATATGTTAATTTGTAGCTACGGTTGTATCAATTGGTATCAGAGAAACAACATATAAGAGGTGGTGTCAAGGACTTTTAACTAAGAAGAGTTTTGAAACATTTCTTAGTGATTCTAACCAAGTGAACCTTAAGAGGTAAGATTGTCGACTGAAGCGTTATAAAAAAATCATGAGAGCTACCGCAACATGGATGAAGTAGTAGCACAAAAAATAAGATAAGAATTTTTTGTTTCATTTTTATGTTGGATTATGGAACTGACAAGTAAATTCTCACACTCATAAGAAGAGCATAAGATTTGAATAGAGGTAGTAGTAGGAGTGAAAACATCTCAGCAATAAGATTATAGCCTTCAAGGGCAGTAATGGAGGAAGCTAGCAACGATTTTTTAGGAGGAAGAAAAAGTGTGGTCATAACCTAGTATTTCAACTAAGGTTGAAATATAAAAGAACAATACTGTTCTCCAGTGCAGATTAGTTGTGAGGGTAATACTAGAAGGATCATAGAGGTGTGATCTAGGAGGGTTCTAGATTGAGGACATGTACCTACCAAAAGACCAACCATAGAGGAAATTTGGTGAGGTAAGTTATGGCAGGAGGAATTGTTACTGCAAAGGCTAGTGCAACTCAAGAAGATGAATATTGAAATTCATAACAGAGGTTCAGGAGGCAACCACAAAGTGAAGAAGGAATATGCTAAGGAAGATGGCATGTGGAGGCAGATGACTAATGACAAATATGAGAGAGAACTAGCTGAGATAAGAACTCACCTTGATCTATTGATGGAGTTGCTTCAAAGGAGTGTTGAAGATGAGAGGTGTGGATAGGTTATGAGGAAGAAATTGAAGTGGCATGTGTTGCGGATGAAGGGGAAGCATAACTTGAATGCTCAGGAAGAGGAACCATTACTCAGAGCAGTATATTATGAAGGGAAAGTTCTTGCATATGAACTAGAACATAGATATTTTTTGAAGAAAATTATAGTAATACTAACAAGATACCTATTGAAGAAATTGTAGGTATGAAGGATGTAGGACAACCATTAGGAATTGTCATGAAATATGGAGGGAAACATGTATATGTAGTGATCATAACATGTGATGAATAAATGGAGTTCCCAAAGGAGATGTGTGAATTCTCAAAGGAGATAGAGGAGTTCTTCGAGCATGTGGTTACATACATTCAAGAGAGTGAAGAAGATAAAATATGTCTGTTGCAGCTCACAAAGTGGATAAGGATGATTCACAAAGGGAAGAGGAAGAGATGACCACTGATGGTTATCTAAAAGGCTCAAGGAGGAGAGAGGAGTCAACAGAGATGCCAGTAAAAGACTAAGCATGTAAAAGCTTGGTGTGGTATCTATAGACAGGTTGATGGAGTCAGCTTGTAGATTTGTATTGTTTCTAGTCCATGATGAACAAATAGGAGTTCATGAAGGAAAGAAGACTATGCCTATTGATAGTCATAGTAAATGTTCTAAGGGAGATTATGATAAATCAAGTAAGAATAAACATGATAGAAAATTAGCTTAGATAAAAGGGTAGTTATAAGTGTTGAGAGAATTCATATAGGGGAATATGGAACGCCAAAGGTATGATTTAGTTCTGCGGAAGAAAAGAGTCCCGTGGAGTTAGTTAGAGAGCAGGCTGAGATCTGATACAAGAATTCATCTAGAGGAAGAACTCAGAGGAGCTGAGTTACAACATAGGATGTGTGCAAAGGAATAGGTTTACTTATGTGAACCTGAATAAGGGTCTATTCTTGGTGATAGTAGTAATAATGATGAAGTTATGAGACCAAATGATGGTTTCATGGATCCTTGGAAGGATGGGAACCAGCGGAAAGAGCTGATGTTTGAGGCAAAAAGAGAGGCTATGGATCCTTATGTTTTTGAAACAAATAATTATTTTATGTATGTAGGTGAAATAGGTAAAGAAAAACAATTTTTTGATGTTTTCATAAAATATGAAGGGAGGGGACAAAATCTGAATTATGTTCAAGAAGAAAATGAGACAGTTGAGTCTCATGTACATGCGCATGCACAGATAAGTGTAAGAAATGATTTCTAGCCTAATGTGAAAGCTAAAAACAAGGGGGGATTGGCTTATGATGATGGCCAAGAATAGAAGGAGGAAAAATATGATATCAAGCATTCATATGTCATGGTTGAGAAAGTTGAAAAGAAGACCACTGTACACTTTCTGAGTCCTGAAAGAGACTTAGAACAACAAGAGAAATATTTGGTGATTGAGTCATAAAATAAGATGAATAGGTCCTATGAGTTTAATGTGGAAAATTTGAATGTGTTTGTAGGTTTTGTAGAAGACAATCCATCTCTTGTTATTGTCTCAAGTAAAGCTGAAGTTTATCTAGAAAAGCATAATGAAGAAGAAAATTGTCAAGCATGGTATGACCAAGAGTATATTTCTGATGAAGACCAAATTGAGTTTTTGTCGTAGAAGTAATTTATAAACTTCTTATTTAATAAAGGGAGTAACTTTAATTGAGATGAGGCAGTAATACCTCGTGAGATGAATTTTTTTCTTGATGAGGACAAAGGTGAATTGGCTTGCTTAAATACCCAAAGGAAGATTGTTGGACGAACATCTAGGACTATCATAAAAATAGAGAATCAGAATTTTATTCTGGTTAAAGATGAAAGTGAGGTATTTATGTCTCAAGCTAAAGGAAATTCAGTTGTAGAAGTGGAAAAGATTGAATTGACTACTAGGACTAGTCAAGAAGTAGAAGGACAACAATGGAGCGTTGTCAAGGAATAGGAAAAGAGTTACGTTGAAACTATAATACAACATATTGGAGAGGTAATTGAAGGGAATCAAGTAATTAGTGAATGGATGAGTTGCTTGTTGCAAGAATTTTTGCAAGAGAAAGAGATTGCAGACAATAAGATGGGACTGTTTCAAATTGTAGTTGAAACAGAGACAGATACTAGTTTCCAAAAATTGACTATGTTAAGTAGTATATAGGAAAGAGTGAATAAATATATTATTGCAGTCAAAGAATTAGAAGGAAATTTGATTTTTGACAGTAAATTTGCAAACAAGGAAAAGAAGAGGGATGTTGTAGTGGGAGATATCCTCAAGGATATTAATGAAGTTTGGTGGAAGGAATGTCCGTAGTAATATTTTGAACAATATCTAGGATAGAGTGTAGTAGAATGTGTTGGTAGAGGATTAGAAATATGATTAGATTACAGCAGAATATTGCATTGCAAGAAACCATAGATGAACTATGGGAGTTTATAAAAATACCTAAGAAGAGTTGCAGCAAAATGAAGAAAGAAGTCCATTGCGGAATATTTTGGAAAGTGAAGAATAGTGATGATAGAGGCAGTGGAGCACTACAATGCAAAGTATGGAAGCCTTGAAGGTCACAGCTAAAGAAAAGTGAAGACAATGTAGTTTATGGAAAACAGAAAAAACAAAGTTTGGGATCCTGCAAGATCCAAACATTGAAGATACATGATGAGAAGGTTATAATTTCTTTTAACTTGGGAGTTTGATGCAAGAGAACTAAGGTAGAGTCAGCAATGTGACAAGCTGGTGACATCTTGTGGCTTGGGAAGAGGACTAGCAGTCCTAATAATTTGAAGACTTTAATTCTAAAGTATTTTGTTTAAAGTTAATTTAGGCTAGCACAACCATTGTAATCTGTTGGTTAAAAGAATAGTTAAATTAGGATTATTTAAGAATTTCATTGAATAAACTATTCTGAAACTGGATTACAGTTCCTCAACCATATGCCGATTTTGGGAAAGGCATAAAACCGAACCAAATCCACCATTGTGGGGTTTGTGACTTCCCTAGAAAGAAAGAGAGAACTATAGGGAAATAGGTGTGAGATATGGTTGAACAAAGAGTAGGAAAAAATGTAAAAAGCAGCCATCCCAGGGCTCGATTCTGTTTATTTTTCTTTATAAATAAATTCCAAGTGTTTTGGATTGTGATCGGGCTCTCCGTTTCAACCCGTTGGTTTTATTTCCCTATGGAATCAAATATTGCATTTATGTGTTATTGTATATGCGTATTTTATTTCTATTAATGCATAGACACATTGAGTTCGAGAATTCAGTTCTTGAGAAACTCGTATAGACATAGATATGGCAGAGACAGAGGGATAAGAGATAAAGAACAATCTCAGGAGGGAATCCAGGCATTTTAAGACCACACAAAGCTCAAGGGTGGTAGCGTTCAAGAATTCTAACAACGTTGAAAGGATAGTGGAGGAGCAATGTTGAGGAATCTGTAATACAGAGCAATGCTAGATGAAAGAGGAGAAATTGGCTAAAGACATAATTAATTAGAAGAATTCTGAGAGAGTAATCAACAACGAGGACTGAATCGCAACATCGAAGGTTTAAAGATTGTCGACGGATATTAGATCAGGAAAAAGAGGCGAAGAAGAGGCAAGACTGTTGAATGAATGGTTGTGATTAAATCACAGATCCAAAGTGGATGCTTGTGAGCAGGGCGCAGTTTCGCATCTACAGTTGGATTATTTAAGAGTTAAGTATTTTGCAAGGTGAACAAGGTGACTTACGATGTGATGCAGTAAGAACAGGAGGATGCGATGTGACGACAGGAAGCCATGTGTCAGCTTTATGCAATAACGCATTTCGCAAATCATAGCGGATATCATTAAAGAGTCGCAAGGTAAGTTGTTCGGGACGCGATGCAATAAGGTTTGATATGTGTGATACGATGAGGGGAGGTTACGTGTAAGTATGGTGCGAAAGTGCACTTCGCAAAGTTTTTAGGGTCAGCATATCTCGGTGATGAGTTAAGTTTACGGGTGTGTGTTGTGATGTGCTATGATTCGTTATCGAGATGTGGGTTAATAGCTATGATATATGTCATTCCTCTATGTATAAGAATATTAGGTGCGTCGTAACCCATAGTCCATCATTATATGTTAATTTGCAGCTATGACTGCATTATTTTTAATTATTAATGATAATGATGATCATTAGCGTGTGCTAATACTAACGCAATCTATCCGAGTTCAACAAAGGAAAAGGAATCCAAGTTTTATTCTTCAAAATATTTTTTCTATGATCAAAGAAAATGGAAATAAGTTCTCCAAGATCACTATAGGTTTTTTTAATCAGAATCTATGAATACAATTTTGAGAAAGAATGCATTTTTTTGTTACTTAAAATACATTTTTTACTTGGAAGAGCTAAATTCTATATATAAAACCACTTAAAATCAAGTTTTCAAAAATATTTGTCGAAATTTATTTTAAATTAACTAGAAAAATGTAGTGATAAATATTATTTCTGCTATATGTTAGAGTACTTCATAAATTAGTATAGTTATATAAATTAAATGGCCAATAAATGCAGATATACATGCATATATAATGAACTTTTCACAAGATATTTCACATTAAAAAGCTAAAATTAAAAAACCATAAAAATTATTTAAATTATAAATTATTATTAGTATTATTATAAAAAATTAATACATTGTTAAATCTATTTACATTTAAAAAATTGCAACAATATTTTTAACCTAGTAAGGTTATCAGATTTTTCCATATCTACAACTAAGCTTTGGTGCAATACCATAAGTCAATACCACTATTTATAAATACCACATATCTTAATAAATCTTAATTCTTTCTATATAAAAATAGTTCATATTAAATAATAAAAAAAAACCATAACTAATCTATACATAAATATCTACCTTCAATTTATGCAAGAACATGTCTATTCAAGAGACAATTTCGCCTCGACTATAATTTTCTTGTCGGAAGCTGGAGATCTTTATTTTTTATCTTTCGAAAAAACTGATATTCGGTGGATTTGAATAAATTTTTTAATAATGAGAATGGAATCAATACGAACATCCAAAATTTTGAAGCGTAACTTGAATTTCCAATAATTTCCTTCATATTCCTTTAAACGTGTTTAGACTAAGCTCTAAACATATTTAGTAGGATTTTATAAAAATTAAATCCTACTCTTAAATCGATAGTTAATTAAAATTATGATATTTAATTAAAAGAAAACAAAACCTGTATTAGTTATCGGTAAGCAAACTTAATTAGAGTGAAAATTATGAGGAGTTAGCTAGGTGAATTGAGCCACTCCTACGCCGCGTGTGCATTTCTAAATGAAAATGCCATCTATGTCACTTATGGAAAAGAGAAGTTTGACCTGCTTTTAACCTTACCGCAGAGAGTTTAATTACAATGTCAACAGGTAAGTTGATATCCGAATCTACAATAAGTTTGAAATGGTTGTAAATTTGGATACGTCGATTTAGAGAATCAGTGAGTTTGAAGAAAGGGATCTACTGACTGCATTAAGATGAAAACATGGTTGACCTGTCGCTTTGAAGTTTCGTAAATTTGATGGAAGAAAACTAGTATTAATAGTACAACACGTGAGAAGAATCGAAATAAATTTAAAGACAAAGAAAAAGTAAAACGGAAGGGAAGAATCAAAACAAATGTAAAAGCTCAAACTAAATAAAAGTTAAAGATAAAATTTAGGTCGGAAAATTTAGCGAGAGAATGGGAAAAGGATTAGAGATTTATTTAATGAATAAATTAAAATTGATAGATTTATATATTTAATGTTTTTTAATAATGATTTTTAATTTGTAAAAAACTTTTATTATTATAACACGTAGCTTAATTAAGAAATAGATTTTTTTATTAGAATTCGGTAAAACAAATTTAAGAAAAGATATATATATATATATTTTTTATTTAAAATATATTTTCAAATGCATTCTGAAAAATCAAGTGACCATAAATTAATATCATGAGTTAATACGCTATAGTAAACCAATACCGGGAATTATCAATAACATACGTCGAAAAAACTCTAGCTCAAACTGATTTGACTCTTTCCCTGGTTTTCGCGAAACCAAAGACATGAAAAATTCAAAACAAAATATATTTTAATCTATTTTGATCCGGTCTCATATCTCTAATTAACTCAACTTAATTCACAGCATGCAGATGGGTTTCTAGGAATTAATATGTTCAACTACTAAATTGAATTTGGTGACTACTATTCCTGTGTGAAAAATATCTATTGAATTTGGTCACTACCATTCCTGATTGTTTGACTAGCAACTTCAATTTTTTATTGAATAAAATATTATTCACTGCTGTCGGGGCGCGTTCTTATATAGACCCCAGAGCAACATTTGCACTTGCATTGCTTCACGTTTTTCTTTATTGTGACACTGATGGTGAATTCGTTTGTTCATTTTCTTGAAAGCCTAGAGTGAAAATTCAGGATGAGGCTTATAAATCTTAATATTGTCACAATTCTAGTAATATTGTTGTTTCTGCAGCATTCTTGGAAAGGTTATGTTGCTGTACAATGAGAGCTTGTTACACTGCTATCTACAGTTTTGGAGATTCCCTTGCGCATACAGGGAATTTGTTAACAGCTGCTACTGGTGTTCCCAATCTGCCCTACGGCGAAACATATTTTGGCAATGCAACTGGCCGTTTCTGGGATGGATGCAACTGAAACCCTTTAAAAAGAAAAGGAACTTGTTATTTGTTTATATATAGAGAGAGAGCGCGTGATAGAGCCACAGCGTTGAGCCTTGATTTCTGTTTAGATATTAATCTCACTGTCAGTTAGGTTCAGTTCATTTAATTTATTGTCTACTAGGTGTTATAGGTAGTTTAGTTTTACTTCAGTTTACTTCAGTTATTTATTATTGATGTTTCCAATGTATTTCTATTTAACTATTATATGAAACATAGTTACCAAGTTCGGCCGTACTGCCGAAAAAAAATATCTTAATTCGTTGATTTGGTTCGGTACGGTGATTAATTCGAAAATTTCTAATTCGATTCGGTGTTATATTTTTTCAAAGATTTTTTCAAGGCTTTCCAGGCGCTATCTCTCACCCTTAGTGTGCTTCGTTGCTAAACCGTGTATCGATTTGAACACATGTGCACGCGCTGTCTCCAACCTTTAGAGTGCCTCAACAGTGCCATCGCAACTCTTCCTTTTGGTAATTTGGAAAACACTGAACTATGCAACGGAGAAGTAAATAATAGACGGAAGAAGAAGGTAATTTGGAAAACACTGAATTATATAACAGTAAATAACACTGATCAGTGTATTTAATTTACTGCAATTTAATACATACAGATACATATGGGTTCACTAAATTTATTTGATATTATATAATTTTCAAACACTACATAAATATATTATATAAATTCAGAAAATAATGTTATATTTATGTAAAAAACAAAAAAAATACCATTATATCTATCTTAACTCTGCTGGATTGATGCACTAAAAAAATACAAATTTGGATCTGCTCAACTATGGTGGAAATAGGTTATTGAACTTACCCTTCTAACTCTTGAATATGAATCAATCTGGTTCCGGCTTTACTTAGCTGATGCATTGAAAGAATACAAGTTTAATGGACTTGATCAGCCCTGTTGGAAATAATGCAGAGAAAGGAAAAACAAGTTTAAAACTGGGCAACTTGGAAAATTGAAATAATGTAGAGAAAGGCCAAGCTAATGCAGGATGGATTAAATTTTATAAAGTTTCATATAAAAATTAGCAAATTGGTAATTCTTAATGGGAAAAAAATAAAAGAGACTATATTTTATAAAGTTTCATATAAAAATTAGCAAATTGGTAATTCTTAATGGGAAAAAAATAAAAGAGACTATATTTTTTACAGACAAAAAATTAAAAAACAGTAATTTCTATATTAGAAAATTTTATAAAATAAGAAATTTCAATTCAGAAAAAAGATAATTCTTACCTTAAGAAAAATAAAAAAACAGTAACTTCTATTTTGGAAAAAAATTAATTGTTATAACTTTTATATTTTCATTAAAGTTTTGAATATAATGATTCTTCATTTAAATTTATAAAAAATATAAAAATGAAAATTAATATATTTAATTATTTGTAAGATCTATAGTGCCAAATTTTTTCCATATTGAATTTTATAGGTTCGATTTTTTCCCATATCTAATGGAATCCGAATCCGAATTGGAATTCGAATTTGTGTGAAATTCTCTGCTTCAGTTTATGTTTTAGTTTCTCAATGATTTTCATGGTATCAGAGCGAGCTTACATAAGCCTCCCTAGAGATCAGCGACAGAGCCAAGAAGGAGCAGAAGAGATGAGAAGTTGGTTGGCGCGACTGTTAGGGTAATACTCGCGTCAACGCGCCAAAAAAAAGGATTGGCGCGAGAATACAAGACATACCCGCACCAGGTTTTTGCCTTCAATCATTTTGTTTTAGTCGTGGCTATTCAGCTCAGGACCGCGCCAGTGGTTTTTTGATCTGCGTTAAGGTGAAATTGTTTTTTTTAACGCATACCATTCAAAGTATTCAAAGTCAAAACTTTATATAACGATTTTAAAATCGAGTCAAAGCTTTACGTAAGGATTTTTAAATATATTTTTAAAAATCGATTGAAGTTTTAAATTAAAAGCCCTTTTATGTGAAAGCCCCTTTACTTTTTTATAAAGAAGTTTTTTTTTAAGTTTTTTTTAAATAAAAAAAAAATTAATTTTTTTCAAAGGTTTTATAAAGAGGGTTTGAAAGAGCATATGGTGAAGTTTAAAAAAAAATAAAAAAAATTGGAAGAAGAAACTTAAAAGAGGTTTTTAAGGGATTTTTTTTTAAGTCTTTAAAAGACATTTAAAATTTTTTTAAAGGAGATTTACGAAAGGTATTAGAATTTGAAGAAATAATGGCCTCTTAAAGTTCTTTGTCACACACACCAAATTTGATTGGAAAAAATTATGAATTATGGAATTTGAGAATGAAGACTTTTTTACAAGCACAAGATTGTTGGAACATGCTTCTAATTGATTATGTAGAGCTGACCCAAGAAGCATGGGTGGCCATGACCAATAATCAGAGAAATGCAGCTATTAAACTCAGAAAGAAGGAGAACAGAGCCAAATTCTGGATACAAAATTCAGTCGATGACTCTATTTTTGACAAAATAACTGGTGCGACAAAAGCAAAAGAATGTTTGGATATTTTGCAAGCTGCGTATCAAGGAAATGATATAGTAAAGACCATTAAACTGCAAACATTGAGAGCTCAGTTCGAAACTCTAAAGATGCCTGACACTGAGAATGTGGATCAGTTGATGACTAGAGTCATGGGAATAGTGAATCAAATCAAAATCATTGCTTAAACTATTACAGATCAAAAATTTGTTGAAAAATTTCTTCGAAGTCTACCAAAGAAATATGACATGATTGTCACAGCCATTTTGGAATCCAAATATTTCAAAATTTTCTTAGTAGAACAGTTGACTGGATCACTTTTGGCACACGAAACAAGACTCAATCTGAAAAAATACTCCACGGAACAAGCCTTCAAAGCACATCTCTCGTTTTACAGAGGTAGAGGCAGATGATATAGAGGCGGCAACAAGCTAGGCAAAGGTCGAGGCAATGAAAAATCTAATCATCATCATGCAATAGAGCAGTGGAGACCTCCACAAAACCGAAATCAGAGAGGAAGATCATGGAATAGATCAAGTGTTCAATGTTACTACTGTGAGAATTTTGGCCAATACGAACACCACTGTAGAAAGAAACAATCAGATCAGCACAGATGCTATATAAATCTCTCCAACAGTGAAGGAGAATCCTCAGAGACCATGTTTCTTTCATGCCATCTCTCAGAAGAAATACAGAGTGAAGATATTTGGTTGCTCGACACCGGATGCAGCAATCACATGATAGGCAACAAGAGACTTCTTTCTTCTCTAGATGCTTCCATAACATCAGAGATAATGCTCGGAGATCATACAAGTATTAAAGCTGCAGGAAAAGGTATTGTTCCTATTCTTGCTAAGAAGAATCAAAACAAATACATCCTTGAGGTTTATTATGTTCCTCAGCTCAAACATAATCTCCTTAGTGTAGGACAATTAATGGAACATGGCTATGATGTATTGTTTCGAAAGAACACCTGCTATATATATGACAAAGATCCTCATAAAATATTGACAAAAAAAGTTGAAAAGACCAAGAGTAGGATGTTTCCATTGACCCTTAGAAGCCAAAATACCAACCTATCTTTAGTCCACAATATATCAACAATAGATGAAACTCATCTATGGCATTCTAGGTATGGTCACATTCCAGTGAAGAGTCTCAGTCTGCTTCAAAAGAAATATATAGTCATTGGTCTACCTACTATCAGTGAAAAGGTCTGTAATTGTGAAGTTTGTGTCTTGTCCAAGCCTAAATAGATAGTTTTCCCTCATCAACCTCAAGGGCGAAAGAGCCTTTGGCACTTGTCCATACTGACATATGTGGTCCAATGCAGACATTGTCCATTGGTGGTAGTTTCTATTTTCTGACATTTATTGATGACTTTAGCAAGAAGATATGGGTGTATTTTTTAAAAAACAAACCAGATACCTTCTCTAGGTTTCTGGAGTTCAAAGCAGAAGCAGAAAAGCAGAGTGGAAAAATCTTGAAAATACTCAGATCAGATAGAGGAGGAGAATACACCTCAAATGAATTCAAAAAATTTTGTCGACAACAAGGTATCCTAATGCAGTACACAACCAGATACACTCCAGAACAAAATGGAGTAGCAGAAAGAAAAATCAGTCGATCATGAACATGGCGAGATGCATGCTATTAGAGAAGAAGTTTACAAATAACTATTGGGCTAAAGTAGTGTCGATAGCAGTTTATGTTGTTAACAGATCTCCAACATCCAGCCTACAAGATAAAATACCTCAAGAAGCATGGGATGGAAACAAGGTAAATGTGTCACACTTTAGAATCTTTAGATCAGTGGCATTTTATCATGTTCCTGAAAAACTAAGAAAAAATCTTGATGATATAAGTGAGAAATGCATATTTGTAGGTTATAGTGAGTAGTCGAAAGCCTACAGACTTTATAACCCCATTACCAAAAAGTTCATTATAAGCAGAGATGTGATATTTTTCAAAAATAAATCTTGGTTTGGCCATGTAGATGAAACTTCAAATCAGCCTTTTTATCTACCACAAACTCCAAGATTGCAGGTTCAAGAACAACTAGAAAATTCTGAAAATGGAACATCATTAAGCACTGATTCAACCAATGATCAAACATCTTCAGAAGAGGGACATAAAACAAGAAGTATCAGAGAGATATATGAACAGGATCATGATCTAAAAAATAGAATATGTTTGCATTCCTTTCAACTCAACCAAATCATTTTGAAGAAGCAGTTAAAGAAAAGCATCGGGTCGAAGCAATGAACCAAGAAATTGCTGCCATAGAGAAAAATCAGACTTGGGAATTAGCTGATCTCCCAAGAGAAAAAAAAAATTGGTGTAAAATGGGTATATAAGACCAAGCTAAATGAAAAAAGGAAAGTTGAGAAACATAAGGCAAGGCTGGTTGCCAAAGGATTCTCACAACAGTTTGGTGTCGACTATGGTGAAACATTTGCTCCAGTAGCAACGTTAGACATTGTCAAAACCATTTTTTCCACAGCAACTCAACACAAATGGAAAGTCTATCAGCTTGATGTAAAATCAGCCTTCCTAAATGGTGTATTATAGGAAGAAGTTTATGTAGAGCAGCCTCCAGGTTTTGAAGTAAAAGGACAAAATAATAAATTATATATATTGAAGAAAGCTTTATATGCTTTGAAACAAGCTCCAAGAGCTTGGTACAATCGCATCGACACCTATCTCATCAAAAGTGGTTTTTCTAGAAGCAGCCATGAACCCACTTTGTATACCCAATCTCATGAAGGTAAAATTCTTATTGCATGCCTTTATGTTGATGATCTTCTTTATACAGAAAAATGATGATAGAAGATTTCAAAGCAGCAATGCAAGTAGAGTTTGATATGACAAATCTAGGAGTCATGAAACATTTCCTAGGAATTGAAATTCACCAATCTGATAATGGCATTTTTATTGGTCAACAAAAATATGCCACTGATATCATTCAAAAGTTCAGAATGACCAATTGCAAATCAGCTGATACACCAATTGCTCAAGGTACCAAAGTCAGCAAAGAAGATGTAGCACCATCTGTTGATCCCACATTGTATAAAAGCCTAGTTGGTAGTTTGTTGTATCTAACTGCAACTAGACTAGATATTATGTTTGTAGCAAGTTTTGTCTCCAGGTTTATGCAGTCACCAAAGCTTATTCATTGGAAAGTTGCAAAAAGGATCTTAATGTATATTGCAGGGACCATAGACTATGGTTTGTTTTATACACATTCTAAAAAAATTTCACATTTAGGTTATACAGACAATGATTATGCGGGGAGTTTAGATGATCGCAAAAGTACCTCGGCGTATGTTTTTCATCTTGGAACAAATCCGATTTCATGGGCATCCAAGAAATAGTCAATCATTTCAATATCTTCTGCAGAGGTAGAATATGTAGCATCAAATTCAGCAACTTGTCAAGCAGTATGGTTGAGAAGATTATGGAAAGACATTTCAGATATTCAGAAGGAGCCAACTCCAATTTACCGTGATAATAGTTCAACAATTTCTTTATCAAAAAATCATGTTTTTTCACAAAAATAGCAAGCACATTGGGACACGTTTTCATTGCATTCATGAAGTTGTCAATGATGGGGACATCACACTTTCTTTTTGTGGTTCCAAAGATCAGCTTGCAGATATTTTCACAAAGCCATTGGGAAATACTATATTTGAATTTCAAAGAGAGAAATTAGGCATTGTTAGTGCCTCCACTTGTAATAGTTGAGATTAGGAGGGGATGTTGAGATATTAATCTCACTCTCCGTTAGGTTCATTTCATTTAATTTATTGTCTTCTAGGTGTCATAGGTAGTTTAGTTTTTCTTCAGTTTACTTGAGTCATTTATTGCTGATGTTTCCAATGTATTCCTATTTCACTCTTTCGTATTATTGAGATGAGAAATTCTCTGCTCCAGTTTATGTTCTAGTTTCTCAATTCTTTTCAATTTATTCAATGCCAAGAATATAGGGCCGATTGTGTCTCCCTTTTCTCTAGACACTCAGATTTAGTGGTCTCTATCGTACAAAGAAAATTTTTGTACGACCCTCAAAGGAGGCACTGCTACTTCATTCTCTTTCTTCACTGTTTTGTTTTATGATTTAGTAATCTCTTTTTTTTTTGTTTATGTTTGATTCCCAATCAACTCAACTGGTGGATTGAGAGTGACTGCTTATTTTCTCTTCTCTAAAGCAGACTCCCTTTTCACTGGACAATCAAATTCAATGGTTTCTATCGTACAAAAAAAAGTTTTGTGCGACCTTCAAAGGAGGTGTTGATGCTTCATTCTCTTTTGTTTTATGTTTTATTAAGCTCTAACTAGTGATTTATTCTTTTCTCTTCTCTATGTTTAAAATATTAAATTCACCTACAAACCCCATGCAGGACAATGAATGAAAAGTACAACAGGGGCAGAAGGTTGAGTGCACACCTTCATGCATTTAACAACGTGTTTAATGAAGCCTGCAAAGTAAATTTTGTTATGGGTGCAACCACCTTTGCAGAGAAGAAGAATTGAAGTTTTTCATGGTTCAACCATGCAACAACAGAAATTTTAAAGAACAGTCAAATCAGGCTTAAAGCCCTCACCAACCTATTTTTTGTTTATGCATCAAGTGTTTTGTCTTTGAATTGAGTGGGTCCCATTTTCTAGCATAGCGCAACGTGGACCAATCAGCAATCATTGTTGTATCTCTCATGACACTTCACCATCCGCACTGCAACAATCATCCATCGCTGAACCCGCGATGCGATGTGGTCCCTACCACCATTGCACATCCCAACATCGCACATCAGCTCTACCACAGGTCCGCCGCTCAGAATCGCTGATGTCGCAGCATTGCATATCGCATTCGCCAAAGTCTAAGTCTCCACACTATTCATCCACTGATCTCCGATGTGAAGTCAGTCCCACATGCCAACACATCGCTCATCGACCAATCGCATTGTTTCACATTCATTTTGGCCATGACGTCACTTTCACCTTTTGTTACATGAATTGTTTATGGAATTCGGTTCGTAAATCATTTGAGTTCTGATGGGGCCTAGCACCAGCTAATAGGAAAGCATTCGCATTGGTTTGAGGCTTGCTGATGTAGGGGTCATTTGTAACGTGAAAATGTTTGAAATGTGGTTTATTGAAGTTTAAAATCCAGGTGTAAAGGTTTATTAAATTTTGGTTAAAAGTAATCTTACGAGTGGAGAAAAAGTCTTTTGACTTTTGTTATGAAATAAACATAGTTATATAGTTTGTTTTTATTTTCGTAATGTTGCGCCATATAAAATAAAAGGCATGTAGGCTTAATGTAATAGCTGTGTAGTGTGTATTCTGTGCCCAAAGGAAAAACAAAAAAGAACAGTAAAGCACTGTATGTGTGTTTTTTGAAAAATACAGAGAATTGTATCTTGTGAGCACTGCGTGAGCAGCAGTCAGACACAGATTTTGTAATCCCACTTTAGTGGAAGAAAATTTGTAATATTTTTGTTTTTTTAATGAAATAGAAACAATTTGTGGCATCTCTGTCTAGCAACAAGAAATTTTTTTAATCTCTGTGTTGAAGAGGAGAATCTCTATTATCCCTGTTTGTTCTGGAATATTCAGAAATTCCAACATGGTATCAGAGCTAATCTAGGCTCTTTGAAGGTGTCAAAGAAGCTGAAGGAAGAAGGAAGCTTGTTGCCGCAGTTCCCCAGCAGATCTCCAGCAAGCCCAACAAAAGTTCAAGTCCAAGGTATTTCTCAAAAACAGAGTTTTGTTTTGTTTAAAAGAGTGTAGTCCTCAGAGATAGAGTTTTTCTTTTAAAGAAGGAGAGACAGTTTTTTTTTTTTTTTTTTTTTAAAACACAGTCAATTTTATTGCATAGTTCAGTGTGCTAAGTCATGGCAGGAGCCAACACAAGTATGCGTATTGGAAATACTGAGGTCCCACAATTTAATGGGAAGAACTATGATTATTGGGCCATTACCCTGAGAGCCCTATTTTCCTCTCAAGACTTATGGGAGCTTGTTGAAGATAGTTTTGAAGAACCAATAGATGAAAATGCCTTTAATGCCTTAACACAGGAAAATAAGTATTTATTGAAGAGAAATGGGAAGAAGGACTCAAAATCCCTCTTCTATCTTTATGAAGCAGTACATGAGAGTGTGTTTCCAAGGATAACAACAGCAAAAATATCTAAGGATGCATGGAATAACCTCCAAATTTCCTATCAAGGTATGGAGAAGGTGAAGACATCAAAGCTACAATTACTGAGGAGGGATTTTGAAACTCTCTGTATGAAAGAGTCTGATAACATAGACTCATTATTCACACATGTGATTGGGATAGTCACCCAGATAAGGTCTCATGGAGAGACACTTGAAGAAAGAAGGATAGTGGAGCAATTATTGAGGAGCCTACCCTCAAAGTTTGATGTTATTGTAACCACCATTGAAGAGAAAAAGGATCTCTAAAATTTCACAGTTGATGAACTTCATGCATCACTAATGAATCATGAAAAAATATTGGGAAGATCAGTAAACCCATCTTTGGAGCATGCTTTCAAGACCTAGATGCCTTTTGGAAGAGGAAAAGGTCAAGGTATAGGAAGAGGAAGAGGCAGAAGCCAAAACAAATGAGGAAAAAAAAAACCCTTCACACACTCATGGAAGGAGCAGTAATCAGAATCAAAGCCAAGGCCAAAGTAGTAGCCATCAAGGTGGACAACAACATGCTCATGGACAAAGGTATGAGAAATCCAATGTCCACTATCATTATTGCAAAAAATTTGGGCATTATGCCAATGAGTATAGGAAAATTAATATGACATGAATAATAGGCAGAATGAAAATGTAACAAGAGAAGAAAAGAATCCAAAGAATGTGCTATTAACATGTAATGTAGCACAAGATAGGCAGGATGATGTATGTTTCTTAGATTTAGGTTGCAGTAATCACATGACTAGAAACATAGCAATGTTTTCCAATCTTTATGAAGATGTTAAATCTGAAGTAACAACAGGAACAGATACTAAGATCTTTGTCAAAGGAAAAGGCAGAGTAAGTATCCTTGCTAGAAATGGTGAGAAAAAAATTGTACCAGATGTATACTATGTTCCTGGCTTGAAATGTAACTTTTTGAGCGTTGGGCAACTCATTGACAAATGTTACAATATATTTTTAAAAAATTATGTGTGCACAATTATGGACACACCTCCAAGCAAGGGTTATTGCAGAAGTGAAAATAACCAGCAATAGAATGTTTCCACTCAAGATAAATGCAAACTTGAAGGGAAAGAGAAAGAATGTAGCAGCTGTAACTAAAGAGGTCTTTCAAAAGTAAGTGAAATATGAGAATTGGTTATGGAATTTGAGATATAAAAATCTCAATTTCGGAGGTCTGAATTTGTTGCACAAGAAAATAATGGTAAGAGGACTACCATTGATAGAGAAAACGGACAACCTTTTTGAAGGTTGCATCTTGGGAAAACAACACAGAGAAAAATTTCCATCAGGAAAGAGCATAAGGGAAAAGACAACCTTAGAAATTGTCCATTTAGATTTGTCTAGGCCAATGAAAAAATAATCAATATCAGGAAGTAATTATATGTTGACCTTCATTAATGATTTCACAAGAAAAACATAGGTTTATTTCTTAAAGTATAAAAGTGAAGGGCTTGAAAAGTTTTTCCACTTTAAAGCTCTTGTAGAGAAACAAAGTGGGCAACGTATCAAAGTCTTAAGGACTGAAAGAGGAGGTGAGTACATCTCAAAATAATTTCTGCATTTTTGCAGAGAAAACGACATACATAAACAATTCACAACAAGGTACACACCACAGCAAAATGGTGTTGCTGAAAGAAAAAATCGAACCATCATGGATATGGTGAGAAGTATGTTGAAGGAAAAACATTTGCCAAATGAGTATTGGGCAGAAGCAAAAAATTGTGAGGTATATATTTTGAATAGATGCCCAACAAAAGTAGTGATGAACATAGTTCCAGAAGAAGCGTGGAGTGGTAGAAAACAAGGAGTCACCCACATGAGAGTTTTTGGTTGTGTGGCTTATGCACACATTCCAGATTAGCTGAGGAAGAAGTTGGATAGTAAGGGGGAGAAGTGCATATTTCTTGGATACTATGAAGAATCCAAGGGATATATATTTTATAACCCATCCACCAAGAAGTTTTTTATAAGAAAAGATGTGCAATTCATAGAAGAAGAAGCATGGGATGGAAGCATTGAGAAAGAAGTCAATGTAAAGAGTTGTTTGTCTCATGATGAAAATGACGATGAGATGGCTGAAATACTTCTATCATTAGCACCGCAACCTCCACCAACACAAGGACAACAAGGGACACCACAAGCAAGAATAAGAACACCGTTGAGAAGAAATGAGAGTGCTTCTCAAAGCACACCACAAGGAGTAGATTTGAGTGCTTCTTCAAGCACAAGTACACCAAATGAAAAAGGAACCAGATTTAGAAATTTGAATGATATTTATGAGAAAGAGGCAGCAAATGAGGGTATGAACTCTTTATTTACATTATATTTTCATGTTTATGATCCTATTCGTTTTGAAGAAGCTATAAAAGATAACAAATTGATAGATTCTATGGATGAAGAAATAAATACAATAGAGAAAAATAAAACATGGGAATTGGTTGATCTCCCAAAAGGTAAAGGCACAGGGCTAGAATTGTTTTCAAAGGATAGAAGCAACAACATGGAAGAGATTATGAAGAAACTTTTGCACCAGTTGCAAGAATGGAAACAGTCAGAGCAGTGCTATCCATAGCAGCACAAAACAAATGGAAGGTTTACCAAATGTATATAAAATCAACATTCCTAAATGGAGTATTGATGGAAGAGGTTTATGTTGAACAACGTATAGGCTATGAGAAAAAGGGCCAAGAGCACAAAGTTTGCAGATTGAAGAAATCTCTTTCTGGGCCGAAACAAGCACCAAGAGCACGGTATAGTAGGATAGATTCCTATCTACTGGAAAATGGGTTTGAAAAATGTGAAGGAGAACCCACATTATACATCAAGGAGAAAAATGGTAAGATGCTGATTGTTTTCTTATATGCTGATGATGTGATATTTACAGGTAATGATGATTACCTCATTGAAAATTTTAAAATAGTCATGAAAGATGAATTTGAAATGATTGATATCGGATTGTTGAAATACTTCTTAGCAATAGAAGTAGAGAAAAATGAAGATAAAATTTTTATTTCTCAAGAAAAGTATGTTAATGAAGTTTTAGAAAGATTTAACATGTACGATTGCAAAGAAGAAATTAATCCCACAGTAATGGGATTGAAACTCAGCAAAGAGGACAACAGCAAGGATTTTGATCCTAGCTTGTATAAAATCATAGTTGGCAGCCTCATGTATTTGATTGCAACTAGGCCGGATATCATGCATGCCGTAAGCTTCATTTCTAGATTTATGGAAAAGCCAAAGGAGGCGCATTAGCAAGTAGAAAAAATAATTCTGAGGTATGTGAAAGGAAATAAAAGGTATGGAATTCTATATACCAGTTCAAAAATTTCTGAATTGATTAGAAATACTGATAGTGATTGGGCTGGAAGTATTGATGACCAGAAAAGTACCTCTGGTTATCTTTTTCATATGGGTTCAGGAGCTATTTCATGGGATTATAAGAAACAACCAATTGTGGCATTGTCTACAACAGAGGTAGAATATGTGGCAGCTACAACAGCAGCATGTCAAGCAGTTTGGATGAGAAGAATGTTGAAGAGTTTGTGTCAAGAACATGTAAAAGGTAGAGTGATATATTGTGACAATAGCTTAGCTATAGGATTGTCAAAGAAATCTGTGTTTCATAAAATAACTAAACAAATATATGCCAAGTTTCACTACATGAGGGAGCTAGTGAACAATAGAGAAATTGTTTTACAACATTGTTTGTAGAATAAGTAATTTACGAGACATTAAATAAGCCATTGGAGTGTCACACCTCCCATTTTACAAAAAAAAAAAAAATCTGTTTGGTTGCATCGTTTCCAGTTAATGCTACTGAGGCATTCTGTCATTACGTTGCAGGTTTACACAATCATTACGTTGTCAGCTTACACAATCATCACTTTTCAATTGCTATTCATATCCCCACTCTATCTTACCATATTGCAATTTACTTGATTTGTAATAATTATAATTATATCAAACATAACCTAATGTCTTTATTTTGTCACCCCCCTTCCATATTCAATCTTCGTTTTATATCATAAACCTTTGGACTCTAAATCAATTTATATAGAGGGGGATTCGATTGGGTCTACATGAATTCCATGTTAATAGAGTTCCATGGACATACGAAAATCCATGCACTCATTTGCTCTTACCCATGGTTAATAAAAATCTAACCTTGGCGGGATTCGACTTACCAACTATGCGAGTCTGGCATTCGTCCTTCATTCTTATTTCTGTCTTATCACCATTTATGTGAATTTGGGCGTATTTAATTGAACTCCATGTAATTACCAAGTTAGAATTATGTGTAATGAAATTTGGAATGGCGACGTCCATCTGTCCTCCACGCTGAGCTTCCATAAGGTTTTAACTCTCGTCGTGAGGGTTATAGATGGTCTCGCTCCATTTGTGATCACGTGGTGTTGGTTCCACGTAATACTGGATTCGTTCCCCAACTTACTTCGTTCCCAAAGCGATTTTTTCCACGGCATGGCCAGATCGATCTTCATTTATTTCACTGCTTGTCATATTAAATTTTGAACAGAGAGTGTATGTAACACCTCTAGTTTAAGAAATTTTTTTTTTTTTCTTTCCCTATATACGGGGTTTCGTTTACCTGGTTGTGTATAAAACATCTATATCTATAGATGTCCTATCCCTTGACCCTAATTTTGAATTCATATAGATATATGCCACATATATTTACACTATATATAAAATTCATATATATATATAAAGTACACCCTGTGATATATTATGTGATCCACACCTTTATAAAACACATATGTGTCTCTACCATTTTTCACTAGGACGTGAAGGTGCACACATATCTATATATATTTTTAAAACCTCTATATACATTCATTTCTTATACCATCTATTTCACTTATAGGTCAATACATATACCGATATACAATTATATCCACCACTTATATATAACAAATATCATATGTATAAATGTATATATACCACATCTATATTTTTCTTTGGATATCATGATCTTTAAATGTGCATACCCAATTCTTAAACCATATATACATATACCCAATATGTATACATTTACCTTCTTCACACTATTGGAGTGCGCGCGCTCCTATATATTAAACCCTGCATACCTTTTCTATACACCACGCATATTTCTATATGCATATTTCTATCCTTTGGAAACCGACTACATCTTTCCATGCGGCATTTAGACTTAGGTTAGTTTTAATGGGGAATAAAGTGAATCCTCCATCGGCCTGTAATACATAGTGACTAATCAATGTAACGCCATATATATACACGCGTGGGCGGCGGTTGTATGGTTCCGTTCACCTCTGCAGTATGGATGTATGTAGTTTGGAACCTTTCCGTAATTCGAATCTAATCTTAATCGTCGTTTGTGTGTGGGTATACCCGATCCATTTAGTTTCGGGTTGGCCGCGAGCGTGGGTTCAACCCTATGGTTACCCCGACTACGATCACCTCGCGACGGTTAGCACCATATTTGTTTACGATTTGAAGCGCACCCCCACGCGTCGTGATCCCATTCGCAGAGTACTCCACACTCGTACCGGGTATGGATTACATGAACCGCCTAAACACAGGGTTCTATTCAGCTAGTTGACGTGTGAGATGGGTTAAGATATTTCGCTGGTTTTTTTCGTGTGCAGTAGCAACATCTCGAATTGTGAGAAGAAGGTAACCCGCCAGCAAGAACTCGACGGGTAGAATTCAACTGTCAGTTCAGCTGGTGCGAGTACAGGGTTTACTGAGCGTTGCATCTGGCAGTTGTTCGATCTAGGTTTAATTCTGAACCTACGTGCCTACGATGCGTTAATTGCGCTGCGCCCCTTAACACCACTTGGTACCCTCTGGCCGACGTGCCGCGTTGGCTCAATCCACCTCGGAATTTCTGAAGTTTTTCGGCCAGATGAATTTAGGGTTTCCAGTGTGCTTTTAACCTGAGACACTTAGGTCGATCTATTTACCAGTTCCTATCTGTCTTAATATTTCCCTCTTTCGGAGATTATGCTTGTCTCCCCTCAGCCCCTTCAGCTTAGTTGCGAGGGAAATCCTGTACAGGGAGGTTGAAGGTTTGGTATCGCTTATTCCCTTTGTCTTATATTTTCTTACTCCTGTATATCCTTACTTCGTTTATTTTTGGACGATACAGTATCTAATCATTTATTGTTTGTTGCGCAGAGAGGGCAGGAGATCAGCATCTCCGTCTGTTCACTGAGCAGAGATTTACCCTGTCCTCCTTGGCGCATTTCCATATTTATTCTATTCTTACCCCAGATCTACAAATTTCGTTCGGAAGTACCCTAGACGTGAAACTTGTGAATGTTTTGGTTCCTGGGGTTGTTGTTCCTGCGTTTAATACGTATCACATATGACTAACATTTGCAGGCAATTCCGATGTCTCCCGTTCGAGTGCGGGATCACCCAGATTCGCCGGTCGATACCCAGCGAGCGTTAAAACCCTCGCACCCGGGTATGTTTTCACATTTGGATGCGGTTACGGTCAGCCCGACGCCGGGGTGGAAACGTTATTCGCAACCAAAGGTATGCCAGAGTCAAATGTGTTCTTCCGCGTCAGTTTCTACTACGTCAATAGCTTCTTTATCGATTTACTAGTGGTATTATTACTGGATAATACGAAGAATGGTTACCGTCAGGTTATACTGGTCGTTCAAGTTCCACACTTGTAAATCTTATTGTTTTTATGCTGATAGAATACCTCCCCAGCGTGGGTCACACTGCCCCGGGAGTTTTAACATAATACCTGTGACATGTAAAACTTTGTTGAAGTTGTTCACAGGCAACTCATACACAGCAAGGAATGTTGTTGTCGGCCATTGCTTTGGACGCATTAGTTCACTGGTTGGTCGCGGTTCATCTAATGTTTAACAGGCTCGACAATGCCGCGGCCTTGTTTATGGTGGTTTGACAGAAGACTTTGGTTTGGTTGACTTACTTTCTGCGTCGTTATCATAATTCTAAGTAGACCATAACACAATAACCCTATATGATTTGCATAATAATCTTTTCATTTAACACTTTCCTCTGGACCTGCTAGTAACATAAGTGGTTATATTATCTCTCGGTATATTTTTTTTTTGTTTTACTCACATATATAGATTGCAAGAAATAATGAAATGAGTTATCATTAGTTCTCGATATGAATATGAACTGTGGAAACGAGATACTTGATTTAACGCTCGGCATTTATATAGTTGGTTTTGTGATACCTACCCGCCTTAGTTTACTTTGCTGTACGTTCGTTCCAATTAGCTATATAGATGATTTATATGTTTCATTGATACTTTTTGATGTACCCTTTTTGACATATATATTCTCATATATATATACCTTTCGCACTTATTCTCCTTCTTACATATATCGTTTAGATATAGGATTTGCATTTATCTCGTCCTTGGAACATATAAAAATTCATATATATATCTATGGCTCATTTGAAATTTAGATTAACAAGAATGAAATTGTGTAGCGCTCGAACTTGTTAATATATATACCACGCGTTTTAAATGCATATATATATATATATATATATATATATATATATATATATATATATAATTAGTCGAAAGTTCAATTGATGTGATACATTAAGCATAGATTAACTTTATGGCCCAAATGTTTATTTCAAGGGTTAGAGATGAAGTTATAATACCAAATATTCTATCATTGTTATGGGTACTATCACCCTTCTATAGTGTAGATTTCCTTGGTGGTTTAATAACAATGCAAGATACACACTCTAGAGTCCTTACTCTGAAATGCTAATTTTCTTTCGAGGTATACTTATGTGTATTCAATAGTGCTGGACTAGAGGACGGAAATTATAAATTAAGCCCTTTGCTGTAATAATTGTTTTCCAAGAGTAAGGATAGATTTGAAAATGCAATATATACACTCATGACTTATCAACATCATATAGAGTAAAATTATTATTTTTCTAGCACCATTTCAAAGATCATATACTAGCATCTCACTTTCTTCTTTTTAGATTGTTCTGTACTTTAGTTTTCTACTATAATATTTCTCATATACCCCATAAGCAAAAAATATCATTTTTTTGTGTTTTTAAGACAACAAAAATTAATCATACGTAGAGGCTAAGTAGCAGTTTAAACCGACCTTGGTTTAGAGGTTTTGGAGTTTTCTACTCTATGGGTGCGGTCTACAACTAAACGAGAATGCGGAAGGTGAATACCATGGGATGGATACATTTAAATGTAATATAACATCAATCCTACCATTTCTTTTAAGTTTTACATGTAGCTAATTCATACCATAATACATCAAAATGAACAATAATTTCAGAACATACCACAATCTGCAATGACCAACCTCCCAACCTTAGAGTCCTCTTTGTCTCCCAGGACTCACCCCCGAGCAGAGATCACCTCCTAGAACAGATCCACCTCTGATCTGCCTAGGAGTAGCTTATTTAAGCTCATATTTCCCCAAAGCATGTTTCTAATTCTGCGTCCAGAATAGCAGGATGCTTTCTTTCCTGTTTAGCCTAGGCTTCCCATTTTGGGACTCTTTAAAGCTGCTTTAAGCTTTTCCTCAGCTTTTCCAGCTTTTTCTCACCTCTTCCCAACTACTCCTCTTCATTGGGGAAATTTAGATTCCTCCTCAAATCTAAATTAATTTCTTTCAAGGATTTTTTTTGAAAGATTTTTGGGGATTTGTTGCCTTATCCATCCTCATGGATTTGGCAAGTGATCTCTAATTCTCTTTTTGGTCAAAATGCATAATCATTTTACTTATTTCCTCAAATAAAATATGCAAATACATTCACACCATACTCATCCCTTGGGGTCCATCCCCTTAGGATTAGTGTTCAAATGTCTAACTTTAAAAATTCAACACACAAATTGGTGGTGTTACATATTCCCCCTCTGAAAATAAACACCGTCCTCGGTGTTATTATTCGACTACTAGAGTTCATTTAAACATAAATGGATATTTCTACATCATTTCAGCTTCCCTTTCCCAGGTGGCTTCTTCAGCAGTAAAGTGCTTCCACTGCACTTTGACTCTAGCCACTGTTCAGTTTCTTAATTCAATTTCTTCCCGCTCCAATATTTGAAGCGGTTCTGGCAGAAACTCTCCTTATGGTTCCACCTGTACAACATTCCAATCAACTATGTGAGAAGCATCATGTACATATATTTTTAATAATGAAATATGAAACACATCATGCACTCTAACATGGGGTGGTGAGGCCAGCTTGTAAGCCACTGGTCCCACCCTTTCTGAAATTTCAAAAGGCCCACAATATCTAGGTGCAAGTTTTGCACAACTTCCAGCATAAAGTGTGCTCTTTTTGGGTTTGATTCGTAAATACACATGATCCCCCACTTTGAATTCTCGGTGCACTCTTTTCTTATCAGCATAGCTTTTCTGGCGATCTTGTGCTGTCTTGATATTTCTTTGTATCTGTTTGACAATTCTCTCCATCTCCTGTAATGCATCTGGTCCCAACACCAGTTTATCCTCTGGTTGACTCCAGCTCAAGGGGGTACGGCACTTTCTCCCATAGAGTGCCTCAAACAGACTCATCTTAATAGAAGACTGATAGCTGTTATTATAGGCAAATTCAGCTAAATGCAAATATTCCTCCCACTTTGATGGTCTATCCATCACATACATTCTCAACATATCCTCTAAAATTTGATTCGTTCTTTCCGTTTGCCCGTCAGTTTGAGGGTGATAGGCGGTACTAAAATTCAGTTTAGTACCCATCCCTCCAAACAATCCCTTCCAAAATGCTGCTATAAACTTAGCATCTCGATCTGAAACAATTACTTTGGGAACTCCATGAAGCCTTACTATCTCCTTCAGGAACACATTTGCTACTTGAGCTGTTCCGAAAGTAGATTTCACTGGTATAAAGTGAGCAGCTTTTGTGAGAGTGTCTACTACTACCATCACGGAATCATGCTGATATTTAGTCTTGGGTAATCCTGTTATAAAATCCATGGAAACTGTGTCCCATTTCCATTTTGCAATTGGCAAAGGATTTAAAAGCCCTGCTGGGTGTTGATGTTCAACTTTAACTAACTGACACTCCATACATCTACTTAAATACTCTGCTACATCTCTTTTCATTCCTGGCCAGAACAACTTCTTCTTCAAGGCTATTAACATCTTTTGGTATCCTGGATGTCCTGCATAGGGCTGTTTGTGATATTCATCTATAATTTCTCTTTTCAATGACTCTATATTTGGAATATACAACCTGTTTTTGTAATAGAGCAGCCCTTTTTGGTTTTTAGTGAAATCAGTTTTATCCCTTGTCTGTAGTCTCACCAATAGTGCTTCATAGTTGGGATCTTGAGTTGCTGCTTTTCCCACCAATTCCTCTACCTCCATATGGGCACTACTCCCCATGCTGTTTAAATTTTGGCAAGCATTTCGAATTAATGCATCAGCAACTTTATTCTCCTTCCCCTTGATATGCTTTATGTCCATATCAAATTCACTTAGAAAAGACAGCCATCTGGCTTGTCTTGCATTCAGGTCAGTTTGGGAGAAAAAATATTTGAGGCTGATATGATCAGTCATCAATGTGAACTTCTTCCCCAAGAGATAATGCCTCCACATTTTTAAAGCATGGATAACAGCTGCAAATTCCAAATCATATGCACTATAATTTTGTTCATGTATTTTTAGTTTCCTAGATTCATAGGCAGTGACTGAATTTTCCTGCAACACGACTCCTCCCAGCCCTTCTCTGCAAGCATCTGTACATACAACAAACTTTTTATCAGGATCAGCAATTTTTAATATAGGGGCTGAAATAAGTTTTTGTTTTAACTGCTCGAAACTGTTTTGACATTTTTCAGTCCACACAAACTTGACACCTTTTCTTTGCAATGAAGTGATGGGATGTGCTATGGCAGAAAATCTCTCCACAAATCTGCGATAATAGCCTGCAATTCCCATAAATGACCTTACTGCTGAGACATCAGTGGGAGCTGGCCATTCTTTAATGGCTTTTATCTTTTCAGGGTCAACTGCCAACCCTTTTTCAGAAATTATATGACCCAAATATTGAATTTTATCTTTATAAAATTCACATTTGCTGAACTTGGCATATAGCTGGTTTTCTTTTAAAGTCTACAACACTATCCTCAGATGTTCCTTATGTTCATCTTCATTTTTAGAATAGACTAAAATATCATCTATGAACACAAGAACAAATTTGTCCAAATACTTATTCAACACACTGTTCATCAGGCACATAAATGTAGCAGGGGCATTCGTCAAACCAAAAGGTAGGACTACAAATTCGTAATGCCCATACCTGGTTCGAAATGTTGTTTTGCTGATGTCTTCTTCTTTAATTGTGAGCTGGTGATATCCAGTCCTTAGGTCTATCTTGGAGAAGACTGAGGCCCCTCTCACTTGATCAAACAGATCATCAATTCTAGGAAGTGGATATCTATTCTTAATAGTCAACTTGTTCAGTTGACGATAATCAATGCACATCCTAAAAGTCCGATCCTTCTTTTTCACAAATAAGACCGGTGCTCCCCATGGAGACACACTTGGTCTAATATATCCTTTATCCAATAATTCTTGCAGTTGCATCTTCAGCTCCATAAGTTCTAGCAGACTCATCCGATAGGGGGCTCGGGAAACTGGTGTAGCTCCGGGCACCAAATCTATGGAAAAATCAATTTCTCTTTTGAGAGGGAGATGAGGAATTTCATCTGGGAAAACTTCTTTAAACTCCCTTACCACCGGTAACTCATTCAACAAATTTTCTTCAGTCCTTTGTTCTACCTCTTCCACATGGACTGCATAAACTTGGTATCCTTTTCTAGCTGTTCTTTTTAATTGTAAGGCTGATATTTGTCTTACTGAAATGGATTTTGGTTTCCCTTTTAGTGTAAAAGGTTTCCCTTCTTCATCCACACAATGCAGGGTTTTATCCCAGCAGTTCATCAGAGCTTTCTTCTTTTCCAGCCAATCCATTCCTATCATCAGATCATAGGATCCTAAGGGCAAGATGTTCAAATTTACTTCTGTTGCAAAGCCATTTAATTGTATTGTTGTTTTCGGCAATTTATGTGTGACTTTTCTCTTAGTTCCAGTGGCCAGCTGTACCAACCATGACTGCTGAAACTTTTCAGGTTTAATTTTACATTTTTCTACAATTCCAGGACTAATGTAACTTAAGGAAGCACCTGGATCAATCAAAACAGTAACAGGTAGGTCAGAAATCTTACCCTCCATTTCCACCATGGTGGCTTGATATTCTGCTTGCCGATTTTCCAAGGCTGCACTGATAGTTGGTATATTTCTGGCTATGTCATTTACTGTTGTTGCCTCTCGCTCTCTGTTGATCATGTGTATATTTCGATGGGGGCAGTCCCTCATCATATGGGGTTCTCCACAGCCCCAACATTTCAAAGGTTCCTTCATTCTGACTGTCCCTTCCTTTTTATTGTTCCCTTCTACTGGTTTTGAAGCCACTTGGGACTGAGCAGTTTGGCTTTCTTTCGGCTTATTGAATTTTTTCCACTGATGATCTCTACCAAAATTTCTTAGATATGTTGGTCTTGGTCTTTTACCTTTGAACTCCCCCTTGTTCAGCCAGCTCTTCCCTTGTTCCGCCTTACCTTTAAACTACTGGTAGCATAATCTGGCTTTTCTAACAGCTTCATCCATTGTTTTTGGGTTGTCAAACTCAATTTTCTCCTTGTACACAGTAGGTAAGCAATTTAAAAACCTCTGCACTTTTGCCTTTTCTTCCCTAATGTAAGGGACATACCTCAGTAAATTAGTAAACTTTGTGACAAACTCATCGATGGTGAGCTGTCCCAGTCTAAGTTCATGAAATTCTTTTGCTTTATCATCATAATAACGTTCATTCAAATAACGACTTTTGAACTTAGTCTGAAAATCTTCCCAAGTAACTGTCTTTTCATCAATGGCATGCACTATTTTTGTCTCTTCCCACCACAGTGTAGCCTTTCCTTGTAGCTGATACAGAGCCAATCTGGCCTTCAGATTGCTCTCATATTCATATACTTGAAAATACTTGATCATGTTCAGCAACCAAGCTTCAGCATCCTCTTCCTTCTCCCCATCATAGGAGGGAGGTTTGATCTTTCTAAATTCTCCTTGCAATTCTCTTTTACATTTATGTTCTTTGTCTAGCGGCCATCATCATCATCAGACTCATCCATCTTTCTCTTTACGGAACCTTGGCCTTCATTGATATTCCCCGGGAAGTTAATTCTACGATGAGCTTTCTGTCATGGTGACAACATGTCATTCTGGCTTCTCAGTTTAGCCAATTCTCGTTGCAGCCTGTGCAACATAGCCATTACCGGGGCATTGGGATCTGGAGTAGCAAACTCATCCCGCAGATCCACATAAATCCATTCTCCTTCAGCCATTTCAACTGTACACACTTACAACACAGATTAGCAAAAGTTTATAAGACTTCAAAAAAAACAACATATGTAATAAGTAGTGAGCACAAAATTGACAGCCCAATTTGTTGTAACTGGTGCTCTGATACCATTTGTAACACCTCTAGTTCAAGATTTTATTTTATTTTATTTTTTTTTCCCTATATCCGGGGTTTCGTTTACCTGGTTGTGTCGAGTAAGGAGTTGACTTTTACCTTTTTCTGGTTAAAGATTTCCTTTACTCACCTAGCATTTCATATCACTTCAGGCTTTCTGGGCATACCTACATAATGCAGGTATATATATATATATATAAAACATCTATATCTATAGATGTCCTATACCTTGACCATAATTTTGAATTCATATAGATATATGCCACCTATATTTACACCATATATAAAATCCATATATATATATAAAGTACACCCTTTGATACATTATATGACCCACATCCTTATAAAACACATATGTGTCTCTACCATTTTTCACTAGGACGTGAAGGCAAACATATATATAACACTTCTCTATATATATATTTTAAAAACCTCTATATACCTTCATTCCTTATACCCTCTATTTCACATATAGGGCCATACATATACCGATATACAATTTTATCAACCACTTATATATAACAAATATTATATGTATAAGTATCTATATACCACATCTATATTTTCTTTGGATAACATGGTCTTTGTATGCGCATACCCAATTCTTAAACCATATATACATATACCCAATATGTATACATTTACCATGTTAACACAATTGGAGTGCGCGCGCTCGTATATATTAAACCCTGCACTACTTTTCCTATACACTACGCATATCTCTACATGCATATTTCTATCCTTTGGAAAACCAATACATCCCTCCAGGCGGCATTTAGACTTAGGTCAGTTTTAATGGGGAATAAAATGAATCATCCATTGGCCTGTAATACATAGTGAATAATCAATATAACGCCATATATATATACACGCGTAGATTGACGGTTGTATGGTTTCAGCGTTCACATCTCTGATATGTATGCATGTAGTTTGGAACCTTCGTAACCCGGGTCTAACCCTAATGGTCGTTTGTGTGTACAGGTATACCCGCTCCATTTGGTTTTCGGATTGGCCGCGGCATGGGTGTAATCCTATGAATCCTGGACTCCGTTCACCTCGCGACAGATCAGCACTATATTTGTTTCTGATTTGAAATTGGCCCACACACGCGTCGTGATCCCATACGCAGAGTACTCCATACTCGTACCGGGTATGGATTGCATGAATCGCCTAACACAGGGTCTGGTTCAGCTAGTTGACGCGTGAGTTGGGTTAAGATATTGCGCGGGTTCTTTTTTCGTGCAGGAGCAGCGTCTCGACTTGTGAGAGCGACGGCTTACATCTCACCTGGTCCAGCAAGAACTCGACGGGTGGATTTCCTCTGTCAATTCAGCTGGTGCGAGTACGGAGGTACCGAGCACTGCCTCTGGCAGTTGTTCGATCTAGGTCTAATTCTGCACCTATGTGCCTACGAGGCCTTAATTCCTCTGCGCTCCTTAACACCACTTGGTACCCGCTGGCCGACTTGCCTCGTTGGCTCAATCCCCCTCGGGATTTTCTGAAGTTTTTCGGCCAGATGAATTTAGGGTTTCCAGTGTGCTTTTAACCAGCGACGCTTAGGTCGATCTATTTACCAGTTCCTATCTGTCTTAATTTTTTTTCCTCTTTCGGAGATTATACTTGTCTCCTTTCGGCCCCTTCAGCTAAGCTGCGAGGGAAATCCTGTACAGGGAGGTTTAAGATGTGGTTTCCCTTACCCCCCCTTGTATTATATTTTCTTACTCCTGTATATCCTCACTTCGTTTCTTTTGGAACGATACAGTATCTAATCATCTATTGTTTATTGTGCAGAAAGGGCATGAGAACAGCGTCTCCGTCTGTTCGCAGGAGCAGAGATCTACCCTGTCCTCCTTGGCGCATTTTCATCGTTGTTCTATTCTTACCACAGTTCTGCAATTTCATTCGGAAGTACCCTAGACGTGAAACTTGTGAATGGTTTGGTTCCTAGAGTGTTGTTCCTGCGGTTAATACGTATCCCGTGTGACTAACATTTGCAGGCATTTTCGACACCCGATTCGCCGGTCAATTCACATCCAGCGTTCAAAACCCTCGCACCTTGCATGTTTTCCCATTTGGATGCGGTTACAGTCAGCACAACGCCGGGGTGGAAACGTTACCCACAACCAAAGGTATGTGAGAGTCAAACGTGTTCTGAAGCATCAATTTCTACTATGTCAATAGTTTCTTTTTTTGATTTATGGGTGGTATTATTACTGGATAACACAAAGAAAGGTTACCGTCAGGTTATACTGGTCGTTCAAGTTCCACAATTTTAAATCTTATTGTTTTTATGCTGATAGAATACCTCCCCAGCGTGGGTCACACTGCCCCGGGAGTTTTACATAATACCTGTGACATGTACAACTTTGTTGAAGTCGTTTACAGGAAGCTCGTACACAGCAAGGAGTGCGGTTGGCGGCCATTGCTTTGGACGCATTAGGTCACTGTTTGATCTCGGTTCATATAATGTTTAACAGGCTCGTCAATGTCACGGCCTTGTTTATGGTGGTTTTGACAGAAGACTTTCGTTTGATTGACTTACTTTCTGCGTCGTGATAATAAATCTAATTAGACCATAGCACAATAAGGCCCTATATGATTTGCATAACAATCTTTTCATTTAACACTTTCCTCTGAACTTGCTATTAACCTAAGCGGTATATTATCTCTCGGTATTTTTTTGTTTTACTCACATATATAAATATTGCAAGAAATAATGAAACGAATTATCATTAGTTCTCGGCATGAATATTAACTGTGGAAACGATATACTTGGTTAGCGCTCGGCATTTATATAGTTGGTTTTGTGATACCTACCCGCCTTAGTCTGCCTTGCTGTTCGTTCGTCCCGTTAGCTATAGAGATTATCTATATGTTTCATTGCTACTTTTTTTTTTTTTTTTGATGTATCTTTTTTGACATATATATTCATATATATATATACCTTTCGCACTTGGTTTCCTTATTACGTATATCGTTTAGATATAGGATTTGCATTTACTTCGTCCTTGGGACATATAAAATTCATATCTATATCTATGGCTCATTTGTAATTGAGGTTAGCAAGAATGAAGTTGTGTAGTGCTCGAACTTGTTAATATATATACCAAGTGTTTTAAATGTATGTATATATAAGTAGTCGAAAGTTCAATTGATGTGATACATTAAGCATAGATCCACTCTATTGCCCTAATGTTTATTACAAGGGTTAGAGATGAAGTTATAAAAAAATATTCTATCATTGTTATGGATGCTATAACCCTTCTATAGTGTAGATTTCCTTTGTGGTTTAATAAGAATTCAAGATACACGCTCTAGAGTCCTTACTTTTAAATTATATTTTCCTTTTTGAGGCACCCCTATATTTATTCAATAGTGCTTGACTAGAGGACAGTAATTATAAATTAAGTCCTTTGCTGTAATATTTGTTTTCCAGGAGTAAGGATAGATTTGAAAATTCAATATATACACTCATGACTGTTATCACAATCATATAGAGTAAGTTATTATTTTTTTTTGTTCTAGCACAATTCCGAAGATCATATACTAACCTCTCACTTTCTTCTTTTTAGATTGGTACCATGTAACTTTAGTTCTGCTATAATGTTTCTCTAGCATACACATAAGCATATAATATCATTTTTGTGTCTACAGGGAACACAACAAAAAATAATCATCTATAGAGACTAAGTAACTTCAGATTTAAACCGACCTTGGTTTAGAGTTTCTGGAGTTTCTACTCTATAGATTTCTGGTCTACAACTAAACAGAATCTGGAAGGTGAATGCCTTAGGATGGATTCTGTTAAATGTAGTACTAACATCAATCCTACAATTTCTTTTAAGTTTTATATGTAGCTAATTCATACCATAATACATCAAAATGGGCAATAATTTCAGAACATACCACAATCTTCAAAATGACCAACCTCCCAACCTTAGAGTCCTCTTTGTCTCCCAGGACTCACCCCCGAGCAGAGATCACCTCCTAGACAGATCAACCCCTGATCTGCCTAGGAGTAGCTTATTTAAGCTCATATTTCCCCAAAGCATGTTTCTAATTCTGCGTCCAGAATAGCAGGATGCTTTCTTTCCTGTTTAGCCTAGGCTTCCCATTTTGGGACTCTTTAAAGCTGCTTTAAGCTTTTCCTCAGCTTTTCCATCTTTTTCTCACCTCTTCCCAACTACTCCTCTTCATTGGGGAAATTTAGATTCCTCCTCAAATCTAAATTAATTTCTTTCAAGGATTTTTGAAAGATTTTTGGGGATTTGTTGCCTTATCCATCCTCATGGATTTGGCAAGTGATCTCAAATTCTCATCTTGGTCAAAATGCACAGTCATTTTATTTATTTCCTCAAATAAAATATGCAAATACATTCACACCATACTCATCCCTTGGGGTCCACCCCCTTTAGGATTAAAGTTCAATGTCTAACTTTAAAAATTCAACACACAAATTGGGGGTATTACAAATTTGCTTAAATTGATAGTTAATTATGAGCTGGGAATAACCAATGATTTGTAACTTTGTTACATGTTTTTGGGATTAAATAAAAACTAGTCTGCGCAAGGTTATGAATATGGTTTTGAGGCTTCTCTCGTTATCATTCATTGCAAAAGTTTCCAGATTATCCAGAAACCATAAGCCTAAAAACCATAATTATTTCCCTGCACGGAGGGGAGTCTTGGGAAGATATTTGTTATCTAGAAAAATCTAGATATTTTAACCTTAACCTGTGCATCCTTCTTTCACTCTTCATTCTCATCTTGTCCTGAAGATGGATCCCTATTGGGATTCGAAACGTTGACCAATGTTTTTCGATACTGTGGATAATACATAAACTATTGCAATGAATGATAACCACAGAAGCCTAAAAACCACAATTATTTCCCTACACGGAGGGGAGTCTTGGGAGGATATTTTTTATCTAGAAAAATCTTGAATTAAGATAGGAAGAAGGGTCGCAGACCTCCATTTTAACCTTAATGTGTGTGTCCCTCTTTCGCTCTCCATTCTCATCTTATCTTGAAGATGGATCCCCGTTGGAATTCGAAACGTCGACCAATGTTTTTTGATTCTGTGGATAATTTCAAAACTGTTGCAATGACTGATAACCATAGAAGCCTAAAAACTATAATTATTTCCCTGCACGAAGGGGAGTCTTGGGAAGATATTTGTTATCTGGAAAAATCTTGAATTAAGATTGAAATAAGGGCTGCAAACCTCCATTTTAACCTTAACCTATGTGTCCTTCTTTCACTCTTCATTCTCATCTTGTCCTGAAGATGGATCGTCGTTGGGATTTGAAATGTCGACCAATGTTTTTCGATACTGTGGATAATCCGGAAACTGTTGCAATGAATGATAACCACAAAAGCCTGAAAACCATAATTATTTCTCTTCACGGAGGGGAGTCTTGGGAAGATATTTGTTATCTGGAAAAATCTCGAATTAAGATTGAAAGAAGTGTCATAGACCTCCATTTTAACCTTAACGTGTGCGTCCTTATTTCACTCTTCATTATAATCTTGTCCTGAAGATGGATCCTGTTAGGATTCAAAACGTCGATCAATGTTTTTCGATACTGTGGATAATCCAAAAAATGTTGAAATGAATGATAACCACAGAAGCCTAAAAACCATAATTATTTCTTTGCATGGAGGGGAGTCTTGGTAAGATATGTTTTATCTGGAAAAATATCGAATTAAGATTGAAGGAAGGGTTGCAAACCTCCATTTTAACCTTAACCTGTGCGTCCTTCTTTCACTCTTAATTCTAATATTGTCCTGAAGATGGATCCCCATTGGGATTCGAAACGTCGACCAATGTTTTTTGATACTGTGGATAATCCAGAATCTGTTGCAATGAATGATAACCATAGAATCCTAAAAACCATAATTATTTCCCTGCACGGAGGGGAGTCTTGGGAAAATATTTGTTATCTGGAAAAATCTTGAATTAAGATTGAAAGAAGGGATGGAGACCTCCATTTTAACCTTAACCTATGTGTCCTTCTTTCACTCTTCATTCTCATCTTGTCCTGAAGATGGATCCCCGTTGGGATTCGAAACATCGACCAATGTTTTTCGATACTGTGGAAAATCTAGAAACTGTTGCAATGAATGATAACCACATAATCATTAAAAAAATAATTATTTCCCTGCACGATGGGGATTCTTGGGAATATATTTTTTATGTGGAAAAATATTGAATTAAGGTTGAAAGAAGGGCCACAGACCCCTATTTTAACCTTAACCTGTGCATCCTTATTTCACTCTTCATTTTCATCTTGTCCTGAAGATGGATCCCCGTTGGGATTCGAAATGTCGACCAATGTTTTTCAATATTGTGGATAATATGGAATCTATTGCAATGAATGATAACCACAGAAGTATAAAAACCATAATTATTTCCTTGCACGGAGGGGAGTCCTAGGAAGATATTTGTTATCCAGAAAAATATCGAATTAAGATTGAAAGAAGGGCCACACACCTCCATTTTAACCTTAACCTGTGCGTCCTTCTTTCACTCTTCATTCTCATCTTGTCTTGAAGATGGATCCCCATTGGGATTCAAAACATCAACCAATGTTTTTTGATATTCTTGATAATCCGGAAACTATTGCAATGAATGATAAACACATAATCCTAAAAACCATAATTATTTCCCTGCATGGAGTGGAGTCTTGGGAAGATATTTGTTATTTGGAAAAATATCAAATTAATATTGAAAGAAGAGCTGTAGACCTCCATTTTAACCTTAACCTATGCGTCCTTATTTCACTCTTCATTCTCATCTTGTCCGGAAGACTAATGTTTTTCGATACTGTGGATAATCTGGAAACTATTGCAATCAAGGTTATGAATATTTGATCCCCATCCTCGGAAATATCTAACATGATTTTTTAGAGAGAAGCATAACTGTAGTGTCATTTTTTTTTTGCGGGGGGGGGGGAGGGGTGGGTGTCGTTATGAGGCATTATAAAAATATCCCCATTAAATTCATTTATTGTTTTGAGGTTGAAAATTACTGTGAGGTAGATTGGTTTAGGTATTATTTTTGTATTATTTACATAATTCTGTGATGAGACACATAAATATCACTATGGGAATGTGATTTAATTGAAAATTATTTTCTTTCCTTGCCCACCAAATAGTATGAACCAAAATACAGAGAAATGATACAAATTTCCTATTTGACCTATTCTTGATCCATGAAATGAAGTTTTCTTCCAGGCTAGAATTCTTCCAAATGAAGGACAAACCAATTTATGTAATGAAATTTCCACATATCTATGCAATATATTTATAAAATATAAAAATATGTGGAATATTTTTGCTACAAGTTTTGCATAATGAGAAATGACTCGGCCCAACCCATCCACACACTATGCTAACATCCCAATTAAGGAGTTTATTGTTCAATGCTATCCATATAGTAAATTTTCCATAGAGGTGACCATCACCATTTTTGTTCACCAATGAAAGAAAAATCAATAAAAAAAACATATACCAACTTAGTAGAAAATTCCCCGTTATGTGGGTTCTTTGGCCATATTAAATCATCTTCCATGTCCTCTTTTAGATGGATAAAATTTTGGGTCAAAACGGATATATATGAGCACCATTGTTTCTAGTTGGTGACTAACACACATATTTTTTGTGGAAATGTAGCCTTTGCAGCCGTGGGCTTGAGGTAATGTTACTTTACATTTGATAGAAGAAAAAACCTACATTATGTAAAACTTGAATGAGTGCATTTGATAGAAAATAATTTTATCTTTCCCTTGACCATGACTTGAGGCCAATTTTAATTTTTATTCCCATTGTGCCAAACTGTGCAGTTCCTAATGAGGAGGAAATCATTAAGAAAGTTCCTCCATGCAATGGATCATTTTTTTCAAACCAGGAGGTAACTCCTCAAAATCAGAATGTGTATTAGCTAAAGAATGCACATGGATTTATACATGGAGGTGAGGCTATTGGGATTCATCTCCCAATGACTTTTGGCATTCCTTATTTCCTAATATTAATTAATATACAATATTAAATATGCACACCCATCCATAGGATTAGGTGTCAACATTCCCCCGTTTAATCCGAAGGGATGTTGGTGAGTCCAAGCATCGATCTGAACTTTTCAAAATTTTCTCTTCCAAGTTCTTTGGTGAAGATGTCAGCAGTTTGCTCATTTGTGGAACAATGATGTAGATGGATGGTTTTGGCCTGAACATGATGTCGAATTAGATGGTACTTTGTATTGATGTGCTTTGTTCGATCATGGAACTTTGGGTTCTTGGCCAACTTTATTGCAGAAGTGTTTTCGATCATGAGTGGTGTGGAATACATTTGTTTCATCTGCAAATCTTCCAGGATTTTTCGGAGCCACACAATTTCCTTTGTTGCTTCAGCTGCTGCCACATATTCTTCCTCGGTCGTGGAATCTGCTGGAACTGACTGTTTGCGTGATCTCCATGAGACAGCTCCTGATCCAAGACTCATGGTGTAACCTGTAGTAGACACCCCTGTTTCTTTGTCGCCATCAAAGTCTGAATCGGAGTATCCGATCAAGTTGAAGTCGCCTACCTGTGTATATTTGATTCCAAAGTCTTGAGTCCCCTTCAAGTACCTTAACACTCTTTTCGCAGCAGACCAATGTCCTTCACAAGGTTTTTGCATGAACCTTGAGAGGATTCCAACAGCAAATGAAATGTCAGGTCTGGTGGTGGTCAAGTAGATAAGACTTCCTACAAGCTGTCTATACTTAGTTGCATCCTCAAATTCCTTCCCTTCAATAGATGTGAGCTTCAAGTTTTGTTCCATTGGAGTGGTTAAGGGATTACAGTTATCCATGCCAAATTTGTTCAAGAGATCTCCAATGTACTTCTTTTGAGAAATAAATATGAATTTTGGATGTTGAATTACTTCAATACCCAAATAGTAATGAACATGACCCAAATCAGTCATTTCAAAACCTTTCTTCAACTCTTTCTTCATGGATGCAATATAGCTCTCATTGTTTCCTGTTATCAAAAGATCATCTACATATACCACAAGATATAAAACTGTTTTTCCAACTTTCTTAAAAAACAAATTTGCATCATCAAGATAAAAATGTTTGAAGTCAAGTTTCAGAAGATGCTCGGTCAATTTCTCATACTAGGCTCGTGGTGCTTGCTTGAGGCCATACAAGGATTTTACAAGTTTGCAAACTTTGTGTTCTTGACCCTTTATAATAAATCCTTCTGGCTGGGACATATAAAATTTCTCCTTTAGATCTCCATTCAAGAAGGTTGTTTTTACATCCATCTGATGGACTTTCCATCCATTCTGAGCTGCTAAGGCAAAGAGAGTCCGGATGGTGGTCCATTTTGCTGTGGGAGCAAAAGTTTCTTCATAATCGACTCCTTCTTTTTGTGCAAAACCTTTTGCCACAAGCCTGGCCTTGTGCTTGTCAAGTGAGCCATTTTCTTTGTACTTGTTCTTGTAGACCCACTTACAGCCAATTGGTTTGGTTCCCAAAGGCGGATCAACCAACTTCAAAGTGCCATTCTTTATCAAGGCATCATACTCCTTCTGCATCGCTTCTTTCCATTCATCATGAGAAGCAACTTCTTTGAAGGAAGTTGGTTCATGATCTGTAGACAAACTAAATTCATAGTTATAAGCAATATCCATATCAACAGGGTAATCAGAATTATCTACATCACCTTCGCTTTGTTGAGTAGAACTTCTTGTTCCTGTTTTTCCAACCTCATCAGGATGAACATCCTCCAGTGTCTTTGTTAGCCATTTAGGAGGACCTTTCTGAGATGGCCCAGGTTGGTCATTTGACTGAGTTGGGATTGATTCAAGATTCAATCTCCCAATTCTGTCGATCACATCATCCAATGTGTCATCCGTGGTTGTTTCTTCATGTGGGGGAGAGAGTGCTTCAGGACATGATTCCACAGTTTGATTCAATATCAGAATCCCCCTTCAAGATGTGGAATCACATTATCAAATTCTTGGAAGGACTTTGCATGTGTGAATCTATCCAGGTGATCAAGTTGCCGCTCAACAGCCTTGTCACTCTTGGAAGATTCAAGAAATATGACATCTCTTGCTATCACAAACTTCTTATTTGCTTCATCATAGAGACGATATCCTTTGGAGGTATTAGAGTACCCCAAGAAGATACATTTTCTGCTTCTAGCACCAATTTTGTTCCTTTGACCCTTGGGTATCAAGGCATAACAGGTGGACCCAAAGACCCTGAAATGCTTTACCGAAGGAATGTGGCCATGCCACATTTCAAAAGGAGTTTTGTTTCTAATTGAACTTGAAGGACACCTATTCTTTATGTAAACAGCACATAGAACCGCATCAGCCCAAAACATCAATTTTACATTCTTGAAAAATAACATGGAGCGGACCATATTTAAAATAGTTCTATTCATTCTTTCAGCTACACCATTCTGTTGTGGATTATATGGCACAGTTGTTTGATGTTTGATTCCATGTTGACAAAGATAATTTTCAAATTCGTTTGAAGTGTATTATTTTCCATTATCAGTACGTAGAGAGCCAATATGTGTTTGTGCATCATTTTCAATCCATGCATGAAAATTCTTGAAAGTTTGAAAAGCATCAGACTTATTCTTCAGTAAGTAAATCCAACACATTCTGGTGTATTCATCAATAAATGTCATCATGTATTTTTTTCCATTTGCAGAAGCAATAGGCATAGGGCCACATAAATCTGAATGAACAAGTTCAAGTTTTCTATGTGCTCTGGAGTGTGAATCATGAAATGGCTATTTGCTATGCTTTCCTAGAATACAAGCATCACATTCCTTAGGTTTTCTAGGAATTGTAGGCAGTCCATCAACACCATTTTTCTTCAACAAACGAAGGTTGTCATAGTTCAAGTGTCCAAATCTAGCATGCCATAAAAGACTTGATGGAAATGTACCTTCATCATGATGTGAACTGAATGCAAAGTTTTGAGCATGAGCAGATGAACCTTTCAGCTTCAAGAGTCTCCCTTCTTCTATTCCCTCCATGACAAGTGAGTGATATGATGCTCTTATGAACTCTGCCTTGCCATCAAACAAGTGAATTGAGTGTCCTTGCTGTCGGATTTCGATCAGGGACAACAAGTTTCTCTTCAACTCCGGGAGGTATAGAACCTCATGTAGGATATGATCTGGAAGACCAGGCAGTTTAAGCCTGACTGTGCTAAGCCCTGATGGCTTGAGTTTGGATTTATCTGCGAAATATACTGCTCCATCAACTTTGTCAGTGAATTCTTCAAAAAAAAAATTTCTAAATGTCATGTGACATGTTGCTCCTGAATCTAGCAACCAATCATCTCTCCATGAAGTAAATGAAACATCAAATAGGTTTTCAGTTACTCCATTGTTACAATGTGCTAGAACATAGTGAGTGGATTCAGGTGCTTTACCTTTGTCTTTGTCATTAGTTTTACCTTTGTCTTGATTTCTTTGCTGGTCAATTTTATCCCATGGTGTCCTGCATTTGGATGCATCATGTCCATCTCTATTGCAACGTGTGCAATGAAGATTGGATTTGTCAGCTTGTCTGCCCCCCCTTTCTATGAAGTTTCTTCTTCCTCTTCCTCTTCTGCCACCTCTTCCTCTGGATGAATCTGGAGCATGAATCTTTTCTCTATGTGCCAAGTATGCATCCTCTTCGGAAGATGAAGGGACTTTCATCTTCCCAAAAGCTTTCTCTCTTTCTGCAAAATTTTTCTCAAGTTTATCAAAGGTGATATGCTCAAAGTTTCCACTTGCTTGCAAATACTCAAGATAATGTGAGTAAGTCGGATATAATGCCTTAACATATGCTATGAGAGATATGTCCATTTTTACACCAGTGTTTTCAATGTCATGCATTATAGATCTTACTTCTGAAGCTAAAGCAAGGGGATCATCATTCTTCATTTCAAGACTGAACAGCTTAATCATTAATTGAACATTTTCTAATTCTGAATGTGAGTCATAAAGTTCTTTTAGCTTCTTCAAGGCTTCATAGGCATTTGAGAATGATGAAATATGGCGACTCACCTCTTCACTTACGGAGGCTGCAATCAAGGCATAGGCTTTGCAGTTCTTATTTTCCCAAATGGCAAGCTCTTTGTCTGAAGTGGGCTTTGCTGGTGGGTTTTCTTCTTGTCCTTCACAGATTCCTTTCCACAGCTCATTAAAAATGAGTGTGTGTTTAATCTTCCGAGACCATTCAAGATAGTTCTCTTTGCCGGAGAGAACCACCCCAACAATTGAGATGAGAGAATGCATTAGATTGCTGGAAAAAAAATCTTCTGAAGAGGAAAAATTTCTGCTATAAAAAATTTCAACTCTTGAAATCTTTCAATTAAAGGGGCAAAAACTCTTGTTGGAAAAATACTCTGAGTTTAAAAAAACTCTTTCTAAAGACTGAATTTAAAAAACAAAAGCTCTTTGCTAAAAAAACTGAATTCTGCACCAAAAAATATGTGTATTTTTTGTTTTGTTTGGAGAAAAATTTGTATGGGAGGTCGATATGGAATGTTATGAATGGGGTGGTATCGAATGCATGGATGGGGCGGTATCTAAAAATTGGGAGGGGGGAAATATATGGGATATTACAAAAGTATGAATGGGGCAGAAATATATATGGGAAATCGGTATTACACAAGTATTAATGGGGCGGAAATATATATGGGAAATGGTATTAAACAAGTATGAATGGGGCGGAAATATATATGGGAAATGGTATTAAAAAATGTCAATATGATACCATATGTCATATGTCAATGCCGCTATAATGGGAGGGCCGATGGGCCATGCGTTGTATGTCAATACCATAATACAACTATTAATAAACCAGCGTATTCAATAAAACCGGCGTAAACAATAAAACCAGCGTAATTGTCGATACGGGAGTGGAATGGCAGTATAAAATAAGGCGTATTGCATAGCGTATTGATATCACCAGGTTACAAAAAATAGGAGCGTAAACCAGGAGGTGAACGCTGTATGAATGGACGCTGGACAGAGCTGTATTATAAATGGAATGGTGAATGCTAGAGCGGATTCCACTGTGGAGGGCGTTGTATTATAGACAGTGAGGGCGTTGTATAACATAGACATAGCGCAGAGATATAACAAACTGTGTGGATAGTCGACCAAACAATGTGTGGATAGCGCAGAGATATAATAAACTGCGTGGATAGTCGACCAAACAATGTTGACAGAGCGATATATCACAGGTCGATAAATGGTATGACAGCGCGGAGAGGGAGCGTTGTTATGCAGGTGGCACTGGTGTATGGGGGAATGGGGAATGGGGAATGGGAATGCAGGTAGAGATAGAAGTGAGGGGGCGAAGGAGAAGGGAAGGCGTTGGTTAGGTGAGTCGATGGAGAATGGAGGAGGCCCAAAAGGCCGTTGCAAATTTTTTTTTGAAATGGAATCTTGCAGAATGACAGAGGAGCCTGCAATTTGCAGAATGACAGAGGAGCCTGCAGTCTTCAGGAGCTGTAGGAGCTGGAGCTGCAAATGTTAGGGCTATATAGAGAAAAAAAAATGCAGAATAACAGTCTAGCAATTAAGAGCAGCAAAAAAATATTAATAAAAATTGACTGAGCAAAGGAGAGGGAGTTACACCACAGGCAGAAATGCCAATAGTGGAGCTGGCTCTGATACCATGTCAAACCAGGAGGTAACTCCTCAAAATCAGAATGTGTATTAGCTGAAGAATGCACATGGATTTATACATGAAGGTGAGGCTATTGGGATTCATCTCCCAATGACTCTTGGCCTTCCTTATTTCCTAATATTAATTAATATACAATATTAAATATGCACACCCATCCATAGGATTAGGTGTCAACAATTTTTATGATTTAATTTTCATATGAAATCATTCCTCATAAGAATTCAAAGGGAAATATTTGGCTTTTAGAGTTAATCCCCACAGTGAAGAGTTTCAGATTAAACACCGTACGCTATGGGTAGCGAGATCCTTTTTGAAGGAATATATGTTCTTAAGTCGCCTTCCACCTAATTGTTTAGGCATATTAATATTATTGCATTTGAATAATGGGATACCACTCTATTGTCTACATCCCAACCAAAGGAATTGATAACAATATTTATGAATTATTGTGAGGATGCTATGGGAATAAGGGAAGAAAATGGAGACATAAGTGATATAACTTGTAATATTATGATAAATAAACTAGTATTTGTCTACATTAATAATCATGCTAGTTCATAAGAAGAAAATATCCAAATATTTGTTTGTTTTGGAGCTTGATTATCTTGTTTATTTGGATGTATCGCCGTGTTGGACGACTGTTCTTAACAGGGTGGAAATGTTGCGTGTAATTTAATCGTCATCACGGGGGTCCAAGTGTGGGAAACGATGACCTTTTGGAGGCCCCCTTGGCAGGATTTTTCGAGAGAAGTGCCCCTGAATCTAAAAATAAGTGTAAAATTTCCTTGTAGAATATTCTAATTTCGTAGTCAATCTGGTCTGTTCATTATGAAGATGATCTCATGGTAGAAGTTATGTTTAGTTTAGGTTTTCTTTCCCTAGAAGGAAATACCTCTGTTGTATGAGGGTATTCTATTATGAATGTGTATCATGTGTATATTCTGAGCAAGAAACTGAATGTATGATGAATGTATTATGAATTGTACATCATGTAATATCAATAATATTATTTCCTAGCATCTCAATATTAAAAAGTAAATTCATTTTTTTTACTAATGAAAGGCTTAATGTTTTATCTTAGATTTTTGTGATCCATATTGATTATGTGATCATATTTATTATGTGATTGTATTCTAGATTAATCATATCACGATGAACCATATTAGATGGTTCTAAATGTCAACCATAACTTAATGATATGATTAATCCAAAAGATGATATCATAATTCAAAGGTATAATGCTTTCCCATAATTTTATAAATTCACTAATAATTTTTAAGTTAATTTTTTTAAACAATATTTATTATTTGTAATACAAATAAAAATTAAAAAATAACATTTTAAAATTAATTTTTTAATAATATTAACATATAATATATATTAATTTTTTATTAATATATGATGATGATGATTGAGGTACATTGAGACCAATGTGGTCTGTCCTACCTTAATAAATTAATAGCTTAGTTGAGATTCTTTAATATTTTAAACTAAGAGCTTGGTTGAGATTCTTTAATATTTTATGTCTATGATTGAAAATAAGGGAGAAAAATGTTCTTAGATTACTATAGTTTTGTTGACTTAACAATTCAAAAAGGTTGGTAATGTGGCAAAGATTTTGAAAATTAGAAAGGATGTGAATAAGAGAAATGCATTCTAAGCTTACTTGAGATTCTTTCATATTTTATGTCTATGATCAAAAATAAGGGAGAAAAATGTTCTTAGATTACTATAGTTTTGTTGACTTAAAAATTCAAAAAGGTTCGTAGTGTGGCAAAGATTTTGAAAATTAGAATGGATGTGAGTAAGAGCAATGCATTCTAAGAGAAAGTGCTTTTGGTCCCAAAGTATTTTTGGAATTCACCCAAGTCTAGTTTTACTTTTAATTATCTTAACAACATTTTAATGAAGTAAAAAAATTAATTATGATTGTTACAATTAAGCTTTTCATCTCCTTATAATACCTTATAATCAATTATATCCAAATATAATAAATTAAAAATAATAAAAAAACTAAAATAAAAAATAAATAAATGAGACATGTTAAATGAAAAATTATGTGTTAGCTTAATGTTTGCACCACCTAAAAATTATATTTACAAAATTTTGAGATGTTATATGTGACAATGAAGTTGTACTAAAGAAAGACCAAATTATATATATATATATATATATATATATATATATTATTTATTTTTAGTTTTTATATATATAGTTTTAGATATTTTATTGCAGATGAAATTATATTTTTTCATTTATGAATTTATAACTTATGATTTATTAATTTAAATCAATTAGTTATTTCATCAAATTTAAATTTATTTTGTACAATGAGGAAAAAATTATGTTTTTCATTTTTATAAATTAAATAGAAATAAATTTTATTTAATTATTAATTTTCTTACACTCAAGTTAATAAGTATCTTTTTAAAATAAAAATAAATCCTTACAAAATAAAAAGTAACATTTAAAACAAAATTTAGTTTGAATTAAATACATTATAAGACATCAATAATTGTGCTTGCTTAGAGTTTAACATAGAGTAAGAGAAGACATGTAGTATTCCAAAAAACATGTACTCTCAACAATATATAAAATATTTCAATGTCCTAAGCAACATAATTTTATATCCATTTATAGCAACATAATTTTATATCCATTTTTAGTATAGAGAGATTTTCCATAAATAAAATATTTTGATATCCATATTAAGTAACATAATTATTTCTTTCTCATAAAAAAAATGTTTTTTTATTCAAAAGAAAAAGAATATACATGTTATTCTTGTTTCAATTATCTACCTTCCTTCCCCTATGATGAACACATTTACTTTCTTTTTATATGAGGGAACATGCCCTTTTAAGGTGTCTCACAGAACTGCATACAATAATAACTTCTTTCATCATCTTTATCGTATCTCTTTTCACAATGTTGTTATCCTTAGCTAATTACATAAAAAAAAATGGAAATAAAAGGGGCTTATGCGAGAATGACATGAAGAGTGAAAAATTAATGGTGGATATTTATTTGATCCAGTAATTCCTCATCCAAGACTTCAATAATTAAGAATTGGCTTATCTGCATCTCTAAGTATTCCTTGGATTTGATCCACTACTTCCTCATCCACTAATTCAATAATTAAGAATTGTCTTATCTTCATCTCTAATTCTTCCTTAGATAGTGAAATAGCTTCAGTGTTGAGTTATTGGATGGATGGGGTGAATGACATTCATTCAAAATATTGAAGAGCCTCATGGATGTCTTGAGCCACCATCTAAAGATATATATTCTCAACTTCGAATTTGTTGAAAGGGAAGTTAATAATGAGCTCGAAATCAACCATGATTTGTAAATTTATGAAATGTTTTTTTGGACAAAAAAAAAATTAGTGTGTACATGGTTATTTGATCCCATCATGGGAAATATATAACAAGGAAGTGGTGATTTTTAATGAGGAATATAACTCCAATGTTGAATTTTTGGGGTGGGGGTGTCCTCGGGGGACTTAGAGTGCCTACTCAGGAGAGGTTCATTGAGCATCATTTCCACTATCTGGCTTCATGCCAAGCTTAAACCATTATTCATTTCACATTTTCCTTTATGATTGTGTTGTTTTGCAGGGAAATGATAGTGGAGGGTTGTTAAACCGAGTTTCTGAGCTTGTTTTCCAGTGAGGGAGGCTATCAAGGGAGGCTAGCAAGGAAGTTCCTTGAGCTTTATTCCACCATTTGGCATCAAGCCAAGCAACAACATTCACCCACAATGCATTATCCTCCAGAAATTGCGTTACTTTGTAGTGCAATTGCAGTGGGAGGTCAAGTACCCATGTTCTTGACCCTGTTTTCCAGTGACGGGAGCAACCCTTCATCTTAGAAGTTTATAATGAGGGATATCAGTGATTTTCATATCATATCAACCACCTCCCACCAGTGATTTAGTTGTAGAGCATTATTCATCCATACGGCTACTTTTTGTACATTCTACATTTTGAGTATTTTTGAAAATCCTTTTTGGGTTGTCTTGGAAGAGTGGAAATCTCTGATCCCGACATTTTCTAATCACTATATTAGAAGATCCATTTATTTCCATTTATATCAGTAGCTTTTCCCAACAAAAAATGCGCTATCTTAACCTCCAACATTCTTTTATAGTAGTTGTTCTTCATATTTCATGTACTAGGTTTCTAGAGGCTAGTTTTTCCTAAGTTGAGTGTCTTTTCCCTCAAGATATTGTACACATTTTCTGCTATATTATTTAATAAGAAGGCTCTATGGTTTGCTCATATTATATGTGTTGATGTGTCACTCCATTTTCCAGTTTTATGTTATATATTCATGTCTTTTCCATTTTCGAATATTACAGTGGTACCAGAGCATGATCTTTGGCTCAGCTTGTGGGATATACATATTATGACACCGGAAGAAGAAGCAGGAAGAAGAGATCCATAATGATGGAGGGAGTAATTTTTTCCTGATTTCTTTTTAGATCTATGCAGGATCTCTCCAAGGAGGTAAAAAAAATGAGAAGGGAGAGGCAAAAAGAGACCTCAAGAAGGTTTCAAGATGAGGAAGGGCCAAGCACTTCCTATCAGCAGCAGAAGGAGATGGTAATGCAAAGAGCTCCACAATATTATGCTATGTCCACTTTCTATGAAAAGGAAGGTGATTAGCATGGAGATAAAGGAAACTTAGACCATGAGGCCCTAAGTGATTAACTTGCAGAGTATAAATCTCAATCAAGGGCTTTCAAGGACAATCTAACTCTGCAATAGTTTATCCAAATCAAAGAAGAAAGGAGACCCTGCAGCATCAATAGAAGGAAAATATATAATAGATTCCTTTTGGATACATTTGATGGGTCGTCCACAAGCACAACAAAGACCTAGAGGAAGAAGTTAGATGCATTCTTTCTACTACATATAGTAGCATAAAGAGAAGTTTCTGAGATTGCAACACTACACCTTGAGGGTGAAGCAAATGATTGGTGGTTTAGCCATTTGAAACATACAAGAGTGACTGCTTATGCAGATTTTACCCAAAGGATAATCAAGAAGTTTGATAGAAGGAAACCGAAGGTAATTCCTATTGAGACATTTAACAACATTGATTAGAAATGACATGAGGAGCTAAGGGAATCTATCAGCACTATCAATCTAGAAGAGGAGCTAATTCCACCACCACTAGTTGCAGGAGTACTTGCATCAAGAGAAGGAACACTTGCATCTTTGAAATATGGTCTTGATATCTTGACATTGAGAGTCCTATGCATGATTCACGAGATGCATGAGGAAGAGGAGGCAGATACCAGCACTGGTGTAATATTAGAAGAACAGCCATCATCATCACCAGCAGTTGGAGGAGTCATTACACTCGTAGGAGGAACCCTTGTAGATGTAAAATATATTCCCAAGTATCATATTATCCAAGTTATGCAAACATTTCCACCCCATATTATTTCAGCACATCAGATGGAGAATTGTGGGGAAATTCCATTAGGGAAATTACATGAGCAAGGGTTAGAGCACATTGATGATTTGGAGCAGAAGACTATCACTGTGCAAAGGACCCTTGACTGGTTCAAGGAGGAGATGTATAGCCATCTTAGTTTTATATTTTTGAGCTACACACAAAATTTTGGGTTGGAGTGTAGAGTTTCTGAAGATAGGATGAGCATATCCCTAGCCAATAAAATGTCGGGCTATGGGTTCAACATTGTGTATGACCATGAGACAACAAATGCACCATAATGGAGATCATTAGCACTGTCACTGAGGAGCAGTGATGAGTTGGGGGCTGAACTATTCTTGGAGCATTCCGATGACCACTTCACTCATGAAGCATTGGATGGGAAGATGGTAGATGATATACCTCTTATGATGGATAACATCTTCCATTATTATTATAGATCCTTCTTGATGAGCACCTCACAGCTCAAAGAGAAGCCTTTTAATACAACATGTTTGGAACCATATGGGTTCTACTGGGTCATTGATGAGAGGTCCTCATGTAGAGATCTCTAGGGGGTTTCACTTCAACATATCATGGAGTGAAAATATAGTCATCATATTGGGGAGGATGATATTCTTCATTAGGTGGATACCAAGTTGGAGCATGAAAGGAGTCATCACCCACAGTTGGATGGATGGGTGAGGATGATAAGCAAGTGGTTGGTCAGCTACTTGCAGATCTATGACACAACGCAACAGGAGACATGGCTACGCAGGATACCCTTGAGAGAGTTTGGACATCACATGGAATATCCTATGTCAAAGGGTGTGTTATGGTTTGAGACATTGCATGATATGCTAGGAGTTTGGTTATATGGGGCATTCTATATGTCAATTATCATGTTTTTACTCCATGGTTTGTATGATGATGATATGAGGAGGTAGAAATAGTCATTGTTGCGTTGGTTACTCTTGGGAGAGTATGGGATGACTTTCTCCCATACCTTGCATGATGTTTCAGGAGTAGATGGTGGCACAATCATGGTGAAAAGTGGCTACTACATAGTCTTTGAGGATCAGAATATAATTCCATATATAGCAGAGGGTTGTTGGCATTATTGCATGCTTTGGTGAAATTTGGGAAGTTTTGTATGGGAAAAGGCTTTGACCTCCATAAAATTAAATATTTTTCTAAGCAGAAGCAGCTGCAAGGGAGGCAGCAACAATGGAGTGACTATATTCCAGCATGTGGCTTTGACATTGAGAATATTAGAGGATGTGTATTTTTCTTGAATATTGAGGAGGAAAGCAACCATTCTGCAAGGTTGTTACAATCACTCACTTTCTGGGAGAGAGATAGGAGAGCTCACCTATGGACCTCACCACCAGTTTTCCAAAAATACATGGTAAGAGTTGTGTCTTTGTACTTATTGATCATCTAACAAATTATTTTCATTCTCTTTCCATTTATATACAGTGTATTGATCCACAAGAGGAAAAGCCTCTCTTTGGACTTCACGGTTTTTTTGAGAGAAAAATATGTGGTGGAGATAGTCATTTATTGTATGTCTTTGGCAAAGTATTTTTCTATTTTAGGTATACTCAGTTGACACCCAATGCCATTTAATACTTCCACGTAGATGAGTAGACATACACAACAAGTAAGTGGTTAGGAAGCTACTTGCCACATTATATTTAGGGGAAGCAAGTAGCAAAACTGCGCTGGTTCCACTTGTGGAATTATTATCACCTTCCAGCATTTCATATGACACTTAGTGTGATTCTCATTTGGATTCCATATTGTGATGATGTTCTATTCACTATATGTGGGATGGCTTGGGCAAGCAAGGTTGATAAAACCAAAGAGTGGATCCTTGAGAGTCCAGTTTCCTTTTGGCCTGTTGAGGACATTATTGTAGCCCAAGATCATAGATGGAGAGAGAGACAACGTGGGATGGAAAATTTGATCTATCATGTTCAGCCATACAACCCATTTACATTGTAGGAGCAGGAGATGGAGGAGTTTTTCTATGAGCTACCTAAGGTGATCCATCTTGTTTGGATGATAACATGGGGATTGGAGTTTCTCATGGGGGTTAAGGTCCCCAACATTTTTCAGATTTTATGCCTCAAGAAGGCCTCTAGAAAACATGTAGTTTCCTCCATGGATATCCCACTTCTCCATCATGAGAGCCATTTCGTTTTATCACCAAAGGCTAACTTGCACACTTGGGAGGAGCAACTAGGGGATAATAGATTGATTGAAGAGCATTTGGTTCAGTGGAGGAGTTTATTAGATGAGGATGTTATAGGAGGAGGAGAGGACGCTTTGCAGTATCCATCCTTGCAGTTGCTTGAGGAAAATAAACATTTGGGAGGGGAGGACGATAATATTCCTAATTAGCTTTCAGCTAGTTGGAATTTTAATTTTTTCTTTTGATTAAAAGATAGGTGAATAAGTGGATAGAGAGACCCATAAATATTTTTAGTAGGAATAACACCACTTCTCATGTGAATGTGGATCATTATATTAGCTGTATAAAGCATCTTGAAGTGTGAACAAGGGCTAAAGCATGTGGACAGGGTCAAAGTTGACCAAATAAACAACGTTTTTGTGGAGGTAGTGGAGAGTTAATGGAGGAAAACATAGTCATAGATGAGGAGTGTATGCATGAGAGTAGCTTCTTTAATGAGTGGGACCCAGGGTAAGGAAGCTCACCAAGAATATAAGGAAGAGGATGGAAGCCATAAAAGGCATTCAAAATATTTATATTGTATTGGTATTTTATTGCATTTTTCACACTTCAGCTGTTTAGCTAAGTTTGCTATGTTGTTTAGTACAAGGGTGTTTTTGAGCGGAAATCCCACCTTCATCCTCAGGGGACTTCGAGTGCCTACTCAAGAGAGGTTAATTGAGAATCATTTCCACTATCTGGATTCAAGCCAATCTTCAGTCATTATTCATAGTGTAATATCATTCAGGATTGTGTTGTTTTGCAGGGCAACAACAGTGGAGGGTTGTTAAACCCAGTTTCTGAGCTTGTTTTCCAGTGAGGGGAGCAGGCCTTCATCCAGGAAGTTTTTGAGGAGTTATATCAACCATTTTCATATTAGATCAGAAACCTCCCACCATTGATCCAGTTGCAGAGCATCATTTAGACCTAGGGCTACATTTTGTACATTCTGCATTTTGAGTATTTCCGGGAACCCTTTTAGGGTTCTCTTGGAATAGTGCTAGATAGCCTATATATATGATCCCGACATTTTATATGCACTATATTATCACATCCATGTATTTCCATTCATAGTAGTATCTTTTCCCAACAAAAATTGTGTTGTATTAGCCTCTGACATTCATATATAGCAGTTGTTCTTCATATTTCATGTACTGGGTTTCTAGAGGCTAGTTTTTCCTAACTTGAGTGTCTTTTCCCTGAAGATATTGTACACATTTTCTACTATATTTTTTAATAAGAAGGATATATGGTATGATAGTATTATAAGTGCTGATGTATCACTGCATTTTTCAGTTTTATGTTCTATATTCCAGTCTTTTCTATTTTGGAATATTACAATTTGAGTCCACGCACTCATGTCATGGTCAACTGCGGAGGCACCCAAAAATTTATCTGTCGGGCTGTTTGTGCCTGCGGGTTTCTGTCGATAAACTCCCACCTACTGTCATTTCATCTCCACTTGAAAATTTGCACGTTATTTAAAACAAGGGTTGGACCCACCTTACACAATTTCAAAAACATAATGTTAATGTATACAAATCGGAATTATGTTTTGGCATATGAAATTTTTTTATTTTTTCCTTTTTAAAAAATTATATATAATTTTTATTTTGAGAAAAATTTGGAAATAAAATTTCAAATGAGACACAACAGGTGGTTAACACATTATATAAGGGTGTTTCATTCTAAATTCTTTATATGTGCACTCTTGATCCAAACCCTTGTTATACTTAGTCATTTTTCGGATTCTTAATTCACTTATGAGTCCTTACTGTGATTTCCTTTAGTAAATTTTTTCCTACGTCTTGACCTCATCACACCCATGCAAAGAAAATTCTTATCATTTCATGGCTACCACTATGAATAACAGTTGCACCTAATGCTAACCAACCTATTTCTAGTGCATCGAAGCTATTTAGAACCATAATTTCATACTCTTACTACAATAAACTGCGGATGGAACAACATTGTGTCCCTTTGTTTTTCTGTCATGCTCACACATGATAGAAACATAGACGTTAAAATATATCTCTACGGATTCCACATACCCCAAGCTTTGATCTATTACGTCCAACCCTTATCATGACCACACATTTTAGTGACATAACCTAGCTTCTTTGTACCTATAGTTCTCGAATGTGATTTGTAAGCGTTAATAAGCATGTGAATAGAACACTCACGCATCTTAGATCCTTAGCCTAAAATCCTCTATCTTTGATAGATCCTACTACGTCAAGCCTTTCGAACTTGTTTCTGTCTAGTGCGACTGCACTTAATGTACTATATTTTACAGTGAAATTCTTACACAAACAAAATAGAAGATAAAATAGATTTTTTTGGACTAATTTTATCTCTCTAAAGAATGAATTTTAATTTATAGGGACAATAGATATTCCATACATCTGTGTATCTTAATCCACAACAATCATGCCTCGAGTGATCAAAAGAGGGCTAGTAAGGGAAGTAGTTGAAAGTAACATTGAAGGAGTTGTAAACAATCCTAATCATTAGGTGTCAACCCTCAAATACACAAAAAGTTTCATTAACAAGTCAATATATATTTCATGGCCTACAATATTCAAATAATTCATCAAAAAATATATCCCCTATCATTGGAGAAATATCTAGGACTTTCAAAATGTGATTATTTGGTAAAAGTGTATTTTTTTAGTATGATTTAGTTAAATTTTAATCCGGCTATCATGATTTATTATATATTTAGAGGGATTTGATGGATGATATTCTCCCTAATGATAATGTCTATTGGTTTGTGGATTAAAACATTGTTGGTCCATGATATTTATTTAAATAGCATGGAATTTCATTACCGATGATTGGTTGTGAGAAAATCTATTATGTACAAATTTTCTTTTGCATTAGTAAAATTACCTCCAGTGCCCACGTTTTCTGGGGTCATGGAATATTTCCCTCTTGCAATATTTTAATTGTTCAAGAAGACTAACATTATGATCTTTGATATGGTTGTGTGAGTGGGTTATGAAGGTGTTTGTCCTATATGGAATACCTTATTTTCCAAACACATTCATTGCTAGAAATTTCAAAATTCCAATATGCATTGTGGATGAAGGAACTCCATCACATGTCATGTATTTTGTAGTAAAAAATATTGTGGGTTGTACACACCTTGTCCCATCACATGTTATCTCGATATATTTTAGTTTCAATCACTATGAGTCTTGCCTAATCTACCTTTCACCTTAGTTGAATAATGGTTCCAATTTGTGTAGAAGTCATGGGTACTGTTTATACTACAATGTACTACTTGGAGGAACTATGTATTCCATGTAGGTGGTTTTATTATTGGTGGTCTATATCATATAAATTACAATATGATACTTGGAGGAACTATAGATTCCATGAAGGTGATTTTATTATTAGTGGTCTATATCATGCAAATTCCCATGAAGGGGAAGTGGTCACTATCAACCAACATATATATTATAATTCAAATGATGAAACCAATATAGATAATACTATGCCCCTTGTAGGCTCCAATATGTTTTCCATCTATATTTTTGTGAACTTGATGGTGACAAAATTTTCTATGCCAATAATATGGCACAAAGGCACTTCCTTCAATCCAAATTTAGGAAATAAATCCCATTATGATTAATATAACAATTTTAAAGTTGAGTGGGAGGATATATATATATATATATATATATATATATATATATATATATATATATATATATATATATATATATATATATATATATATATATATATATATATATATAACCACCAGTCTTTGGGTCCAAAAATAAAACCATCACTTCCGAGAACCATATAAATTAGTCACTCTACATGGCCCAAGACCATATATAACATAGGGGAAGGGACGAGTCCCTTTTAAAACCATTAGATTCAAGCCTTTATATATATAATGTGTGTGGGGATAATCCATTATAATTATATATGGACACATAACATGGAACAAGACTAAATATATGCCTGAAGTTCAAATCGTAGCTCGTAGCTTATTTCCTTTGTCAAGCTCCCTTCCAAAGAAACTTGTGACTATGTCATATTACTACAATCACCTTCCAAAGCACGTTGTGACTATGTCTTGGATCTCAAAATTTCTTTTGAACTTCACACCTCCAAGAACCCAGGGAAAACCTTTGGGATGGATATTCCTATACCACACTTGTTAGACCCTTTTTCTATCTCCATTAATCAACATATTTGGACCCCCCCTTTCATAATATTTAACACCTGCACCTTAATAGAAAAGGCCCATAAAACACTCACGACTACAAATTCAACCTCCACTAATTTTGTACTGAGTCACCTTGGCGAGTTTTGAAATGGAAACCTTATAAAAATTTCAGGGAGAATAACATCTCGGATGGATATTTTCTAGTCTCTTATTTCTCTTCCGATTCCTATCCTAGTGATAATTTTTTTCCCAACCTTTGACTTCCTCAACAAGTGATGACCGCTAGGATGACAAATTTCTATAGTACTTGACAAATTTTCCTTCTGTATTTTGTTGGAAATAAGTCTATCCCGATGATAATAGACCCAAGCACTCATGGAAACCTCTAGGGATGAACGATCTAGGACAATAATACCTTAACAAAATTTAATTCATCTCCATTACCTCGGTCAATTGACTTTAAAAAATACTAAGTTTCACCATTGTGTTTTCTTCTTTGAATAAAATGGATTTGTTGTAGGTTTCAACATAGTAATTTAAATGTGCATTCAATACCTCTAAAAGAGCTTGTCCAATAGACACATGCTCTTCCATGTGATTTTATTATGATCCTCCACAATCTCTTTAGTTGTTAATCACATTGTCTGATCAACGATCAACGATATTAATTGATCTGATTTGAAGGTTTCTGATCTACTCTGCATTTCAATTCCTGGCTACTCGTCTTAAATAATCTCCCTCCTGAGCTTAAATTAACAACTCTGCAACCTCCGTATGCACTTCTTGTGCATTTTTTCCACATGAAATCCCTCCTAACATTAGAGGAAATTTTAGCCTAAAAGTGCCCATGAAATTTTCACGTAATTTCCATGTCATAATATGTAAGCCAATAAAAATCCTTTAAATTTAAAAACAAGTGCATGTGAATATTTTGGAGGAAAAATAAGAAAAAACTACTTTTTTTAATTGTTTATTTGGATTATCTCCTTATAGGCTTATTCAAATTTCAAGTGTATAGACTCGTTGGATGCGAAATTAAATTCTACATCCAACGAGTACCCATTATGCATACTTTTGAGAAGACCCACATTGATAAAAATTGAAGATACATTAAAAAAACGAGTTCAACATGTTTTTTTAACGTATATTCAATTTTTATCAACATGATTATTCAAAAAAGTATGCATAATGGGTACTTGTTGGATGTGGAATTTAAGTCTGCATCCAACAAGTTTCTACACTTGAAATTTGAGTAAAAATATAAGGAGATAAGCCAAAACTATAATTAAAAAAACAGTTTTCTTATTTTCCCTCCAAAATTCATAGCTCTTATTTTATTATTTTAACCATTATTTTATTATTTTTCCTTAGGGGGCCACTTTTATGCTAAAATTTCCGCTAATGGTTTTATTGGGGCCACTTTGCATCAGACTTACATTCAATTATAGGAATTCAATTATTCACCACAATAGATGTTCTTGTTCACACAATGCCGGAGGATTCACAATCAATCCTTTATAAACCGGAATATGAAATAATCTTATATTAATTAATGCCTACACTCTCTATACAAAATTTCAAAATACCTCCCTTGGCCTGATTTACATTGAATCAACCCTTGGACTTGAAGGTTTCCGACCTAATATGTGTTAACTCAAATCCTACATACTCCTCTTAAAGCACGCTCCCTCCTGAGATTAAATTATCAACTTTGAAACCTCTGTATACAATTATTGTGCATTATTTACATGTGAAATCGATCCTGAGTTTGATTGTGGATACTTTGCATTAGAATTACATTCAATTAAATGAATTCAATTATTCAGCACAATACTAGATGATTCACAATCAATCCTTTATAGACCCAAATATGAAATACTCTTCTATTAATTAATTTATACACACTCTTTACAAAGTTATAGAAGGCATCCCTTGGCCCGATTTACATTGAATCTACCCTTGGCCTTGTTTTCATACTCAAACTCACTTAACTAATTCCTCACTCTTTTTCAAATCTACTCTATAATCTCTCTACTTCTCGTGCCTTTTTTAAACTTACAATATTATACAAGAGGATTTTTGAACTAGAATTAGTTCAGATCCACTATATTCTCAAAAAAATTCTTATCTTTGGGATCCTCTACATCCACATGTTTCTCAAGAGATCTAACTGACCCAAGATTTATGTAACTCATTCAAACTCTTGATATCTCTTCTAAAAAGTAGATATGATTACAATATCATCAATCCCAATCATTCAATTCTTCTAGAATTATAGGTAGGCATATGAAAATGCATTTAATCAAGCTTTAAGGGAACCTGCTCCCTTAGTAAATGGAATACCCCTAACTCTAGTCAAAACATGTTTTGAATTGGAGGTAAGATCCTCCTTCATCATACTCCTAAGCTGGAAAAATATTCATGGTCTCCTTAGCATGTGATTTCATAGGTTGCTGAAATCCTCTTGGGTCGCACACTTTAGTTTGTGGCTATCCACCTACTTTACAATTTTGTTGTTGTTTTACTACTATCTTCTTTCTTCTTTCAGGTTTCCAAATTTTAAGCTACATCTACCCTCCTTCCTTGCTAATTTAAACTTGTTCAACCATTTGCAGTATAATGTTGACCATCCTTTTCTATTCTATATACCTCCTCTGAGATACTTTCATCATCGACTTCCTAATTTTTTTAATAACTATGTCCAAATTTTCCTCTAGATGGTACATATTTTAAGGTTTACTATTGCTTCCTTACTGAAATTAGTTGTTGTTGTTCCTCACTAGTTGCTATTTCATCCTCTCTTTTCTAGGATCCTATGTTTTTCTTTGATTCTTTCTTGAAGCCTTGCTAATGAAATCACTTTCAGCCCACAAAATCTTGGTGACAATTTCTCCTCCAAATTCGTGTCAACTTCCTCTAGTTGCCTCCTCCATTAGTTTCCATATTTCATCGATTCCTTCCAAATTTGTGCTTTTCTAGTGGACATTACTAGAATATGTTTTTTGCTACAGGTTTTCACAAAAAAAATTCATGTCCACTGTCATTTCCATATCATCATGTCTCCTCTCATCTTCAACAAAGTCTTGCATCAAATGCTACATATCATTAAGGTGAAAATTAAGTCTACATGACTGTTCCAATAAAATATGTTCTTGGATTTGGTTCACTGTGACAAATTTTCCACAAACAATTTATAACTTTATATAATGTTTCCTCCATAGTTATGCACCACTAGTATTAAGTATTATCATCCTCGACTATCATTTCTTCTTTGGAAAGTTCCAAACTTGCATTTTTATAGTCTTGCATAACCAATTCCCATATTTATTCAGTTAAAATATCTTCGAGCCAATTTGTTTCTTTATCTTCAACAACTACATTTCTTTAAATTACGTAAACTTCCCTTTGAGGCAATGTGGTAAATTCCTCAGGTTTTACAGTATTTTGAACCTGCCTATTTTTATACGCCTTCATACTTGCAAAAACACAAAATTTATTAGTCTTAAAATCACAAGTATTCATATCCTCTTTAGATGTCATTGTCATTTAATCATCATATTGATCATTGAGACTCTCAACAAGTCTCTTCTCAAAATCTTCATCATTATCATAATCTCCAAGGATTGGTCCCTACTTTGGTTCACATTAGTGAGCTTCCATCTCACATTCAACTGCTCTAAGTTCTTTTTTCAATCTACCATACATGCTTTTCCTCAACTTCATTTACAGTGAATTCCGTATCACTTTCTTATTCTTTATTATCCATTCATATCCTTGGTCTTGTAGAGACCATTTTATATTACTAAGTTCTACTCTTAACTTAGCCATTTCCTTCTCAAATTCTTCATTACTCAACCTTTTTATGCCATACTCCTTGGCATTCCCTCTTCTTTGATTGTGACTTTTACTTAAACTCTTGACATGAATATCAATTGAAATTTTCACTTCCTTCTTCTATAAACTCCCATTTTCCACTTGTGAGTTGAAATAATCCTTTTTCCTCTCTGTAAAAAGTCTTCCACTTGAAAAATTACCAACTCATCCAATTGGTATCCTCTCTTGATCTGGTTCTTTGCAGTAGAACATCTTATTTAGCACCCATGCTCCTTAACTATTAAATTTGTTTGGCTTCTGCATCTTCAACTTCTCACTTCTGTCTTTCTCCTTTGATAACTCATGTTTTCCTCTTCTCTTTATAAATTTTAATTTTTTGTTGGGTTTCTGTCACAATTTATTCTCCTGAGAGCTCTTGTTGCTCCCTTTTCCTCTGTCACTTCATCTGTTGTAATGAATACTGTCAATTTCCCTTCTTGAATATCCACAAACACAATTTCCATATTACTATAATTAGAAATAAACATCATACCCATATTTATAATATTTATGCCAATATCTTTCGTTAAACCATTCCACTGAGTCAATTCTATTTTCCAAGATCCCACCTTGTCTATGCTCTTTCAATCCAATCATTCTCAAGAAAGCATAAAATTTTCCAATCCAAAATAGCCCATGCTTACAATTTTTCCATACACACTCAAATATATTATCAATCAAAATAAATTACTACTTCTGTACCTGCATATTTTTCCAAACATTCAACTAATGTATCTGCTGGGTTCTATCATTCTTTATAAGGTTTTTACAATTTCAGTCTCTTGATCCAAGTCTTATCAATATAATTATTCCATTAAATTATTTTAAATAAACCTATTCTGTAACCTCAAAGAACATCTCAAATTTTCAATCATCAAGATAATTTCACATTATATGGAAAACAACATCCATTTTCCCTATCATACCTCCAAAGTTGATCTCACTGCTAGCTTATGAAAAATTTATGTATTTAATTAATTATTCAACCTTTCTATCTTTGGCTAAAAATTCCTTATTTTAGATCAGATTTTATAGAGCATTCTAAATATGATACCAGTTTGATGCCAACAAAATTTTCTATGTCAATAATATGGCATGAAGGAGCTTTCTTTAATCCAACTATGGGAAATAAATCCCCTCATAATTAAAATAAAAAATTTAAATCTAAGTGGGAGTATTTTCCCTATATACTTAAAACCCCTAGTATTTGGGTCCAAAACTAAAACCACTCGATTCAAGAACCATATAAAATAGTAACTCTGCACAACCCAAGACCATGTATAACATATTTTTCGTGCGATGATAATATATTATAATTATATATAGAAAATAAACATGGGACAATACTATATATATGAATGCAGAACAAATATTATCTTGTAGCCTCTTACCTTTATCAAAATTTCATCCCACACACCTTGTGACTATGTCATATGACTACGATATTGGATCTCAAAATTTCTTTTGAACTGCATAATTCCAAGCACTTGTGGAAAACCTCTAGGATGGATATTCCTCTACAAAATTTTCCAAACCCCTTTTCCTTCTTCATTAATCAACATCTTTCGACCATTCCTTTCATAATATTTAAGTGCCCAAGCCTTAATAGAAAAAGGGCCATAAAACCACACTCACGACCACAACTTCAAACCCCATTGATTTTGTACCAATTCACCCCAACAAGTTTTGAAATGGACACCCTTTACAATTTTTGGGGAGAATAACCTCTGATATGAATATTTTCTCGTGTCTTACCACACTTCCAATTCCTTTCTCGGCGATAAAAGTATGTATTAGCCTTTGAATTCCTCAATGATTGACGAACTCTAGTATGGGAAAATTTTGTGATAGTTGACTTTTTATTCTGTCTCTTGATGGAAATAAGTTTGTCCCGATGATAATAGACTCGGTCACTCATGGAAACCTTTGGGGATGGATGGTCCAGGATAAAAATTCCTTAATAGAATTTAATTTTTTATCCCTGACCTTAGTCAATTGACAAAATCCTCTAGAAAAGGCTACGCTTATCCATTATGCTTTGTTCTTTGAATAAAATAGCTTTGTAATATGTTTTAACACATTAATTTTGATTTGCATTCAACACCTCTACAACACCTCGTCCAATAGACTTGTGCTCTCCCCTGTGGCTTTATTACGATCCTCCACGATATTTTTATTTTTTTATCACATCATTTGATCAATGATTAATGATTTTAATTGGTCCTATTTAAGGTTTACAACATACTATGTGTTAATTCCATTCTTGTGCTACTCCTCTTAAAGCAATCTCCCTTTTGAGATTTAATTAACAACTTTGTAACCTTTGTATACACTTCTTGTGCTTTATTTCCATGTGTAATCCCTATTGAGTTTGATCGGGGCTACTTTTCATCAGACTTGCATTCAACATAATTACATGAATTCAATTATTCATAATAATAGAGGTTCTGGTTCAAAAAATACTAGAGGATTCACAATAAATAATTTATACACTTGAATATAAAATACTCTTCCATTAATTAACATCTACAGACTCTGTACAAAATTACAGAAGGCCCCCTTTGGCCTGATTTACATTGAATTGAATGATGCCCTCATGGCCATAATCGACCTCACTCAACTAAATCCTCACTCTCTCTTGAATTTACTCTCTAATCTATCTAATCCTCACGCCTTTCATAGAATTACAATATTATACAAGAGGATTTTTAAACTAGAATTAGCTCAGATCCACTATATTCTCAAAAACATTCCTATGTTTAGGATACTCTAAATACACATATCTCTCAAGAGATATAATTGACCCCAAGACTTCTATAACTCATTCAAAATCTTGAGATAAATTCTAAGAAGTATATCTTATTAAAATATCCTCAATCCCAATCACTCATGTACAATTCTTCTATAATTATAGGAAAACATAAGAAAATACATTTAATCAAGCTTTTAGGGGACCCACTCCCTTAGTAAATGAAATACCCCTAGGACTAGTCAAAATGTGTTTGGACTTGGAGATAAGATTCTCCTGAATCAAAACTCATCATTGTAGGGGGAATTATATTCTCTTCCCATACAGTTATACTATGTGGATTCACCCATCCTTCATAAAGAATTTTCTCCCATTGAGAACAAGTATGAAATTTAGGCCGAGAAAATTTTTAACTACATTTTTATACAAAGGGACATGATTCAATTTTGGGGTTTCTTTTTGTTTCACAACATCCATTATCTATCTCCTTATTTGGGTTCAAATAATTCCAATTGATAAAGAGTTCCTTGCAACATTCATTAATTTGGAATTAAATCAATATATTATTTAACCCTTAAATTCCTTCCCCTTTGGTGATGTCGATTATTTCCAAGTCTCATTAACTACTTAACACACAGTGGAAAAGGACACCTTGGTTTAATTTTCTATAATGAATATTTATTGATTTTACCGTAGATTGATATATTGTCAAAAAATTTAAGTTGCACTTAGATTTAATAACTCATATAGAATTTGATAAAAACATTTGACTATTTTTTCATGGGTGTAGGACTTTTGACTAGATCTCATGTAATCGAGATTATTTATTTTACAACAAATTGATGTGTTGTATACAAATTTAAGGTTGAGAATACTTCCATGGATTTAATATCTCATACAAAATTTGATAAAACATGCTATATATTGTTTCATGGGTGCAAGACTATAAACTATATTTCATGGTACCGTTGGATCACTCGCTTTGATAGAGTTGGATCCCTAAGATATACTCTTGAATTAGAACATATTATTAGTATTTCTCTAAAAAATAATTTCATTTTATTTCTTTGACTCAGTAATTTTACATAATATTCCCCCTTTGGGACATTGGTGCATTAACCCCTTTTGCTTCATCACTTTAGTGTGCATTTGATGAAATATACTTTCTATAATGATTTTCTATAGTTTACTAGATACTTGTTGTATGATATCTATATAGATCATTTTTGTAGGACCAAGAGCCATTATGGCTATTTTCTTCTTTTTGTCTATGTTTTTCTTAATTTCATCACAGGGGAGGTATGTTCTTGGATGTTCATTTAATTTTTTGTATATGCTTACTTTATTACTTTTTCCATATTTGTTTCCTATGCTTGGGAACTTTTTAAGTTGCAATGTGAACAACCCAATTCTTTTTTTCCCTTAAATTAAGATGAAAATATGCAAATGTGAAAAATATAATGAAAAATTGGTGGAAATAAAAGAGATATTACCAATTATGGTTTTTTAGCATGAGCAAAGCGTTCATGAGTCTTTTGATCACTGAAGTTAACAATTGAGGCACAATTGACTAGTCTCCATATTTGGATAAATGTAATGTAACTAAATTCATCAATACAAATTGCTTAATGTTATATAGCATAGTAAGACCTAGCCCGTGGGAATTGGGACCATTGAAGTAGTTGATGAATTAGAAAAATGAATGATGTAATATATATATATATATATATATATATATATATATATATATATATAACTCTCAAGGAGATGATACAACTAGTGAAGGTCCTTATTGGTTAAGGATTGAGGGAAGAGTTAAGGACCATGTCATTGTAGGGCATAAAATATATGTAAGTGATGAAAAAAACATTTTTTATGTTATAATATTATAGTATAGAGAATCACTAAACTTAGAGAGATCACGTAGCATAGGATGAATCCAAGTTGTGGTAAATTTTGGAGTAAGATGGTTGCATATATACTTCATTCAAGGAAAATGAGGTTCAATTTTGGGCTCCTCATGAGGAGAGGGTTCATTGAAAGGAGAGGTCGAAGCATATGAGTCTCGATTCCATTTAGGTTGGGTCTATTATGGAGGATTATAGTATAGGTTTATGTTGTATGTTGATATTTTGAGTGTTTGGAAATATTTTTCAAGAGACATGACCTTAGATGTTTGAGAAATCAATAGTAAGATGTTAAAATTTTTGGAAACTAGCATGTATGTTATTAGTGGAGGTTCATTGAAGTTTTTATGATAATGTAGTTTGAATTTTTGGTATTTAACCTTAAGGAAATTGATTTGAGTATTTTTGCAAGTTGGAGTCTTACGGGCCAAGGGTTGTCCATGGTTGAAACCTAGAGAATTGTTGAAATTCATAGAATTTGAATTTGGACTTGGGTTTGTTGTAGAAACTTTGTAGTGGGTTGAGTTCATATGTTTGATGGGACTAATATTTTCACTATGGAGTGGCATATTAAAGTTATTTCCTTGATTAACATTCAAATTGGGAATAAATTTCTCATTTCTTAAAGGTAATTGTGTTAAAAAGTGGTACATTATTAGTGCATTCATTAAAGCTAGGATTAAATTGGTTGGAAATGAAGAGTTTATTGTTTTGGGAGTATCTTTGGATTTTACAACCAACACTAGATTGTTGAAATAAGTTTTTAGATACAATATAGTTTTCTTAAGTTTACTGATATGCAACAATTCCAACACTAGGTTTCTACTACTTAAGCGTAGCTCCCAACAAAGTTGGAATGTTTTGAGGTTAGAAGAAAGAAAAAGTGAATAAATCATTCAATAATTTGGTCAAATTTTGGAGGCTTTCTAACTCATTAGTTGAGGCATTAAATAGGATGTAGTCATCATGTAGACACCATAGGTTGGGTGAAAGACTTCATGGGAACATATATAGTAGGAAGGGTTTGATTGAATCCCATTCTAAGAGGACATTGATTTTGTATGTTAAGATTTTAATAAAGAAAAAATATCTCGTGTGGTTATAATTGAGCACATAGACTATTGGATTGTGAAAGTTTCAGAGACAAGTATTCCAATGTAGATAGGACAATATGGACATGAGTTTCTAGCAATAACATAAATAAAGAGATATATACTTTTGAGAAGTGTGAAATTATCATTCATGGTCTAGTTAGGGATAAGGACATATGAGGTGGGAGAGGGCGCATGGAGGAGATGGAAATTTCATCGAATATCTAAGGACCTCTTGAAAAGTTAAGAGCCTTAAGATGTTCATGGGAAATGTTGTGAATTTGTCCTAGTTAATAGAGTGAAGGGGTTACTTGAGAAAGAATAAGCGTAGAACTAAAATACATAGAAGCAAGGTAGAAGAATAATGGGGGAACACATTTATATAGTAGTTAAGTTAATGTTGAGGTGCTTAAAGAGGAGGTTTTTCAATAAAGAGAAATGGTAGGCGTGAGAAATATTTTCCAAAGGGGAAAGGTTGAAATGTAATATAGATATGAATAGAGAGGGTGATATTTACATACGAGGTAAGGATTGAAGATAAAAAAAATAATCATATAAATTTTCTTTTCATTGAAGGAGAAAAGGTTGAAAAGAAAAGTACTTATTTGTTTCAGGGAAGAAGTTGAAAGGAGAGATGTAACATTCCTTAAAGGGGGGAAATTGAAAGTAAATAGTGAAAAATTCTATAAAGGAGGGATGGGTATGAAAGGATACCAAATGAAGGAAAATTCACCATAGTTTATTCCTCATAAATATTCATTCATTTGAATTATCTAAGGACAAATAGGGGTGTTTTATCTAGAAAGGGGAAGTATAAAGATTACTCTTGGTAATAAGGTGGTAACTAACACTATGATAAATAATTAAGGAATTTAAAAGAAATATTTCAAAGTGAAACCTAAATCCCTAGAAGATAATGTTAAATAAGTTTGGATAACTAATTTCAATAAAGATGAATTTGTTTCTTGAATTTTTGAAAAATGGAGAAAATTAATATAATATATATTTAAACTCACTTTGTGGTGGTCTATACATATCTGAACTCAACATTTCAAATTTTAGCATATTTAAACTTGCCCTATGGTGGCCATATATTTGAACTTTGAATTTGAATGGTGGCATATTTGAATACTCTCTTTGCATTGGCATATATACGAACTCGACATTTGAACAATTGTCTCTAAGGTGGTATGGATCGATGATGATGATGATGATGATGATGATGATGATTTGTATATATATATATATATATATATATATATATATATATATATATATATATATATATTTGTGGTGGTATATATATGAACTCGACGTTTTAGACTTTGACATATTTAATATCACCTTGCAGTGGTCTATACATACTCATTATGTGGTAGTTGTTGGGTCACTAATTTGTCATCATTCTCATTTGTCTTTGTCATTCATTAAGCCATTACTTCCAACCATCCATTGCACCATTTCACTCACATGCCACCATTTTTACCATAATTCTTCGTGATGTGTCACTATATGTCTAAGGGGTTAATTAACATAATTTTTCTTTATTTTTAGTAGATTAAGGAGAATTATGCATGGTTTTACTAATGATAGTTTGAAAGTTCAATTTTATGTACTTTAACTAAGTTTTCGTAGCTGTCTCCATGGTTGAGGTACTAGAACCACTCTAGAAGGAAACCCGACACATGGAAACTGTTTATAGATGTTCCAATATGGATTTTTATTGGTTAGATTCCACCCATCTCGCACGTGTGGACCTCCAACATCAAATCAAAGGAAATACACAGAAATATTGACTAGTCAACTTCAACCATGTTTTATGAGAAAATGAAATCAAATTTTGGAAAATGAAAAACATGGGTTTTTTCTAGCATGTGCCCAATTAGGTTCTTAATGTGTAGTTTTCTCAAATTTGTTACCATTTGAGAGATTTTAGGGGTTCTTTGGAGCCCTATTTCACAAATTGCGTGAGAAAACAATTTACTAATTTGTGGGTGAATGCCCAATGACCAAATATAGTGGCACGAGCTATTCTCTAGAAAATTCGTGGAAAAAAAGATAATTATGATCAGATGTGGGATCATATTTTATCCTAAAATTCTTCAAAACATATTTTATTTTATTCATCAATTTATTTATTGATATCTAATGGTCAGAATTCATGTAATAAAATTCTAAGTTTCTAGCTCCTTCAGAAATCTAAAAAACACTGTAAGCTATTTGATAAAAGAGGATATTTTTAATGTATTAAGTACAAGTTTGAAGTTTTAATAATTTTGAAAGTTATCATTGTGAAAAATCTGTTTACAAGTTGCAAATAATAGAAACTCTATCGATGGAATTCATGTAATTGTTAATTGTTAATTCTCTTCTCTTGATTTGAATTTTCAATACCTCACAGTCCTCAGGAGGCCCCCCTTGAGATTTGTGAGAATAGTGTAGATGTTTTTCATTTGTTTCATTTAATTTATTTCTGCTCTATGCTTAAATAGTTTGTTGTTTTATATTGAATTCATTTCATTCTGTTTACTTGTTGGCTCTATTTTTCCTACAAGACAAGTGTTTGTTAAAATACCAAAAAAAGAAAAAATATTTAATTTGACTTTCTTTTTCTAGCTTAGACTCAGATTTATGTTTAATAGATTATGATTTTATTTTGTTCAAGTTCATTCATCATAAGATTCATTATTCCTGTTTTCTAGATCTATTTCTACAATAATGATAACTGAGGTTTATTTTTCAAGTCTCATAGATTAGTGTTGCCTTTAATTCATCGACTAAATTTTATTTTTGAATTTGCTAGATTAGGATTGCCTTTGAATTTAATAGATTAGTTTTGATTTCAAACATAATAAACTAGATTTTTATTTTAATTAAAATAGACTAGAATTTTCTTTTATGATTAATAACATAGAATTTCAAGAGCTTTCATAGTTTAGAATCAATTATCTTTGAATCTCCTTACAATTAAATTATTGATGTCATGTTTTTATTATATAAAATCTTTGATAAAACAACATGTGCATGTGCTTACCAAGATCTCATAAATAGAATCTAATTTCTTATTGAAGTTTCCAATTCATTTTAGTTATGCATAAATATTGAAAACTAATCTCCTAGCACATATGGTGTAGTGTACATCGCAAGCTCATGTACCCTGATTGGCATATAAATGCATGGAATTTAATAGTCAATTGAATTACCCAAAAATATTATATATATTAATTTGAACAATGGTCTCACTCAGCAGTGATCTATGCATACTTTCTCTGGGGTGGCCATATATATGAACTCAACATTTGAACAGTGGTATATTTGAATACCTGCTCCACTGTGGCATATTTAAATGATGGTGTAGTTGAATACTCGCTTTGTGGTGGGATATTTTAACAATGGTATCTGCATTGGTCTTGCTCGAAGGTGATTTATACATACTCGCTTTGTCGTGACCATATATCTAAACTCCACATATTTGAATACTCGCTCTGTGGTGGCATATTTGAACAATGGTATCTATGGTGGTCTTGATCGACAATGGCATATATATGTTAAGTTGACATATTTAAAATCGCTCTGCGGTAACACTATAAATATCTTGTTGCCAGTCAATTGACTCAATAAACTTTCGAGGTGAACTAGCTCTACTCTCTCTCTTCTCCTTTGCTAAATTTTATTCATTAAAATTATGAGTACTTTTCCCCATATTTCTAAGGTTACCTTTAGTGGATGGAGGCCAAGGAAAAGGAAAATTACCCTAGAGAGCCTACATGAATACATTTAGTATTTAGAAAAGTGAAGAGAAGAAAGAGAAATCAAACATAAACAAGAATTATCTACAATGCTTACAAATCATAAAATCAAACTATCTACAATGCTTAACAATAGCCACAAATCATTAGAAGATAAAATGATAACACTGAATATTGAAATTCAAGGAATGAAAGATAGGATGCAGGTAATAGAACAAAAAAAATATCAATGGCTGAACAAAAAAAATTGAAAGGGAAAAATAACTCACTACCGAATAATGTTAACTAAGTTTGGATAACTAATTTCAATAAAAATGAATTTATTTTTTTAATTTTTTAAAAATGGAGAGAATTAATATAATATATATTTAAACTTGCTTTGTGGTGTTCTATACATATTTGAAATCAACATTTTAGATCTTAGCATATTTAAACTTGCCCTATGGTGGCCATATATCTGAACTTCGAATTTGAATGGTGGCATATTTGAATACTCTTTTTGCGTTGGCATATATATGAACTTGACATTTGAATAATTGTCTCCAAGGTGGTATCGATCAACGATGGTATATATATATATATATATATATATATATATTCGGTGGTCTATAGACACTCATTCTGCGGTGGTCTATATATATGAACTCGACATTTTATACTTCGACATATTTAATCTCGCCCTGCAGTGGTCTATACATACTCATTTTGCGGTATTTTTTGGGTCACTGATTTTTCATAATTCTGATTTGTCTTTGTCATTCATTAAGGCATTACTTCCAACCACTGATTGCACCATTTTACTCATGCCACCATTTTTACCATAATTCTTCATGATCTGTCTCTATATGTCTAAGTGGTTACTTAACATCGTTTTCCTTTATTTTTAGTTGATTAAGGATAATTATGCATAGTTTTAGTAATGATAGTTTGATAGTTCAAGCTTCTGTAGTTTAGCCAAGTTTTCATAGTTGTCTCCATGTTTGAGGTAGTAGAACCACTCTAAAAGGAATTCTGTTACATGGAAATTGTTTATAAATGTTCTAGTATGGGTTTTTATTTGTTAAATTCCACCCATATCACACGTGTAGATCTCCAACATCAAATCAAAGGAAATAAGCAACAATTTTAACCAGTCAACTTCAACTGCGTTTTATGAGAAAATGAAAGAAAATTTTGGAAAAAGAAAACATGGGTTTTTTCTATAACGGGCCCAATTAAGGTATCCATGCGTATTTTTCTCAAATTCGTTACCATTTAAAATATTTTCAGAGTTATTTGGAGCCCTATTTTCCATATTGTGTGATAAAACAATTTATTAATTTTTCAGTCAACGCCCAATGACCAAAAATATTAGCACAAGTCGTTACTTAGAAAATTTGTGGAAGTAAGATCATTATGATCATATTTGGGATCATATTTTATCCTAAAATCCTTCAAAGTATATTTTATTTTATTCTCAAATTGATTTGTTGAGATCTCATGGTCAAAATTCAAGCAATGAAATTTTGAGTTTCTAGTTGCTTCAAAAATTTATAAAACACTGTAATCTATTTGATAAAAGAGGAGATTTTAATGTATTAAGCCAGGTATGAAGTTGTAATAATTTTTTAAAGTTATCATTGTGAAAACTCTATTTACACGGTGCAAATAATACAAACTCTGTCCATGACGTTCATGTAATTGTTAATTGGAAATTATCTTCTCTTGATCTGAATCTCTCCTTAGGAGGCCCCCCTTGAGATCTGTGAGAATAATGTAGATGTTTTCATTTCTTTATTATCTATGATTAAATTCTTTATTTCTTTAAATTTAATTCATTTCATTTTGTTTACTTGTTGGATCTATTTTTCCTATAGGAGAAGCACTTGTTAAAATACCGAAAACAAACTAAAATATTTACTTTGACTTTATTTTTCTAGATTAGTCTCAGTTTTATGTTTAATAGATTATGATTTTCTCTTGTTTAATTTCATTCATCATAAGGTTCGTTATTCCTGTTTTCTAGATCTATTTCCACAATAATGATAATCGAGTTTTATTTTTCAAGTCTCGTAGATTAGCATTTCCTTGAATTCATAGACTAAAATTTATTTTTAAATTTGATAGATTCGGATTACCTTTGAATTTAGTATATTAGTTTTGATTTCAAATATAATAAGCTAGATTTTTTATTTTAATTAAAATATAATAGAATTTTCTATTATGATTAATAACATAGAATTTCAAGAGCTTTCATAGTTTAGAATTGATTTGAATTGAATATCCTTATAATTCAATTATCGGCTTGATGTTTTTATTTGATAAAGTCTTTGATAAAAAAACATGCGCATGTGCTTACCAAGATCTTATAAATAGAATATAATTTATTATTGAAGTTTCCAATTCATTTCAGTTATGCATACATATTGAAAGCTAATCTCCTAGCACATACGGTGTAGTGAGCACTTTGCAAGCTCATGTACTCGGATTGGCATATAAATGAAATTAATTTAACGCTCAATTGAATTACCCAACAATAGTATATAGATTAGTTTGAACAATGGTCTCACTCGGCAGTGTTCTATGCATACTTTCTCCGCGGCGGCCATATATCTAAACTCAACATTTGAATGGTGGCATATTTGAATGCTTTCTCTATAGTGGCATATTTGAACGATTGCGTATTTGAATACTCGCTTTGTGGTGGCATATTTGAACAATGGTATCTGCATTGGTCTTGCTCGACGGTGATCTATACATACTCGCTCTGCGGTCACCATATATCTAATCTCAATATATTTGAATACTTGCTTTGCAATGGCATATTTAAACAATGATATCTATGGTGTCTCGCTGAACAATGCATATATATATATATATATATATATATATAATTTTTAAAATATCTTTGTGTTGGTCTATATATATAGAATCTTCATATTTAAACTCGCTCTGCGGTGACACTATAAATAAATTGGTGCGAGTCAGTTAGATTAACAAAATTTCGAGGTGAACTAGTTCTTCTCTCTCTTCTCCTTCGCTATATATTATTTGTTACAATATGAGTAAGTATCCCCATATTTCTAAGCCTCCCTCTAGTAGAGGGAGGCAAAGGAAAATTACCCTAGAGAGCTGACATGAATACATTTAATCTTTAGAAAAGTGAAGAGAATAAAGAGAAATGAAGCATAAACAAGAACTATCTACAATGCTTACAGATCATAAAATTGAACTATCTACAATGCTTAACAATAGCCACAATTCATTAGAAGATAAAATGATAACACTCAAGACTGAAATTAAGGAATGAACTATAGGATGCAGTAAATAGAACACAAAAACAATAAATGTTTGAAGAAAAGTGCACCTTGAGAGATGAGATCAAAGAATTTAAAGAAAAACTAGATGATAATTCAACCCTAAGAAACACAATGAATAAAAATAGATATCAAACCCATAAAAGAGGAAATAAACAAGTTAATTGAACTTGATCATGGATGCCACAAAAGAGCCCTAAGCATGATAATTGCTGGTATAAATGATGCAGCCAAAGGCTGCAAAACCCACATCTACACATAAAATGTGTTTCAAATTAAAACCCAAATAAATCTCAGTCAGGGTTAACCTTCATAATCGGAAATTATTCCCATTTCATAGCCTATGGTTATTAACCATAATAAAATACCCACCTTGGAATTTTATATTCCTGACTTTGGCTTTCGTTCAAAACCCAAATAATACAACTTTATAGGTGGAAGCATTATTCTTTTTCCAAACCTATGGTTAAAACCTTATACCAAAAACCCACTTTATGAAATTATCTAATAAATATTCAACTTTGTATTAAAGCTCAAAATATAATGGCCCACGGCTCTTGCTAACCGACATGTGTTTTATACTTTCAACTTTGATAACCTTTATCAAAGGCATAAAGATACATTATGTGTAGCCCCAACGCTTTACCAGTCCATACTTTGGGTTAAAACCCAACATGTCAACATAATATTTTATTCAGGTCCCACAGCTTATCATATCAATATATATTCGAGCCCACACAAACATATATTAAACCCAAAACATATTACTATATCTGGGTCCCACACTTACCAACTCACCTTTCCACCTTTAATCAATTCCGACGCTTGATAATTCGTCGCACTCCAACTCAATGATTCCTCTGTTGATCCACACCTTCGTTAACCTCCGAATAAATCCGACGGTTGATGCATCACCACACTCCTATTCAATAGTCCAACGCCTATCACATAACTAAAATGCATGACATTTAATATTTCAAACTCATGCGGTAAAAGTGGTTTTGAATTCCATCCTTGCTACGTGTCAAACGCTAATTGATATTGCGTTCGATCAGGGAAATACCGCTCACCCTCCTTTTGCTACGCGAAAACCATTCGTGGTTTTCAAAAACCACTCATCACTTTTTCACTTGCCTCACGGTTCCAAAACACATAATTCCACCACGATTCCATTGCGCCTTCACCTCCATTATTATTTTTCATTCGACTTAAGGTTTGAACGGAACTATGGTTCCAACCAATCTTCATACCCTCTCAGAAAACTGCTTTCCCCACTCTATAATTCACAAATGTAAGTCAATTTCTAATCTCGAGCCAAAGAAACCCAAATTCCTCGATTTCCTCTGAATCTTCGACCTGAGGTTCAATTGTAATCATGCCCTACATATGAATTCTCATCACTTAATTTCAAGAATTCAACTCTTTGATTCAACATTCGATCCTGAAAGGACCTGGATTATAATTTATATAACAAACTTCTATTTCGTTGGACCTCTTATCACAGATGAATTGTGACCAGCTTCTAAACCCCATAAACATAGAGGCTTAAGAATAAATATATCCTGCATAAAAATCTAAATATCTATGAAATTTTCAATTCTAATCACTTCAGCCATTCATTCATTCATCTGAGGTCTTTTGATTGAGAATTTGACTATACAGAACCTTAATTAACCATATACAGATTTCTCAAGGCATGGCAGAATAAAACAAAACACACCACAATCAAATCTTCATTAATCATGAATTATACAAATACCATCAAACCCTTTTTACAGTTAGGATTTTGGCCTGATACGCCCTTACATGGCCTTTCTCCTCTTTTATATCAAAGCTTGTAGGCTTTAAAATAAAATTCTTTCTATCATCTATCTCACTCTCATTCCTCTCTTTCCCTCTAATGCTTCAAAATATTACAATTTATAAAAGAAAAGGATTCATGAATCAATTTAGTTCAAATCCGAAAATCTCTCAATGTCTCCTAAATTATCTATTCAGCTCCTCTCTTTATTCAACAGAATTATAGATTAGATTTATGTTTAAATACCTCAAATTCTCACTATTATTAGGATTATTTACTCATCCCTAAGATTTTACAACTCATGAGATATTCTCCATAAATCAATTTACAATTTAAATTTCCTCAAACTCAACTAAACTTTAGGAAAATAAATAAAATGACTAACGGAACCCACTCGCTTTAGTAAATGAGAAATAAGACTCATGGGTCTTACAAGTTTTGAATAATGACCCTGCATCAGACTCCCTAGGTTGAAAAAATTCATGGACTCCTATTCATGAGTCACCCAACTGCTTCTGCTGTAAACTTCATCAAATTTCATCTTCCAACTAGCTATCTGTCCTCTTTCAATTGCAGCTACAATTTTTGCCTTCTCTCTTTCTCCTAGATCCCAAACTCTGTATTGTGAATTTCCTTTTGCTCTGATTTCATAATAATCTATTCTACATAATGTTTGGATGTTGATATCCTGCATAAAAAACTTCTCAAACAATATAAATTTCTGCTCCCTGGTCTATTGCTGTTTTTCCATTATCTTAATAAAATTGAGTTCCAACTTTATGTATTTTTTCATGTCCTGTACCTGACTGTTCATTCTGATTCTTGACCTGATCACCAGCATTTTCTTTTGTCCCCAAATCAATTCCTGTATATTATTCCATCCTTCATTGACTTGCTGATTTTGACAAATTCTTATGCTTATCATCTTTGTAATTTCCACCATCCATTTATCAAAAATTTAAGTAGCATCTTTCCAATATTAAAAGAATATTGTTTCTTGTTTAATACAAGAACATGTAATTTCCCAACTACATACTGTCCATCAACTGCAAAAAATTCATTTATTGAACTTGGTTCAAATACCTCCATATTCATATAAAATATGCCTGAATTATTCATCCAAACTTTTAATTGCAAACTCAAGATAAAGTCTTGAAATTCAACCCTCCTTTGAATTAAAAACAAAATTTGTCTGTGGACTATACTTTTACATCTTCTGCAACCTTCTTTCTCTTCTGCAATGATTTGTTTAAGAGCTATGCCAACTCTCCTTTCTTCATCCTGAACTTTTGAATCAACTAGCTTCTTACTATCATCCTCTTGTTCCCATAAAGAAAACTGGCTTTCTGTATCTTCAAAATTTACATATTTCTTTATGTTTGCATAAACAAACATATCTCCAAGGGCAATTTTTCCTTCATCCTGGAAAACACATTCAAAAATTAATAATTCAAAATCAGAAAATGCATTACATTTTCCATCAATTCTACTCCATAATTTCGCTGATTTGTCATCCTCTTGATGTGCATATGACATATCAAAAGTGTCATGTCTTCCTCCATATTGCCTTGTCTTGAAAAAGTTTTCTTTGTTTTCACTTTTCTATGAATGCTACCTAATTTCAAAATTCTGTTCTCTACTCCTTTCTTTAGCTTTCCTTCCTTTCACACTTCCTTTCATTCTTTCTTCTTCTCCCTTACAAATCTGTAAGTTACTAAATTGTATTTTCCATGGCTCTTCCTTTTCAATCAAAATATACCAATCTTTAATCCTCTTTGTTTCTTGACATGAAACAAAATCGTATACAATAGATTTTTCCTTCCATGATAAAGTTCCTTTTACAATGAAAATCACTGTCAATATCATAAATATTACATTCCATTGAAACCATTTGATGGTCACTGTAGATGCATCATTCATGAAAGCATCCTTACCTCCTTCCGCTGATATTTCCTGTCTCTTTCTAGTTTGTTGATTATATTCCTCTTTTCTCTGTTTTCAATTTGTACAACTAACACTGTCTTCAAATTTCTGTTGTGCACCAACCTTTGGCAAATGATCCTTATGTTCTTGACTGTTTTCTTTTTCTCTCCTCCTTATAACCTTTTCTGGACTAGCTATACTTTCTTGGACTGAATTCTTCTTATAAATCTCTGTTCTAACATCTTCCATACTGTAATATTTAGTAAGATCCTTTTCCATTAATGGTCCATTATGTTCTTCCAAGACAATTTCTTGTCCATTAACTATCAATACAAGTCCATGATTTTTTAGTAAGAATGAAAGAGATAATCCCATTACCTCAAATGGTTGCACTGTACACATACTTTTGGTTGTTCCTGTCATAAGGCTATCTTCATACCTCTATTCAGCTTCTTCTTTTGCAATCTACAATTTCCTTTTATTTCCAGATTGTTTGTCCTTCCTTTTCTAGATCTCACTAGATTCATCCGCTCCAGCTTTCATGGTAGCTTTCAACATTTTCCTTTCTTTAGTTTCGTTGAACGCGTGTTCATCCAAGAACTGTTCCATTACAATCACTTCTTCTAACATCTTCATTTCTTTAGCAACCTGCATAAACATATCTTGTAAAGATTGTTCATCACCTACATACATACAAAAATCATCAGTTTCAAAAATACTAGGCTCCTGTTTCCTTGATGTCTCAATCATCACATCTCTCTGCTGATTTGAACTTGTCCAATAGTTCAAAAATTCATCAATGATTCCTTTCTCAGCAAATTTATCTTCTTGCTCAGGTCTATAATAGTCATCTTCCATCTCTAACTCAACTATTCTAAGTTCCTCTCTTAATCTGATATACATTCTTTTGTTTATCTACTTTTGCAACAGCTTCCACTTTATCTTCTTTCTTCTCATAGTCCAACCATAACTTTGGTCCTTCATACTCTTCTCAAGTAGCACTATTATTGCATCAACACTTGCTTTCAATTATGCAATTTCTCTGTCAAATACTTCTTGACTCATTTTCTTACCTTTTCCATTTTCCTTGACACCTTTCTTTATTCTGTTGTGGCTTCTCTCTGAACCCCTACTATGAATATCAGTAGTCACTTTCTCTTCCATCTCTATGAGCTCCTCACTCACTACGAGCTGCACTAAGCCTCTGCAACAACAAGTCCTTCTTGCTGCCACTTACCTCACCAATCCCTTCTCCGGACTTGGTCTTTGGTAAGCACTGGTTCACTATTTCTAGAACCTCTTGAGAATTCTTCTTCTGCTCTTCCTAGGCTTATATCCTCCACTCACCTTATCTTGAGAAAACTTCAGTTTTTTCCCCTGTCCAACTTTTAGTTGGAATATTTAGGTTCACTGCCACTAACACAACTCTTCTCTTTCTTTACACAACCTTCTATTGTGTGTTTTTGCTATCATTTGTTTCTTATAGAAACAATTCAAATTGGAATAACATCAAAATATGGCTCATACTTGAGAGATATTCAAATGATTGATCTCTTTGAGCTTCCACTAGCTTGGACAATACACATGCTGCTTTACTTTTCACTGTCTACACTTCAATTCTTCTGTCACAACTACTTAGCTGAAAATTTTGTTGCTTCTTTCATCACACACACATATCATTAAAATTCTGCAAAGCTTTTACCTGATCCGGTCTTCTTCAAGTTTTTTTTCACAATCTGCCTTTGATGAAATGCTGAAGTTCTCATTATCTGCAATATTTCAGAATTCCTCTTTGCATACAATCACTTGTGTCTTGTGCTTCCTCTTTATTGGATCCATCAACATGTAAATCATAATCATGCTGAGAATAAAATACAATATTTTTCAATCAATTCCACAGATCATTGGTCTAGCTCTGATGCCACTATTGTGCAGCCAAAGGCTGCAAAACTCACATCTACACATAAAATGTGTTTCAAATTAAAACCCAAATAAATATCAGTCAGGGTTAACCTTCATAATCGGAAACTATTCCCATTTCATAGCATATGGTTATTAACCATAATAAAATACCCACCTTGGCATTTTATATTCCCGACTTTGGCTTTGGTTCAAAACCCAAATAATACAACTTTATAGGTGGAAGCATTATTCTTTTTCCAAGTCTATGGTTAAAACCATATACCGAAAACCCACTTTATGAAATTATCGAATAAATATTCGACTTTGTATTAAAGCTCAAAATATAATGGCCCACGACTCTTACCAACCAACATGCGTTTTATACTTTTGACTTTGATAACCTTTATCAAAGGCATCAACATACATTATGTTCGGCCTTAACGCTTTAGCAGTCCATAACTTGGGTTAAAACACAGCATGCCAACATAATATTTTAGTCAGGTCCCACAGCTTATCATTTCAATATATATTTGAGCCCACATGAACATATGTTAAACCCAAAACATATTACTATATCTGGGTCCCACACTTACCAACTCACCTTTCAACTTTTCATCAAATCTGACGCTTGATAATTTGTCACACTCCAACTCAATGTTTCCACCATTGATGCACACCTTTGTCAACCTCCGAATAGATCTGACGGTTGACGCATCACCGCACTCCCATTCAATAGTCCAACAATTATAGCGTAACTAAAATTCATGACATTTAATATTTCAAACTCATGCAATAAAAGTGGTTTTGATTTCCATCCCTACTATGTGTCAAACACTAGCTGATATCGTGTTCGATCAGGGAAATACCGCTCACCCTCCTTTTGCTACGCGAAAAACATTCGTGGTTTTAAAAAACCACTCATCACTGTTTCACTTGCCTCATAGTTCCAAACACATAATTCCACCATGCTTCCACTGCGCCTTCATCTCCATTGTTTTTTTTTCATTCGACTCGAGGTTTGAATGGAACTATGGTTCCAACCAATCTTCAAACCCTCTTGGAAAACTGCTTTCCCCACTCTGTAATTCACAAATGTAAGTCAATTTCTGATCTCGAGCCAAAGAAAATAGATTTCCTCGATTTCCTCTGAGTCTTCGACCTCAGGTTCAATTGTAATCATGCCCTACATTCAAATTCTCATCACTTAATTTCAAGCATTAAACTCTTCCCTGTTTCGATTCCACATTCGATTCTGAAAGGATCTGGATTATAATTTATATAAAAAAATTCTATTTCGTTGGACCGCTTATCACAGATGAATTGTGACCAACTTCTAAACCCCGTAAACATAGAGGCTTAAGAATAAATAGATCCCGCATAGAAATATATATATCTATAAATTTTGCAATTATAATCAACTCAACCATTCATTCATTCATCTGAGGTCTTTCGATTGAGAATTTGACTATACATAACCTTAATTAACCATATACATATTTCTCAAGGCATGGCAGAATAAAAAAAAACACACCACAATCAAATCTTCATTAATCATGAACTATACAAATACCATCAAACCCTTCTTACAGTCATGATTTTGGCCTGATACGCCCTTACATGGTCTTTCTCCTCTTTTCTGTCAAAGCCCGTAGGATTTAAAATAAAATTCCTTCTATCATCTATCTCACTTTCATTCCTCTCTGTCCCTATAATGCTTCAAAAGCTTACAATTTATAAAAGAAAATGATTCATGAACCAATTTAGTCCAAATCAAAAAATCTCTCACTGTCTCCTAAATTATCTATTCAACTCCTCTCTTTATTCAACATAATTCTAGATTATATTTCTGTTTAAATCCCTCAAATCCTCACTATTCTTAGGATTATTTACTCATCCCTAAGATTTTACAACTCATGAGATATTCTCCATAAATCAATTTACAATTTAAATTTCCGCAAACTCAACTAAACTTTAGGAAAATAAATAAAATGATTAAGGGAACCCACTCCCTTTAGTAAATGAGAAATAAGACTCATGGGTCTTATAATTTTTGAAGAATGCCCCTGCATCAATAAACGGGAAAAACGATGAGGACCCATTAGAAATAGTAAAAGAACAACCTAAAAATAACTCAAAAATTCAAGAAAATTATCTAATATAAGAAAAAAGGGTGGTAAATATCCTTGAGCATAAACATATACTAATCCATGTTAAGGTAAGTTGCAATGACCACAAACTAGATATATTTAGAAAATCTCCTAGTTTAAAAGGGTAAAAATTATTTATAAATGAAGATCTTATTCGAGAAGATCAAGCTAAATTAAGGAAACAGGTTGAAAAGGTAAAGGAGGAAAGAAAGGAAGGAAAATGGGCAATCATAAGAAATGGGTGAGCTGTTATTAGAGATAGAGTCCAAAATAAAAGTGGAAAATAGGAATTAGGAACACTTCAGATCCTCTTATGGGATTACTATGGTTTCCCTTGGTGTAAAGGTGTTATGTTAAGTTGGATCCCGAGTGATATTGATCTTATTTTCTTAGCTGAAACTTCAAAGCATGATTAATCTAGGGTCCCCCACATAGATGGATTTACTCTTTGTTCTGCATAGAACAAGAAATCCTCTTGTAGAGGATTTGGTGGTATAGCCAGCTATATAAAAAATACTACTTCTTCCCACCTTAAAATTCATAATATTGACCTCCTCAATCAATACATTTGGATCAAAATTTTTGACTCTAAAAACAATATGAATATTCTCCCAATTTTCTATTTTTCTCGTCTCAATTATTCCTTCTATACGAAAAAAAACTTGGCTAAGAATTTCCCCTTCATTACCATAGAACATGACATCCACAATTTAAAGAATGAAGGAAACATACTTGTGCTTCGGTATTTCAACGCTAAAACCAATTACTAAGCAAGCTACTCTATTAAGTAATAACTCTAACCCTAAACCCCTACTATCTTGATGAGGATTGTGACTTGGCTTGTAAATTCAAAATAGATTATGAAGACATAACCGATAACTTATTTGGTACCGAGCTAATCCAACGTTGTAGTTCTAAAGACCTAATTATTTGTAATGAGATTAATATGTGGAATACATTTGGTTAGATGACTTGTATTCATGGACTTGGAAACAATGTTGTGGACTATGCAATATATGATACCTAGTTTCTCAACTATATTATTAATTTTGACCTCCTATATGACCATAGATATCTATCATTAACCCTAAACCTAGATGCAAAATAATGGTGAGAGCCAAAGGCACACTCACTTTGAAAAAAATAAAATGGATCTCTTCTTAAAATATTTAACAAGGAATTTAGATCTCTTAACATATAATGACAACATTGATCACATCTACCATAATTTTACTACAACCCTCTCTACTGCCATTAACAAATTCTCTAATAAGGTATCATATAATAAGAACAATAGAAATTCTAACCCTTGGTACGATAAGGATTGTAATATTGTCACGAAAGCGATTAGAGATGGTCCTAAAGAAAATGTAAATATTGAAAAAATAAGTGTGTACAAAGTCCTTATTAAAAGGAAGAAAAGATACTATATAAAAAAGAGGCAAGAGAATATTCTTCTCCTCTATAAAGTTGATCCTAGAAAGTCTTGGAGGAATATTCTTATTCGAAAAATGAAAGAAGATAATTCAACCCCCTCAAAGGAATGGGATATCTACCTTAAAAATATTTATGACTCTCTGGTCACCATGGGAAACATTGTAAACACTTTTATAGAGGAAGATATATTTTCATTGGAATACATGGAGTTATGGATTAAGAAACTCACTAATGGGAAAAATAGTGATATTTAAGGTTACCAAGCCAAAATTCTCAAAATGGGAAGGTCTATCATTATCTCTCATATACACAAAATCCTCAATTTGGAAGTGAAACATGGATTCCCTAAGCCTTGAATGCAAAGCCTTATTGTGCCTATATTTAAAAGTGGGGATAAAAATGTGCCCTCTAACTATAGGAATATCATGATTAACCATATTTTAGCCAAATTGTTGTGAAACCAACTCCAAAAAATGAAGAAAAGAGATATCAGTGCCTTAGAAATAAGCCACTTCGAGGGGGAAACCTCCAATACATTACATGAATGAACAATTCTTGGATGATTCAAATTTCAAAACCTCATTTCTATATATAGGAGTCTATGGGGCCACAATGTAATCCTAGCCGACCTAACAATAATAATTTAAGGGCACAATAATAACAATATGGGGGTTACAAGGGTACAATAATAACAATAAGGGGGTTACATAACAACAATAAGGGACTATACTAGTAATATAGGGACCTAACATGCCCCTCTCCTTCAAAAAAGTGTTGCCCTCAACACTTGAGTAGCTCTGGGTGCTTCTGTATAAAATTCTCATCCTCCCATGTAGAATCTTCAGTGGGTAAGTTCTTCCACTTGATGAGATACTCCGAAATTGATCGATTCCATAGTTGTCGAGTTCTTGTTTCCGTGACCGCTTCAGGTTCCAATATGATTTTTCCTTCCTCATCAAGTTCTGGCAATATTGTTTGAACTGGAAGATTTTCACCTATAACCTTCTTTAAGCATGACACATGGAAAACTGGATGTACTCGCGAAGAAGCAGGAAGCTCCAATTTGTATGCCATAGTACCAATCTTTTGCAACACCTTGTAAGGACCATAGTACTTTTGCGATAATTTATTATCCTTCTTAGCTTGCTTGAGGGACATTTGTTTGTATGGTTGTAGCCGTAAAAATACCCAGTCTCCTACATCAAAACATCTCTCGATGCGATGTTAATATGCCTGCTGTTTCATTCGATTTTGTACCAAACTCAGGTTGTCCTTTAAGAGTTGGAGAACTTCTTGTTGATGCTCGATGTGATATTCCACTGCTTGAACCTTTGAATTTTCTCTTAAAGATGATGTGAAGGATGGTGGATGATATCCATAAAGTGCCATAATGGGGTCAGTTTTGCTGCAGTATGGAAGGAAGTGTTATACCACCATTTAGCTAGAGGTAACCACTTGACCCATTGTGTTTTTTTATCAAATACAAAACAAAAAAGATATCCTTCCAAACATTTATTTACTATATTAGTTTGACCATCAGATTGTGGATGATAAGATGAGCTATGAGCTAATTGAGTACCCAAACAAGAAAATAACTCCGTCCAAACATTTCTAGTAAAAATCAGATCTCTGTCGCTCACAATAACCCTTGGGTTTCCATGTAGCTTTTGAATTGTGTCCATAAATGTAGTAGCATCTATACTTGCTTTAAATGGATGCGATAATGCACAAAAATGTACATACTTCAAATATGCTCTGATACCAAATGTTGTGAAACCAACTCCAAAAAGAGAAGAAAAGAGATATCAATGCCTTAGAAATAAGCCACTTTAAGGGGGCAACCTCCAATACATTACATGAATGAACAATTCTTGGATGATTAAAATTACAAAACCTCCTTTCTATATATTGGAGTCCATGGGGCCACAATGTAATCCTAGCTGACCTAACAATAATAATTTAAGGGCACAATAATAACAAAATGGGGGTTACAAGGGTACAATAATAACAATAAGGGGGTTACACTAACAACAATAAGGGAGTATACTAGTAATATAGGGACCTAACAAAAATTGTATGGGCTCATTTTGGAAAAGAATATTAGATTCTGGCTTGAAATTCATAGTAAAAGAGCTAAAGGGAAAGCTAGTTTTAGGAGATATCACTCAACTATTCACCACCTTATCACTCTTAGGACCATTGTTGAGTAGTGTCTAAATAGTAAAAATAATCTCTTCTGTCAATTTTTTTTACTTTAAAAAAGCTTTTGACATTGTTCCTCATGAGAAGTTATGACAAAGGCTCAATGAGATAACGGTTCCTCTTGAGGTGAGGGTTGCTGTAACTAGGTTATAAGAGAATGTTATTTCCAAGCTTAAGACCACCAAGCGTTGGTTTGAGGAGATTAAATGCAATATGAAAGTTAAATAAGGATGTCCCCTATCCCCTACGTTTTTTTGAATTTACATTGATAAGCTAGAAGAGTGTTTAGAAGCTGCATAATGTCATTAGAGAAATTTTGAGGTTAAAATTGGGCCTGAAAACAAAAATAAAATTTATAAGAACCAATAGGATTCAAGATGATGATGTCAACCATGGGGGATGATTCACGATTTTTGGAGTAAAAAGGTAAAAAGATAAAAAAATAAAAAACTACTATTTCAACTCATATATTCAACTTATATCCCCACAATTTGACTCAAATTTTCAGTGAGAGTACCCATTGGATGTGTAATATAATTCCTCATCCAAGAACGACCCATGTTGCATACTTTCAATGGATCCTACTATATGAAAAAATAAAAATACATGGAAAATGTGGTTGCAATAATGTTTCTTCATGTATTTCTCATTTTTCATGTAGCACGATCCATTGAAAGTATGCAACATGGGTACTCCTTGGATTAGGAATTAAATTCCACATCCAACGAGTGCTCTTGGTCAAAATTTGAGTAAAAAACTGGGGAGATAAGTTGAAAATACAAGTTGAAAAAGTAGATTTTTCTTTCTTCCCTCCAAAATTGGATGAGGTAATCTAATATTATTTTATTATTTCCACTATTATTTTATGAAATTCCTTAGGAGGCCCATTTTAGACCTCAAAATTTCTCTAATGGATGCACCCAAGCTCATTGGTATTGGCATTACTCTTCTCCCTTATGTTGATGATTTCGATCTTCTTGCGAGAAGCCCAGATGATCTCGACAAGCAACTTAGACTCTTACATGATTATTGCTCTAAGATGGATATGAATGTTAATACCAATAAGGCTAAATTCATGATAATTAAATCTAAAAGGATTAACTATGATACTTTCATTTATGATAACAATTACTTGGAGAAGGTCTCCTCATACAAATATTTAGGTATTGTTGTTGGGCCATCAACTCAAATGGAACTATTACATCGAGAAACAGATTATAAGAGGCTAGAAATCTTACTATGAGTTTGAAAACAATTGTAAGTCGCTCGATATTTGGGTTTGGAGTAAAAAAAGGTTCTTCTTCAAGACTCTCGTCACCCCTGTTATTTTATATAGATGTGAGGTTTAGGGTTGCAATATATCTAGATAATCGTGGAGAAAGATTGAGATTATCCAAAAGAAATTTTTAACCTACAACCTCAAGATTCAAGGAAAAACTCCCTCAACTATTCTCTTGATTGAATATATCCCGTCCCTAATTGAAAGCATGGCTATGTTTAGGTATCTGATGTACAATAAGATGTTATCCAACATGGAAGTGAAGAGGCTCCCCAAAATTGCTTCTAACTTTAGTGAAAACTCCCACCTATGGCTCAAGAGAGTTTGACATAAGGATGCATAGTCCTCGCTTGACCATTGGTAGATAAAGGAGGAGATCATCTTGAAGAATAAGGATGATATTAAAAACACTATTACTTCCAAATTAAGGATAAGTTGTGGGATGATAAGGAGTTAAGAGAAAAAAATGAAGCTACGATATTATAAGGACGTGCTCAAGCCCACTCTCGCTAATTAGAATTATCTTTCTATATTGACCAATGCTAAGAAGAAAATGAACGATAATAACTAATTCTCATGAGCTTCAGAGTGAAACTGAGCATTGGTTTATTCCAAAAACACCTTGGGATAGAAGAATCAACCCCCTTTTCGATACTAAGAGAGTTGAAGATGAAATCACTTTCTCATGGAATGTCCGACCCTTACTCATATCAGTGCTTATTTTCAAAACATTTTCCACACTCCCAATCTCCATGACTTGTTAAGTCAACGAACTGTAGTGATTTGAGAACACTTATCTCACTTCTATTTGATCCCAGATATAAAATATTAAATTGGTTCAGTTAATCACTTACCTTCTTAAGGCCAAATATATTTGACGATGGACGTTAACCATCATCATTATATATATATTTGATGATGGATGTTAACCATCATTATATATATATATATATATATATATATATATATATATATATTTGATGATGGACCTAAGTTTATATTCCTCTTAATTTGTAAAGGTTATGAAGTGATTTTCAAAATAAAGAAGTGTTTTTCGAAGTAGAGAAAAATAAGTAAAATTAAAATTTTGCATATTGTTCATATCATGGAAGAACTCTACCAGGGTATAATACAATATATATACAAAATAATTATAAAGGGGTACTGACAAAATTTGTTGAATTGGAATGTCCAAAATGTTTTTGAGGGTGCTCAATCAATTTATGCATTGAAAAATGCATTTTAAATAACAAAAAATCATATTATTTATTGAAATTATTTTACTTGATTTGAATGAAAAAATCTATTTCATCTATAAATTAAATTAAACCAAATAATACATAATACAACGTAAAGAAAAAAATAATTATAAATAAGAAATAATGCTATCTTATAAAAAATTACGACATATTTATTTACCCACTAAAAATAAAAAAACCATGTTTTTATTCTCTTTGGTATATTTCAAAAATAATCTGTTTTACCGTACTTTAAATACACATTAAAACCATGGACCATGGTCAAATTTAAAAATAGCTCCATGACCATCCCAACCAAAAACACCGAAAAATGATCCATCTCAGGGACCCAATAATTAATCAAAAATCCCATCAAATCTTGGTGGCCGACGTCAAAATTACAGATTGAAAGACAGTGTATAAAATCAACATTTTCGTGTATTTTCAATGTCACTCCATATTTTCCATCGCATCACCATCTTCGCGTATTTTCAATGTGACACCATATATTTTCTATCGCATCAACACTTCAACATTGTGTGCCGTGCAGTTTCTAAACCGCCGAAGGGAATACCGTTTTTCTGGGCCGTTTGGTGGAGAAGTAATCTTCAATTCAGCCGTTCTGCCACAGATTTTACCTGCACAATCTTTTGTTTGTTTAACAAGATGGCCGGAGGCAGATGCTACAGTAACAGCGGGCGGAATGAATTTTCCCCGTTAGAAAAAGGTGAAGTTGCAGCTTGTTACTCTTCTCGGGAGCAAGAAAAAATATCCCAATTGGGCAAAGAATTTGAACTATCCGAGTTGCACCAACTGACGAATGAAGCTATCCTGCAGCACACAGATTCAATTCAGCCGCGCAAGGTAACAGGAGATTTTCTCGAACAACAAAATGAGATAATACCGGAGGAGGTAGATAGTGCGAATTGTTTGCATGAAATCCGAAGTCAGAGAGTTGAAGAATCCATTGTTGAAAATGGCAAAGCTGATACGCAAATTCAGGCACTGAACATAAACCTTGGAGAGTTGCAGAAGACAAATATCAGAATTGAAGAATCCATTGTCGGCAAACCTAAGACGCAAATTCAGGAACTGAATGAAAAACATAGAGAGTTAGAGGGCACAACCGTTAAACTAGTGCAAGAAAAGGAAGACCGTGGAAAGGAGTTTGAATCACTTCATGAAGAGTTGGCCGAGAAACATAGAAAGTTGGAGGACAAATTCATCTCGTTATTGAAAGAGAATGAAGAACAGCGAAACATGATTGAGTCATTGCAAGAAATTTCAGAGGAAAAAACGTTCCTCGAGGAGACCAATGTTGAACTTGAGAGAAGAAATTTGGTATTAGAAGAAAAAAAAGCACAACTTAAGGGCAAAATAGGAGAGTTGGAAATAGTTTTTGATTCTCTCACCACGGATCTTGAATCTTATAGGCAAATTGCTGAGGAGAAAGAGGCTATATTAACTGATTTACAGTATCAGTTTTCAGACGTTGTCAAGGAAAATATTTGCCTGGCGGAGTTTAACAATTTTTTAGTGATTGAATTGAACAAATGTACAACGGCTTTAGAAGAAAATGTCTATCTTCACCAAAAAATCAGGGAACTGGACATTTCTTCCTACTCTCTCAACACGGTTCTTGAATCAAAAGATATTTTACTTGAGCAGTTGACGTCAGAACATGAGCAGTTGATGTCAGAATATCAACGTTTTCAGTCACCTGTCCCTGCAGAATAGGAGAAACCAAACGGTGTGCGCGAAAAAACAGAAGGAACCGTTTCTTCGAAGGCAGAGAGGTAGGCTCATGATTGAGGGCAACTGTACTGGTGTTAGAGATTATACAACAAAAATTAACAAAGGCTGTCCTTATCTGCAGGTAACAAAAATCAAGTGTAGGTTAGTGCGAAGAAACCATTGTGCGAAGAAACCATTGACAATGGAGACATTTGTAATATAAGAAAATTGGAGATATCTTTGATTCGGATGTATACATTCTTTTGGCATTCACTTACATCCATTCTTTTGCTATTCACTTAATCAGAAATTCAGAGGATGCGAAAAGGTTTAAAATTCTGTTATGAAAATAATAAATATTTTTCAAATTAGATTTTGTAATATTTAGGGTAACATTCTTGTTTTGGAATTCGTTCGTAGAATTTTATTTTAATTATAAATAATTATTTGGTAAATGGTAGAAATTTAATTTTCATAAAATATTTTAAAATATTTATAATTGAAGTATTTTAGAATATTCATAATAATATATATAAATTAAAAATTTGAGAATTAAATTTAAAATGATTTTACTATATTTATGAAGATTTTATGGATGTTTTTTTATTTTTATTTTTAAATTAAATAGATTTTATAAATGTTTTTTTTAATTTTTTTTAATTAAATAGATTGATTAAAAAAAATGTCATAAACAAATATCATATGTAATGAGTTATAGTTTTTTGGGCATGTGGTATTGATAGGCCATAATATAGGTCCATAATATTGTAAAAATGCATATTTGCAAATTATTTGTTTTGATGGTAACGTGAGATAAATCTCTACCATAATAAGATGTAAGTATTTTGAAGTTTTATAATGGATTGATGTCTATGAGTATTTATTAGTCATTTAATTTATATTTTTTCATTAATTCACTCCAGATTTACCAAGCCTAGAAAAGGAGGAAATCTCTTTTTTGCTTTAAAAGTTTTGATTCAAAGTTAAGATGGATCCAGGTTAGTATAATATATATTTAGTTCATATTGAAATATTTTATTTATAATTCAGGTTCTCCACATTAAAATGTTAAAACATGCTCCTCATATTTTTTCTTGTATACATAAATTTAATTATTTTTCTTGATAATATTATACATCAAGTCCATATTAAACATTGAAAGAATTACAAATATCCCTGATATATTTAATGCTTTCCCATGATTTTAAGAAAAGAAACTAAGAGCTTAGTTGAGATTTTTTAATATTTACGACCCAAGGCATTCTTATTTGAAAACAACTCCCCTAGTTGTCACTGTGTCCATGTCTGAGCCATTGGATCAAATGTTAGACCATTGAAATGTTTTAGGTCATTAGATCCTCAAATAAATAGTTTTATATATGTTTTTTATAATGTTAGTTTTTTTTCTTTTTAATAAGTATTTTTGTGTCACCATGCTCTCCAACAAAGTATGATAGAAATGTTGTAATGTCATGTTTAACATTTTTACTATGTCAAATTACACAAAATTAAAAATAAAAGTAAATTAAATAAAGATATTGCCATAAAAAATACAAAATACAATAAAATACAGGGTTAAAATACAATAAAAAATAAAAATAATAAAATAAAATAATAATAAACTATAAAAACAACTCATGGTATTGACCCATGGTATTCATGTGGAATGTAGTTTATTTAAAGGGGAGAATTAAGATGAATTAAGATGACCGAGAGAATTGATCTATCTCATAAATAATATAGATATAAAGTAATTATTTAATAAAATAAATTTTAAATGTTTATAACCATTACTCTTTAAAAAATTTACTTAGTAAAATGCATCTAAATTTTCATACACCAAATATACATAGTTTTTCTTGTTCTATATTATTTTTGTTACAACTATTTTATTATTCCAGAAATACATGGTTTTTTTTGTTATATATTATTTATGTTACATATGTTTTATAGTTTTTTAATTTTCAATTCCAAACAAAAATTACAAAAGAAAACCCACTAAGTCCTTAATGAAAATTATAGTTTTATAAAATTGACACTATGTGAAAACTTACAGAAGAAAAAGCCCACTGAGTCCTTACTAAAAATTATAGTTTTACAAAATTGACACTATTTGATTAACAATAGAGTAAGTTGAGACAACCCTAAGGGGTTTTTTGTACAATTTTTATCACAACCTTTCCATCCATCCAATATATACTGTAGAGTCTTCTGAAGAGAGAGTATATTATAGTTTATAACCTGATCCACAACCAAAGAAAATGGCTAGGGATTTCACAGGTTATTAGTTGATAACTTGATCCACAATCAAAGAAAATGACTAGGGATGTCACAAGTTATCATTCTCACAGTGATGTATTGACGTTCTAAATTGAAATGGATCCTATTAGATGGATGGTGGCAAAAGACACTAAAAAATTCAAAATAGATATGTATTATGACATCCATATTATCTAAAAAATATCCAAATTTCCCATTTTATACAATTTCTAATAATAACCGATCAATTTACTCTCCAATTATTGAAACCCCCACCCATGTTGGGGATATCACAGTGTAAAATCAAATGTTCATGTGTAAAATAAAAATAACTAGCAATTGCACCATATGTTGCAAAGGAAACACTGTAAAGCACATAGGAAATATTAATATAATTGGTTTTTTTATTTTGGAATAGTAATTTTAAGTTATGTTGCAAGTGGAGGTTGAGTTTTTTTGGATGCTAAGTTGTTAAGGAAGGTCTACAAGAGGTGATTTAAGGTGGATATTCTCTTGTATTTTTATGTGTTTTTCTCCTTGTTTACTTCTGGAAAAGCCCAAGCCCTTGTTTATCTAGGCTAGAGGCCTATAAGACAGGTTAAAGAGAAGTGACAATAGAATTATAAGGGTTGTAAGGCATAGAAAATGTAGTGTTGGGTATAAACTGCCAAGTGGGAATATCTATTTTTTGAACATATTAGAAGCCTAAATATTGGCAATTGAACAACGAACAATAAAGTGATAAATTGAATTGAATTACAGAACAACAGTGTCATCATCTATGAAATAGGTTGGAGCACGAGTAGTTGTAAATTGGTGTTTATAAAAGATGTTTCTCATCATATCCTTAGCATATCGAAGCTTGCAACATTGTAAGTTGTTTCTTACAGAATATTGGTGTCATCACACATGGTTTCCTATAACATTGTAACAAATTGAAGATGGTAAGACAAGTATTACACGTTTTTTCCCAATTTGGGTTTACATATTAATATTTGCATTCATGCATTGTGTTAATTATTGATGTGGTGGTGTGACTTTTGTTTTAAGTGATAAGGATTTAAATTTGAGTAATACTCATCCGCCCCCCCCCCACCCCCTTAGGATCATTCTGTATTTCAACATACATAGGAACAATGGTTTCCAAAAAATCCAACATTGTTGCATATAATTATTACATTTGTACTCACAAAAAATTGCTTCTACAAGGACTAGGTTTATTAGTAAAGTGAGGAGTGTTATTTGCTAAGAATCAGTTACAAGTGCTAAACAACCTTACCAATAATAAATATCTCAATTCCTTAGTGCAAGTCCTAGGAAACATTACTGTACAACATGCAAGTCTCATCTCATTTTATAGTGTGTAAAAATGCCACTTTTAGTGAGAATTAAACCTTAGTGTGGAGAATAGCACCACCTCAAATTAACTGACTAATCAAACTCTCCTTTGACAATGTTTAAAATATTTGTTTAATGGAATAATTTGTCTATTACCCAAAATAGTTGACTTGTCCCTATAGTGATTTTTAATTTCTCAGAAACTTTGTTTGATTGATTCAAATTCCCCATATTACTCCATTCAAACATCCCTTTTTGACATAATATAGATAATCACATGTTTGAATGTTTTGCCTTCATTCAAAAGGGAAATGAAGATGTACATGAACTAATTTAAGCACTATGAAACCATTTTCACAAGTTCTCATTAAAATTAAATAACACTTTGTGAATACACTAATTATTTATAAATGTCACATAATAAATTTGTGACTTCATTTACTTTGCATATAATAGATATCACACAATAAATTTGTGACTTCATTTACTTTGCATATAATAGCACGTGGTTGTATTAGGTTTTCAAGTTTGGATAATTTCATTCTCTAAAACATTTTTTTGTGAACCATAAAATAGATATAAAAAAATAATAATGAATTAGTCACGAGGTGTTTTCAAAAATGAAAATAGACATTTTTGAGATGCAAGTGCAAAAATGTTCTAATGTATATGCTAAATTTCTTTAAAAATAATTTTCAATAACTAAACATATTTACATTCTAGTTAGTTGATTTCTTTCTAATAATTTGAATTATATTTATTACTATTTTCAAATTGCACAAATGCATACATATTTTCATGTTGTAGTAAATTAAATTACACAAATTTTCCACTCATGCAATTTTTTTTAACTTTAACAAATTTATAAATGTAAAATTATAGTAAAAAATAAATTTGATTAAAAAAAAATAAAAAAATTAAACACTTCATTTCAAAATAAACACATAAATGTAACAAATAACAAATTCTCCCTCAAACCATCATGAACAAAAAGGATTACAACTCTCATACCAATCATGAAAAATAAGAGCCCAATATTGCATGCATGATGAAAAATCACACAAAAGCTCAAACATTTAATGCATAAAAAGTCTCATAAATGCAAAATATCCTTACATGCCCAAAACACATTTACAATACAAAGAGAGCCCTGACTCTAATTCCAGCTTAGATTCTTTAAACCATTTCCAACCATTCGTGGCATATTAGTTTAGCTCTTACATATTCCACAGTATGCCACATTCACACTTTCTAACTAGAGTACAGTCATGGTAGAAACTTTTAAATATTCTCAACACTGTAAGCTGTAGCTCACTCATGTGTCTATAACACTAAAGTTGCACCATTTTTTTGTTAACTATGAGACAAATAAACATTGGGAGTAACATAATTTTAGAACTATTTCTTTACTGCGTTTTTCCTATTACCAAAATCAGCGGTAGCTCTGGCTGCCCTGTCAAGAGCCCTAGCAACCATCAGTGCTCCTATTGTAAAATAACTACTGTTGACAGCTGCTGTTCCTGCAGAAACCAAAATCTCCCCGAAGAACTTGCCAAAATCTGCTACCTTTACTGCAGCAGTGTCTGTGACTTGATACTTCTCATCTAACTCTTTGGCTTTGCTCAATGTATCCTTTCCTAAGATTTATCTTTTGGAAATCATTGTTGTAACCATCTTAGTTGTCTATCAGGAAATGGAAGAAATATGCTCAAATTTTTTATCAAGGACTTCAACTGTCGAATAGCATTGTTTTTAACACAGGCTAATAATTTTTCAGTCTAAGCTTTGGTTTTATAAAATAACTAAACGAATGAGTAGAATTTTAATTCTTAGTCAAAATCTTCTGAGTTTTGGAGTTTTTCTAGGCATAACTTTTTTTTTTTTTTTTCAAATCTATGTTTATTAGAATCACATCTTTGCTAAAATTACAACTCAAGTACAATATAGATGCTTCGGAAGTTTTTCAAGTGTTGAATCCATTTATATAGTCAAGAATATATTTTAAATAATTAAAATCACAATCTTACCAACAATTCTAACCAAAAAAACCCAAAATTCCAACAAAAAAACCCACAATTCCAACCAAAATGTAAAATAATCAAACAACTGTCAATTTCAAGGGTAAGGTCTTCCTTCTGTGTGTTTTATATAATGTACCAGTAACAAAATTTAAACAAGCAATATTTTTCGTATTGAAAAAAAAGGTCTTCCTTCTGTGTATATATGGTTATTTAGAGACTCAGTTTTGAATCAAGATCAAAATTAGGACTCTTCTTACATCACGGTCAAAATAAATCAAGCTAATTATGAAATGAAATTTGCTTCCATATGTTGGAATTTTCATAGGAAAAATCTTATTCCAGGTTTTCGTTTGAGGGTTCAGCTCTTGGGTGTTGAGAAAATAACCTTTGAGGCAATATACAGGATCCAATATTGATCCTTTTGATCTATTCAATAAAAATAAAACCACTGAAATTTTCCCATGAGTAGCACCCATCTACCAAAGCCTTAAAAAAATTGAAGCATCAGACATGTAAACATATATAGAGACCATGAGTGCCACTCATCTATCAAAACCCTCAAAATCAAAATTGAAGGATCTGATATGTAAAATATTGAGGTTCACCAAGCTGATCAAATCGATTTTATATACAAATTACTATGGCAGTGTAACCAAAGTCTAAGTGCAATATTAGTGTGATTTTGAGGAGCAAATATCTTTTTGAATTTATTTCAACATTGTCCCAAACTGTAAAAAATTTTAAAAGGTGAGGAAAATAAGTAACTAAAAGTACTCCTAATGTATTTCCCTCTTCATGATGATTAACTGCCTCCTTTGATCCTCCCCATGGTACTATACATACTTGCTGATTTTGGATTGTTGCTCCCTATTCAAAAAATAATAAACAATAAAACCCCACATTTTTACCTTAATATTTTTTACTGATACAAGATAATGAATAGCTTAATCCTAATAAACCAAATCTATATCCAGAATTCCATCTCAATTCTGAATGACAATCTGAACCTTCTAATTGCAAAACACTGATAGTCTATGAAAATCATACTTACACTGAGAAGCACAACCGTTTCTAAGGTTGTAGCAGAAATCTAGTTCGAGCTAATATGTTAAGTAGGTAAAACATGGTAGGGAGCTCAAGTATACATTTAGTCTTCAGTTAAACTTGAAAAGTAACCCCTCAAGAAAATCTAGAAATATCTGGTGATAATGAGGCCATTGTCAGAAGTTGAGAGGAGGACATAATAGCAGTTGTAATAGGAGTTTGGGTGAATAAAGTTGTGTCATTACTTGCAAGAAGAAAATACAGAGTTATAATATAGATACTACTAAGAGGTGAAAAACTAGTTAAATGGGAACGTAAGACCTGGATGGGGTTTAACTCAAAATAAAAAATTAAATTCTTTCCTGAACTGCAAACCCCAGGGTCGACCTTGAAAACCTGAGACATGGTTTCAGTATCAGGGTAAGAAATTTAACGAACAATAGAAATTAAACCCTCAATAACAGTATTTAACAAACAAAAAGCAATGAGAAAGAGAGAGTGTGTGCATTTACCCATTTCGGGAAACCGTTTCTAAAGTTGTTGAAGACAAAATAGGACAAGCGTTGAAGTCATAGAATGAAACCACCATTAAATTTGGTAAGACCACAACGCAATACTCCCTGAGAGACATAAAAGAAAATGGTATCCCCTGTGATGCATTAGAGATCCGTAAGAATATGATGAAAGAATTAAAATTACATAAAAGGCCAACTTTTTATTTATTGCAGCAAAGAAAATACCATCACCTGAAATCGAGAGAAATTATGGATGAGTAAGCCAAGGGTCTTCGAGTCATGGTCAAGAGGAAACCCTTCAAAGGTTGCAGAGTGCTTGCCAACTCTGAAGTGGAGGTGAATGGCGGAAGTGGTTAGGGTTTGGGTTAAGTGTATTACCCTAACCGTCCCAACCTAGATCTCAACCGTAGATCTTTACCTAATTGCACGGTGGGCATTACTCTATGTGTTAGATAATCAATATGATAGTCTAATTGTCATAGTGGTAGGGAGCTCAAGTATACATTGAGCCTTTAGTTAAACTAGAAAAGTAACCCCTCAAGAAAATCCAGAAATATCTGGTGATAATGATACCATTGTCAGAAGTTGAGAGGAGGACATAATAGCAGTTGTAATAGGAGTTTGGGCGAATAAATTCGAGTCATTACCTGCAAGAAGATAGTACAGTGTTATAATATAGATACTGCTAAGAGGTGAAAAGCTAGTTAAATGGGAACGTAAGACCTAGACGGGGTTTAACTCAAAATAAAAACTTAAATTATTACCTGAATAACAAACCCCAGGGTCGACCTTGAAAACTTGAGACATGGTTTCAGTAGTAGGGTAATAAATTTAACCAACAATAGAAATTAAACCCTCAATAACAGTATTTAGCAAATGAAAAGCGATGAGAAAGAGAGGGTGTGTTTATTTACCAATTTCGGAAAACCGTCGCTAAAGTCAAGTTGAAGACAAAATAGAACAAGCGTTGAAGTCATAGAATGAAACTTCCATTAACTTTGGTAATACCACAACGCAATACTCCCTGAGAGACATAAAAAGAAAATAAATGAATAGTGAATAAATACCTCTATAGCGCCTACAACCAACAATGGTTTAAAAGGGTCGATCCACGAACAGGAGCGCCACAAAATAGTTGGTTCTAGAAAACTCCTCTCACAGCTGCATAGGGCTTATGGGATTTGTACTTTAATCACAGTTGTAGAGAATCCAGGTGCTTGAAAGGGGTTTTAACATTTTCAACAAGAGCCGCATGACACTTCCAAGGGAAGGCTAGGTCAGAGGACTTTATATTCGTGAGTGCAGTGGATGGTTTCTTCTTCAACTAAATCTGACTTGATCCTACTGTCCACTCACTGTCAAATTCTTCCAAATGCATATCTTGCTTTGAGAGCCATCCGATAGCAGGACCTGGGCATCAGGAGAAAGCGACAGTGAGAAACCATTAACTCGTTTGTTTCTACTGTGTCAAATTTTCATCTGATTAAAACTATTTTTCCATGTAACTGATTAATTATAACTGTGTTTAATTTGAAGGTTGAGAATGTTTCAATCATCTAACATCTAAATTAATGGTGTATAATGTTACAGCTGGAAATTAGGAAAGTTTTTTTCAAATAAGAACGCTTTACAGCGTAATAAAATAAAATAATAGTAAAATATAAAATCAACCCATGGTATTCATGTGGAATGTAGTTTATTTAAAGGGGGAAATTAAGATGTCCTAGATAAATCTTAACTCTGGATTTACCAAGAGCCAAGAGGGATCAAATGTCTTGATATGAAAACCTCTTTTGGAGTGAAAAGAGAATTGATCCCTCTGATAAATAATATAGATCTAAACTAATGATTTAATAAAATTATTTTTAAATGTTTATAATCATTATTCTTTTAAAATTTTACTCAATAAAATGTATCTAGTTTTTCATACATCCAAATATACATGGTTTTTCTTATATATATATATATATATATATATGGTAATTTAGGCTAACCTATATTGATTCGAAATAAGACATTACATATTCTATAGGTTGAGTTGGTAAGCTGCGCTTATCTGATCCAAGACTTTGTTGCTTTTATAGTTGCGCATGTATGGAGCTGCCTCCTTGGAGGAAACCAACCTTGTAATAACATCATATAGAAAATTACAAATTGTGCCATGGAACTTTTCAAAGTAAAATTTCATGATAAGAGCTGGAGTAACATAAAACTAAAAAAAGCTGAGCGACTGAACAGTCAAGGTGCTTCTGCATCATCCTTGGTGTCTAGATCCTGCTCTTTGATATGAAAGGCATACTCCTGCGTCATGGCCTCGTCCTCAGCAGTAGGTTGGCGAAGAGCCCTAAAAGTAGGTGCACAGAGGATGGGAGCGACTGGGTACTTAGGATTCGGTACATGTGTCCAAGTTCCCTCTGAGTCCATGATCCATACTTGAGTGTCTTCCCCCACTCCCTCCTCAACTGGAAGAGGCTCAGTTTTGTGGGGCTTGGGGTGCTCCTGGTGCAGAATGGTGGATTTCCTAGGTCTGCTTTTGAATTTCTGTGTGTCTTGATTAGTCGCCTCCTCCTCCTAGTCATGTGCAGGACTTTGGGGGCATCCCTAGCATGATTTCCAGAAGAGGAGCTCTCAAAGGAATCCAAATGGTTATCGGGCCCTCGCTAGTAGCATCTAAGGAACACACCTCTTTGGTCACCTCTAATTGTCCTTTGGCACAGTCTCATAGCCATGGGATAGTGAATCAGAGGGGGGATGGGGTCTTAGAGGTATGGAGAAGAAGCTTGGAGCAGCGACATGGAGTGAGCAACGTGGTATTGATGGGCAAGGTGGTGTGCAAGTGGTGGATGTGCAACTAGGGGAGCTTGGTGATGATAACACACAATCGATAGAAACTAGCAGGTCAAGGGGGCCAGAAGGGAGGTGTGCAGTTGGGGAGGTGCGAAGCTGGGAGGGTCCTTCAAAACCTTGCACTTGGGGGGAGGTTGCGTAGCCTATGGAGCGCGAAGGTGGGCTAAATCTGAAATAATGATGCTAAGAGGGTAGTATGAACCAGAAGGAGAAAACTTTGAATAACACTATGTGGAAGGGCCTCCCCTTTTTTAGGCCTATGGCATAAGTGCAAATGATGTGCCTTATTATGACACGCTCGCAGGTGCATGCTACGACAATTTTCATGTGGAGGCATGTGCTTCGAGTTATGGTAGAATGTCATATCCACCGAGGAGCTCATTCAAATGATTGTCACTGAGAGGTATCACCCAGGGTGGTTGCTGGCGTTGCAGATCTTTGTAATGCCTTGCCTCCATCACCTCATGTGAATTATTGCAGAGAGGTGGATCCACTCCAAGTGAAGGTCTGCGTTGCAGTTCTTCATCATCTCGAATGTGGGAGGTATTGTTTCCATACGTGTGTCCAATGTCACACGCATACAGGGATTCTTGTTCTATATTATTTTTGTTACAAATATTTTATTATTCCAAAAATAGACAATTTTCTCGTTATATATTATTTATGTTAGAATTATTTTATTATTCATGAGTAGTATTTATTAATATATAAAAATTTAAAATAATACTGAATTTTTTTAAAATATGTGATATGTTTTAAATTTCCAAATTATTTCACATGACATGATTTATCTTGAGCAATAATTATGAATTCTCATAATTTTCATTTCTTAAATAACACTAAATTTATCTTTAATTACTTAATTGTAATATTTTGTAACTACATACATACTCTTTCGGATTTTTTTTGTTAATGAATATCAAATTTCTTCCATTAAAAAAAAAATATACATATCTTTAATTACCCGATTTTAGCTAAAAAATCTTAAATTCTTTTTACTTTATAATCATAAACAAATTCCATATTATATGGTCTTAAACTTAATCAACTTTCTAGTCTGAAATTTTAAACAAAGTTTTTCACTACATTATTTTCATAAACAAAACAGACAATGAGAATGTCAATATTGTGGTATGATAACTGATTTATGAATCATTGTGACAAAAAAAAATCACATTAGCTCACAGAATATATCTAAAGCTATAAGGATTTGAGATGATAACAAATCTTTGAATCATGATAACTAGGTGACAACCAAAACTAAATTGTAGCCACAAGAAAAAAATCGCAACAACTCACATAATATATCCAAGGTTGGAATGAACCCCATACATAGTGATGGACCTCATGGGAATTTTAGTGGACATAGAATACCACCCTAAAAATTCTATACTCTTGATCAATTTAGAATAACCTAAGATATCTAGACTGGATGATGAGGTGGGGTTGTACAATAATTGAGGATGCTTCTTAAAGGGTAAGCGATTTTATATACTCTATCTGTCCACCAAAGCTATAAAAAGTGAGACTTGTAGATTATAGTTTAAAAAAATTGACATTATGTGATTAAGAATAAGTTACAAACATAAGTAATAAGAGGAATGTACATGAGGGCCATGGTAATTAATGTGATTCTTTGTACTATTTTTATTTAAAATAGTAATTCATGTTTCTATTTTTTTAAATGAATATTGTTAAATGTGTTGTAACATTTTTATTTAAAATATTAATTTGTATTTGTATTTTTTTAAATGAATATTGCTAAATGTGTAATTGAGTAAAATGAATTAAATTGATATTCTATTTTTTAAGATATTTATTTCAAAAATACAAAGTATGGTGAGTTTTGTTTTATTAAGCTTTATTCTAGATGTGCAGAGAATGAATCTATCTCAAGTCCCAAACAAGATTTTTCTTTCTCTTCTTATTCTAGCTTGCACCTTGACAATCTGCCTCTCCTCCTCCTTGCACAAATTTAAACTATGAGGCACAAGGTAGTTGTTTCATATATGAAAATTTAGATATGATAAGAAAAATGTGATACTCTATTGTAATTTTCTCTACAAATGTTATGGAAAGTATGCCCTAAATGATGACAATTTCATGGTAAATGTAATATAAGCTACATGCAAATTTACAGTCTTCTATAAAATATCAAGAAAGCTATGCCCAATATCCAACATCGTAGAGCAATACATGTTCACCAATTCAACAGTTTCTTCCGAATCTCTTTCAGTGCTAGAGTTGTTTTCTCAATAAACTTGTTTTTACTTCTCTTGAACTAATGAAAGCCATCGTTGTTGCATATAGGAGCATTTAGCTTTAATAAGGAAATTTTGATATTGTGTTATAATTTTCTCTACAAATGTGTTGGAGTTGTTTTCTCAATAAATTTTTTATTTTTTTTATTATTTATTTATTTATTTATTTTTCTGCTCTTAACTAATGAAATTCATCGTTGTTTCATATAGGTTCATTTAACTCTCATAAGAAAAGTGCGATATTGTGTTATAATTTTCTCTAAAAATGTGTTGGAGTTTTTTTAGCAATAAACTTGTTTTTACTACTCTTAAGTGATGAAATCCATTGTTGTTGCATATAGGAGCATTTAGATCTGATAAGAAAAGTGTGATACTCTATTATAATTTTCTCTACAAATGTGATGAAAAGCGTGCCATGAATGTTGTAAATTTCATGGTTAATGTAACATAAGCTAAATACAAATTCATTTCTTCTACAGAAGATTAAGAAAGCTATGTTGAGTAGCCAACACCGCAGAACAAAACATGTTCACCAATTCCATAAATGCTACTGAATATCTCTCGGTGTTGGAGTTGTTTTATTATGAGCCTTAATTTTACTGCTCTTGAAGTGATGAAAACCACCTCTCCATACATTTTTTACTATCTTCACAAAGAAAAAAATAAACCAACTTCATATCAGCGATACTGAAAAAAACAAGAACATGGAAGACACCACGAAGAGACTTTACTTGTTTTATTTGGACTTGTTGCAAGCTGACATTTACTGCTATACAAGTTGTGCACCAAATTATTATGTAACAATTGTGCCAAGAAGTTTTTAAATTATTTCTCTTTAGCTATATCTCATCAGTTTAGTATGTTTTCAATCAAGAAGAGGCTTTGGAGTTTAAGAAATATATCTTTCTGGTTCATAACTCTTATCATCAATATATTTGAAACATCCACGACGTGCTTCCATGGAAGAAAAATTTTCCTTTCATTCCTTCATGATGGCTTGTTCTCTACAACATACTATTTCTTTTAGCTTAATATTTTCTATGCTATTTCCTTACGGAGTTTCTTTTGCAACATGTGGTGCAATTTCTAGTTTATGTCTATGACAGAAAAGAAGAGAGAAAAATGTTCTTAGATTACTATAGTTTTTTTTGACTTAACAAGTCAAGAAGGTTGGTGAGGTGGCAAAGATTTTGAAATTAGAAAAAATGTGAGTAAGAGAAATACATTATAAGTGAAAGTGATTTTCGTCCCAAAATATTTTGGGAATTGACCAACTTCTAGTTTTACTTTTAAACTCATCAATATTGGTTCTTATCTTGACAATATTTTAATGAATTCGAAAAATAATTATGATTTTTACAATTAGATTTATACATTTCCTTATAATACCTTATAACCAATTATATCTAAATATAATAAATTAAAAATAATAAAAATACTAAAATAAAAAATAAATAAACCAAACATATAAAATAAAAACCACCTAAAAATTATATTTACAAGTTTTTAAGATGTTATATGTGACACTGAATCTGTACTAGAGGAAGAACAAATTTACAATTTAAAGAAATAACATTACCAACTATGTAAAAATATATCATTACCCACACACACACACACACACACACACACAGATATATTATGTAGGGAAATTATTTATTTTTTAATTTAGATAATTTATTGAAGATAAAATTATGTTTTTCCATTATGTATTTATAATTTATAATTTATTAAATTAAATTAATTAATTATTTCATTAAATTTAAATTTATTTTGTACAATGAGGGAAAATTGTTGTTTTTATTTTTGTAAATTAAATAAAAATAAATTTTATTTAATTATGATGTATAATTTTTTTTAGAGTTAATAAGTACTCGTTTAAAAATAAAAATAAAATACTTACAGTAACATTTTCTCCAAAACAGAAATTAGTTTGAATTAAATACATTATAGGAGATTAATAGTTTTTCTTGCTTAATGTCTAACATAGAGTAAGATTTGACATGTAGTATTCCAAAAAAAATCACTCTCAACCACAAATAAAACATTTTAATGTCCTAAGTAACATAATTTTATGGAGATCTGAGTTTGAAGCATGGCTCGAAATCCCTAGGGCTTCCCTTGCGCTGCTCTACTGGCGCCGCCATTGCTTCTGGCTTGTCTTCTACCTCTTTTGCATAGCTTACGATGTTGGTCTTCAGCATGCCGATTTACAAAGGGGGGGCGCCCTATAACCCCCCCATACCTGCGGATCCAAGTGGATCCGGCATCCCTAATCCCTCGCTCAATGTTGATACGCCTCCTCACTCGACACCAGCCATTGAGCTGTCAGATCCAACCTCTCCACAAGTCCCGCATCACCCCAGCAACGGGATTGGTCCCAAAGATGTGCATTCAGTGAGATCTGTGACCTGCATCCCAATATAAACGAAAAGGCTCGAGCTACACCTCCCTGCGAAGAAAATCAATTGATGCATACAATACATGCACGATCATGCGTTAGTAGGTAAGTTTATTGGTCTATGGCTGATTGAGAAAGCCCTAACTGGATGGATCAAAGAAAAATGGAAACCAAAAGGGCAGGTGGACCTTTAGCTGGGCCCTAAAGGCTTCTTTAACGTCATCTTCGCCTGCATCGAAGATAAAAATAGAGTTATGGATGGAGGCCCTTAATTTTTTTAATGCCGTAGGGATTTATCTATGGGATTGGGTGGAGCACTTGGATCCAGATAAGGAGGACTTCAACTGGGCTCTAGTTTGGATCCGTTTATACTCCCTACCCCAGGAATATTGGGAAGAGATCACCCTCAAGGATATTGGAAACTTCCTTGGCACATTCATCGAAATTGCTGAAGAAATCAAATACAATAGATACACTGCTTACACTCACATATGTGTGTACATGCATCTTGAAAAATCCCTCCTTGATTCGGTAAGTCTCTGTCACGAAGAATTCGAGTGGATCCAATCTATATATTACGAACATGTTCCTTTTAGGTGTAGAAAATGTCATATGCATGGTCATTTGTTCAGGGATTTCCCTCAAAATCGTCCCCTTGCCCCTTCTGGTCCTCCTAATGCCTCCAATCCTGATGGCTTCACATGGGTCTCCCACAGAAAAAGACACTCCAAGAAACCCATTGCCCCCACGAACCCCTCCCAACCCTCCCCCTCCTCGAAAGACCCCTCCTCGAGCAACAGCTTGTAAGGGCTAGCCGATCTTGGCTTACATCATGAGGCTGTTGATTCCCGTCCCGTCCCCTCTTCCTCTAAGCTACCCTCCTTTAGCTCTATCCCCCCCCCTCGAGGGTCTAGTCACCTTGTTGGCTAACAACGCTACACCCTCCAGTCCTCCGACGTCTCCCCCGCTTTCACATTCTGATCCTGCCCAAAATCGCGGCCCTAAGGCGACTACGGACATGGATTTGGATCTCCAAGCCACCTTAGATCCACCCAGCAATCCCAATGTCATATCTGACCTTGAAGCGGTTACCTATATGGCTGAAGAACTAGAGTCTATTAATTTTGGAGATCTTGATCTAACAAGGTTGGAAAAGGCATGTGATTCTAAAGAGTATCATACTATCCCGCCCAGACAGATTGATAGTCTAGAGGAAGCACTTCTGAAGGCACAACTATTAAAGGTTAGTGCTCGACTTGGTATTCAAGAGGAGCTCATACCCATGGAAACAATAAAAATCATCAGAGAATCAAGGAAGAGGAGTCGACCTACAGATCTACAACGATTAATCACGCTAGGGGATCAATTGGTCGAATCTGAGAGATACCCCAAGTTGACAAGATTTTTCAAAGCTTTGAAACCTCCAAGTTTATGATGAAAGTCACTTCATGGAATATTAGATGGATCAATAGCCCCTCAAAGTGCCGAATCATAAAAAATAGTCTTAAGCAGAATAAACCTGCCATCTTTTTCATGCAGGAAAGTAAATGTTCCAGTTCCACCTTCCATTCAATTCTATCCCGCCTCTGGCTGGGTTGTGATACCACCGTTGTTGATTTAATTAGGGCCTCTGAGATAATTTCATCGCCTGGGATCCCTCCATCCTTTCCCTCTCTCACTTTCATGCCTCCCATTATTTTATTCGAGCCTCCTTTCACCTTATTGGCACCAGCATCAAAGGCTTGCTTACTAATGTATATTTCCCTCAAATAGCTGCTAGTAAAATTCAAGTCTTGGATGATCTCTCTACTCTACTCGATTTAAACTCTTAGCACTTTTGGATCCTGGGAGGGGATTTTAACATGATCACTAATCTTCAAGAAAAATGGGGTGGGTGTTCTATTCTCGAAGATGACTCTCTGCACTTCAAAAATTTCAACAACCAAAACCGTGTTATCGACATCCCAACTGCTAATGGCTTGCATACATGGAACAATCGATGATTGGGGAACCAATTCATTGCCTCACGTCTAGATTGCTTCCTAATCTCAGATCCCATCATCCACACCTGAGGTGATATCTTCTCCACCATTCTACCAACTGCAGGATCAGACCACTGGCCCATTCAACTTCAACGGGAACAAGGGTCTATGGGAAGGTCTAAACCCTTCCATTTCGAGCAATTCTGGCTTCCTCATCCAGGCTTCAGGGACATGGTGATGCACTGGTGGTAGACCATTCCCCCACAGAATGGCTCCATTATGTACAATATTCAACAAAAGCTTAAAATCGTTAAAGCTAAACTGAAACTTTGGAACAAAAATACCTTTGGCAACATTTTTCAGGGACATCACGATCTACAGGTTCAAATAGAAAATCTTCAGCAAGAACTTATCAGTTCAGGTAGGACCAAGGCCCTCGATGCTCAGGAGAGGGAGCTCAAATCTTGCATAGTGGAAAGAGAGCTTTAGGAGGAAATGTTTTGGAAGCAAAAATCCAGAATTCGTTGGCTTAAAGAGGGAGAGAAGAACACCTCCTTCTTCCACCACTCTACCATTCAAAGAAGAATGTCCAATTGCATCTCCATTATTCGCAATGACCAAGGATTAAGCTTGGAAACGCATGAAGAAATTGAACAATATATTTTGTATCATTTTAAGGAAACCCTCACAGAGCTGCCCTTGGATCGCCAGGAGGCCATTGAAAAAATCACTAGACACATACCAGCCTTGATCACTGAGGAACACAACTAGAGGCTACTCCATCCCATCCAAATTGAGGATGTAGATCATCCCATGGCTCAGATCAAAGAAGGTAAGGCTCCTAGCCCTGATGGGTTCACTTCTAATTTCTTTCACTTCTTCTGGAAGGATCTCAGGCAGGAGATCTGGGGGATGGTGGAAGAATCCCGCACTATGCACTAGATGCTCCCTGCTCTAAATTCCACTTTCATTTCCCTCATTCCTAAAGAGGATCAGGCCTCTATCCCCAGAAAATTCCATCCCATTTCCCTTTGCAATGTTCCTTATAAGCTTGTCTCCAAATTTGTTGCCAATCGCCTTAAAACCCTTCTGCCTCTCCTCATTTCCCCTAAGAAAACTGGCTATATTGAAGGCATACATATCTTGGATGGCATTATCCTGACGCATGAGTTATCCCACTCCTCGCGATCCCACAAAATACCTGGAATGTTGCTTAAGATAGATCTCTTGAAAGCCTTTGATAAACTCAGTTGGCATTATATTTAGCAAATGCTAAAGGCCTTTGGTTTCAGCCAAACATGGATTATATGGATCCTTAGCCTCATCTCCTCCCCTCTCTATTATATTCTTATTAAAGGTTCTCCCTCTCCCCCTTTCCACCCCTCTCATGGTATTCGGAAAGGGGACCCTCTATCCCCTTTCCTCTTTGTGATTATGGTAGAAGGCCTAGGAATATTTCTCAAAGCTCACATTCATGATCGCTCCCTTCGCCTCCTCAGTCTCCACCATTGACCTCCCCTCTTGCATCAACAATTTTTGGATGAAAACATGCTCTTTTGCCACCCCTCTCTTCAAGAGGCCTCCACTCTCAGATCAATTTTTCATTACTTCTCTCTGGATGCCGGCCCCTCGGTAAACAATTCTATATCCTAATTTTTCTTTTTTAACACTCCCATCATCACACAATGCAATATTGCCAGCATTTTGGGATTTACAATAGCAGTGCTTCCCTCCAAATATCTATGTGCACCGCTTACTGATTCCATCCTCAAGCACTCATCTTGGAAGGAATTGCTAGATAAACTGGAAAACATGCTAACTCTATGGACCCACTAGGCTCTGAATCTCGCGAGTTGACTTGTCTTAGTAAAATCAGTCCTCCAAGCAATGACTTTGTACCTCTTCTCCATGTTAGATGCACCCAAATTGGTTCTCAAGGCTATTCGGAACCTACAACGACACTTTCTTTGGGTAGGAGCTAAAGCAAGACAGAAATGGGCTTTAGTGAGCTGGCAAGATGTATGCACCCCCAAGAAAATGGGTGGTTTTGGGTTACGAGACGCTCATCTCAGTAACAAAGTCATGGGAGAAAAAAATTGGTGGCATTGGGTGTCCAATGCAAGTAGTTCATGGGCACAAATGTGGAAAGCCAAATATGCTCAGAACTGGGCGCAGAAGGATCTCATTTGTTTTGATACTGATCAAGCAGGTTCCCTCATCTCGAAGGTAGCCAGTCAGCACAGAGAACTTGTTCGAGACCACAGCTTCTGAGAAGTCAAGTCAGGAGGATCAACCAACTTTTGGAAATTTTCTTGGCAACAAATGCCAAAGTTAGCGGACCTCTTTTCCAATTATGACTGGCGCGGCATGCTTGCACATCTATCTCCTCAAAATGTTCACACCTTTTGGAATCAGCCTGCCTCTCCAACCAGCCTTTTTAGACAATGGATCAGGGCTTACCATCTGCACTCTCACTTTGGGCTCACACTCACTGAGGACATCATTGAAGAACTTCACAAGAGACAGATTCACATCTCGAAAGATCCCGACAATCTCTGTTGGGGCTATTCTACCGCTGGATCGTTCATGACTAAGGAAGTTTATAGTATTTCTCTCCCAGCTTCATAGCCTGATGTAGTATGGGAGAAAGTCTGGCACTCGAAGAATTGGCCCAAAATTTCCACCTTTCTCTGGCTTCTAAGTAAACGCCGACTCATCACATGGGACAACCTTTGCAAGAAAGGCTTCATAGGTCCATCCAAGTGTCCCAATTGCGGCACTATGGAAGAGACCTCTGAAAAAATTTTCAATGAATGTGGAATGGCCATAGTACTTTGGGACAAAGTGGTCCTTCTCTGCAGAAAATAGAATAGAATAGTGGGGAGCATCATCGACACCATTTTCAGTTGGACTTCCACTCCTTTTGAATCTAACATTCTCAATACTCTATGGATAATGATACCAGGGCACTTACTCTGGGTGCTATGGAAAGAGCGTAATCGTCAAATATTTAAGGATCAACGCACTTCCACAGACATTCTTTGGAACATGGTCTGCAGTCACATTCAAGAGACTCTAGCCTTGCGTCATTGGAAGGAAGAGGACATGCCCTCACTTCAAAGTGATCAAATTGTATGGGCCGATTGGAATTTATGGTTACATTCGATGGCCATCCCTAAGCCCCCCTCAAACTAAAATATAAGCTCTCCTGATCGATGGATTCCTTCGCCACTAGGACATTACAAGCTAAATTTTAAATGGGCTTCTAAGGGGAGCCCAGGGAGAGTTGGTTATGGAGGAATTTTTAGAACTTACCTTGGCCAGGTGTACTTACTCTTCTTCAGCTGTCTTGGATGGGACACCAACAACTCGGAAAAAATTGAGGGTCTGCTCCAAGGGCTCATCCTTTCCAGGGAGCATCACTTGTTCCCCCTTATTATTGAAGATGACTCTCAGATTTTAATCAATATGGCTAAGCGACTCCAAGCCGGTTCCTCAGCCTCTAACCTCATCAAAAGCTAGCGCCTAGCCTCCAGGATCAAAGTGCTTGAGCAAAGAATGCGCGTTGACAAATCAATAGACTTCAGCCATGTTTAGCATTTGGCCAACAAAGTTTTGGACCTCCTGGCCAACAAAGGGGTCCTTCACAATGAACCCATCTGGGTTGGGCCTCTTTCATTTGCTCATGATGAAGCTCTCCTCCAGTACTGCACTCTTCTGGTGCACAATGACAACCATCCCCCAGATGCGGGTGGTTCACAGCTTTTCTGACCTCCATGAGGTGGCCATGTGGCTCACTACATGGCGCGCCAATGCGCCCCTCCCTTGGGCCATACACTACTATAAATTTTCGTGTGGGCAGGGACTTAAATTCCCATGAAACACCTTAACTCATACGTACGCATCAGGTTGGATAATTACTCCTCTGTTCAGTATGGTGATCTATCTTCCTGCCCCTCCTTTGGATTTCCATCCCTCCCTAGTTGTTATTCCTCCACTCCTCTTGCTTCAGCCTTCTTCGGCATTGGTGCGGCGTCTTTGGGCCCCTACCTCTATAGGTGCGCCTCCATCTTCGCGAGTTTCATATGTGTTGGCCATAATTCTACATCGCCATCACCAACCCAGCTGTAGAGGGGGAAGAGGAATCCCCTTGCGTCCTCCCCTGCCCATGGATATCCCTTTTGACTTGAATTCCTCGGCCTCTTGGGACCCCGTCGATTTGTTACCTCCCTTCCTCGGGCTTGATCTGCACTTTGACCCCCTCGTCCCTTCTGGTTTTCCTTTTCCTCCTCTGGTTGCACCATCCTACTCCTACAACAAGAAGCGTGTCCGCAAATTGACCTTTTCGGCTGAGTCGCCCTTCCTTCCTCGCAAGCTCAAGGCGCTTCCAGTGCAGTCAGCCTCCAGCCCCTCTTCGGATGACGATGACTTCTAGCTAGATGAGGATTTTCAGATGTCAGGGCTCATTTTATCGAATTCTATGAAAGGCAAGGAAACTCTCCAAGCTACTGGTGCTTTGGACATTTCTACTTCTCTGCAGGATGTTGGTCCTCTAGAAATTCCCCCAGAAAGACTCAGTCTTCCGCCCTCCCCTCGTGAGCAGAATGAAGAAATTGATCATCTGGATTATGGGTACATCTACCGCATCCTCGAGGAGGATTCTCCATCCAGTGATGAGCATGGAAGCCCTCCCTAGCAGGTCTTTGTTGAGCTTCTTAGTTTGTAGGATTTGGATGCATCTCTTGTTTGTCTTTTTAGTCTCTTTTGTACAATGTTAAAGGTTGGTTTCCCTCCAAGGGTAGCCTGGTATGTTTGGACTATATTGGTTGGTTTCCCCACCCGGGGTGGTCTAGTTTTGACCAACAGTTTTCTGAACTATCCCTCAGAAATGGATTTATCCATGGCTGAGGATGCGACATGTAAACTTTGTTTTATGATCTAATAGAATTAGTATTACTTAGAAAAAAAAACATAATTTTATATCAACTTTTTTGTATAAATAGCTTAGACATAAACAAGATATTTTGATATCCATATTAAGTAACATAGTTCTTTCTTTATCTTCATTCCCACAAGAAAAAAGTTTTTGTATTCAAAATAAAAAAAATATACATGTTATTGAAGTTTCAATTATATGCCTTCCTTCCCCTATGATGGACACATTTACTTTCTTTTTATAGTGTCTCATATAACTGCATACAAAAATAACTTCTATCATCATCTTTATCATATCCCTTTTCACAGTGTTGTTATCCTTAGCTAATTACATCATATATGAAAACAAAATTAAATAAAAAATAAAATTGGAAACAAAAAGGACTTGTGTGAGAATGACATGAAGAGTGAACATTTAATGGTGGATATGTATTTGATCCACCACTTCCTCATCCAACACATCAATAATTAAGAATTGGATTATGTGCATCTCTAAGTCTTCCTTGGATATTGAAATATCTTGAGTGTTGAGTTATTGAATGATGCAGGTTAATGACATCCATGCAAAATATTTAAGAGCCTCATGGATGTCTTTAGCCACCATTTGAAGATATATATTCTCAACTTCGAATTTGTTGAAAGGCTAGTTAATCATGAGCTGGGAATAAACTATGATTTGTAACTTTGTGACATATTTTTAGGATACAACAAAACATAGTGTGTGCATCATTATTTGACCTCATCCTAGGAAATATATAACAAGGATGTGGTGATTTTTAGAGAGGATGTAGCTCCAATGTTGAATTTTGGGGGTGGGGGGTGTCCCTGTGAGACATCATAAAAATATCCCCATGGAATTCCTTTATCGATTTGAGGTTGAATAGGATTGTGAGTTAGATTGGGTTTGGTATTATTTTTATATTCTTTGCATAATTTGTGATGAGATCCATAAATACCACTATGGGAATGTCTTCAAATTAAAAAATATTTATATTCTTTTCCCACCAAATTATATTAACCAAAATACATGGAAATGCTACAAATTTCCTAGTTGATTTATTCTTGATCCACGAATTAAAGTTTTATTCTAGGCTAGTCTTGTTCCAAATAGAGGACAAACCGATTTAGATTATGACATTTCCACAAACATATGAAGTATAGTTGCAAAATATAAAAATATGTGCAATATATTTGATACAATATTCACATAATGAGCAATGAATGGGCCTAACTCGTCTATGCACTATGCGAACATCCCAATTCAGGAGTTTATTGTTCAAGGCTAGCCATACAATGATTTTTCCTTTTAGTGGATGGTGAATTTTACATAAAGGTGAACATCACCATTTTTGTTCACTATTGGAAGAAAACTCAATGAAAGAGGCATATACCAACTTAGTAGAAATTTTCCTATTATGTGGGTTCTTTGACCATATTAAATCATCTTCCACATCCTCATTAAGATGGATATGTTTTGGGCCAAAAGGGATATATGAGAGTACCATTATATTGCTAGTTGATCAATGCCACCAATATTTTTTGTTGAAATATAGCCTTCGCGACCCTAGGCTTGAGGATAGTGTTCCTTTATATCTGCTAGAAGGAAATAACCTACATTACATAAAAATTGAATGAGTTCATTTGATAGACGATAGTTTTATCCTCTCCCTAACCATGGATTGAGGCCGATTTTTTTTTTTCCCAATGTGCCAAATTGTGCTATTACCTATGAGGAGGAAATCATTGAGAAAATTCATCCATACAATGGATCCTTTAGATGATTTATTTAGCATATGAAACCATTCCTCATAATAATTTGAAGGGAAATATTTGGATTTTAGATTCAAGCACCAAAGTGAAGAGTTTTGGATAAAACACCATAGGATATGGGTAGTGAGATCCTTTCCAAAGGAATAAATGCTTTTGAGTACCTACCACCTAATTTTTTAGGTATAGAAATATGATTTCATTTAACCAATGGGATACCACTCTTCTTTCTACCTCCCGACCAAAGGCATTAATAACATGATCTCTAAATTTTTTTGAGGATGAATTTAGCGGTGGAAGTAATTGAACACTAGTATACTAGAACACTTTGAGAACATATTTTATGAGATGAAGTCTTCCTCCGTAGGAGATGAGTCTATTTTTCCAAAAAATTATCCTTTCTTCCACCTTCTCGTAGATCCAAATCTAATTGGAAAATTTATAATCCAATGGCTTGAGAAAGAAGCCTAAGTGTTTAAAAACAAATTCCAATCAAGAATGAGCATAAGAAAAGATATTGGAGACCTTAACAATGATATAGAATCTCATGATAAATAAGATATTATTTGTCTATATTAATAATCACTCTAGTTGATAAGCATAAAATATCAACATATATTTTCATGGACAAAAGGAAATTCATGTTTGTAGGCAAAAATAATATGGTATCATCGACAAAGAGGAGATGTAAAATGGAATTATTTTTTGCAACCTAGATACCTTGAAAGGAACCATTGTGAATTTTAAAAAAGATAAGATTTCTCAACACCTTGAATGCTATAGGAAAAAAGGTGGGGAGAGTGGGCACCCATGGCGAAGTCCATAGGAAGCTATAAACAAAGAAGAAGGAGCACACTTTATAAGAAGTGTGAAATAATAAGGCTTGAAACAAACCATAATACAATTAATAATATGTAGATGCATCCCCATATTAATAAGGATTAGTTGAATGACAGTTCAAATGACCTTTTCATATGATTTTGATAGGTCTAGTTTGAGGGCTATGGCCAAAATTTTCATGAAAATGCAAGAATATATGGATTCTTGAGCTTGTAATATTGTAATGTCATGTAATTTTTGTCCTTGAAAGAACCTACATTTTTATTTAGAGAAGAATTGACTGAGATAGATTAATGCACATGGTGATCACTTTTGAAATGATCCTATCGATCACATTACAACAAGAAATAAGACCATAGTCATCCAAATATGTGCCATCAAACTTCTTTTGGATGAAAGTCGAGAAGGTAGAATTGAAGGACCCCATGAGTCTTCCTATTTTATGAGACTCTTGGAACACCAAAAGAAGGTTGTTTGGAAGGAATTCATAGTTGTCAATATAAAATTCCATAGGGAGGCCGTTAGAACCAGGGATATTTCCTTTTTGCATTGAGAAAAACATATGTTTTAATTTTTTTTTCAAACACTTCTTTTGCTAATTATTGATTCTTCTCTTGTGAAAAAAGAGGGTGAAAAACTAGAGATAATTTGTAGGATATCCTATATGGGACATCTCACTGGCTGTTCAAAAAGGGATTTAAAATGATTGATTCCTTTGGTTGCAACATCTTCAAAAGAGAGAGCTAATGATCCATCCCTTCTCTTTATCTCACAAATAGCTTTTTCAATTCATTTGTATGACGCAAATTGGTGAAACAATTTAGTGTTTTTATTTCCATCCCTTATCTAGAGCACCTTATTTTTTAACTTCCCTTTGGGTTTCTATTTTTTAAACAGTATTTTCCTCTCCAATTCTATAGTGCATAACTAGGATAAAGGCTCAAAAGATAATTTTATGAAGAGATATTATTTATAATTTATTGAATGACATGTTCTACTTGTATAAGACGATTTTGTTGGGAATTTTTGAATTTCCATGATCTTGGGTCTAGGTTAGAATATTATAATCTCTTACGCTACCAAACTAGGAATCTCAACAAGAAATACTTTTCACAGTGGAAAATATAAAGCAGTAAATCACACATGCACAATTATACACAATTTTTAACAAATATTGTACAATAATGTACAACCCAATCTTCATTATATTAAATCAATCTGAATAATACAACAATTTATAGAATACAATATATAATGACAAACTTCGTTGTAGCTTCTATGTTGTATCTCGTCCTATCGGTCCTTTGCTTCCATACTGCTCTCTAGCTTCCCCTCAGTCCTTCAAAGTACAACACATAGAGACTCCAGGAGGGCTACCACCTAAAACTGCGGCGAGTCACTTCTGCTACATGTACACAAGCTAATCCAATATGCTCTTCTAGGCTAGCCAATCTATGAGCTCTAATCCGCCAATCTGGTAGTCACTTTTGTCCATAAAAGTGCTACACATTAGGAACCATACTTCACCCAAAATTCAATTGTATTCGTCATTTCAAGATTTATTGTATAGGGATACTTTGGGTAGCCAACATGCTACCCTCCACTAGAACAATGGAACCCAACACATAATTTTAGGATTTGCTCCTATAAAGGCTCTCGATCACCAATTCAAGCCTTCAATTTGGCTTCCACATGATTCTCTTCAAATAGATCCAAGGCTGATCCAAAACATGGATCCAAAACTTACAAGAATGCACTGAAATACATAACTTGAGCTCATTGTTTGAGGTCTTCTCCACTACTGAAATCTAGTCTTGGTTAGGGCACAAAACAAAATCCCTTTTCCAGTGTTAAATTCTGCCCAAATTTCTCTAGATGAATACGACTCCCCTTCCTTGAGGGGCTGAGGAGGGCTACTCCAAATATGGGTTGTCCTATCCCTTAACCATACCTCAACCCTCCTTCAAATTACCTGCGAAAAGGTACAAGAAGGCTATACAAGCTTGCAAGAACCTAGTTTAGGATCTTCCCATTCTCAACGAGCCCTCAAACAACCCTATCCTTAAGCTCCTCTACCTCATCCCTCTCTAAAAAAAAATCATCCTTTATAAAATTAATCAATAATGTCCTAAGATTCCCTCTCCTACTCATTGTTTAGCCTCCTTTTCCTATGGCCAAGACATAATGCTTATTTTTTCCTAGACGAGCTACCTTCTTGTGATGTGTTGCACAAGGTGGATGTCTAAAATTACTCCAGTTCAAGTTTTATTTATACATATACAAGGGCTCCTAAAAACATCCATGATGAGGCTTGTATAACTATTAATAGGCTTACTAAACTCAAGCCAACCTTAATACATTTGGTGCAAATCCACTCCACAAATTAAAAAATTCATATCTCACTAAAGACAACTCATAAGTCGACGATTCTGAAAGTGTTGGATTCTCCTTTATGCCATCTATAATCTCATCCCATAACATGTCCAAATTTTTCCATGGTTTTGGCCCAAATCATGATGGGTGAAAAACCCCAAGCTTAGGTTCCAAGCCCACAAGTGACTCTTGTGGAAAATTTTCATCCAAACTGTGAACCCTAGGGTTGGAGTACATCCCAAGTTACTTAAAAATCAACATTCATCTGTTTGCGTTTGGGTCCAAATTGTTTCATGGATATTGAGGTGCAAGATATTATCTACATATTTGACCATACATGCGTCAGGATTTGAAAGGGAGTTTTGGATCAAATTCTCTTCCACCAGTTTTTGGAATCCCATCTCAAATAACCATGATTGAATATAACAAAGGAATGGGGAGCTTTGTATTCTCGGCATCCAGTCAAAATAAAATTTGGAGATGCTTGAAGGTTCCTCTTGAATCATTCCATGATTGAATGAATATATTTTAAGTGCTTAATGAATAAGAAATGAGGAAGGGACCTAGCCATTTTTCCTTTTTGTTATCATTGGATCATCAATTGGGCTAGGAAGGAATGAGCTTGAAGACTTAATATCAACCAAGCCAAGATGAGAGAAAAAATTGGATAAGAAGTTCCCAAGGGGATCTAACTTGATGCTTTTCCTCTAAAGTTTTTGTGTAGATAATGTGATGTTTAAAGCCCCCCCCGGATAAGACTGGGCCCAGAAAGGAGTCCACTAGATGAAAAATCATCCTGGAAGGTGAATTTGTCCTCAAAAGGGCATATATGTTTAATATCATGAAAGATAATCCAAATTTCTTAGCTTAAAAATAAATGAATAAATATATATATATATATATATATATATATATATATATATATACATATAAGGACATTTAGCAAAACCAATATCTTGAAATACGAGACTCCACCCAATAATGATGCCTCCTGATAAATCCGATGAATTTATGGCTACAAAGGCCAAATTTTAGAGCCATGGTTTAATTGTAGAAATGGAATGACTACTGCTTATCATTGTTTCTTGAATCAAAAGGATGTTTGAGAATGAGTTTTTTATTATTTATTTAAGGGATAGGAAATCTAGGGCACCCCCTAACCTTTGAGCATTAAAGGAGAGTAAATTCATGGCTTGGAGGTGCGAAGGATTTTCCCTACTCTGATGAATTTAGAGATGGTATATTTATTTCTAGAATTGATATCTACCGCAACCTTTTATTGTGATTTTCGAAAGGTTGGACTTATGGTCAATGGGGCTGGGGATGACTTGTGTTTGTGTTATACCTCTAAAGTATGCCAATTTATCTTTTGGATGACCCCAAGAATTTAGGTCATAACGCTTCCATGCAAGTATAGAGTTACCCATAGGGTATTAGGGATACGAGGAAGTGGGGGGGAGAGGGGTAGAGTATGAAATCCCATGAGGATTATGAGGCTTAGGATGAGAGGGGGAAGGTAAATGGTAAAATGTGGAATAATGAAGAGAGGGGGAGGAAGAGGGGGGATACTAAATGATATTAAAATGATTTAAACCAAGACAAGCCAATAATAATTATGATCTAAAGAAAAAATTAGGGGGATATGTGCAACAACGAAATCACTAGGAGGAACATGGGGTGTTGACGTACCTGGGAGGGAATCATTGACTAGAGATGATAACAAGTTGTTGATGGCTATGATCCTTATCGAGTGTCCAATATAGTGTCAGCTTGAGAAGCTTTTAAAACTTTTTTGTGACCTTTTCTGCAATGTGTAGTGATTTTTTCCATTTTTTTTTAAAACTGCTACCGAGAGGCACAAAATAGGAGCATCAGTGTTTGAGATTTCCCACCTAATGGCATTAATTACAATGAAACGGGATGAATAAATAATAAATAATATAGGATAATATTAATGACCCATAATCCAAATTTTCACCCCTATCAAACTCTTGAGTAGGTCAACTTCTACTTGTATCCAGCATGACTAATAGTTAGACTCGGAATTCCAATTTCGCTCAATTTTTATAAAGTAACCTACTTTTTTTTCCATTTGATGATATAACTTCCTATGATCAAAATACCAAAGGGAGCCTTGGAATTATATCCCAGATTTTTTGAACAGGCACTAGTTCACGGGCCACATCAAAATCTATTAATGAGGGCTTGAGGGTGAGACTGTATGGTCCCCATGATCAAGAACCCAATTTTTTTTTTTGAAGCATCACATATTTTTGTAAAATTAATTGTCAGCCAACCCTTAACTAAGATGAAATTCGTTGAAACTTATTCAAGAGATGGAGCCCATGTTAATTCCCTCCATCCATGAAGGCTTTTAGTTGACACTTCTTTATTAGATAAATTCCCATTAGGGTTCGATGTAGAAAGTGGGGAATCAAATAAACAACAATATCCATAGCTACCACCATTGAGCTCAACGGGGGATTTTTCATGATACAATTTATAATTTTGGGTAGATAGACATGGGAAATTTTATGGGATAATATTTGTAGGTGGGATAATTTTCCATGATTTTAACAAAAGAAATATTCTCCAATTTCCATTTTTTATAAAAAATATTCGCCCAAATTTTACAATATAAAATTATTTTACATTTAAAATTGCCAAAATTATATAGAGATTATATATATAATCATTATAAATTTGAATAATTTTACAAAAAAACAAATACAAATTTATAGTTTGCATATTAGGAACTAGTGAGATTCACCAATATTTTTAATCTTCAAGATAATTTTCCATCCTTAAAATTTTCCTTGGTGATAGGCTTGGATCTAAGAGGTGAAATCATAAACGAGGCTGGATGGATTGGGAAGGAGAGGGATATGGGGGGGGGGGGGAGAGGTTTCCTGTAGTGGAGGTGGAAATGAGAGTCGTAGATGAGAAGGGGAAGATGTTAAGACTTTGGGAAAATTGGCTGAGAGAATAGAGTGAAAAAGGGTGAAAAATAGGAGGGAGGGAATGTTGAAGAACAAGTGGCTCTAGAGGTGCAAAAACAAAGGTTTAAATGAAGTTGTAGATATGGTAAAGGTAGGAATATTTTCCATATAATTTGTTTGTGGTTTGAAGATAGGAGATTACCTTGGGTTGGCTGTGAAATTGAGGAGATCCTCATCCATCAATGTTAGCTACTTTAGAGGGAAAAACATACATGAAACAATGACCATTAGATTGCTAGAAAATATGATGTGGAACTCATCACTAGAGAGGAGAGTAAGGTGGGTGGAATAAAAAGTAAGGTCGAGGTTTTGATTTAGGTGCACCCCAGTCAGTACCTACAAGAAAAGAAGAGAAATTAAAATAAAGAAAACTGTTGTAACCAAGTTGTAGAGCATATCCCTAGCATCATGACTCCCTCTAAATTCAATCCTTCACTCATATCTATATCACTAGGTAACATAATTCTATATCAAAAACTTTTTATATAGAGATTTCAACCATAAATATAACATTTTTATGTCCGTATAAAGTAACTTAATTCCATATAAACTTTATATAGATAGGTAATTCTATTGAATGTCAAAAAAATATTATAATTATTTTTAGTTTAGGGAATGTGAGGAAGATATATAATTGTTTATTTAAAAAAAATATTTTACTATAGAATTTATATACATTATTTTAATATATATGTTAACTTTTATATAGAGAGAGAATGATAATTGACAATTATAAAAATAAAATAAATATGAGTATGAGGAAGATGGGTAATTCTCTTACTTTTACAAAGTATTTCAATGTAAGCCTTAAATAAAATGTTTTTATATCCATATTGTCTTTTATATATATAAACTTCCCCCCACACACACATCCCATAAATAAAATATATTAATGCTTACCTTAAATAAAATGTTTTAACATTTTAATGTCTAAATTGTGGGGAATGCCTCCCATTTTGAGTAAAATATTTCATTGTAAAATATGTATATATTATATAAAATAATTGAAAATAAATATTTTAATGTCCATTTTGAATAAAATATTTTAGTGCCAAATAGGTATATGTTATATAAATTAATTGAAAATAAGTAAAATCTTATGGTTAAAACATTTATGGTATTCTAACTATTCTATGTCTTAGGCCCTTTTCCATGTATAATTTTAAGTGCCAAAATGGATTTTCAAGAAAATAAATCCATTTATGAATTCAAAAATACAATTCTTTGTCCTTGCCCTTTTCCATGTATATTTTTGAGTGCCAAAAGGGATTTTCAAGAAAATAAATCCATTTATGCATTCAAAAATACAATATTACAATCTCACGAAGAAAATCTGAAAATCCTAATTTATTTATATATTGGTCATAGTTTGGTTGTTCTCTATTTTGAAGCTTTCTTTGAGTATATATTGGGTGAAGTTGTGCTAAATTTAAAATGCATTTTAAATAAAAAAAAATCATTTTTTTTTGAAAATTTATTTCACTAAATTACTAAGGAAAAACACCTTAGAATTCATAATAAAGATGCTACCATTGCAAGTAAGAAAAAAGTAGCTTTGAAATGTTATCTTGCTGGTTTTTGTGGTTTTCTAGGTTTTGTTTTGTTTTTATATCTATATTGTCTCTTATATATATATATATATATATATATAAACCTGCCCCCCACACACACAATGCCTCCCATGTTGAGTAAAATATCTCATTGTAAAATATGTATATATTATATAAAATAATTGAAAATAAGATATTTTAATGTCCATTTTGAATAAAATATTTTAGTGTCATGGCCCTTTTCCATATATACTTTTGAGTGCCAAAAGGGATTTTCAGGAAAATAAATCCATTTATGCATTGAAAAATACAATGTTACAATCTCACGAAGAATTGTCAATAAACTACTAATTTATTTATATATTGGTTATAGTTTGGTTGTTTTCTATTTCGGAGTTTTTTCTAGTATATGTTGAGTGAAGTTGTGCTAAATTTAAATGAATTTTAAATAACAAAAAATCAATTTATTTGAAATTTTATTTCACTAAATTACTAAGGAAAAACACCTAAAAATTCATAATAAAAATGCTACCGTTGCAAGTAAGAAAAAAGTAGCTTTGAAACGTTTTCTTGGTGGTTTTCTAGGTTTTGTTTTGTGGATTTATAGGTTGTTTTTGTTGTTTCTAATTTTTTTCGTTGTTGTTTTGAAGGAATTTTTTGCTTTTTTTTTGTGGTTTTCATGGTTTTTTTTATGGTAAGTTTTTTTTGTTTGTTTTCAAATCAATTTATTTAATTTTGCAAGAAAAATAAATAAAAAGAACAAAAAGAATAGGAAATCTACCTTGGCTTGAGCCTTTGGGAAGTTGGCCAAGTTGTTGAAGAATTTGTTTGAGTTGCTCCATGGTTGAATCCCTAGATAGACCTTTAATATTCTTTGTTGAGGCCTAGAAGTCTCATTTGAGCTCCCGTTTTCCTCACAGTCTGCGCAAAAATGGCTTTCAAAAATCCTGACCATGCCTTTTAATACGAAATAAGGGAGCCTTTTAATACCAAATATAGGTTAGATTGAGCTCTAACTATCCATCAATATTCTAAGCCCGACTGAGTTGTAATGCCCGATCCACCTCTTATTGTCGGGTTAAATAAAAGCTTGATCAAGGTGATATTTTTTTAGTGCTCAAGGAGTTTTATCGAGTGCCTAAAGTGACTGGATCAAGTTATTTTTTTTTTCACCTAAAAAAAATCCTCTGTTACCAAGAAGTGTAACCTAGCTCCATGATTTTACCTATTTATACCTTTAGTTACCAATTGTGGGATCTATTCTAATATATAGTATTTAGCTTCATAGGAGGTGGAATTTCTCTAGATTAGAGATTGCTGAAGTATGCCATAAGCTCCTTGATCTATTGAAAGTTACCCAGCTTGGTTCCATTACGGTAATTTTCTATATTTTGTTCTTTCTTTCCAGATTTTTAGCTTGCTTGTGGAAAAAATTGGTATTTCTATCACCCACATGGAGCACACACTTCTAAATTTCAGTCTCTAGTATTCTTCTTCTTCTTTCAATAATGAGTGATATTTATCAAAAATAGATTTATCATGGGTCAAAATTTTTGAAAATACAAGTTCGACTTCCATGGAAGAGTGGAGAAGGATGATTTTATTTTCCATCTCTTGAAACACTTTTTCTTTTGCAAGAAAAGATGATTTTTCCCAAGATTTAATATATTCTCATCTCTTGAAACACTTATTTTTTTAGAAGGTAAAGAGGTTTTTTCATAAGTTTTAATATATTCTTTGAGTCTTTTGATTTTTCCTTCCAATATCGGAATCATGCTTCTTTCCACCCAAGGGATCTAGGACTAGGTGACTACATTGCAAAATTATGTGTTTGATCCACAAATGGATAAATATGAATGATATTGGGCCATATTTAGGGGGGAAGGGGAAAATTCAAGTATGATAGGGGATGGTTAGAACCATTCCACGGAAGGATATCAGATCAGAGGGAGATATTACAACTCAGAAAATCGTCTGAATTGAGGAAGTGATTCATCCCAACAACTATATGACAAGGTTTTGTGTTGTTCCAGGTGTACTTAAGCTGAAGCGGGAGAGGTAAATATTTTAATGTATATTTTAAATGAAATATCTTAGTGCCAACTATATATAATTAATTGAAAATAAATAAATTAATATGGTTAAAACATTTTTCTTAGTCTAACTAGTCTATGTTTCAACCCTATATTTTTTTGGTATATTTTGAGTGTCAAAAGGGATTTTCAAGGCGATGAATCCATTTATGTGTTAAAAAATACAATGTTAAAATCTCACAAGAATTGTATCGCTATAACATGAGGGATCAAATCTCTTGAGGTGCAAACCTTTTTTCAAGTTTTTAATTCTAAAAGATGCTTTCACCTTAAGAGATTTGATCCCTCTCCATGCTTGATAGTTCATGGATAGTTCCATGTTTAAGATGGATTTATATTTGTGTGATAATACAACTTTGAATATAAAATTGTATAGCATGACACATACCCAATTTTGTAACTCTCATTTTGAATTTTTACCTTAAGCACTTCTAATGTTTCATCCAAACTTTCACATTCTAAAATTCCAAGAAAAGCGTCCAAGAAAAGAGATGAGATATATAAGAAATTACAGGTTGACCTAATGAAAATTAACTTGTTTGAAACCAATTTTAGAAGAAATCATGAATTCTAAATTCCACAAACATATCACATAAAGTATATAGAACCAATATTAAATTTTTTGAACAAAAATATCTAAATAAAGAACCAATATTAAAATTTTTGAGCAAAAGTATCTAAATGTCTCACTTTTGTATCCTAAAAATTTCACCTTTTCAAAGGTTATAGAAAATATGCTATAATGAAAATGCCAATTTATCTTATTTTAAAGTAATTTCAAAAGCATTTAAAAACTTCAAAATATAGTAAACCAAGATTAAAAAATTAATCAATATAGATATAGTCACCCTTATTAAAAATTAAGAAAATAAACCTAAACACAACCTTGTGGTGAAAGAAGAAGAAGGTGATGTTTCATCATTCTATTAAACATCACTAATCTACGATTGTTTTCCTCTAAATTTGTAAAGGTTTAAAGAGGTTGTGTGATGGGGCCCAGCCCTCAAGCCGAGTCAGCACTGCAAATTATATTAAATGTTACACGCAGATATCGGGGTTGTTATATATGCATTATTTCAACAGTTGTAATGCTTTACACTTTGGATTTAAATTGAGATTAAAATAAAAATCTTGGGCCTCCCGTCATCCGTAATATTTGATATATGTTGGTTGATCTGGTAATTAATTTCAAACCAATTGTATTGTTCGGTTGTCTGGCTGGTCTGACGCCTGTCAGTGTCGCTCGATCCTTACCCTTTTGCGTGGTAACGGTCTTACCCTATCGATTGTCACTCACTCTTTCATTCTTTGGTCTCCTCATGAGGGTTTCACCCTGCTTGTTCACGTGAGGGTTTGCTGTCGGCTTCCACTCCAATGTTCTGGACTTCTGTTTGGCCTTTTGACGTCTGGGGCGATGATAACATGTTGGTTCACTTCTCCAACAGGGTTTGTGTTTCTATGCAGCTTAACTATCTCTTTGCTATAGTGCTTATTCGCTTACTTGTGTATTGTTGGCTTGAAACTAGACTTCATTTTTATCAGTGTGTTCTCTTTTGTTGCCTATAGCTTATTCGTTTCCTTGGTTGTAGGTTGAACCCACTGTGGTTTCCTTTCGGCTCATCCAGTCCTCCTCGGTGCCGAAAAGGGTAAGCTATCTCTCCTTGATTCAATTCCTCTGGCTCTTTTGCCTTGGCTCTGGCCCACTGGCTCCTTGTGAGCATACTCTGGTGGGTTTCAAACCAAATATCCGGTCTAGTTGTGCTCATCATTCTCTTGTCTTCTCCCAGGCAATGGCCTCAATCTTCCTCGTTCTATTTTTTTTTAAAGAAAACACAATGAATATATATTAAACTCTAGCAATAATTTATTCTCGTTGTTGTGTAGGAAATTCGGACCTCTGTTGTTCTCAAACCCTCCGAATCAGTTAATTCTCGGCCTCCAATCCCAAATGGGTAGGGTCGCTCCTTGATTTGGCTCTTTTTTTTTAAACAGAATTTTGCATCCGTTTTAGTTGGCAAGTGGTCTCAGTCCTTTACTTGTTCTCGTGAAAGAAAAAGTTAGGGTTTATAATTTTCCTCTCGGCCTCTTCCGTTCCTTCAACCCAATTCTGTCACTCTATGTAGTTTTGATTGTAAGTTTTTGGGTTTTGAAACCCCACCTACAACTTCTTCTTTCATTCCATAATATTATGTATTTTGCTGTAGGGTTTTGGGTTTTGAAACCGCACCTGCAACTTCTTCTTTCATTCCAGAATATTATGTAGTTGTTATATTGCAGTCCCTCGGGACTCTAACTTTGTTTGACAGATCGTTTAATAATGAGAAATATTTTTGCTAAAATCTCTGTTCATTCAGAAGAGGAAAAAAAAACACAAATTGTTGGTTTGTACTTGTAGATAAATGTTAGTTGATGCATTCCAAATTCTGTATGTCATTCCACTAGCTACCATTATATGTTTGTAACGTCTGCCTGCTTAGTTGTGAGTCTACAAAATTCTCGAGTCGAATTCAATCTCCGTGAATTCTTGTCTTCCTTCACTCCTGTTACAATATTGAGGGAAAATATTTGGTTTCCATGTGAATGCGTTAATAATTTGACAGTGAAATATGCATCCAAAAAAAATTATGATACTTGTATGACACAGATGGTTCTTGAAACAAAACTCTATTTCTGTTTGATATTATTTCTCTTTTTGTTGATGGATTCCAAAAAAATCTCTCTACAAAATGTATATTTTTTCTTTTTGTATCTTGGTAGGAAAATTAGTTTCCGGATTGAAACTGTCATTCTGTTCGGTTACATTACATTCTTTTTTTTCATCCTTTTGATAATGAAATGAACTTAAAAGTGATAAATAGTTAACTAAGACTACATAATCTAATTAATATCCCTAACTTAAATACAATCTCCTAAAACAAATTTGAAAAGTCACAGGTTCAAAGACCTGTCAAAATAACACACTTAACAATGAGACAAAACCTGCTTCTATTTGTCTACCCTGAGTTAGATCCTCCTGCATCATTGTGAGGTGTTTTTCAAATAGAAAAATGAAAAGGAGAAAAAGTTTAAAATTTTACAAAAATCCATATGGATCTATATTGCTTATCTCATGGAATAATTCTATCATGACATAATGCAAGAGAGAGAAAATAATTATAAATAAGAAATAATTTCGAACCATACTAACGGTATAAATTTATCATATGACATTTATGTCCACACTAGAAAAAATCATATATTTATTTTCTCTTCTATTTTTCAAAAATCCTTTTTAGCCTTTTATCTTCTTGAGCTGGAGACAAGAAATTTGGTATTAGAAGAAGAAGAGGTACACCTTAGCGGCAGAATACAGGAGTTGGAAATAGCTTTGGACTCTCTCACCATGGATCCTGAATCTTACAAGCAAATTGCAGAGGAGAAAGAACCTATATTAACTAATTTACAGTATCAATTTTCAGACGCTGTAAAGGAAAATATTTGCTGCGGAGTTAAACGATACTTTAGTGACTGAATTGAACAAATGTATGATGAATTTAGAAGAAAATGTATATCTTCACCAAAAAATCCGGGAGCTGGACATTTCTTCCCACTCTCTCAATGCGGTTCTTGAATCCAAAGATATTACGCTTCAGCAGTTGACGTCAGAACATGAGCATTTGAGGTCAGAATATCAACACTTTCAGTCACCTGTCCCTAAAGAATACAGGGAACCAAATGGAGTGCACACATATTCTTTGAAGGCAGAGATTTTAGGCTGAGGACCAAATCAAATGCATGATTTAGGGCAACTAAATTGGTGTTAGAGATTATACAAAAAAAATTAACAAAGGTTGTCCTTATGTACACGTAATAGATTCTTTGAAGCCAGAGATTTTAGAGATTATATAACAAAAATTAACAAAGGTTGTCCTGGTCTACGGGCAAAAAAATTCAAGGTTAGGTTAGTGATGATAAACTATTGACAATGGAGTCATTTCTACAAATAAGAAATTTTAGAGATCTTTGGTTTGGCTATATACATTATTTTTCTCTTCACTTAATTAGAAATTCAAGATGCAAAAAGAAATGAAATTTGGTGATGATGATTATATAAAACCTAATATTTTTTTTTTTAAAGCTGGGTAGGTCTATATAATGTCCAAATACATCACTAGGATATGGACATAGATCACTAGGATATGGACCAATCAACAAAACCTAATAAATATTTTTTAAAATAAAGTTTTTAATGTTTAATTTTCATATTACCTTATTTTCTCTTTAAAATTTATTTTAATTTGCTTCAATTATTTAATTAATTCTTAATGCTATTTTCAAATTATTTAATTTTCATTGGCATATTTGTTGTAATTTTGGTCAATTATATAATTAATTAAAAATTAAGTTTATTATTTGAGAGTGTAAAATTCTAAGATCTATATCCATTATTCAAATAAAATCTTGGAGCAAATCACATCACAAATTAATTTATTATTATATAATTATTAAAAAATAAATATATTATTATATAATTATCAGAATGGCTTTGTTTGATACTTGGTCAATTGCGAGTTTCATATAGTAATTATTTTTTAAAAATTTACTTTAATAATTATTAACCTAATTCTAATTTATTCTAATCATTTAATTCTGATGACATTGTTTGTGACATGCTAAATTGCCACTTTTATTTATTAATTAATATTTTAAATATATTTTAATAATTATTAACTTTATTACAATTTATTCTAATTAATTTATTACACTGTAAGGTGTTCTTCTTTGAAAACAACTCCTTTAGCTACCACGATATACTTTTTTGCACCATGAGATCAAATTTATCAAATGTTAGACGATTGAAATGTTTTAGGCCATTCATCTACCACTTCCTTCATTTAAGCTAACTATCTAACTAACTCTCTAACCTCTACGAATCTCTCTTCCTATAAATATGATATACAACCTCAAATGCCATCTACACGAAGTTATACAACCTCTAATACCATCTAGACGAAGTTGTGAGAAACGTATCGAAAAAATTTCCAAGAACATCGTTGTTTGTGGATAACTATATAATTGGTTTGGATGCTAAGCTACAATAGTTTGAAAGTACAGTGCTCTCACAACAGGGGCACGAGCGTGACATCGGGGCTAGGGTTGTGGGAATTGTAGGTGTTGGTGGTATTGGGAAAATGACTTTGGTGAAACAGATCTTCAACTGTAGGTGCTCTGAGCATGATGGATCCTCTTTTTTTTATCTAATGTTAGTGAAACTGCAGCTAGAAAATCTCTAGTTGATTTGAAAATGAGCCTCATTAAGGACTTGACACACAGGGATATTATAATTTATATTGTGGACCAAGGTGTGATAATCCTTAAACGTTGCCTCGCTTTTTATAATGCAATGATAGTTTTAGATAATGTGGAGAAGACCGATCAATTGGATGCATTCTTACCAATTAGGGATGTTCTTAGTTCCAATAACTTGATATTAGTTACCTCTCACGACAAGCATGCCCACCTATGTTCATAGATAGAAGAATCATCAATTTATAAGCTCACGGAGATGAATAGAGCACACTCGAAAGAGTTGTTGTGCTCTTATGCCTTCAATCAACCACATCCACAAAGAAGATTTCTATATCTAGTGGAACGGTTTGTAAGTGCATGCGATCGATTTCCCTTGTCATTGAAAGTGACTGGGCCTCTTCTTTGTGGAAGAGATGACACATATTAGAATGAATTATTGAAATAATTTAACAAGATACCACCGAAGACATACTAGAAATGCTGAAAATTAGTTATAATTCACTCAACCAAGAGTACCAAAAATTATTCTTAGATATGGCGTGATTTTCTATAGGAGAAGATATGGATACAAAAAAAAGAATATGCGGAGTGGTGGCTGTTTCAAATTTAGAGGGAATGTGTCTTCTGGAGCTTGACAATGAAAATCAGATAAAAATGCATGATGAGGTTAGAGATATGCGTATATATACCACAGAAAGATCAATTCCCTGTCGTCTTCAGTGTGACATGACCAACAATAACATTATTTAGTTATTTGAAGAATCACTGTGGTTGTAAGTGATTCAAAAATTCCTCTTTGGTTCAAAAATTTTAAAGTTTTTTTGTTCAACACAATGCTTTGTGTCCCGAATACTATCTATTTTTTATTTTTATGATTGAATAGGTCACAACCAAATTTCGTGGGATTTTGACAATTCATCCTGTACACGATTTCTAATATCGATTCGGTGTCCCTTCAGAAATGTCATGGTACAAAAGGTGTATTCAGAAGATGTTGGGAAACTGTAAGCGGGAATTGTTCAATACAAATAGTTATTATGGTTTGCAAATTATTGAAAGTGAAGACTTTTATGTAGAAGCTATATTGAGAAGGGTGCGGTCACCACATGTCATATCACTCCGCTGATATAAATGCCCCTGTTCTTCCTTGAATTCTTGGGTTCCACCGCAAAATTTAAAATGTTTAGAGGTCAGAGGAAGTAGATTGAAAACTTTGGGGCAATAGGAATCTCAGGTACAAAATTTTGCATTTTTATACTTATTTTATTTCAATATTAGTTTGTAGATGAGAATCATCTCGAAAGCTTTTTTACAATGGAAATGTGGACATTGCAGCCGCCTCTCAAGTTGGGATATTTAAACATCTACTCTCGAACGGAAACCTAGGGCAGGCCGGGGCAGGCGGAATTTTCAGAAATTCTCAAGGAAAAGTATGCAGATTTTATGCGTTTGACCTGGGACACGCCACTAATAACGAAGCAGAATTAATGGCAGTCAAACGGGGCCTTCAGATTGCTATAAGAGAAGCCTATCAGAGAATTATAGTGGAGGGAGATTCCGCAATGGTTACAGAGATCCTAAAAAAGCTTCAAAAAGGTAACCCCTGGGAGAAGATCTCACAAAGTTGGAGAACAGCAAGCCTCATAGAAGAAATCAGTCATTTGGTGAAATGGATAGAGTATCTTATCCCTTCTCATGTGCGGAGAAAAGGAAACACAGCTGCGGATTATATGGCTAATTGGGGTTGTCAAAATGTGGAACGTCCAATAGAAGGTCGCCCGGTGGATCCAATCTGGAATGTAGAATTGCACTCTCTTAAATTGATCGTCAACAAAGATCTCCAATCCCCCAATCAGGGTGATCAGCCGTCAATTGGAAATAGGAGTTGTGCCAACAGGGAACACAGATCAACTCCGCCGCATTAATGGTAATTATGATGCCAGGACAGGAAAAATCAATGCAATGCATCATGGGGAAAGATGGCCAGGCTGTGTGGCCAGCTCACGAAAGGCAAACTACCGCCAATGTAAGAGGAGGCCCTCCACCCTCCCATTCATTCATGCAAGAAATTGTGAGGGCACCAGTGGGGAAACAAAAGCGGAGGAGAAGATCCAGCACTCAGTCGGCTCTTCAATTGCTCTTGTTACGGTATGTAAGAAGCATCCTAACTATTATCATGAAGCCTGATACTGTAAACTGTCTTAGACGTTTTACAAAAGATGTTTTCAAGGGTTTCGGTATAACTCTGTACCCTATAATCCCTCTTAAGAAACCAATCTGACCCTGTTTCAGAGACCCCAGTGTAAGCCTAGCTCAAATTGTCTCTTGGGTTTTGTTTCTGTATGTAATTGTTAGTACTATAGGGCTAATGGAGGATGCGTTAGTTAAAAGTATCAGTCACCTGGAAACGCATGCATGGGGAAGGCTGCGTGAACCTCTGTTGCCAGACCCCCTTTCATTACCAACCCACAATGGCTCTATGCTCCTCTTTGTGTTTGATTCTGTCTGTGTCAGTGAGAATCTGAAATCTAGGAATGTTAGGTTCATGAGTCCTTTTCATAAGTATGCAAGCATGAGTCTCAGCAACATCCTGTTCGCGGGTGGTTTTATAACGCATTTTCAGTGGTTTCGGTTATGGGCCTTCTGGTTTGTATCTGATAAAAACCCGCAGAAGCATTGCTTTCAGCTTAATGGGGGTCGTATTACAAGAAACTCCCATATTGCATGGCAGGATACCCATCTCTGCTTCACTGGCGCTAATTGCTGTCAAGCCCCGAACCCTAGAGCCCAGAGCGAAAATTCGAGAATTACCCTTATAGAGTTCTGGAATCTTAATTCGTGCAGTAACCTTCATTATCTGCCCCAGATCCCCAAGGTTAATACTGTCGTTTTGTCTAACAATCCACAGAGTTTAAGCACCAAGGTTAAGTCTCTTAGCTTGCATGACAGCTAGGAGATGGAAGTCCAAAGGTGGCGTACTGTTCATGATAATCTAACGTTTTATATTGTTACTGTTCATGTTGATGCACTGGTGCATGTATATAGGTGTTCAGTGCAAATGGGAAAACGAAGAGTAAAAATAGAGGTTGCCAAAGGAAAACAGCCAGAGCAGGCTGAACCAGTCCAGCAGAAAAGGGGACGTAAGACAAACCAGGAACACTTGGAAACTTTAGCTGCTACCTATGTGATTGGTAATTCCTCTAACACAAGGCAGGTCATTCGAGGATGAGAGAGGGATATCCAAACAGAAACTGAGGATAATGAGACAGAAGCAGACATTTTGGACTTCATTCAAGACCCAGGAAACACGCGGGGACGCCTCACCCTTTTCAATCAGACTGTCCATACATATTGGATAGTAAAATGCTTAATAGCGAAAGCCATGCAAAGCTTTCATCCACAGTATCCTCAAGAAGAAGCAGCCAAGCAGGGGACAAGCATGCAGGCCCAGATTCTAGAAATTCAAGATCAACTACAGCACATAAAGATAACTCAATACCAGACGGTGGATAGAGTTAGTAGGATGGATGATAAGGTGGGAAGGATAGAAAAAATCCTTCAATAGATTTTACAACAGCTACAGCAAACTGATATGCCGGGTACCAGTGCAAAAGACTCCGCCCCAGTGTCTTCTTCAGAAATATAGCAGTATGTTTTTTAGAATGAATGAACACATAGATGTTTTAAATTTTGATGATATTACTGTTTAAAAACAGAAGTATTAAATGCTTTAGGAAAGTAAGTATAGGAAACATAGAACAGACAGCTGAGGAAAAGTTTAGGAGGATGAAACAATTTCAGTTTTGGACAGCTTATTATGCTTATAGATGGCCAACAGACCTGGTTTCCTGCGGGCAGGTTGAGGCCAAGCTAAACAGATCTTATTTATATTTTGTAGCCTTCCTTTAAAAATATAAATAGAAAATGGAATGGACCCACCGAATTTACAAAAAAAAAAAAAAAAAAAAAAATTCCAAAGCCCATAGGATAGCTAAAGCACCTTCAAAATATTTTTCTGGATTATTACAAGACTGTCCAACTCAAAAAATTTCCATAGGAATTTTGTTATATGTGCTCTTTGACATACTTGGTCTTAGGACAATTCACAAGAATGAGATATCTGCCCTAGTCCCTAGGAAATGTAACAAATCTTCACCACATAAATTTGTATTATGCTACCACTTCAGAGATGCTGTCTCATTCCATTGGAAAGCTACCAAAACTCCAGTCCATCGATTTTTTTTATTGTTTATGCTTGGCGATGCTGCCAAATTATTTTGGGATTTTGAGTCGACTCAAATGTCTCTCTTTGAAGGAAGGTAGGAATGTGACCATTTCCAAAGAGACCCTTGGAAATATTACCACACTAGAATTGTTGGATCTTTCATGTTGTCCCAAGGTGAAAGAATTTCCTCCCCACATCACATATCAATGGCTCTTGGAAGAAATATATTTAGTGGATGCCAAGTTAAAATAATTTCCAGGTGGTATCTACGACCAGTGTTCGTGAGTTAAAATAATTTCCAAGTGGTATATGCATTTAGGGGACTATTTTCGGAAATTGGTGCCACCTTTCCTTATTCACCTCAATAGCTTGAAGAAGTTGGAGGTGAGGAATTTCTCGAGAATGAAATGCTTGCTCAATAACTTTGGACGGATGACTACTCAACTGATACAGTTGAGCTTGGTTTCTTGTGCGATACAAAAGTTACCAAAGTATATTTTTTCCTCCTAAATAATCTCAAATATTTTCAGATAGAATATTTTCCATTGGGAAAACTTCCATTTAAAACAGCAGAACGAGAACGAAAAATAGTAGCACCATTGAATGACTTGGACAACTCCAATGACAATCATATGTTTGGCTTCGATAGGCTCCGAGAACTATATCTGTGTAGAGCATACATAAGGGAGGTAACCTTTCTTGAAGGAGTTTTCCAAAACCTTCAAACCCTTAGCTTGTATGGCTGTAAGGAACTGAAGCAAATAGGAAGGCTTTCAAGTCTGGAAAAACGTGATTTTTGAATGATCTGGGCTATGAAAAAGTGGAGGAGCTAATGAAAAGTCTTGAAACATGCACAGATTTGGAGCAGTTGTGTGTCAGTGGGTGTATAAGAAAAATCAAGAGCATACAAGAATTTGGACACCTATGAAAGCTCAAAATACTAGATGTTTATGGTTGTGATGGGATAGAATATTTGTCATCTCTGGAACATATGAAATCTTTGTATTTGTTTCAGAATACTAGATGTTTATGGTTGTGATGGGATAGAATATTTGTCATCTCTGGAACATATGAGATCTTTGTATTTGTTTCAGGTCCTTGAATGTAGTAAACTTAAGACCATACAAGGGTTGGAATTGTGGGAATCACGATTGTCATTAGACCAAAACCCATAGGCATTACTCTCCACTACAACTGCTAGAGTTAGGATCCACGAGAGGCGGATAGTCCATGTCGCGAAACACACGGGGAGAATTGAACCGAATGTCCAACAATTTCCCCCCAAAGCGAGCTGGGTGAGTTTCGAACTTGATACCTGTCGCTCTGATACCAATTGTTGAAATCACGATTACCGTTAGGCAAAAACCCGAAAGCATTAGTCTCCGCTACAACTACCAGAGTTAGGATCCACGAGAGGCACTTAGTCCATGTCGCAAAACACACGGGGAGCATTGAACCCAATGTCCAATAGGAACACCTCACAAAGATTAGATTACTATCTGTTCTTGTTCTCGATGAGATACAAGAATTATCTGTTTTGGGAAATTTGCATTTCTTGTGGGTTAAGGCATGTCACAAGTTCAAGTAGTGCATGAAAGGGTGGGGAAACTCACAAAGCCTCAAGAATAATTTTCTATTGTAGAATGCCATGAGATAGAAGAGCTACAAGGTGTGGAACATTTAATGTCCTTCAGAAGACTTAAGGAAAGCTATTTTCCCAAACTACAGTGGCACAGGAGAGTACTTGAGTAGTTGCGCCAACGATTGAGGGAAGGATTCACATATGTAAAAGAAAGAAAATCAGGAGGCCATGATATTCTATTTCTAGAGTGAGAGAGTGGGACGGTAATATAAAAACAAAAAAAAATCAAGACTATGTCAAATTAAGACCATGGTATATTTTATGTTAACCCTGATTGCATTTCTCTCTTTTTTTTCGCGAACTTTCTCTTGGTTGTGTGAACTTGTTTTATTTGTCCATGGATAGAACACCCCTTAGTAATTGAAACCCATTATATAAAGTAATAGTGCAATGCCAAGAAAACTTGCAAAGGCAGATATGATAATAGTGCCAAGATATTGAGATGAAGTAGTAAGTGCCTTAGTATTGAGTTCATTTGGTTGTTCAATTTTAGTTATGTCGTGGAGACACATTGTTGATGACCAAACCTCAAAACTCCAACTATTCGAACACTTTGGTAGTTGTAAAATCATCTAATATGTGATGATGTCTGAAATTTGTGAGGTTGTGATGCAAATTTAGATTTGGAAAGATAGGCATCATATTTTTCATGAATTAATATTATTTATTTAGCCTATCTCATGTCATCTACTACTTGTATTTTTTCAAAATCTATCAAATATTTGCTATTGGAACTTGAAAGACCATATTTTAAGATTAAGAGGAAATATATGTTGGAAATGTTATAGAATACATGAATTTTGCATAATGTAAGTGATTTATTATACCTTGAATGTCATTTTTTTTACTAATTTTTATCTTCAATGATTTTTTATACGTCAAAATGCTTCTCGAATTTATGCCTTACGACGTTTCCTTTGCAACATCTGGTGCAATTGCTAGTTTTAAATTTCTTCAATATCTTGACTTTAACCAATTTTATTTTTGTCTAAATTTTATTAATTAATTTTGAATCTATTTTAATAATTATGATTAACCTTGCTCCAATTAATTCTAATAAATTAAATTATATATATTTTTTAAATATTTATTAAGTAACATATTTTCTTTTCTTTTCTTTCCTATCACAATTTGTTTTAATATTAAAAAACAAAGGAATATACATGTTATTCTGTGATGGAAAAATTGACTTTATTTTTATGAGGGGACATGCCTTCGAAAGCAGTATACAAAAAAAACTTCTTTATTTCATCATCTTCGTCATATTGCCTTTTATAGTGTTGTTATCCTTAGCTCATTACATTATATATGGAGAAAAAAATTGGAAAGAAAAATGAATTTTATGAGAATGACATGAAGAGAGTCAACAATTAAAGGTGGATATTTATTATCCATCACTTCCTCCCCCAAGACTTCAATAATTAAGAATTGTCCTATTTGCATCTCTAGGGATTCCTTGGATAGTGAAATATATTGAGAGTTGAGTTATTAAATTATATGGGTTAAAGTTGTCCATTCAAAATATTGAAGATCCTCATAGATGTCTTGAGCATGAAGATATATATTCTCAACTTCCAATATGTTTAGAGCCTAGTTAATCATGAGATGGAAATCACCAATGGTTTGTAACTTTGCTACATGTTTTTGGATACAATAATGTATGTTTTAACCCTGAATAGAAATTATCTACAAACGAATATAAAAAACATAAAATAAACAATAGAGATAGCGTAAAACATAAAATAGATATACACAGAGATTTTCCCCTAGATCCCAAATTGTAATATCCCAAAATGAGAACAAGTAGCAATACTAAACAATGTTGCACAGAAATAACGCAGTTCAACAAAGTAATAGCAGAAGGCCAATGTGGAGGCTTAATATGTACATTTACAACATCAAATAAGAGTTATATTGAATCCCTTGAGTTATAGAATAGAAAATAGAAGATTTTACATGAAGAAAACCCACAAAAGTGAGGTGCTGCAACCATATATTTGACTGAACAATCTTGACAGCGTTATTTTTATTGGCTGAAACAGAAGAAGATTACACTTCAGATCTAGAATAGATCCGTGTACAAAAATTTAGATCTATATTAGATTTTTACACTAGATAGGCTCCTTTACAAATTCCCCTTGGCGTTTTTAGCAAAAAGTGGAGTACATGGAGTAGATCTGAGATCTTATGCAGCAGATCTGCAGAATGATTCAGAAATTCTGAAGAAAATACAACAGTATTCAGATCAGATATGAATATGACATGGAATAGATCTGAAATCCATGGATCACCACAGTAATGCGCATAACCCCAAAACTAGATATCTCTCCTCCAAAAGTGTGCTAAAACACCCTGCAATTGTATACTTGCAAATAACGCAGTACTGGAATGAAAACCACGATGTAGGCTCTAGAACATATGTGGCCTCAAGCCAAGATTTGAAATGACTGCTCCAATCATCCAATACTCTCTTGCCAGGGGGATAAAAGAATTTCCCACTAAAAAGAGGCACTAGAATGGCCTAGATCTGACTAGATCTAGCCTCCACTTGTTGCAGCTTACAAAGAAAACCAAACCCTCATTAGGATCTACGCTGTATTTGGAAGAAGAGCTTGGCCAAATGCCTAATAGTGGACAAGAAATGCAAGAATCCTCCAAGAGCTACTCAATGAAGGAGGTGGGATTCTCGATCAGGAACACCTAGTGCTAAACAACACTATTCTCTGCTAAATATCCAAGAGAATAAGAAATGTCTAAAATGAAAAAATATTTAGAAAATGATAATCATGAACAACCTTCTCATGTTTCCATCCTCTTCCTTTTATAAGTTAAGAGTTTGTAAACCGTAAACCACCCTCAATGAAATAACTTCTTTCACACAAGCCATCTCCATCTAAAACTACGTTGTGCCTAATTGATGGCCATTCCTCCAAGACAACACTTTAGATTTAGTCATGGTTGACCCAGTAAAAATATCCAGCCCCTTTCATACCTAAGGGTGCTTGGTTTTGTAACCAAGATTTAGATTTTTCACATTTGGCTCTGATTTATTCTTTATTAGGAGTTTATGAAACTCCTTTACACTTTTATTATTTAAAAAAAGAAAGAAAACAAAAAATGAATATTTCAATTAGCTTAGGAATATTTAGGAATATTGCAGTCCTCCCCTCCCAAACGTTGCTTGTACCCAAGAAAATAAAAGGATAGAACTGAAGATGTGGAACCTTCATTCCCATATGTAGCTCCAATCTCCAAGCTATCATACATACAAAATGAATCACCCTATAGATTGGTAACTCATAACAAAACTCCTCACATGTCAGAGGCATCTCCCAAATGCTCAAGTTATCCAAATGGCTCATCCCATAAGGAAACAAGAGACCTAATGTAGCAATCATGGATGGTCCAATGCTTTCCCAAACATCTGAAACATAAGAAACATAGGGAATCTCTCTCCCAAAGGACACATCCCATCCTTCCATCCTCCCTCCAATCATCCCCATAAAAAGAATAAGTACATCATCAATGCATGGGATCAAAAACAAGTACATAGGAACAAAATTGTGTCAGAATGGAGGTGGATCATAGTCCCATATGTGGAACCAGCGTAGTGCATCTCCTGACTGCATCAGATCATGATGTGTTAAGTGGTTTCCCCACCACTTAATTGCTTTCCAAGTCATCTCACCATAGCTAAAAGTGTGAGATATATTTGGTGCCTTAGGAATGCACCCATCATGAAACAAAATATCCCTTTGTCCACCAAGGGAGTGGCTATATTCAGAAATAGTTTTGGCCCTAAGTTGGCCATGAATTTTATAAGGTACAACACTCCTCCCTGGAGTCATGGCCTGCATAAATATGGTGAAAGAATCCAAACAATAATCAAATGAAACATTATTTACATGAGCATATGTCTCACCAAAATTTCTCCTCAAACAAATGGAGTGGTGCATAGATCTATCCCCTTACTCAAAAAAATAAAGAAATGTTTGAATTAACTCTGTCATAGAGTTATGTTGCTGCCCCATCTCCACATGGTACATGCATCTTTGAAAATTCTGATATAGTTCTCCTTCAAAGCCCTCCCAATGGTAGCTCCTCATGATGATGTTTTTGAGCTTCATGGAATATGTGTGGCTGAAACAAAAATCTTCATAGGCCCTTTGTAGAAACTTCTCCTTGAGCTTGGAAGCTCTAGACAATAATATCCTACCATGATCATAGATGACTCCATATTAGACTAAATATCCCTCATCATGTAGCTCGTCATAAAGAATCATGCATGTGTGAAGATCCTTGGAATAATCCACCAACATTAGGGATTTCCAATATGGATCTAGACTCCTCAACAATGATAGCGCTAATGATCTATCAACTAAAATATCTATCATGTGGCTGCTCCTTTCCTTGACATCTCCCATGCCAAAGGTATGTATTGGAAAGTCATCCCTTCCCTCCTTCTCTTCCTTGACACCTACCATGCCAAAGGTATATGATGGAAGGTTTCTATTCTGTCCTTGCTGCCTTTCTTGCATATGTACATGGTCCAATGAAGATGGAAGTCTTTGGAAGTTAGTCTCCCATTGAAGGATATCATCTATGCAAAACGTCCTTGGTATTGCTTTAGTATGCATGTGAGGCCACCATCTTCTATCATGTATGGAAGATTTCTCTCCAAGTGAGATTATCTGTTGAGTCTTCATAGCCAAGGACTGCCCTCCTTGCCCCATGATGGTGTCCTTCTCCATTCTTGTAGCATCTTCTCTCAGCGTAGTATGAGATGAGATATTGGATAATGGTGATAAGGGGAAAATATTTCCCTCATCCTTGAGAGCTCCCCCAACACTCTCAGTGTTGTATCATTGTCTTCTAATGCTCCCTTCCTTCTTGGATCTATGAATGGAGCATGAAGGTGGGAGACATCTTTCACCAAATCTGAATCAGGTGGTCTCCCAGGTGGTTTACCACAAGATAATGGTGTCTCATGGGTCATCCTCATGTGCATAATATATGGGATCATTATATCTCTGCTTCCACTGCGCAAATCCATCTTTGTCTTTTGTGTGTAAGTTTCATGATAATGGGGTATCACTCTTAAGGATGCAAGAGGGTTTCTAATTGGAGCAATTGCTCCATCCTTTCCTCCATATAATAGTGGATCATCTCCTACCATGTCAGCACTGTGATCCCTCCTTTTTTCTTCTTCTCCTACCTTCTGCAATATTTCACAGTCTAAGGTGCTTTCTTCAGATGTAACTAACCCATGTACACCCAACATCTCCTTGGTGTCAAGAGTCTTGATCACAAAGGAAGGATCTAACATAGTGTGTGTTCCCAAGAATGTATCCAATCTTGGAACGCACTTCCTCCATTGTTTTGTCTCATTGTGTATCATCAAAGACACATGCTACTCATGATTTTAATGTGTAAGATCCCTTAGAGCTTCTTGCAAAGACACAAGAGCCCTCCTAGTTGAAGCAATTTCTTCACCTCCATCTCCAAATAGAATTAGATCTCCCCCTACTGTCACAGTGCTAGAGGATCTTTCCAGCTCTTCCTCTTCCTTCTCCTCATCCATGGAGAATGCCTCATCATTAAGAGACCCTTTTTCTTGATCTCCCCTTGAAAAAGGAGTCCTCATGTCTTCTTCTTGAGAAGAAAGTTCTTACTGAAGTGGGGCCTTTGCCCTTGCCAAAGCATATAGTGTAGAAAATGAATTAACTTAAAAACAAATTACAGAAAACACAGATACAAAACCAGAAAAAACAATGGTGGAAAAGAGGCTTCAGCCTCATGGCATTCTCATCATTCTCTCTTATTAAAATAATTTAGTATTACAATTTAAATAGATGAGAGACAGAGTCTTAAGATAGTCCGTGCTATCTTAGAATCCTTTGGTTGAGATAATTTCTCACATAAAACCCACCAAGATAGGAGTTACTAAAAAAACTCCAATATTTGAGGAACAACCCAAGAGTTAGGCACATATTCCTAACTTGGAATATTTAATTAATTAATTTATGTTTGGATTTATTATTGTTTTTGTGAGAGAGGCTAACATGTAGGAAATATTTAACCCCCTCAACAATGTTATGAAATGAAGTTGGCTTCATGGATCCTTCCAACTCATGCAAAGGTTCTGAATTCTTGGGCTTCGTTTGCTCACCCAGGGAAGCTTTAGATTGTTTTAAATCAAATCTTTTCACTAACCTCGTAGTGAAATTTTCATAAGTAGATATATTTGGATTTTTCAATGAAGAATATTCAAATAAACACCAGGAATAAGCCTTACCTTGGAGATGCAGTGCTTCTAGTATTATGGATTCTTCTTTTGAAACTTGATGTAGCTGGAAATATGTGTCTAGTTTCCTTACCTAAGACTTGGCTGAGCTCTCGGGTGATCCATCAAAAGTAGGTAGAAAGAATCTACCCAAAGTGTGTTGCATGCACCCTCTTCTTCTACTGTAGTTGTTGGACCTTCTCTCTTCTTTAAGTTGACAAAAATATTGGAAGCTTAAATGCTCCTTGACTCTTCTAGACTGTGATTCATATTCTTGGAGATAGTCACCAAGAGTCTCCTCCTTTGTTGTTTCTCCTTCTGCTTCTTCTCTTGCCAAGAGTGTAAGCATGCTAAAGCATTGTAGATTTGATTGTGTGGCCGAATTCTCACACACAGTATGAAGAATTGGGGCTTTCTTCATGTGAAAATATTCTTGAGGGATCTTCATGTCTTCCACTCCTCATTCCCCTGATTTCTCTTTTAAGCTCATGCATAGTTTGGAAAAGAGTTTTTGAAAACTCCTCCACTTTCATTCTTCCAGATAAAGGGGTTTTACACTTATTTTATTTGTCATCAGTGTAATTGAATTTCTTCTGTATTTTATTTTCTTCAAAATACATATTGGCTTCTTAGAAAGCACAGGTTGTGCCAAGATGATGCTCTGATACCACTATAATATCCCAAAATGGGAACAAGCAACAATACTGAACAATGTTGCACATAAATAATGAAGTTTAGAAAAGTAAGAGCAAGAGGCCAATATGGAGGCTCAATATGTACTTCTACAATAGCAAATTAGAGTTATATAGAAGCTCTTGAGTTATAGAACAGAAAATAGAAGACTTTACATGAAGAAAACCCACAAAAGTCAGGTGCTCCAACCATATATTTTACTGAACAAGCTTGACAACGTTATTTTTATTCACTGAAACAATAGAAGATTACACTTCAGATATAAAGTAGACCTGTGTACAAAAAGTTAGATCTATATCAAATCTGTACACTAGATAGGCTCCTTTAGAAATGCCCCTTGGGGTTTTTAGCAAAAGGTGGAGTACATGGAGTAGATATGAGATCTTATGCAACAGATCTGCAGAAGGATTCAGAAATTCTGAAGCAAATACAACAGTATTAGATCAGATCTAAATATGACATGGAATAGATCTGGAATCCATGGATCACCACAGTGAAGGGCAAAACCCCAACATTAGAGATCTCTTCTCCAAAAGTGTGCCAAAACACCTTGCAACTGTATACTTGCAAATAATGCAGTACTGGAATGAAAACTGCGTTGTAGGATCTAGAACATATGTGGCCTCAAGCCAAGATCTGAAATAAATGCTCCAATCATCCAATACTCTCTTTCCAGGGGGATATAAGACTTTCCCACTGAAAAGAGGCACTAGAATGGCCTAGATCTGAGTATATCTAGCCTCCACTTGCTGCAGCTTACAAAGACAACCAAACCCTCAACAGGATATGCGTTGTAGTTGGAAGAAGACTTTGGCTAAATGCCTTATAGTGGACAAGAAATGAAAGACTCTTCCAAGATCTACTCAAGGAAGGAAGTGGGATTCCCAATCAAGAACACCTAGTGCTAAACATTAATATTTTCTGCTAAATAGCCAAGAGGATAAGAAATGTCTAAACATAAAAAATCTTCAGAAAATGATAATCATCAACAACCTTCTCATGTTGCCACCCTCTTCCTTTTATAAGTTAAGAGCTTGTAAACCTTAAACCAACTTCAATGAGATAGCTTCTTTCACACAAGCCATCTCCATCTAAAATTGCACTGTGGCTCATTGATGTTCACTCCTCCAAGACAACGTTGTATATTTGGTCACGTTTGACCCAGTCAAAATATCCAACCCCTTCCACACCTAAGGGTGCTTGATTTTACAGCCAAAATTTACCATTTTTCACATTTGGCTCTGATTTATTATTTATTGGGAGTTTTATGAACCTCCTTTACACTTTTATTATTTAAAAAAGAAAGAAAAAAAAATGAATATTTCAATTAGCTTAGGACTAATTAGGAATATTACACAAATCGGGATGACTAGCTCAATTTTTCATTATATTCCTTTTAGTGCTACAACACATATATATACATGTCAAAGCATACATAAACCCCAATCCATTAACCATGGATTAGAACATAACCGTAGTTCTCTTGACCAGATCTAAAAAATACTAGGGGTTAAAAACCATCATGCCCTAAAACCATATGCAAACCCATGCACAAAACCATGGGTGGGTCCGCCCACTGAAAAATAGGTTCCAAAAAACTTTTTCTCGGGTGCTGCCCCAAACCCTGAATAGGGGGGGATGCTGCCCCCCCTGTGACCCCCCTGCTACGCTCGACACAACGTATAAGGAGTGCGCTCGCCCCCCCATGCCCCCCTCGCGTGTGACTAGTCGTGGAAAGAATATAACACATACCCAACATTCTCCCAGTTGTTGTTTTATTTCCGCAGGGGGCCACAAGAGAGCTTAGTCATTAGCCCATCTCTACAACACCCATTGTTTCTCTACACAAAGATAACTTCTGAGTGCTCACAGAATTCTTCAATGCATCTGCAACATTCTTCAAATTTTCCACCTTTACCAGCAACACCCTTTTAGCCTCAACCATATATATCACAAAGTGATATTGAACATCAATGTGCTTTGTCTTTGAATGATAAGCAGGGTTATTAGCCAAGAAAATTTCACTTTTGATATCAAAGTCTATCCTTATAGCTTGCTGCACAAACCCCATACTTGAACAAAATCTCTGCAACCAAAATACTTCCTTTCTTGCATGAGTGGCTGCCATGTATTCTGCCTATGTAGTTGAAAGAGCCACTAGAAACTGTCTTTCACTCATCCAACTGACTGCACTTCCAAATAGGCTAAACACATACCCACTTGTAGATCTTCTTTGGTCCAGATCTCCAAACTAGTCTGCATCAAAAAAACCACGAATGTACAACACTCTTTCCAATCCTGGTCTTCCCTGGTAGCACAAGCCATAATCACTAGTGTCACACAAATATCTAAAAACCTGCTTCACTGTTGTCCAATGCTCCTTCCCTTGGTTTGAAATAAACCTGCTCAATACTCCCACTGCATGTGCAATGTCTTGTCTAGTACAGACCATTGCATATATTAGGCTACCCATTGCACTTGCATATGAAACACGGGACATATCCTTCTCTTCTTCTTGTGTCTTGGGACACTGTTCAACAGATAACTTTGTACCTACAAGAATTGGAACATTCACCAGTTTAATATCCTTCATATTGAACCTCTGCAATATAGTCTCGACATACTTCCTCTGGTTTAACCAGAGCTTCCTCTTTGCCCAATCTCTCTTAATTTCCATTCCCAAAATATAGTTTGCAGCACCAAGATCCTTCATCTCAAATTTGGAGAATAGTTGGGCCTTCAAATCTTGGATAATTTATTTGTCATTTCCAATCAACAACATATCATCCACATAGAAGAAAAAATAAATAACATGGTCACAAATTAATTTAAAATAAACATGATGATCCTCCATGCTTCTGGTGAAGCCAAGTCCCCATATATATGTATTAAATTTCTGATACCACATCCTTGGTGACTGTTTTAACCCATACATAGACTTCTTTAACCTGCATACCAATTCTTTTTTTCCTTTCACAATATAGCCTTTAGGTTCTTTCATGTAGATCTCCTCTTGCAGATCCCCATGAAGAAATGTTGTCTTCACATCCATCTATTCTATATCAAAATCAAATGCAGCAGCAACAAATAAAAGTAATGTAATAGAAGTAACTTTGGCAACAGGAGAAAAATTATCACCAAAATCAATTCCTAGCACCTGGGAATAAATATTTGCTACCAACCGAGCTTTGTATTTATCCACCTTACCTTCTACTTTTATCTTCTTCTTAAACACCCATTTTCTCTCGATGGGATTCCTTCCAGCCCGCAACTCCACTAGATCCCATACCTCATTTTTATGCAAGGATGCCATTTCATCAATCATGACCTCCTTCCAGAGTTGTCCATCCTTTGAATCTACTGCCTCCTTGATGGTTTTGGGATCATCATCAGTTATAGTTAAAGAAAAATTTGAACAGAAAGAAGATTTACTATACCTTTCTGGTTATCTTCTTTCCTGAGCTGACCTTCTCACCTAGAGTTTGTGGCTCTTCCTCTTCTGAGTCTTATTCTATTGTAGAGTCTGATTCATCCTCCTTTAGCTCAAACTCTATATTCTCAGGTTCCTTTGGTAGGACTTCATGTTTAAAAACATATTTCACCTCTGTAAACACCACATCTCGGCTATATACAACCTTCCTTGTTTCCAGGTTCCAAAGCTTGTAACCGTTTAAACCATCCTTATACCGAATAAAGATGCACCTTTCAAATTTATTATCCAACTTGGTCCTTTTCTCCTTTGGAACATGTACATATGCATCATATCCAAATACCCTCAGAAGTGAAAGAGAGGGTTTCTTACCAGTCCATACCTCATGTGGAGTCTTATCCTCCAACACTGATGAAGGTGATATGTTAACCAAGTAACATGCAGTCTCCACTGCCTCTACCCAAAACTCTTGTCCTAACCTAGTACCACTGAGCATGCTTCTTTCCTTTTCCATCAACATTTTGTTCATTCTTTCTGCAAATCCATTTTTCTGAGGTGTGTATGGAGTAGTCTTCTTCCGTTCTATACCACACTTCTTACAAAACTCTTCAAATTCTTTCTTATAGAAATCCCCACCATTATTTGTCCTCAACACCTTTTTCTTCTTCTCTGTTTGGTTTTCCACCAGAGCCTTAAATTCTTAAATCTGTCAAAGAATTCATATTTCTTTCTCAAGAAATATATCCATGTATTCCTTGAGAAGTCATCTATGAATGAAACATAGTATACATGCTCACCCATTGATGGAACTGACACAGGTCCAAACACATCACTGTGCACAAGTTCTAATATCTTGTTCTCCCTCTTAGCACCAGAAGGAAAAATCACCTAATTCTGCTTCCCATATACACAATTTTCACAGAAATCGAAATCCAAAGAGAAATTAGACATACCTTCTACCATACCATTTACATGCAATATTCGAAGGCTCTTCTCTCCAATATGTCCAAGCCTTTGATGACATAGCATGGTCTTTTCTCCAGAGACCGCTAGGCTTTTCGCTCCACTTTCAGGAACCACAGAACCATTGCACCCATCAATAACAATGCCGCCCTGAAGCTTCTACAGAGTTCCAATCCAAACTCCCTGCATTAATACTAGTGCTCCCCGAACCATCTTACAGGTATCTTTCTCAAACACTGTTTTTACACCTGCATCATCCATCTTGCTTACAAAAATAAGATTTATGGCCAATGCAGGAATGTGCAGAACACCAGGAAGTGTTCTAATCCTTCCACTTTGAGCTTTATCTTGAATTTTCCATGTCTTATGATCCTGGCCTTCCTATCATCCCCTAAGAAGACATCACCACCATCATATTTCTCGTACTCGCAGAACCACTCCCTATGGGGAGTGAAGTGAAAGGATACACCTAAGTCAATCAACCATGACTCATGATCTACATGTGTATTTGAAGAAGAAGCCAAATACACATCCCCACCTTCATCCGAGGTTGTTTTTTCCTGTACAGAAGGAGCATCATCAGATCCATTTCCTTTCTCAAGAACTTTAGATCTGCAGTCCTTTTTGTAGTGCCCTTCCTTTCTGCATTTCCAGCACACCTTTACAAACTTTTCAGGAGATTTAGATCTCCCTCTAGATTTAAATCTCCCGCTCGAAAAATTATTCTTGTTTCTTTTCTAGGAATTTACTCGTATAGATAAGGCATCTCAATTCTGACCCTCCATATTTCTCCGTCTCATTTCCTTTGATAGTAAGGATGAGACAATGCCATAAAAATTCAAGGTAGTTGTATTGCTACCTATTGCAATAACCAGACTGTCCTACGAATATGGTAGAGAACACAACAAACTGATGCACTTATCTTCATCTGAGATTTTAATATCAATAGATGATAGTTGGATTACCATAGTATTGAAGGTGTTTAGATTTTTTGTCACTAAGCTTCCATCCTTCATCCTTAGGTTATGAAAATTTTTCCGCAAGAAAATTTATTCACCAGAGACTTAGATTGGTACAAAGTCCCTAGCTTGTCCCACAAGGTCTTCACCGTAGCTTCCCCAGATACATTCAACAATATTAAATCTGAGACACACAACCGTATTGTGCTCTTTTCCTTCCAATCCCTCTTCTTCCAGTCTTCATCTGACATTGCCGTTGGTTTAGTACTCGGATCTACCACGATCCACTGATCTTTATCCACCAGCAGATCCTCCATCTTGAGCTTCCACAACTCAAAAATCTAACCATTCAATTTCTCAATCTCTATATTTCCACTGCTCGCCATCTGCTTTCACCACAAGAATCGATCCGGTAGATCTCCCACTGAACAGGATCTACTGCAGGCCCAGGAAAAAAACCCCTCAACAACAAAGGCGTCCCATTGAAGTCGAAACAACTCTGATACCAAATGTAGGTTTTAACCCTCAACAGAAATTATCTGCAAACGAATCTTAAAAACATAAAATAAACAGTAGCAAGAGCATAAAACATAAAACATATATACACAAAGATTTTCCCTTGGATCCCAAATCGGGACGACTAGCTTGATTTTTCATTATATTCCTTTTAGTGTTAAAACAAATATATATACATGCCGAAGCATACATAAACCCCAATCCATTAACACTGTATTAGAACATAACCATAGTTCCCTCGATTGGATCTACAAAATACCAGGGGCCGAAAACCATCATGCCTAAAAACCATGTGCAAAACCATGCACAAAACCATGGGCAGGTCCACCCACCGAAAAATAGGGTCCAAAAATCTTTTTCCTAGGGTGCTACCCTAGACCCCGAACATGGGGGGTTGCTACCCCCTTCTGACCCCCTTGTTGTGCCTGGTGCAATGTACATTGAGGGATATCACTCCCCCTATCACCCCCCCATGCATGACTAGTCGTGGAAAGAATATAACACATACCCAACAAAAAAAAACCAGTGTGCAAGGATATGCATTTAGCATGGTTATTTGATCCCCATCCTTGGAAATATCTAACAAGGAAGTGATGAAGTGATGATTTTTAAAGAGGAGTATAACTGCAATGTGATTTTTTTGGGGGCGGAGAGGTGTGGGTGACCTTGTGAGGCATTGTAAAAATATCTTCATTGAATTCCTTTATTTTTTTGAGGTTGAAAAGGACTGTGATGTAGATTGGTTTAGGTATTAGTTTTGCATTCTTTGCATAATTCTATGATGAGACCCATAAAGACCACTATGAGAATTTCCATTAATCAAAAAATATTTTCTTTCCTTGCCCACCAAATATCATTAACCAAAATACATGTAAATGATACAAATTTCCTATTTGACCAATTCTTGATCCATGAAATGAAGTTTTCTTCTAGGGTAGTCTTGTTCCAAATGAAGGACAAACCCATGCACATTAGGAACCATACTTCACCCAACATTCAATTGTATTTTTCACTTCAATATTTATTGTATAGGGCTACTTTGGGTAGCCAACATGCTGCCCTCCACCAAACCAATGGCACCCAACACTTAACTATAGGATCTGCTCCTATAAAGGCTCCCGATCACCAATTCAAGCCTTCAATTTGGCTTCCACATGATTCTCTTCAAACAGATCCAAGACTGATCCAACACCTACAATAATGCACTGAAATACATAACTTAAGATCATTTTTTGAGGTCTACTCCACTGTTGCAATCTACTATTGGTTAGGGCACAAAAAAAAGTCCCTTTTCTAGCCTTAAATTCTGCCCAAAATTTCTCTAGATGGATACGAATCCCCTTCCTTGAGGGGCTGAGGAGGGCTGCTCCAAATATGGGTTTTCCTAGCCCTTAGCCATACCTCAAACCTCCTTCAAATTTCCTAGGACATGGTATAAGAAGGCTATACAAGCCTGCGAAAACCTAGTTTAGGATCTTCCCACCCTCAACGAGCCCTCAAACAACCCTGTCATTAAGCTCCTCTACCTCATCCCTCTATAAAAAGAAATAATCCTTCATAAAAGTAATCAAGAGTACCCTAATATTCCCTCTCCTCCTCATTCTTTAGTCCCCTTTTCTTATGGCCAAGACATAATGCTTCTTTCTTCCTAAACAAGCTATCTTCTTGTGATGTGTTACACATGGTGGATGTCTAAAATGACTCTAGTTCAAGTTGTATTTATACATATACAAGGGCTCCTAAAAACATCCATGATGAGGCTTTTATAACTATTAAGAGGCTTACTAAACTCAAGCCAACCTTAATACATTTGCTGCAAAACCACTCCAGAAATTAAAAAATTCATATCTCACTAAAGAAAACTCATAATTTGACGATTCTAAAAGCATTAGATTCTCGTTTATGCCATACATCATTTCATCTCATCACATGTCCACATTTTTCCATGGTTTTGGCCGAAATCACGATGCGTGAAAAACCCCAAGCTTGGGTTCCAAGCCCACAAGTGACTCTTGTGGAACTTTTGCCTCCAAAGCCCGAATGCTAGGGCTTCGAGTACATCTCAAGTTACTCAAACATCAACATGCATCTCTTTGCTTTTGGGTCCAACTTGCTACATGGATATTGAGGTGCAAGATATTATCTACAAATTTGAGCATACATGGGTTAGGATTTGAAAGGGAGATGTGGATCAAATGATCGTCCACCAATTTTTTGAATCCCATCTCAAAAAACGATGATTGAATATAACAAAGGGATGGGGAGCTTTTTATTCTTGGTATCGAGTCAAAATAAAATTTGGAGATGCTTGAAGATTCCTTTTGAATCAATCCATGAATAAATGAATACATTTTAAGTGCTTAATGAATAAGAAATGAGGAAGGGACCTAGCCATTTTTCCATTGTGATCATTGGATCATCAATTGCGCTAGGAAGGAATGAGCTTGATGACTTATTATCAACCAAGCTAAGACGAGAGAAAAAATTGGAGAAGAATTTCCCAAGGGAATCTAACATGATGTTTTTCCTCTAAAATTGTTTTGTGGATAATGTGATGTTTAAAGCCACCCCTGGATAAGGCTGGGCCCAAAAAGGAGGCCACTACATGCAAAATCATCCTAGAAGGTGAATTTTTCCTCAAAAGGGCCATATATGTTTAATATTGTAAAAGATAATCCAAATTTATTAGCTTAAAATGAAATATATATAATATAAGGAAATTTAGCAGAACCAATATCTTGAAATATCAGACTCCACCCAGTAATGATGCCTCCTGATAAAGCCAATGAATTTATGGCTACAAAGGTCGATGAAAAGAAGAACATGGGAGACACCACAGAAGCTATAAACAAAGAAGAAGGAGCACAATTTATGAGAAGACTAAAAGAATAAGGCTTGAAGAAAACCATAATCCAATTAATAATATGTAGATTCATCCACATATTAATAAGGATTAGTCGAATGAAAGTTAAAATGACCTTGTCATATGATTTTGATAGGTCCAGTTTGGGTGCTATGGCTAACATTTTCATGAAAATGAAAGAATATATGTATTCTTGAGCTTTTAATATTGTAATGTCATGTATTTTTTGTCCTTGAAAGAACCTACATTTTTCTTTAGAGAAGAATTGACTGAGAAGTATTAATGCACATGGTGACCACCTTTGAAATGATCCTGTCGATCACATTACAACAAGAAATAAGACCATAGCCATCAAAATATGTGCCACCAAACTTCTTTTGGATGAAAATCAGGAAGGTAGAATTGAATGACCCCATGATTCTTCCTATTTTATGAGACTCTTGGAACACCAAAAGAAGGTTGCTTTGAAGGAGTTCATAGTAGTCAATATTAAATTCCATAGGCAGGCTGTTAGGCTTAGGCATATTCCCTTTTTGCATTGAGAAAAAAATATGTTTTAATTTGTTGTCCAAACACTTATTTTGCTAATTATTGATTTGTCTCTTATGAAAAAAGAGGGTGAAAAGCTAAAGATAATTTGTAGGATATCCTAGATGGGACATCTCACTGGCTGTTCAAAAAGGGATTTAAAATAATTAATTCCTTTGGTTGCAGGATCTTCAAAGAGAGAGCTATTGATCCATCCCTTCTCTTTATCTCACAAATAGCTTTTTCATTTCATTGGTATGATGCAAAATGGTGAAATAATTTAGTGCTTTTATTTCCATCCCTTATCTAGACCACCCTATTTTTTAAATTTCCTTTGGCTTTCTGTTTTTAAATAGTATTTGCCTCTCCAATTCTATAGTGCATAACAAGGATAAAGGCTCAAAAGATATTTTTTTGAAGATATATTATTTATAATTTACTGAATGACATGTTCTACTTGTGTAAGACGACTATTTCGGGCATTTTTGAATTTTCACGACCTTGGGTCTAAGTTAGAATCTTAGAATCTCTTATGCTAAAAAACTAGGAATCTCAACAAGAACTAGTTTTCACAGTGGAAAATATAAAGAAGTAAATAAAAGATGCACAATTATACACAATTTTTAACAAATATTGTAAAATAATGTATGTTGGTTACTTTAATTGTTTTAACAATTCAAGCTCCACATAAATTGTCAACCCGAGAAGGTCTGTTTATTCCAAAGACAATCACGCACTGGATATGCTCAATTCCAAAAGAAATATAATGTTGTAGTAAAAATCACACAATTATCAATCATACAAATCTAACTATTCACACCCTGCTTTAACAAAGCTGAAGTCTACTTGTGTTATAGCCGAAGCAATTCCCCTATTGCAGTCTTTCATTAAAAGAATCCTAGGAAAAGATAATGAAAGGGAATGACTCTGCAGGAAAGGAAACCAATCAACCATAACAGGGAACAGGACCCTATTCCTCCAAATAGGAACTTCATCACCTGTTGCCTGACACTAATCACATTGTAGAAAATATCAATCCAAGAAAACAGGACCCTATTCCCATGAACAGGAACCTTCAGCACCTGTCTCCTGATACTAATCACACTGCACGAAAAAGAGAGTCAACTTATGGGAACAGGACCCTATTCCTTTGCACAAGAATCTTCAGCACCTGTTTCCCGGCATCAATCATACATTCAAACAGTGCAACAGAAAAAGATCTCTTGGCTTCTTTAAGAATGAACGTTACCAAACTCATGCAGCGTTAAAGAAAACAGAGTGCTTAAAGAACTACAGAACTATGCAAATAATGATTCAGTAAACAGAGTTAAATTAAGGTGCAAATATCATAAACAAATTCAACAAACTGCAGGAGCAATCGGGTGAATATTGTGATGAAGGTGAGCGCTTTCCTTCTCACAAGATTCCCCAGGGGAAAGAATTAAATTGAAGTGCTCAAAAGAAACCTTTATTCATCTGTCAAAAAGGAATGATACATTACAATTGAGTCTTGCTCCTTCCCGCTCAAAATAATTTTCTCCTGTAGTCTCTAACTCCCCTTCTAATGATGATGTCTCCTCTTTTTAAAGAGGAGACATCTATTACAGTTACATTAGAGAAAATATATATTTATCCAAATTTGTTCTTCTATCTTAAAACAGGGTCCTTCTATTCTTCCATAGAAAAATATTGTTACAACAGAACAAAAAGATATTGGCTTCAGAACAATCCGCGTAACGACTTTCCTTGCTTGTCTTCGTCTTGTTGCCATCGTTCCTGAAATACTCTTTCAAGATCGCAAATCACGAGTAGTGATGGAATGTACGTTCCCGCTGACTGTTTCAGCAGCAGATTTGACTGTTTCAGCAACGGAGTCGACTGTTTCAGCAACGGTCGATTGTTTCAGCAACAACACGTTCCTTATCCTTACTTATCTGCGATATTTTAGACTTGTGTTAGCAACAATCTACCTTCGATTAATGATGAAATATAAGAGTAATGTGGAATTATATGTAAACAGATTAAACATATAGTAAAGAGAAGGATTTCATATACCTTTGGATGAAATGGATAAAAATGATAATGTAACCTTTCCTGAATATAGCTATAAAGGGTAAGGTGGTGTCAAAATGTATAGTAAAAATGGTATATTGTGAGGTCCTAACATCCCCCCCAGCTGAAAGGGTTGCATGTCCTCGAGCAACTTTTAATCTGAGTCAGAGTCTAAGTACTGACTCTTTGCATGCAAGTTACTCAAGCAATAACTATGGAAGGTGGCTTCTGTCGAAGATCTGAATCCCTGGTTATTCTACAGTTTCTGCCATGCTACTGCCTCATCCCTGTTAGCCAATTTGTAGTGAGACTGATATTGTTCTGCTGGCATCCATAAGACAAGGAAGTGAAAATGATAACCAATATAATTCTCAGCACATTGCTGAATGCATCTGATATAGTTTGGTACCCTGGATATTGCAGTTTGAAGATTATCAGGGCCAAAAGGATTATATTCTTGTCTTTCTTTACAGGACTGTTGCCAGAATATGGTGTTGGCCTTCAAGGCAGCAGTCTCTTTAACTCTGATTAACTGATGACACTTGAGTAGTATTAAGGATTGCAATTGCTGTATGTACCTACGCATTCCTGGCTTCTGCAAAAATTGATGGTATTCTGCTACAAAAATGGTTGGATTTGAGGGTTCTGGTCTTATCCACAGGAGGCGATTATCCTTATTATGCCTACTTGCAATAAAAGTAGTTTTCCATGTGATTTGATTGGTAAGAAATGAAACAAATGCACTAATTTGTATATCACCAACAATTGGATTGAGGTTGACCTTTCTATTGTCAGGCATAGCCTCATTATGAAGATAAAGTTCACATAACAAATTTTGGTCACTAGCAGGGGCCTCAGCAAATGTTTTAACAAATTTTTCTGCTGTGAGCAACTCATGAGGTCTCCCATCCTTAATTGCTTTCAACTGAAAATAAACAAGGCGTTCCGAAAGGAACAAAGAATAATTCAAGGAAGGTTTCCTAGTGGCTAACAATTTTTGTACTAATGAAAACATCAAAATTAGTTTGTCTTTTAACTCCTTGATTTCTTTCTTAGAATCCTTGAGCTGTTGAAGTGTCTGCTCCCAATTATCCCAGTTGACATACATCTGATTCTGCCAGGCCAACTTATGCTGTTGTAATATTTTATCTTGATCCACAACATATTGCTTCTTCCAGTTATTCATTATTTCCAATTGTTTCCATGGTGGAGTCTGTGTCCCGGCATTGTAAGTACTGGGTTGGGGCATCGTCTGAGTAGCTGAGCTGACTAACACAGGGCAGGATATCTGTGGCTTGGTTTCTTTTTCCAGAATTTTTTAGGGCCCTACTGGTTCTTGTGTGACAGTAGGGCGTTCTTATTTGATGGCAACTAATGTGGATTCCTCAGGCATTGGGATTTTGACTATTTTGTATCCTGCCTGTTGGTAAATGTTTCCACATTCATGGCACATGTATTCTTGCATGGATCATTCTTTTGTGCTGATGCTGTATGTGCCAACATGTAGATATTTAATTCTCTATCAAAGGCTTCCCTTGCCATTACCAACTCTTTTTTATAGGCCTCTAGTTCTGACTTCAAAAACTCATTTTCCTCCAATAAAGATGCCATGGTGAGTGAACCCTGTGTGTTGGTTGATTTTGTTGGAGTTGACTGCTGATCCATAGCTGTAGCTGGTTCTTGTGTTTCAGCTACAGCTGGTTTCCTTACATTATCATGCTTGGTGTATGATTTTTGCACCTCAGTAGCTGGTTCTTGTGTTTCAGCTTCTGAGTGAGTAACTGGTTCTTGTGGAGCAGTTACTGTTTGAGTAGTAAACGATGTCATATTACCCTGGGCATCTGGTTCTTGTGGAGCAGTGCCACAGGACGAGACGGGTAATGGTTGGGGAATTTGGAATGGTGATGAGGATTGAAGTTTTAACAAGATAGTCGCAGGGTCAGGGGAAATGGGAGTGACTTCAGTTTCAACAGTCATTTTCATTTTCCTCCTAGGTAGGAAAGCAAAGTCAATGAATTTCCTTTTCTTTTTATGAGAATATTCTTTTCTAGGGGAAGGGCTATCAAAAGAGGTGGTAGCTTGGGATGTGGCCCCTGTTTTCCTTTTTGAGACAGAGACTGTTGCGGTTCGTCTCTTCCTTTTATGAGTAGGGGGAGATGGGGGTGTTTCAGCTTGAGAGTCATCGCTAGAGATGTGGACAGTGGGGAGGGGTGACTCTACTAAATGGGATGAACTTGGGGGCGGGTCAACTGGTTCTAAAGATGGGATCAATGGGGGATTAGGGATATCTTCCAGTTGCTGTTCATAAGAGCTTTCGGGAGTTTCTTGGGGAATTTCGGCTTGTTGGGGAATTTCAAGGGCTTGCTGGAGAAGGAGGAGTGGATTATTTAGAGGGGGGTTTTGCTGAGCAAAACCCCTCTGAATTAATAATTGACATAAGCGATGATGGGTAAGGGATAGTGATGGGAATTTTACCCGTCTACAGTAATATGACATGTTTTTAATACATCCAAGCAGATAATAAGGAATATTAACTAATCGACCATGCCGCAAATGATTCATTAAAACAAAGTCGTGTTGATAAACTACCTGGTAACACCCCTCGCAAGTCAAATAGTGCTTGATGAATTCAGCTACTATTGGCCATGGGCGAGGTAATGAATGCAGACTTATACTGCGGCCTTTATTCTCAACCTGTTCCTCTGGAAGAAGGAAGTCCTACTGTGCATTTAAAATGACTTGTTTCCTACTAAACCAGCGAGCACCTATGACCGGCAACCCTGAAACTTGTGCTATATCTTCCTCTGTGACCGAAATTCGGACCCCTTGGACCACGGAGTAATCTTCCTGAAAATTCTGCGCAAACTCTAAAACTTGCTGAGGATCAAATTCTCCTAACCTTTCGAAGTATGTTATCCATCCTGCCTGCTGAAAAATTTGGTAGGCCTCCGGGAATAATTCAAGAAGAGTTATCGAGCCAGGCTCATGTTTGATAGCCGAACCTCCCATAGCTACTAACTTGAGTCACATGCAGAGGCGCAAAGAACAGAAACACAGGCTTTGATCAAGCTAATCGTTGCAACAGAGGATATGGAGTCTCAATGACGGCGGAAATAATGGATATGAAGAGTGACGGTGGATTGGATGGTGTGGAATGATGATTCAGTTTTCGAAATTCCCCCCTTACGTATGATGAAATGATGTTTAAGTGTGCGGGGATTGTAATCATTATGAGCAAGATCCTCTCTTTAAAATATTATTTAACTGTATTACATAAAAAACCGCATACCTTATATTTTTACATTTGTTTTTATAATTCGAAGTATAGAGTGCTTCATAATGGCTTGATACTGATGGAAGAATCTTTAAATTTCTCTAGAATGTAGAAACAGGAGCATATGAGGATCTGCTCAATACTGAATAATATTCACCCAAGGGATCTGAAGAATAAAAGTGGAGAACTGAAAAACTTATGTAGCAGAGGAAAGAAATGGTGTTTTAATAATGAAAAGATGAATGACAGGTTGCTGAAAGTGGTGTTTCAGCAATGGAAAAATGAATGACATGTTGCTGAAAGTGGTGTTTCAGCAAAGGGAAAACTAAGGAGAATGGGATGTAATGATTTGGGTTTAAGAAAAGTGGGAGAAGTACTTGCTAAGGGATAATTTCAGCAGTAAGGAACGGAAAATACTAGCTGCAAGATGATATTTCAGGAATAGGTAGAAGTGGGGGGGAAAAAATGGAAAAAGGGAAAGATGGAGAAATGGGATAAGTAATAAAAGGGATATTGCTAGGAAATGGGTTGAAATGAAGGGAACAAAGCTTCTGTGATTGAAGCTTCAGATCTTCTTGTGATGAATCTGTCCTCCTTAATGAGTTCTTCCATAATCTACAAAATTCAATTGTAACATGCCAACCCTTGACAGGGATTATTAGTTTTAAATCTAATCTAATGCTAGAAATATAGTGCAGAAAATTAAATGCTGTGAGGAGCAGAAGACTCCCCTAGAAAAAGATAATGTGTATCAGTCATGCAAGCAGCCTTGAAATATTCTTTAGAAACAGGGCGCTGGTACAAACGAAGCCTATGACCATTCACTAGTAAAGGTGTTTTAGAATCATCAATTGTTAAAAGTCTTACTGTTCCTTTAGGAAAAACAACATCTGCTTCATATGTTCCAAGCCATCGTGTACGTAGCTTACCCTGAAAGTTTTCAAACCGAGAGTCATATAATAAGGCCCAATTACCTTTTTGGAACTGCTTGTGTTTGATGATTTTATCATGCCATTTCATTCTTTGTTGTTGAATCATGGTTATTTGGTGAATGGCACCTAATCTCTTTTCATCCAATTCAAGAAGCTGTTGCAACCTAGCTGTCTCCACATAAGTCAAATCAAGGTTAAATGATAAAGCAGTTCTTAAAGTTTTAATTTCAAATTCCACAGGAAAAACAACATTTTTACCATAAACCTATTCATAGGGAGAAAAACCTGTAGTGTTTCTCCAGGTAGTTCTGTAAGCCCATAGTGCTTCAGGGAGCCTTTGAGACCAATCGTTCCGGTTATCCTTCACTATTTTGGTTAGAATGGCTTCTAATACTTTATTTGTGCTTTTCACCTACCCATTGGCCTGGGGGTGGTATGGTGTAGTCATTCTATGATGAATATGATTTTTCTGAATGGTAGATTTAAAACCATGAGAATTGAATGGAGGTCCTCCATCTGTAACTAGCTCTCTAGGAATTCCAAATCTAGTGAAGATCTCTTCAAATAAGAAAGCTAGGACAACTTCTTCATTGGCTCTAATAAGTGCTTTGGCCTCCACCCATTTAGTCATATAGTCTGTAGAGACTAATATATACATTCTTTGATTGGATGGAGGATTAATGGGTCCTATGAAATCTAAGGCCCATCTTTTAAATAGTTCGGATACTACCTATGGGTTTAATGGCATTTGATCTCTATGATTGGGTTGACCCATTCGCTGACAGCTGTCACAAGCCCTCACATATTTCTTTGCATCCTTAAATAATGAGGGCCAATAGTAACCCATCCTCCAAATTTTTTGTGATGTTCTTTTATCAGCAAAATGCCCTCCGCAAGGGCCATCATGACAAGCTTTTAGTATGTCGTACACTTCGTCCTCCCTAATGCATCTTTGGATTTCCTGATCAAGCCCTGTGTAGAAAAGACACCCACTTATCCAGCTATACCTGGCACTTTGTTGAACAATTCTTATCTTTTCTCTGTATGACAGGTGTGATGGTAATTTTCCTGCAACCAAATAATTGGCAATATCTGCATACCATGGAGAGTGAGCAGAAACTGCAAACAAATACTCATCAAGAAAAGAATCATCTACTGGAATATCATTGTCAGTTTTAACCGTGAAAGGAAATCAGCCACCACATTTTCTTTACCAGGCCGATCTACAATTGTGATATCAAATTCCTGCAGTAATAATAGCCATCTGGTAACTCTAGCATTTGTAACATATTTGTTCATTAAATACTTAATAGCCGAGTGATCAGTGTGGACAAAAGTAGAATAACCAGTGATATAATGTCGAAATTTATTAATGGCATAAATTACTGCAAGAAACTCCTTTTCGGTAACTGTATAATTAAGCTCAGCAGGGGTCATGTTCTTACTGATAAAATAGATAGCATAAGGAAGATGATTTTCTTCTTGTCCCAGGACAGCTCCAATTGCAGTGTCTGAAGCATCAGAAGATATATGAAAGGGGAGGGCCCAATCAGGTCCTCTCAAAATAGGAGCAATAGATAACTGATGCTTGAGTTCTACAAAGGCTTTCTGACAAAGATTAGTCCACTTAAATTCAACATTTTTCATAAGAAACACAAATAATGGAGAAGCTATCTTAGAAAAATCTTTAATAAATCTTCTGTAGTATCCAGCATGTCCTAGAAAACTTCTCACATCAGTTTGTGTTTTAGGAACAGGAAGATTCTGAATGACCTGTATTTTGGATGGGTCTACCTGAATTCCTTGAGATGAAATAAAATGTCCAAGCACTACTCCTTCACTCATCATCATATGACATTTTTCAGTACTTAGGGAGAGGTGAGCTTGTATACAACGTTTAAGTACCTTCTCAAGATTTTGTAATGCATCTTCAAAAGACGTACCATAAGGAGTAAAATCATCCATAAATATTTCCATATAGTCATTCAGCATATCAAAAAATATTCCTATAACAGCCCTCTGAAAAGTTGCTGGTGCATTACATAGTCCAAATGGAAGAAATCTATAAGCAAAAGTTCTCCAAGGACTAGTAAAAGTGGTCTTGTCTTGGTCTTGGGGTGAAATTCTGATTTCTTTGTACCCACTGAATCCATCTAGAAAAGAAAAGAATTTCTTTCCTGACAGACTATCCAACACCTGATCAATGAAAGGTAAAGGAAAGTGATCCTTTTGAGTAGCTTTGTTTAAGGCTCTGTAATCAACACACACTCTCCATTTCCCATTTTTCTTAGGGACTATTACCAATGGGGAAACCTATTCACTGTCAGATATGGGGTATATAAATCCTGCATTGAGAAATTTCTGAATTTCTTCTTTAACAATTTCTCTTAAATTAGGGTTCATTCTTCTTTGGGGTTGACAGACTGGTCGGCGTCCTTCTTTAATATAAATTCGGTGAGTACATAATTCAGAAGAGATTCCTTTCATATCCATGTAATCCCATGTGAATGCTTCCTTATTTTCTCGTAATAACTTCATTAACTGCTGTGTTTCAGCAACTGTTAGATCAGGATTTATGTTTAATGTCTTGCCAGGTTCGATTTCGACTGTTATGCTTTTAGATGAGATGGTGGTTAATGTCTGAGATAAATCTTCAGATTCAATCTTTTCCTGGGTATCTGTTTCAAAAATTGCAGTCAATTGATTGTGTGTTTCAGCAATTACAGAGGAAGGTTCGAAAATAAAATTATTAATTGTTTCATCCTCTATGTTGTCTTTAAGAGTTAAGGCTTGTCCGATAGTTAAAATGGGCTGAATAGTATTATCATCATAATCCATCCACACATAATCTTCATTATTAATTATAGGTGTGGCATGAGGATAAAGAGTAAGCTGTTTGGTTTCATAACCATTATAAATTGTCATTGAACAAGATCTGCAACTGATAAAGGCATCGGTTGTGGCCAGCCATGGCATCCCTAGAATTAAAGGATGTCCCCCCAGCTTTGTTTTAGTTTGTAATACGACAAGATCAGCTGAGTAATTCCAGGATTCAACTGAGATAACTAGATCTTCAACAACTCCTTCTGGTTTAATTCTAGAACGGTCAGCTAACTCTAAGATAGTTGGTGTATCTCTGATTGTGTTATTCAACTGTAACAACTGTGAAGTTTCAAGAGTCATAATGTTTATTGCAGCACCTAGATCTACCAGAACTTGAGGAATCATTGTTTTACCAATTTGAACTGTCACAGTAGGATGGCCGGGGTCACCATATTTCACAGGAGGGGTTTTTTCGGACATTAATGCAGATAAGTCACCCATCACATGAGCTGTAAGGGGATCTTTAGTTTTCCTACCAGGTTTCTTAACACAAATGTCCCTTATGGTTCTGGCATAAATTGGTACATCTTTCAGTGCCTGCAAAAGTGGAATTTTAACATACAAATTTTGCAATTCCCCTAAAAGATTAAAAGCAGGTGTTTCAGGCATTTTAGTTAAAACTAAACGCTCGGGGAATGGTGGTTATGTTATTTCAATACCCTTGTTATAGGGTGGTTGTGCTTTTTTATGTTTCTCAGTTTCCTCTTTATCAGAATCAGAAGAGGTTATATCATCGATGATAGGTTCTACTATTTTCCCGGATCTCAAATGAATATCATTACATTTCATAGTAGGAAATGTAGGCTGATTCTGAATATCAATGACTTGCACAACTTTATTATTGGGGTTACGATTTAGTTGCACAGGTAGCTGGGGTCTCATTTGATTATTTGGTGGAGCATTTGATGGTAGAGGAAGTGGTTGTTGAAATTGAGGAAATTTATTTGGATACGGGAGTTGTTGGCTTCTCCAATTTGAATTCCAAGGATTAAAAGAAGATGGCTTTTGTGGGGGCGAAGGAGTCAACATTGTAGAATAAAAAAAGGGAGGGTTTGATTGTTGCGTGGGTGGGAAGTTCATCTGATTAAAGGGTGGGTATTTCATTTGATTAAAGGGAGGGTAATTTTTCTGACTGAAAGTAGAATAATTATTCCAACGATTAAATGGCATAATAGAATTCATACCTTGTCCTTTTGGTTGCCATTGTCTTCTTTGTGTTAGCAGGTAAACTGCTTCAGCTTCTTCTTCCGTTGGCTGCATTGCTGCCTTTATTCCTGGTAGAGAGGGACATTGCTGTGTTTCATGATCTTTCTCACAAAGGGTGCAGATTGGTATTTTGTCCAATGGGCATTCCCTTTGTGGATGTTTGTCTCTGCATTTAGGGCAAAAGATGGCCAAAGCTACTTCTGCTTCAGCCTACTTCTTTTTAACCTGCAAGGTGTCAATTTGTGAAGTGAAAGAACTTAACATTTCAATTTTAAATTCTTCAAGTAAATTACCTATTTCAGCTCTTGTTGCTCCTCCACTGGCTGATTTCTGAACTCTTGAATAGGTGGGGTCTTTGTTATTTACTTTGTTCCTTGCAGCTCCTCTTGAATATCTTTTACAGAGTTCAAAAATCTCATCATAAGATTCTTTAGATATATCTCCCTTGCCAAGCATGTTTAACATGTCTAAACAATCATCCCTTAATCCTCTAAGTAATATTGTTTTACGAATTTCTTTACTTATATTTGGATGATCAGATCTCTACAGATTATACTATAGCCTTTCCACATAGTCCTCCAGATTCTCATCCAGCTTTTGTGCCATGTTGAATAGTTCGTCCCTCTTTTCTCTCGTCCGACAACAGTCTTGATATTTAAGCAGAAATTTCTGTTTCATCTGTTCCCATGTTGTGATTACCTGACTTCCAAGGCTCATGAACCATCTTAAAGCATTTCCTTTTAATGTTGCTAGAAACAGTTTCAACATTTGAGCATTAGTAACATAATCATAACTTCTTCATAATATATCAAATTCAAAAATAAATTCATCCAGATCTTCAGAGGATAAACCATGGAAGTTGGGTAAAGCTGACAATGGAATATTCTTCATGGGGGTTTTTCCTCTAGGGAGATCACTGATAGGAAATCCCAAGGTAGAGAGAGAATTTTCATCCCTTCCTTCTCCTTCAGGATCTACATGTCCTCCACCAAAGAATTCTTCGTTGTTTCCTTCCATTGGCTGTTCTCCTACTGCACTTGCTCGATCCTCAAAATCTTCTACTGGTTCTTCAATGTTTTCCACAGGTCATCCAATACTCTCTATTAATTCCTCAACGTGCTCTGCTGGATTGCTAGCACTTTCTTCTGATCCTCTAGCACTGATTGCTGGTTCTTTAATATCCGTTACTGTTTCTTCTACGTTTTCAGGACCCACAACTTCCTCTGTTTTGTAATCTAATTGAGGGGAGTTCTGAAGTTTTGGTCTTCGAGAACTTAATCTCTGTGATGATTCAGCCTTTGATACAATCTCGTCAACGAAAGTCTTTCTTCCTCCCCTTCCTTTACGCTTGCCACCTGTAGGATTAGTTTTCTTCTGGGTTCCGTGTCCTCTCATACAATCTGCACATCTAGAAAGAAAGTATTAATGCTTTTGAAATCTATAATTTCCTTCCCCAGCAACGGCGCCAAAATGTTGGTCGCTTTAATTGTTTTAACAATTCAAGCTCCACATAAATTGTCAACCCAGGAAGGTCTGTTTATTCCAAAGACAATCACGCACTGGATATGCTCAATTCCAAAAGCAAGATAATGTTGTAGTAAAAATCACACAATTATCAATAATACAAATCTAACTATTCACACCCTGCTTTAACAAAGCTGAAGTCTACTTGTGTTACAGCAGAAGCAATTCCCCTATTACAGTCTTTCATTAAAAGAATCCTAGGAAAAGGTAATGAAAGGGAATGACTCTGCAGGTAAGGAAACTAATCAACCATAACAGGGAACAGGACCCTATTCCTCCAAACAGGAACTTCAGCACCTGTTGCCTGACACTAATCACACTGTAGAAAAGATCAATCCAAGAAAACAGGACCCTATTCCCATGAACAGGAACCTTCAGCACTTGTCTCCTGATACTAATCACACTGCAGGAAAAAGAGAGTCAACTTATGGGAACAGGACCCCATCCCTTTGCACAAGAATCTTCAGCACCTGTTTCCTGGCATCAATCATACATTCAAACAGAGCAACAGAAAAAGATCTCTTGGCTTCTTTAAGAATGAACGTTACCAAACTCATGCAGCGTTAAAGAAAACAGAGTGCTTAAAGAACTACAGAACTATGCAAATAATGATTCAGTAAACAAAGTTAAATTAAGGTGCAAATATCATAAATAAATTCAACAAACTACAGGAGAAATCGGGTGAATCTTGTGATGAAGGCGGGCCCTTTCCTTCTCACAAGATTCCCCAGGGCAAAGAATTAAATTGAAGCGCTCAAAAGAAACCTTTATTCATCTGTCAAAAAGGAATGATACATTACAATGGAGTCTTGCTCCTTCCCGCTCAAAATAATGTTCTCCTGTAGTCTCTAACTCCCCTTCTAATGATGATGTCTCCTCTTTTTAAAGAGGAGACATCTATTACAGTTACATCAGAGAAAATCTATATTTATCCAAATCTTTTCTTCTATCTTAAAACAGGGTCCTTCTATTCTTCCATAGAAAAATATTGTTACAACAGAACAAAAATATATTGGCTTCAGAACAATCCGCGTAACGACTTTCCTTGCTTGTCTTCGTCTTGTTGCCATAGTTCCTGAAATAATCTTTCAAGATCGCAAATCACGAGTAGTGACGGAATGTACGTGCCCGCTGACTATTTCAGCAACAGATTTGACTGTTTCAGCAATGGAGTTGACTGTTTCAACAACGTTCGATTGTTTCAGCAACATCACATTCCCTATCCTTACTTATCTGCAATCTTTTAGACTTGTGTTAGCAACAATCTACCTTCGATTAATGATGAAATATAAGAGTAATTTGGAATTATATGTAAACAGATTAAACATATAGTAAAGATAAGGATTTCATATACCTTTGGATGAAATGGATAAAAATGATAATGTAACATTTTCTGAATATAGCTATAAAGGGTAAGATGGTGTCAAAATGTATAGTAAAAATGGTACATTGTGAGGTCCTAACATCCCCCCCAGCTGAAAGGGTTGCATGTCCTCAGGAAAATTTTAATCTGAGTCAGAGTCTGAGTACTGACTCTTTGCATGCAAGTTACTCAAGCAATAACTATGGAAAGTGGCTTTTGTCGAAGATCTGAATCCCTAGTTATTCTCCAGTTTCTTCCATGCTACTGCCTCATCCCTGTTAGCCAATTTGTAGTGAGACCGATATTGTTCTGCCAGCATCCATAAGACAGGGAAGTGAAAATGATAACCAATCCAATTCTCAGCACATTGCTGAATGCATCTGATATAGTTTGTTACCCTGGATAGTGCAGTTTGAAGATTATCAGGGCCAAAAGGATTATATTCTTGTCTTTCCTTATAGGACTGTTGCCAGAACATGGTGTTGGCCTTCAAGGCAGCAGTCTCTTTAAATCTGATTAACTGATGACACTTGAGGAGTATTGAGGATTGCAATTTCTGTATGTACCTGCGCATTCCTGGCTTCTGCAAAAATCTATGGTATTCTGCTACAAAAATGGCCGGATTTGAGGGTTCTGGTCTTATCCACAGGAGGCGATTATCCTCATTATGCCTACTTGCAATGAAAGCAGTTTTCCATGTGATTTGATTAGCAATAAATGAAACAAATGCCCTAATTTTTATATCACCAACAATTGGATTGAGGTTGACCTTTCTATTGTCAGGCATAGCCTCATTATGAAGATAAAGTTCACATAACAAATGTTGGTCACTAGCGGGGGCCTCAGCAAATGTTTTGACAAATTTTTCCACTGTGAGCAACTCATGAGGTCTCCCATTCTTAATTGCCTTCAATTGAAAATAAACAAGGCGTTCCGAAAGGAACAGAGAATAATTCAAGGAAGGTTTCCTAGTGGCTAACAACTTTTGTACTAATGAAAACTTCAAAACCAGTTTGTCTTTTAACTCCTTGATTTCTTTCTTAGAATCCTTGAGCTGTTGAAGTGTCTGCTCCCAATTGTCCCAGTTGACATACATCTGATTCTGCCAGGACAACTTATGTTGTTGTAATATTTTATCTTGATCCACAACATACTGCTTCTTCCAGTTATTCATTATTTCCAATTGTTTCCATGGTGGAGTCTGTGTCCCGGCATTGTAAGTACAGGGTTGGGGCATCGTTTGAGAGGTTGAGTTGACTAACATAGGGCAGGATATCTGTGGCTTGGTTTCTTTTTCCAGACTTTTTGAGGGCCCTACTGGTTCTTGTGTGACAGTAGGGCATTCTTCTTTGATTGCAACTGATGTGGATGCCTCAGGCACTGGGATTTTGACTATTTTGTATCCTGCCTGTTGGTAAATGTTTCCACATTCATGGCACATGTATTCTTTACATGAGTCATTCTTTTGTGCTGATGCTGTATGTGCCAACATGTAGAGATTTAATTCTCTGTCAAAGGCTTCCCTTGCCATTACCAACTCTTTTTTATAGGCCTCTAGTTTTGACTTCAAAAATTCATTTTCCTCCAATAAAGATGCCATGGTGGGTGAACCCTATGTGTTGGTTGATTTTGCTGGAGTTGATTGCTGATCCACGGCTGTAGCTGGTTCTTGTGTTTCAGCTACAGCTGGTTTCCTTATATTATCATGCTTGGTGTATGATTTTTACACCTCAGTAGCTGGATCTTGTGTTTCAGCTTCTGAGTGAGTAACTGGTTCTTGTGGAGCAGTTACTGTTTGAGTAGTAAACGATGTCATATTACCCTGGGCATCTGGTTCTTGTGGAGCAGTTCCATAGGACGAGATGGGTAATGGTTGGAGAATTTGGAATGGTGGTGAGGATTGAAGTTTTAACAAGATAGTCGCAGGGTCAGGGGAAATGGGAGTGACTTCAGTTTCAACAGTCATTTTCATTTTCCTCCTAGGTAGGAAAGCAGAAAAGTCAGTGACTTTCCTTTTATTTTTATGAGAAGATTCTTTTCTAGGGGAAGGACTATCGGAAGAGGTGGCAGCTTGGGATGTGGCCCTTGTTTTCCTTTTTGAGACAGAGACTGTTGCGGTTCATCTCTTCCTTTTATGAGTAGGGGGAGATGGGTGTGTTTCAGCTTGAGAGTCATCGCTAGAGATGTGGACAGTGGGAAGGGGTGACTCTGCTAAATGGGATGAACTTGGGGGTGGGTCAACTGGTTTTGAAGATGGGATCAATGGGGGATCAGGGATATCTTCCAGTTGTCGTTCATAAGAGCTTTCGGGAGTTTCTTGGGGAATTTTGGCTTGTTGGGGAATTTCAAGGGCTTGCTGGAGAAGGAGGAGTGGATTATTCAGAGGGGGGTTTTGCTGAGAAAAACCCCTCTGAATTAATAATTGACATAAGCGATGATTGGTAAGGGATAGTGATGGGAATTTTACCCGTCTACAGTAATATGACATGTTTTTAATACATCCAAGAATATAATAAGGAATATTAACTAATCGACCATGCCGCAAATGATTCATTAAAACAAATTCGTGTTGATAAACTACCTGGTAACGCCCCTCGCAAGTCAAATAGTGCTTGATGAATTCAGCTACTGTTGGCCATGGGTGAGGTAATGAATGCAGACTTATACCGCGGCCTTTATTCTCAACCTGTTCCTCTGGAAGAAGGAAGTCCTGCTGTGCATTTAAAATGACTTGTTTCCTGCTAAACCAGCAAGCACCTGTGACCGGAAACCTTGAAACTTGTGTTATATCTTCCTCTGTGACTGAAATTCGGACCCCTTGGACCATGGAGTAATCTTCCTGAAAATTCTGCGCAAACTCTAAAACTTGCTGAGGATCAAATTCTCCTAACCTTTCGAAGTATGTTATCCATCCTGCCTACTCAAAAATTTGGTAGGCCTTCGGGAATAATTCAAGAAGAGTTATCGAGCCAGGCTCATGTCTGATGGCCGAACCTCCCATAGCTACTAACTTGAGTCACATGCAGAGGCGCAGAGAACAGAAACATAGGCTTTGATCAAGCTAATTGTTGCAACTGAGGATATGGAGTCTCAATGACGGCGGAAATAATGGATATGAGAAGTGACGGTGGATTGGATGGTGTGAAATGATGATTCGGTTTTCGAAATCCCCCCCCTTACGTATGATGAAATGATGTTTAAGTGTGCGGGGATTGTAATCATTATGAGCAAGATCCTCTCTTTAAAATATTATTTAACTGTATTACATAAAAACCACATACCTTATATTTTTACCTTTGTTTTTATAATTCGAAGTATAGAGTGCTTCATAATGGCTTGATACTGATTGAAGAATCTTTAAATTTCTCTGGAATGTAGAAACAGGAGCACATCAGGATCTGCTCAATACTGAATAATATTCACCCAAGGGATCTGAAGAATAAGAGTGGAGAACTGAAAAACTTGTGTAGCAGAGGAAAGAAATGGTGTTTTAATAATGAAAAGATGAATGACAGGTTGCTGAAAGTGGTGTTTCAGCAATGGAAAAATGAATAACATGTTGCTGAAAGTGGTGTTTCAACAAAGGGAAAAATAAGGAAAATGGAATGTAATGATTTGGATTTAAGAAAATTGGGAGAAGTACTTGCTGAGGGATAATTTTAGCAGTAGGGAACGGGAAATACTGGCTAAAAGATGGTGTTTCGGGAATAGGTAGAAATGGGGAAAAATGGAAAAAGGAAGATGGAGTAATGGGATAAGTGATAAAAGGGATATTGCTGGGGAATGGGTTGAAATGAAGGGAACAAAGCTTCTATGATTGAAGCTTCAGATCTTCTTGTGATGAATCTGTCCTCCTTAATGAGTTCTTCCATAATCTGCAAAATTCAATTGTAACATGCCAACCCTTGACAGGGATTATTAGTTTTAAATCTAATCTAATGCTAGAAATACAGTGCAGAAAATTAAATGATGTGAGGAGCAGAAGACTCCCCTAGAAAAAGATAATGTGTATCATTCATGCAAGCAGCCTTGAAATCCTCTTTAGAAACAGGGCGCTGGTACAAACGAAGCCTATGACCATTTACTAGTAGAGGTGTTTTAGAATCATCAATTGTTAAAATTCTTACTGTTCCATTAGGAAAAACAACATCTACTTCATATGGTCCAAGCCATCGTGTACGTAGCTTACCCTGAAAGTTTTCAAACCGAGAGTCATACAATAAGGCCCAATTACCTTTTTGGAACTGCTTGTGTTTGATGATTTTATCATGCCACTTCATTCTTTGTTGTTGAATCATAGTTGTTTGGTGAATGGCATCTAATCTCTTTTCATCCAATTCAAGAAGCTGCTGCAACCTAGCTGTCTGCACATCAGTCAAATCAAGATTAACAGCTAAAGCAGTTCTTAAAGTTTAATTTCAAATTCCACAGGAAAAACAACATTTTTACCATAAACCAATTCATAGGGAGAAAAACTTGTAGTATTTCTCCAGGTAGTTCTATAAGCCCATAGTGCTTCAGGGAGCCTTTGAGACCAATCCTTCTGGTTATCCTTCACTGTTTTAGTTAGAATGGCTTCTAATACTTTATTTGTGCTTTTCACCTACCCATTGGCCTGGGGATGGTATGGTGTAGTCATTCTATGATGAATATGATATTTCTGAAGGGTAGATTTAAAACCATGAGAATTGAATGGAGGTCCTCCATCTGTAACTAGCTCTCTAGGAATTCCAAATCTAGTGAAGATCTCTTCAAATAAGAAAGCTAGGAAAACTTCTTCATTGGCTCTAATAAGTGCTTTAGCCTCCACCCATTTAGTCATATAGTCTGTAGAGACTAATATATACGTTATTTGATTGGATGGAGGATTAATGGGTCCTATGAAATCCAAGGCCCATCTTTCAAATGGTTCGGATACTACCTGGGGGTTTAATGGCATTTGATCTCGATGATTGGGTTGACCCATTCGCTGACAGCTGTCACAAGGCCTGACATATTTCTTTGCATCCTTAAATAATGAGGGCCAATAGTAACCCATCCTCAAAATTTTGTGTGCTGTCCTTTTATCAGCAAAATGCCCTCCGCAAGGTCCATCATGACAAGATTTTAGTATGTCGTACACTTCATCCTCCCTAATGAATCTTTGGATTTCCTAATCAAGCCCTATGTAGAAAAGACACCCACTTATCCAGCTATACATGGCACTTTGTTGAACAATTCTTCTCTTTTCTCTGTATGATAGGTGTGATGGTAATTTAACTACAACCAAATAATTGGAAATATCTGCATACCACAGAGAGTGAGCAGAGACTGCAAATAAATACTCATCAGGAAAGGAATCATCTACTGGAATGTTATTATCAGTTTTTAACCGTGAAAGGAAATCAGCCACCACATTTTCCTTACCAGGCTGATCTACAATTGTAACATCAAATTCCTGCAGTAACAATAACCATCTGGTAACTCGAGCATTTGTGACAGATTTGTTCATTAAATATTTAATAGTCGAGTGATCAGTGTGGACAAAAGTATAATAACGAGTGATATAATGTCGAAATTTATTAATGGCATATATTACTGCAAGAAACTCTTTTTCGGTAACTGTATAATTAAGCTCAGCAGGGGTCATGTTCTTACTGATAAAATAGATAGCATAAGGAAGATGATTTTCCTCTTGTCCCAAGACAGCTCCAATTGCAGTGTCTGAAGCATCAGAAGATATATGAAAGGGGAGGGCCCAATCAGGTCCCCTTAAAATAGGAGCGATAGATAACTGATGCTTGAGTCCTTCAAAGGCTTTCTGACAAAGATTAGTCCACTTAAATTTAGCATTTTTCATAAGTAACACACATAATGGAGAGGCTATCTTAGAAAAATCCTTAATAAATCTTCTGTAGTATCCAAAATGTCCTAGAAAACTTCTCACGTCAGTTTGTGTTTTAGGAACAGAAAGATTCTGAATGACCAGTATTTTGAATGGGTCTACCTGAATGCCTTGAGATGAAATAAAATGTCCAAGCACTACTCCTTCACTCATCATCATATGACATTTTTCAGTACTTAGGGAGAGATGAGCTTGGATACAACGTTTAAGTACCTTCTCAAGATTTTGTAATGCATCTTCAAAAGACGTACCATAAGGAGTAAAATCATCCATAAATATTTCCATAGAGTCATTCAGCATATCATAAAAGATTCCTATAGCAGCCCTCTGAAAAGTTGCTGGCACGTTACATAGTCCAAATGGAAGAACTCTATAAGCAAAAGTTCCCCAAGGACTAGTGAAAGTGGTCTTGTCCTGGTCTTGGGGTGCAATTCTAATTTGGTTATACCCACTGAATCCATCTAGAAAAGAAAATAATTTCTTCCCTAGCAGACTATCCAACACCTGATCAATGAAAGGTAAAGGAAAGTGATCCTTTTGAGTAGCTTTGTTTAAGGCTCTGTAATCAACACACACTCTCCATTTCCCGTTTTTCTTAGGGACTATTACCAATGGGGAAACCCATTCACTGTCAGATATGGGGTATATAAATCCTGCATTGAGCAATTTCTGAATTTCTTCTTTAACAATTTCTCTTAAATTAGGGTTCATTCGTCTTTGGGGTTGACAAACTGGTCGGCATCCTTCTTTAATATAAATTCGGTGAGTACATAATTCAGAAGAGATTCCTTTCATATCCGTGTAATCCCCTGCGAATGCTTCCTTATTTTCTCGTAATAACTTCATTAACTGCTGTGTTTCAGCAACTGTTAGATCAGGATTTATGTTTAATGTCTTGCCAGGTTCGATTTCGACTGTTATGCTTTTAGATGAGATGGTGGCTAATGTCTGAGATAAATCTTCAGATTCAATCTTTTCCTGGGTATCTGTTTCAAAAATTGCAGTAAATTGATTGTCTGTTTCAGCAATTACATAGGAACGTTCGCAAAAACAATTATTAATTATTTCATCCTCTGTGTTGTCTTTAAGAGTTAAGGCTTTTCCGATAGTTAAAATGGGCTAAATAGTATTATCATCATAATCCATCCACATAGAATCTTCATTATTAATTATAGGTGTGGAATGAGGATAAAGAGTAAGCTGTTTGGTTTCATAACCATTAGAAATTGTCATTGAACCAGATCTGCAACTGATAAAGGCATCGGTTGTGGCCAGCCATGGCCTCCCCAGAATTAAAGGATGTCCCCCCAGCTTTGTTTTAGTTTGTAATACGACAAAATCAGCTGGGTAATTCCAGGATTCAACTGAGATAACTAGATCTTCAACAACTCCTTCTGGTTTAATTGTAGAACGGTCAGCTAACTCTAGGATAGTTGGTGTATCTCTGATTGTGTTATTCAGCTGTAACAACTATGAAGTTTCAAGAGTAATTATGTTTATTGCAGCACCTAGATCTACCAGAACTTGAGGAATCATTGTTTTACCAATTTGACCTGTCACGGTAGGATGGCCGGGGTCACCATATTTCACAGGAGGGGTTTTTCCGGACATTAATGCAGATTAATCACCCATCACATGCACTGTAAAGGGATCTTTAGTTTTCCTACCAGGTTTCTTAACACAAATATCCCTTATGGTTCTGGCATAAATTGGTACATCTCTCAGTGCCTGTAAAAGTGGAATTTTAACATACAAGTTTTGCAATTCCCCTAAAAGATTAAAAGTAGGTGTTTCAGGCGTTCTGGTTAAAACTAAATGCTCGGGGAATGGTGGTTCTGTTATTTCAATACCCTTGTTAGAGTGTGGTTTCTTATGTTTCTCAGTTTCCTCTTTATCAGAATCAGAAGAAGTTATGTCATCAATAATAGGTTCTACTATTTTCTCGGATCTCAAATGAATATCATTACATTGCATAGTAGGAAATATAGGTTGATTCTGAATATCAATGACTTGCACAACTTTATTATTGGGGTTAGGATTTGGTTGCACAGGTAGCTGGGGTCTCATTTGATTATTTGGTGGAGCATTTGATGGTAGAGGAAGTGGTTGTTGATATTGAGGAAATTGATTTGGATACGGGAGTTGTTGGCTTCTCCAATTTGAATTCCAAGGATTAAAAGAAGATGGCTGTTGTGGGGGCCAAGGAGTCCACATTGTAGGATCAACAAAGGGAGGGTTTGATTGTTGCATGGGTGGGAAGTTCATTTGATTAAAGGGTGGGTATTGCATTTGATTAAAGGGAGGGTAATTTGTCTAACTGAAAGCAGAATGATTATTCCAACGATTAAATGGCATACTAGAATTCATACCTTGTCCTTTTGGTTGCCATTTTCTTCTTTGTGTTAGCAGGTAAACTGCTTCAGCTTCTTGTTCTATTGGCTGCAGTGCTGCCTTTATTCTTGGTAGAGAGGGACATTGTTGTGTTTCATGATCTTTCTCACAAAGGGTGCAGATTGGTATTTTGTCCAATGGGCACTCCCTTAGTGGATGTTTGTCTCTGCATTTCGGGCAAAAGACAGCCAGAGCTGCTTCTGCTTTAGCCTGCTTCTTTTTAACCTGCAAGGTGTAAATTTGTGAAGAAAAAGAACTTAACATCTCAGTTTTAAATCCTTCAAGTAAATTACCTATTTCAGCTCTTGTTGCTTCCCCACTGGCTGATTTCTGCACTGTTGAATAGGTGGGATCTCTGTTACTTACTCTGTTCTTTACAGCTCCTCTTGAACATCTTTTACAAAGTTCAACAATCTCATCATATGATTCTTTAGATATATCTCCCTTGCCAAGCATGTTTAACATGTCTAAACAATCATCCCTTAATCCTCTAAGTAATATTGTTTTGCGAATTTCTTTACTTATATTCGGATGATCAGATATCTGTAGATTATACTGCAGCCTTTCCACATAGTCCTCGAGATTCTCGTCCGGCTTTTGTGCCATGTTGAATAGTTCGTCCCTCTTTTCTCTCGTCCGACAATAGTCTTGATATTTAAGCAAAAATTTCTGTTTCATCTGTTCCCATGTTGTGATTACCTGACTTCCAAGGCTCATGAACCATTTTAAAGCATTTCCTTTTAATGTTGCTGGAAACAGTTTCAACTTTTGAGCATTAGTAACATAATCATAAATTCTGCATAATATATCAAATTCAAAAAGAAATTCATCCAGATCTTCAGAGGATAAACCATGGAAGTTGGGTAAAGCTGACAATGGAATATTCTTCATGGGGGTTGTTCCTCTAGGGATATCACTCATAGGAAATCCCAAGGTAGAGAGAGAATTTTCATCCCTTCCTTGTCCTTCAGGATCTACACGTCCTCCACCAAAGAATTCTTCGTTGTTTCCTTCCATTGGCTATTCTCCTACTGCACTTGCTCGATCCTCAAAATCTTCTACTGGTTCTTCAATGTTTTCCACAGGTCGTCCAATACTCTCTATTAATTCCTCAACGTGCTCTGCTGGATTGCTATCACTTTTTTCTGATCCTCCAGCACTGATTGCTGGTTCTTTAATATCTGTTACTGGTTCTTCTACGTTTTCAGGACCCACAACTTCCTTTGTTTTGTAATCTGATTGAGGGGAGTGCTGAAGTTTTGGTCTTTGAGAACTTAATCTCTGTGATGATTCAGCCTTTGAAACAATCTCGTCAATGAAAGTCTTTCTTCCTCCCCTTCCTTTACGCTTGCCACTTGTAGGATTAGTTTTCTTCTGGGTTCCGCGTCCTCTCATACAATCTGCACATCTAGAAATAAAGTATTAATGCTTTTGAAATCTATAATTGCCTTCCCCGGCAACGGCGCCAAAATGTTGGTCGCTTTAATTGTTTTAACAATTCAAGCTCCACATAAATTGTCAACCCGGGAAGGTCTGTTTATTCCAAAGACAATCACACACTGGATATGCTCAATTCTAAAAGCAAGATAATGTTGTAGTAAAAATCACACAATTATCAATCATACAAATCTAACTATTCACACCCTGCTTTAACAAAGCTGAAGTCTAGTTGTGTTACAACAGAAGCAATTCCCCTATTGCAGTATTTCATTAAAAGAATCCTAGGAAAAGATAATGAAAGGGAATGACTCTCCAGGAAAGGAAACCAATCAACCATAACAGGGAACAAGACCCTATTCCTCCAAACAGGAACTTTAGCACCTGTTGCCTGACACTAATCACACTGTAGAAAAGATCAATCCAAGAAAACAGGACCCTATTCCCATGAACAGGAACCTTCAACACCTGTCTCCTGATACTAATCACACTCCAGGAAAAAGAGAGTCAACTTATGGGAACAAGACTCTATTCCTTTGCACAGGAATCTTCAGCACCTGTTTCCCAGCATCAATCATACATTCAAATAGAGCAACAGAAAAAGATCTTTTGGCTTCTTTAAGAATGAACATTACCAAACTCATGCAACGTTAAAGAAAACAGAGTGCTTAAAGAACTACATAACTATTCAAATAATGATTCAGTAAACAGAGTTAAATTAAGATGCAAATATCATAAAGAAATTCAACAAACTACAGGAGCAATCGGGTGAATCTTGTGATGAAGGCGGGCCCTTTCCTTCTCACAAGATTCCCCAAGGGAAAGAATTAAATTGAAGCGCTAAAAAAAAACCTTTACTCATCTGTCAAAAAGGAATGATACATTACAATGGAGTCTTGCTCCTTCCCGCTCAAAATAATGTTTTCCTGTAGTCTCTAACTCCCCTTCTAATGATGATGTCTCCTCTTTTTAAAGAGGAGACATCTATTACAGTTACATCAGAGCAAATCTATATTTATCCAAATCTGTCCTTCTATCTTAAAACATGGTCCTTCTATTCTTCCATAGAAAAATATTGTTACAACAGAACAAAAAGATATTGGCTTCAGAACAATCCGCGTAATGACTTTCCTTGCTTGTCTTCGTCTTGTTGCCATCGTTCCTGAAATACTCTTTCAAGATCGCAAATCATGAGTAGTGAAGGAATGTACGTGCCCGCTGACTATTTCAGCAACAGATTTGACCGTTTCAGCAATGGAGTTGACTGTTTCAGCAACGGTCGATTGTTTCAGCAACAGCATGTTCCTTATCCTTACTTATCTGCGATCTTTCAGACTTGTGTTAGCAACAATCTACCTTCGATTAATGATGAAATATAAGAGTAATGTGGAATTATATGTAAACAGATTAAAAATATAGTAAAGAGAAGGATTTCATATACCTTTGGATGAAATGGATAAAAATGATAATGTAACCTTTTCTGAATATAGCTATAAAGGGTAAGATGGTGTCAAAATGTATAGTAAAAATTGTACATTGTGAGGTCCTAACAATGTACAACCCAATATTCGTTACATTAAATCAATCTGAATAATACAACAATTTATGGAATATAAGATAGAATGACAACCTTCGTTGTAGCTTCTATGTCGTATCTCGTCCTACCGATCCTACACTTCCATACTACTCTTTAGCTGCCCCTCAGTCCTTCAAAGTGCAACACATAGAGACTCCAGGAGGGCTGCCACCTAAAACTGTTACAAGTCAATTCTGCTACATGTACACAGGCTCATCCAATATGCTCTTCTAGGCTGGCCAATTTATGAGCTCTAATCCACCAATCTAGTAGTCACTTTTGTCCATCAAAGTGCTACACATTAGGAACCATAATTCACCCAACCTTCAATTGTATTCGTCACTTCAAGATTTATTATATAGGGCTACTTTGGGTAGCCAACACACTGCCCTCCACTAGACCAATGGCACCCAACACTTAACTGTAGGTTCTGCTCCTATTAAGGCTCCCGATCACCAATTCAAGCCTTCAATTTGGCTTCCACATGATTCTCTTCAAACAGTTCCAAGACTGATCCAGCACATAGATCCAACACCTACAATAATGCACTGAAATACATAACTTAAGCTCATTGTTTGAGGTCTGCTCCACTACTGCAATCTAGTATTGGTTAGGGCATAAAAAAGTCCCTTTTCCAGCCTTCAATTCTACCCAAAATTTCTCTATATGGATATGAATCCCCTTCCTTGAGGGGTTGAGGAGGGCTGCTCCAAATATGGGTTGTCTTAGCCCTTAGCCATACCTCAACCCTTCTTCAAGTTCCCTGGGACATGGTACAAGAAGGTTATACAAGCCTGCGAAAATCTAGTTTAGGATCTTCCCACCCTCAATGATCCCTCAAACAACCCTGTCCTTAAGCTCCTCTACCTCATCCCTCTATAAAAAAAAGGTACCCTTCATAAAATTTATCAAGAGTTCCCTAATATTCCCTCTCCTCCTTTTTGTTTAGCCTCCCTTTCCTGTGGCCAAGGCACAATTCTTCTTTTGTCCTAAACGAGCTATCTTCTTGTGATGTGTTGCACAAGGTGGATGTCTAAAATGAATCCAGTTCAATTTATACATATACAAGGGCTCCTAAAAACATCCATGATGAGGCTCGTACAACTATTAAGAGGCTTACTACACTAAAACCAACCTTAATACATTTGGTGCAAATCCACTTCAAAAATTAAAAAATTATTATCTAACTAAATACAACTCATAATTTGACGATTCTGAAAGCGTTGGATTCTCCTTTATGCCATCTATCATCTCATTCCATCACATGTACAAATTTTCCCATGGTTTTGGCCCAAATCACAATGGGTGAAAAACCCCAAGCTTGGGTTCCAAGCCCACAAGTGACTCTTGTGGAACGTTTCCCTGCAAACCCCAAACCGTAGGACTTGGAGTACATCCCAAGTTACTCAAAAATCAACATGCATCTCTTTGCTTTTGGGTCAAACTTGTTATATGGATATTGAGGTGCAAGATATTATATACAAAATTGACCATACATGGGCCGGGATTTGAAAGGGAGATGTGGATCAAATGCTCTTCCACAAATTTTTGGAATCCCATCTCAAATAACCATGATTAAATATAACGAAGGGATGGGGAGCTTTGTATTCTCGGAATCCAGTCAAAATAAAATTTGGAGATGCTTGAAGACTCCTTTTGAATCAATCCATGATTGAATGAATATATTCTAAGTGCTTAATGAATAAGAAATGAGGAAGGGACCTAGCCATTTTTCCATTTCGATCATTCGATCATCAATTGCGCTAGGAAGGAATGAGCTTGACGACTTAATATCAACCAAGACAAGACGAGAGAAAAAAATCGAGAAGAAGTTCCCAAGGGGATATAAAATGATTTTTTTCCTCAAAAAAATGTTTTTTAGATAATGTGATGTTTAAAGCCCTCCCTGGATAAGGCTGGGCCCAGAAAGGAGGCCATTAGATGCAAAATCATCCTGGAAGGTGAGTGTGTCCTCAAAAGGGCCATATATGTTTAATATCATGAAAGATAATCCAAATTTATTAGCTTAAAAAGAAATATATATAATATAAGGACATTTAGCAAAACCAATATCTTGAAATATCAGACTCCACCTAGTAATGATGTCTCCTAATAAAGCCGATGAATTTATGGCTACAAAGGTCCAATTTGAGAGCCATTGTTTAATTGTAGAAATGGAATGACTACTTCTTATCATTGTTTCTTGAATCAAAAGGATGTTTTAGAATGAGTATTTTATTAGTCATTTAAGGGATAGGAAATGTGGGGCACCCCATAACCTTTGAGCATTAAAGGAGAGAATATTCATGGCTTGGAGGAGTGAAGGGTTTTCCCTGCTTTAAGGACTCTAGAGATGGTATATTTATTTCTAGAATTGATATCTACCGCAACCTTTTATTGTGATTTTTAAAAGGTTGGACTTATGGTCAATGGGGCTGGGGATGACTTGTGTTTGTGTTACACCTCTAAATTATGCCAATGAACCTTTTGGATGATGCCAAGAATTTAGGTCATAAGGCTTCCATGCAAGGATAGAGTTACCCATAGGGGATTAGGGATACTATGAAGGGGGGAGAGAGGTGTAGGTTATGAATTCCCATGAGGATTATGAGGCTTGGGATGAGAGGGGAAGGTAAATGGGAAAATGGGGAATAATTAAGAGAGGTGGAAGAAGAGGGGGATACTAAATGATATTAACATGATTTAAACCAAGACAAGCCAGTAATAATTATGATCTAAAGAAAAATTTAGGTAGATCTATGCAACAACAAAATCACTAGGAGGAACATGGGGTGTTGAAATACCTGGGAGGGAATAATTAGCTAGAGACGATGACAAGTTGTTAACGACTATGATCCTTATCGAGTGTCGAATATAGTGTTAGATTGTGAAGCTTTTTAAAGCTTTTTTGTGACCTTTTCTGCAATGTGTAGTGATTTTTTCCATTTTTTTTTAAACTGCTACCTTGAGGCACAAAATAGGAGCATTGGTATTTTTGATGTCCCATCTAGTGGAATTAATTACAATTAAAAGGGATGCAAAAATAATATTTAATATAGGATAATTTTAATGACCCATAAATCAAATTTTCACCCCTATCAAACTCTCGAGTAGGTCAACTTCTACTTGTATCCAACACCACTAACAGTTTGACTTGGAATTCCAATTTTGCTCAATTTTTATAAAGTAACCTATTTGTTTTCCATTTGATAAGAGAACCTCCTATGATAAAAATACCAAAGGGAGCCTTGGAATTATATCCCACATTTTTTGAAGAGGCACTAGTTCATGGGCCACATCAAAATCTATTAATGAGGGCTCGAGGGTGAGACTGTATGGTCCCCATGACCAAGAACCCAACAAAATTTTTTAGGCATCACAATTTTTTGTAAAAGGAATTGTGATCCAACCCTTAACTAAGATTAAAGTCGTTGGAAGTTATTCAAGATATGGAGGCCATTTTGATTCCCTCCATTTGTAAAGGCTTTTAGTTGACACTTCTTTATTAGAGAATATTCCCATTAGGGTTCGATGTAGGGAGTGGGGAATCAGATAAACACTAATATCCCTACCTACCAGCATTGAAGTCGACGGGGGATTTTTCATGATACAATTTATAATTTTGGGTAGATAGGGATGGGAAATTTTATGGGATAATATTCGCAGGTGGGCTAATTTTCCATGATTTTAACAAAAAAAATGATTCTCCAATTTCCATTTTTTATAAAAAATATTCACCCAAATTTTACGATATAAAATTGTTTTACATTAAAAATCGCCAACATTATATAGAGATTATATATAAAATCATTACAAATTTGAATAATTTTACAAATAAACAAATAAAATTTTTATAGTTTTCATATTACGAACTAGTGAGATTCACCAATATTTTTAATCTTCAAGATAATTTTCCATCGTTAAAATTTTCCTTGGTGATAGGCTTGGATCCAAGAGGTGAAATCATAAATGAGGATGGATGGATTGGGAAGGAGAGGGATATTGGTGGCAGGGGGGGGAGGGCGAGGGGGCGGGGGTAGGTTTCCTTCAATGGAGGAGGAAACGAGAGTTGTAGATGAGAAGGGGAGGATGTTAAGACTTTGGGAAAAGTGGTTGAGGAGAATAGAGTGACCAATGGTGAAAAATAAGAGGGAGGGAATGTTGAAGAACAAGTGGCTCTAGAGGTGCAAAAAAAAGGGTTTAAAGGAAGTTGTAGAACTCGTAAAGGTAGGAATATTTTCCATATAAATTGATAGTGGTCTGAAGATAGGAGATTGCCTTGGTTTGGCCATAAAATTGAGGAGATCCTCATCCATTAATGTTAGCTACTTCAGAGGGAAAAAAATACATGGAACGATGACCATTAGATTGCTAGAAAATATGATGGAGAAATCATCACTAGAGAGGAGAGAAAGGTGGGTGGAATGCAAAGTAAGGTTGAGGTTTTGATCTAGGTGCACCCCAATCAGTACCTACAAGAGAATAAGAGAAATTAAAATGAAGAAAAATGTTGTAACCGAGTTGTAGAGGATATCCCTAGCATCATGACTCGCTCTAAATTCAATCCTTCACTCATATCTATATCACTAGGTAACATAATTCTATATCAAAAAAATTTTATATAAAGATTTCAACCATAAATATAACATTTTTATGTCCATATAAAGTAACTTAATTTCATATCAACTTTATATAGATAGAGTTATTGAAGATCAAAAAAATATTATAATTATTTCTAGTTTATGGAATGTGAGAAAGATATATAATTGTTTATTTAAAAATATATTTTAATATAGAATTTATATACCATATTTGAATATATATGTTAACCTTTATATATATAGAGAGAATGATAATTGACAATTATAAAAATAAAATAAATATGAGTATGAGGAAGATGGGTAATTCTCTTACTTTTTAAAAGTATTTTGATGTAAGCCTTAAATATTTTTTTTTTATATCCATATTGTCTCTTATATATATAAACCTGCCCCACACACACACATCCCATAAATAAAATATATTAATGCTTACCTTAAATAAAATGTTTTAACATTTTAATGTCTACAATGTGGGGAATGCCTCCCATTTTGAGTAAAATATTTCATTGTAAAATATGTATATATTATGTAAAATAATTGAAAATAAAATATTTTAATGTCCATTTTGAATAAAATATTTTAGTGTCAAATAGGTATATATTATATAGATTAATTGAAAATAAAGAAAATATTATGGTTAAAACATTTCTCGTAGTCTAACTATTCTATGTCTTAGGCCCTTTTCTATGTATATTTTTGAGTGAGAAAATGGATTTTCAAGAAAATAAATCCATTTATTCATTCAAAAATATAATTCTATGTCTTCTCCCTTTTCCATGTATATTTTTGAGTTCCAAAAGAGTTTTTCAAGAAAATAAATCCATTTATGCATTCAAAAATACAATGTTACAATCTCATGAAGAATTGTCAATATGAAAATCCTAATTTATTTATATATTGGTTATAGTTTGGTTGTTTTCTATTTTGGATTTTTTTTTTTTGAGTATATGTTGGGTGAAGTTGTGCTAAATTTAAAATGCAGTTTTAATAACAAAAAACAATTTTTTTGAAAATTTATTTCACTAAATTACTAAGGAAAAAACACCTAAAAATTCATAATAAAAATGCTACCATTGGAAGTAAGAAAAAACCTGCCACACACACACACCCCCCATAAATAAAATATATTAATGCTTACCTTAAATAAAATGTTTTAACATTTTAATGTCTACAATGTGGGGAATGCCTCCCATGTTGAGTAAAATATTTAATTGTAAAATATGTATATATTATATAAAATAATTGAAAATAAAATATTTTAATGTCCATTTTGAATAAAATATTTTAGTGTCCTGGCCCTTTTCCATGTATATTTTTGAGTGCCAAAAGAGATTTTCAAGAAAATAAATCCATTTATGCATTCAAAAATACATTGTTGCAATCTCACAAAGAATTGTCAATCTGAAACTCCTAATTTATTTATATGTTGATTATAGTTTGGTTGTTTTTTATTTTGGATGTTTTTTTTGGGTAAATGTTGAGCGAAGTTGTGCTAAATTTAAATTGCATTTTAAATATAAAAAAATCAATTTTTTTGAAAATTTATTTCATTAAATTACTAAGGAAAAACAACTAAAAATTCGTAATAAAAATGCTACCATTGCAAGTAAGGAAAAAGTAGCTTTGAAATGATTTCTTGGTAGTTTTTGTGGTTTTCTAAGTTTTTTTTGTGTGGATTTATAGGTTGTTTTTGTTGTTTCTAATTTTTTTGGTTGTTGTTTTGAAGGAATTTTTTGGTGTTTTTTTGTGATTTTCATGGTTTTTTTATAGTAATTTCTTTTGTTTTCAAATTAATTTATTTAATTTTGCAAGAAAAATAAATAAAAAAGAAAAAAGGAATAGGAAATCTACCTTGGCTTGAGCCTTTGGGAAGTTCGTGAGGTTGTTGAAGAAGTTTTTTGTTGAATACCTCGATAGAGCTTTAATATTATTTTTTGAGACCTACAAGTCTCATTTGAGCTCTTGTTTTCCTCACAGTCTGCGCAAAAATGACTTTTGCAAATCCTGAACACACCTTTTAATACGAAATATGTGAGCCTTTTAATACAAAATACACGTTAGATGGAGCTCTAACTATCCATCAATCTTCTAAGCTCGATTGAGCTATAATGCTTGATCCAACTCTTATTGTCGGGTTAAACAAAAGCTCTGTCAAGGTGATATTTTTTTAGTGCTCAAGGAGTTCGATAGAGTGCCTAAAGTGACTGGATCAAGTTTTTTTTTTTTCACCGAAAATAAGCCCTCTGTTACCAAGAAGCGTAACCTAGCTCCATGATTTTAACTATTCATACCTTTATTATCAATTGTGGGATCTGTTCTAACATATAGTCTTTAGCTTCATCAAAGGTGGAATTTCTCTAGGGTTAGAGATTACTGAAGTATGCCACAGGCTCCCTGATTCGTTGAAAGTTACCCACCTTGGTTCCATTACCATAATTTTTTGTATTTTGTTCTTTCTTTCTAGATTTTTAGCTTGCTTGTGGAAAAATTTGGTATTTCTATCACCCACATGGAGCACACACTTCTAAATTTCAGTCTCTAGTATTCTTATTCTTCTTTAAGGGGTGATATTTATCAGAAATAGATTTATCATGGGTCAACATTTTTGAAAATACAAGTTCAACTTCCATGGAAGAGTGGAGAAGGATGATTTTATTTTCCATCTCTTGAAACACTTTTTCTTTAGCATGAAAAGAGGATTTTTCCCAAGATTTAATATATGCTCATCTCTTGAAACACTTCTTTTTTAGCAGGTAAAGAGGTTTTTTCATAAGTTTTAATATATGAATTGAGTCTTTTGATTTTTCCTTCCAATATCGGAATCATGCTTCTTTCCACCCAAGGGATCTAGGACTAGGTGACCACATTGCAGAATTACCTGTTGGATCCACAAATGGATAAATATGAATGATATTGGGCCATATTTAGGGGGACAAGTCAAGTATGATAGGGGGATGGTTAGAACCATTCTAGGGAAGGATACCAGATCAGAGGGAGAGATTACAGCTTAGAAAATCGTCTGAAATGAGGAAGTGATTCATCCCGACAACTATATGACAGGTCTCTATTGTTGTTCCAGGTGTACTTAAGTGGAGGCTCGAGAGGTAAATATTTTAATGTATATTTTGAATAAAATATCTTAGTGAAAACTATATATAATTAATTGAAAATAAATAAATTATTATGGTTAAAACATTTCTCTTAGTCTAACTAGTCTATGTTTTGGCTCTATATTTTTTTGATATATTTTGAGTGTCAAAAGGGATTTTCAAGGCAATGAATCCATTTATGAATTAAAAAATGCAATGTTACAATCTCATAAGAATTGTGTCGCTATAACATGAGGGATCAAATCTCTTGAGTTTCAAACCTTTTTTCAAGTTTTTAATTCTAAAAGATGCTTTTACCTTAAGAGATTTGATACCTCTCCATGCTTTATAGTTCCATGTTTAAGATGGATTTATATTGGTGTGATAATACAACTTTGAGTATAAACTTGTATAGCATGCCACATACCCAATTTTGTAACTCTGATTTTGAATTTTTACCTTAGGCACTTCTATTGTTTCATCCAAAATTTCACATTCTAAAAGTCCAAGAAAAGAGTCCAAAAAAAGAGATAAGATCTATAAGAAATTACAAGTTGGCCTAATGGAAATTAACTTGTTTGAAACCAATTTTAGAGGAAATCATGAATTCTAAATTCCAAAGACATATCACATAAAGTATATAGAACCAATATTAAAATTTTTGAACAAAAGTATCAGATAAAATATGCACACAGAATTGAAAGAAGGAGTTGTAGCTCTCAGGTGTGGCCTGCACCTGGAGACTACACTCATAATAGAGAGAGAACTCTCGTACACTCTACATTCATGAATGAAATATTACATCATTAAGTACAATACTAGAAGTTAGGAAGTTGCAACCAAACCCCTAATCTCTAGGAACTAATCCTAAACTAAGGAGATACGTTACAACTTATGTAACCTTTTCTCCATTAATATAAAATAATATAATTATTTTCAACTCCCCCCCATAATGGAGAAAGGATTGTCTTGAACTCCTAGCATCCTTCTAAACAATTCAAACTTCACACGTGCAAGAGGCTTTGTAAAAATATCAGCCACATTGTCACAAGTTTTACAATATTCAACAATAATCTCTTTTGACTGTAGTTTCTCTCTGACAAAATGGAACTGAGTGTCTATATGTTTGGTGTTTTTATGGAACACTGGGTTGTATGCTAATTTAATGGTGCTCTGGTTGTCGCTTTTGATGGAAGTGGAATTCTTCTGTTCTTCTCCTACATCATTGAGAAGCCTTCTCAACCAGATTGCTTCACACGTCACTGCACACAATGCTTGATACTCAGCTTCACATGAAGATAGTGCTACAGTACTCTGCTTCTTACTGCTCCATGCTATGACCCCAGATCCTATGCTGAATGCGTAACCTGTGATGGACCTTCGATCATCCAAGTTACCTGCCCAGTCTGAATCTGAAAAACCTGCTAGAATAACATCAGAAGTGTCAGTGTATAAAATGCCATAATTAACAGTACCACAAAGATACCTCAACACGCTTTTTGCTGCTACCCAGTGACTTTCAAGCGGTTTTGACATGAATTGGCTTAACACACTAACAAAGTATGCCAAGTCAGCTCTGGTTGTTGTAAGATATATCAAGCTGCCAACCAGCTGTCTGTACATCATGGCATCAACCTCCTTAGTGCCATCGTCACTACACAACTTCAAGTTCTGCTGCAAAGGTGTTGCTGCTGATCTACACTGATCCATTCCAAACTTTTCCAACAGATTTCTGGCATACTTCCCTTGGGTAAGAAAAGTTTGCCCAGTATCTCTCCATACTTCTAATCCTAGACAGTAATGGAGGCTTCCGAGATCCTTCATTTCAAAAACTTGTGCCATAAGCCTTTTGATTCCTCTGATTAAATCATCTGCATCTCCTGTTATAATCATGTCATCTACATATAAAGAGATCAGAATAATCTGCACCTGCTTATTATACTTGGTATACAAATTTGGGTCATTTAAACTTCTATGAAAGCCATACTCTAAAAAGAAAGAATCAACCTTTTCATACCAAGACCTGGGAGCTTGCTTTAAACCATATAAAGCCTTTTTCAATCTGCAAACAAGATGTTCCTGCCCCTGCTGCACAAACCCTTCTGGTTGTACTAAATAAATTTCCTCTTTTAAGTCACCATTTAAAAATGCAGATTTGACATCAAGCTGGTGTAGCTTCCAATTATATTTAGTAGCTAAAGAAATAAGCATTTTGATTGTATTTAGCTTTGCTACAGGTGCAAAGGTATCATCAAAGTCTATACCTTCCTGCTGTGAGTACCCTTTTACAACCAGCCTAGCTTTCAATTTTTCAATACTTCCGTCTGCATTCATTTTTGGTTTAAACAACCATTTACATCCTATGGGCATTTTATTCTTAGGCAGTTCAACTAAATCCCAAGTGTTATTTCTAAGAATAGATTCTATCTCTTCATTCATTGCAGCTCTCCACTCCTTAAATTGACTAGCTTCTTTGTAATTAGTGGGCTCTACAATGTTCAAAACATTTGACATCAAAGCATAGTCTTTCAATTTTAGTGGTATTTGAGTCTTCCTAGCTGATCTCCTTGGTAGGGGACTTACCTCAAATTTGTTTTCTTCAACTCTAATTGGGCTTTCATTATCACCTTCTTGCTGTTCTTCTTCCTCTTTCTGCTCCAGCTCTCTTTCATCCTCACTGCTTTCATCTATCACTAATGGAATGTGCCAATTATCACCAATGTCATCTTTCCCTTCCTGTACCTATTCATGAAACACTACATCCCTGCTTGCAAATATCTTACGAGACTCAGGATTGAACAATTTATAAGCTTTAAATTCTGTGCCATAACCAACAAAGATGCATTTAACAGCTTTAGGGTCTAATTTCTTCCTATCAGCTTTGGGTATATGGGCAAATTCTTTTGACCCAAATACTCTTAGATGATTTACTGCTGGTTTAAATCCATATAGAGCTTCAAAAGGAGTTTTGAAGCCAAGATACCTGGTAGGACTTCTGTTCTTCAAATATACAGCAGTGTTAATAGCCTCTGCCCAAAAACTATTAGAAAGACCCTTACCTTGTAACATGCTCCTTGCGCACTCCACTAAGGTTCTGTTCTTGCGCTCTGCAACTCCATTCTGCTGTGGTGTGTGTGGCACTATAAACTGCTAAACAATCCCATGAGATTTGCAGAATTTCATGAATTCCCCTAGCTTATATTCTCCCCCTTGATCAGATCGGAGAATTTTTATACTCTTACCAAACTGTTTTTCCACCAAGGTTTTAAATTCTATAAAGCACTAGAAAGTCTGACTTTTCTTACTTAAAAAATAAACCCATGAATATCTAGTGCAATCATCAGTAAATAACAGAAAATAATACGCTCCACCTAGCGACCTTGTCTGCATAGGTCCGCATATATCAGTGTGCACTAGTTCCAAAATATCTGTTTCCTTCCTCCTATCATGCACAGGAAACTGTTCTCTATGCCTCTTACCTAAGGCACAACCATCACAATTTAACTGAATATTACGAAAGATAGGGAGCCCCTCAACCATACCTTTTCTCTCCAATAACATGAGGTCATGTAAATTCAAATGTCTGAACCTCTGATGCTAGAGTTGTTCGGCTGTCGATCCACCTGCAACCATGGCTCGCTTTGGTATACTTTTCACATCCAACCTGTATAGGCTTCCAACGCGCACGCCAGTTGCAACAATTTCTCTCCTGCAATCCTTTACCACACAATGAGTCTTGAAGAACTCAACTTGCATATCTTGATCAGTTATCATGGATACATATATGAGATTTTTCTTAATTCCAGGTACATATAAGACATTTTTAAGATGACTGATTTTTCCATTTGGTAACTTAACTGGAATAACCCCATAACCTTTAATCTCGTATCCACTATCATCTCCTAAATAGATTTTCGATCCATATGTACTTTCTTCAAGACTTTCAAAAAATTCCTTTTTACCTGTCATGTGAGAGGATGCTCCGGAATCGACATACCAGATATCGTCCTCATTAGATGCTGAAAGGGCACAGTCGACTGTGAATAATCGAAATTCATGGCTGAAATCTTCATCTTCTTCAACATCTTCTTCTTCGACAAAGTATCCTCTGTGCTTTGCAGTTGCCAGTTTTCTCTTTGCATCATCTGCTTGCTTCTTAAGACATCTATCCTACATATGACCCTTCTTTCCACAGTAATAACATCTTCTTATAGGATTATTTACAAGCATACCTTTATATGGACTCTTCTGCGATGTACCTCCTCTCTGCTGCAGTTGCGACTGTGATTGCTGCTGTGGCTGCTTCCCTCTGAAAGGTCGTCATTTCGCCATCAGCGCAAGATCATCGTTCTGGGGGTTCGAGTTATGTCGCCTCTCCTCTTCTTGCAGCAAGATGCCTGTCAGATCTTCAAATGTAGGCACTTTCTCCCTTGCCGCCAACCCAATGATGAACATTTGAAATTCATCTCGCATGCCGTTCATTGTGATTGTGACGAGATCAGAGTCAGACACCTTCTCTCCGATGGCCCCTAATCCGTCTTTCACATCTTTGATTCGCGTAATGAATGCAGCAGCAGTCTCACTTTCGTCCATCCTCATTGAAAATAACTTGATTTTAAGTGCCATAATTCGACTTGTATTCTGGATCTGATACAGGTTTTTGATGGTTGTCCATATCTCTGCGGATGTTTTACATTCTCTGATATGTGGGATAATGTTGTCCTTGACGGACATCTTCAGCAATACTTTCGCCTTGTTCTCTCGTTTATCCCATTCTTGCTCCTGTGTCCCTGTGTTTGAATTCGGCCTCTGCTCATCACCTGTGACTATGGACCATGCATTTGCACCCTCAAGCAAGGTCTGGATCTTAAACTTCCAGTTCGTGAAGTTAGATCCATTGAGTTTGCTAGACTCGTGGATATAAGATTCCATCGTATTACTCATTTTGATCAGATCTACAAAATGAATCTACTCAACAGTAAAAAAAAAAATCGATACCTGTCAAATCTTGTCACCCGATTTTCCACTTTTCTGCCACTTTTCTGCCAAATCTTCTGATCCACCCACTGACAGATCTGCAAAAAACAATCCCGCTCCGATGAGCAAATCTGCTGTTTTTCAATACAGCCAAAAAATCAATCTGATCGAAACTGATCCGATCTGCCTCTCCCGGATAGATCCGCAACTTGCTCGATCTGCTCCTCCGCAAATCGTCAAACAAAGATGAGGCCTCCCACGGATCCCCTTGAAAGTGAGTTGGCGCTCTCTCGAACGAAAAACCCGCGCCAGAATGAAATCGGTGTAAGTAAAAGACACTTGACGCGATTTTCCCGTGTGACTCCGCGCCACTGGCGCGGTGGCACGATTAACCGCTGAACAGACGCGCCAGTTGCGCTTCCTGGCGCTACTGTCAGCGCGAAAAGCGCGCCAACCCCCTTCTACTCAGAAAAAAAAAAAAAAATCTGAGTCCGAGCCAGGTGTTCTGCAGTCCACCTGCTCAATCGAGCACAAAGCTCTCGTGTACACGCGGCCACAAAGACACTTTTAGCCACGAAGGCGATTCTGCCACAAAGGCAAACTGGCCACAAAGGCACTCTAGCCACAAAGGCGATAAAAAATCAGGCTCACCCAATCTGAGCTCTGATACCAAGATAAAATATGCACACAGAATTGAAAGAAGGAGTTGTAGCTCTCAGGTGTGGCCTGCACCTGGAGACTACACTCATAACAGAGAGAGAACTCTCGTACACTCTACATTCATGAATGAAAGATTACATCATTAAGTACAAACTAGAAGTTAGGAAGTTGCAACCAAACCCCTAATCTCTAGGAACTAATCCTAAACTAAGGAGATACGTTACAACTTATGTAACCTTTTCTCCATTAATATAAAATAATATAATTATTTTCAACTGTATCTAAATGTCTCACTTTTGTATCCTAAAATTTCACTTTTTCAAAAGTTATAGAAAATATGTTATAATGAAAATGCTAATTTATCTTATTTTAAAGTAATTTCAAAAACATCTAAAAACTTGAAAATATAGCAAACCAACATTAAAAAATTAATCAATATAGATACAATCACCCTTATTAAAAATTAAGAAAATAAACCTAAACACAATCTTGTTGTGAAAGAAGAACAAGCTGATGTTTCGTCATTATATTAAACATCATTAATCTACGATTGTTTTCCTCTCAATTTGTAAAGGTTTGAAGAGGTTGTGAGGTGTTTTTCAAATAGAAAAGAGAGAAAGAGAACAAGTTTAAAATTTTACAAAAATCCATATGGATCTATATTGCTTATCTCATGGAATAATTCTATCATGCCATCAAGCAAGAGAGAGAAAACAATTATAAATAAGAAATAATGTTGAACCATACTAATAGTATAAATTTATAATATGACATAATGCAAGAGAGAGAAAATAATTATAAATAAGAAATAACGCTGAACGATACTCACGGTATAAATTTAGAGTATGACATATTTATGTACACACTAGAAAAAAACATATATTTATTTTCTCATCTATTTTTCAAAAATCCTTTTTAGCCTTTTTCAAATACACATAAAAACCATGGACCGTGGTCAAATATAAAAATAGCTCCATTACCATCCCAACCAAAGACACGGAAAAAGATCCATCTTAAGACCCAATAATCAATAAAAAAGCCCATCAAATATTGGTGGCCTATGTCAAAATCATAGATTGAAAGACAGGGTATAACATCAATATTTTCGTGTATTTACAATGCCACTCCATATTTTTCATCGCATTTTCGTGTATTTTTCATCGTATTTTCAATGTCACACTATATATTTTCTATCGGATCACCGCTTCAATATCACCACTTCAATATTGCGTGCCGTGCAGTAGCTGTAGGAACATCATTTCTAAACCGAAGGGAATAACAGTTTGTATGGGCCTTTTGGTGGAGAAGTAATCCTTAATTCAGCGGTTCTGCCACAGATTTTACCTGCAGACTCTTTTGTTTGTTTAACAAGATGGCCGGAGGCAGATGTTACAGCTATTCCTCGTTAGAACATGGTGAAGTTGCAACTCGTTACTCTTCCTGGGGCAAAGAGAAGGATGACAAAATATCCGAGTTGCAAGAAAAGGAAGAGCAGGGAAAGGAGTTCGAATCACTTCATGCAGAGTTGGGCAAGAAAAATAAAGTTTTGGAGGAAAAAGTCATTGCAATGTTGAAAGAGAACGAAGAACAACGAAACATGATTGTGTCGTTGCAAGAAATTTCAGAGGACAAAGTATTTCTCGAGGAGCACAATGTTGAGCTGGAGACCAGAAATTTGGTATTAGAAGAAGAAGAGGTACACCTTAGTGGCAGAATAAGGGAGTTGGAAATAACTTTGGACTCTCTCACCACGGATCTTGAATATTATAAGCAAATTTCAGAGGAGAAAGAGGCTATATTAACTGATTTACAGTACCAATTTTCAGACGTTGTCAAGGAAAATATTTGCCTGGCAGAGTTAAACAGTACTTTAGTGACTGAATCGAACAAATGTACGATGGTTTTAGAAGAAAATGTATATCTTCACCAAAAAATCAGGGAACTGGACATTTCTTCCGACTCTCTTAGCACGGTTCTTGAATCGAAAGATATTTTGCTTCAGCACTTCACGTCAGAACATGAGCATCTGAAGTCAGAATATCAACGTTTTCAGTCACCTGTCCCTAAAGGATACAGGGAACCAAACGGAGTGCACACATATTCTTTGAAGCCAGAGATTTTAGGCTGAGGACCAAATCGGATGCATGATTTAGGGCAACTGAACTGGTGTTAGAGATTATACAACAAAAATTAACAAAGGCTGTCCTTATGTACACGTAAGAGATTCTTTGAAGCCAAAGATTTTAGAGATTATATAACAAAAATTAACAAAGGTTGTCCTGATCACGGGCAACAAAATTCAAGGTTAGGTTAGTGATGATAAACTATTGACAATGGAGTCATTTGTACAAATATGAAAATTTAGAGATCTTTGGTTTGGCTGCATACATTCTTTTGCTTTGAAATTCAAGATGCAACGTATTTGAAATTTGGTGATGATGATTATATAAAACATAATTTTTTTTAAAAAGTTGGGTAGGTCTATATAATGTCCAAATACATCACTAGGATATGGACATAGATCACTAGGACATGGACCAGTCAACAAAACCTAATAAATTATTTTTTAAATAAAGTTTTTAATATTTGATTTTCATATTATCTTATTTTCTCTTTAAAATTCATTTTAATTTGCTTCAACTACTTGATTAATTCTTAATGTTATTTTTTTTATTGTCTTTGAATCTTAATGTTATTTTCAAATTCTTTAATTTTCATTGGCATCTTTGTTGTAATTTTCGTCTAATTAAAATTTTAAGATCTATATCCATTATTCAAAGAAAATTTGGGGAAATCATATCACAAAAAAATTTATTATTATATAATTATTAAAAAATAAATGTATTATTTGTTATTATATAATTATTAAAAAAAAATGTGTTTTTTTTTCTTTTTCTCTGAATTGAAATATTTTTATTAAGTAAAATATAGTACAAACAAGAGAGACAAGACACCGGTCGACCGGAAATGATAAAACTATCAACCTTGGTCCTGGAGATGGACTGTTCCAAGCAAGGAGCTACAACAAATGACTAGAATGCAAGAAGGACCGACTTCTACCTAACATGGGCAGAAGTCTCTACACTGATCCAGCCATCCTGGGGAGGATGAGCTAAAACAACTTGAAGAATGGAGTCCTCCAACTGGAGAGTCTCCGTATCTGATTCTGAGGAGGAGGTCTCATGGACCCATTTCTGGGTGATAACTATGACAGGAGGATGCGTAGGAGCAACAGATGATAGGTCCATCGTCTGAGGCGGATGATCAGGTTCTGCATCGCTCTCTTCGTCTTCCGAGCTTGAGGAGTCAGAGCTTACGGTTGGCGGCGGGGAGCAAGGAATCCATCACTTGTGTTTGGTCTTAGAGATGTTATATTTTTTCGTTTTTGCAGGGAGAGATGGGCAGGAATTTTGCAGATGCCCTGTTTGGTGACAATGACGGCAATGAAAATCAGTATTCTCGTAATCAAGGTTTTGAGTCCAAAAAAAGTCGTTGATCTTGAGATTGATTTGATTTGGCAGTCCCTCACTCAAATCTAGTTCCACACATATTCTGGCATATGTGTAAAGCCCTTGATTTTCTTGCCAGTAATCCCCCATTAAAAAGCGGCCCAAGGTGTTGCCTACGCCCCTATAAACTGCAATATGCCATAGATGGGTTGGTAAGTTTGGTAGCCTGATCCATACAGGCGTCCTAGTGATAACTACAGTTGCTGGGTCAAAATCTAGGAACCATGGAGTTAAGAAAAGCCCAACAATTCCCATAAACCAGGGGCCTTCTTCTAAGGCCTGATTATAATGCTTAATCTTGTCAAAAAAAATGATGAAGTATCCTTTTGAACAAAAGCTGACCTTGCACTGGTGAGTCGAGTTAGCATGGATCCAGTCATAGAGTTCCTTATATCGCGGCCAGAGCCCATTGAACCTGCATATGATGGCCCTTTCAGAAAAATTTTGAAGATCATTTCCTAGGCCAGGATGGGAGATCTCAACAGAAGGAACCTTCTCTAGCTTGTCAACCAGGAAAGGCCTAGGTTTAGGGGCCTCAGGGGGTTTGGGATTCTCAGAGCGTACTGCATCTTTGTAGGAAAAGGGAGGAGCAGAAGATGACTGCCCAGCAGTGCCTCCTCGCAAACGAAGGGAAAAAACCAAAGAATCATTTCTATTTATTTTGTACGCAGAGAGGGGAAGAAGGTCTTCAAGTTGTTTGCCTTGAAAAAGAAGTCTCTGGAGGGCTGAGGGTATCCCGAATCGGCGTTCCATATTTTCCTTGAGATTCTGCACTAGGTTTGACGAGTAGACCCATTGTAGAATGGTTTTTCCTGAAAGTTGTGAGATTTGAATCTGAAAGGAGGCAGAGATATTTTTGAGCTCCTTCAAGACCGACCCAGTGCTAGATTCTTTGAAGACATCGAGAGCCTGACTACCTGGTAGTGGTCAAGGAGGTAATTTATCCCTTAAAAGCAGACTGCCGCTCCAGCACAGATCCGTTGCAAATGACAGGGGTGCAGAGCCGTAGAAGGGCCCACAATTCTTATGCGGCATATAAAACCTTGCCTCGCTGCCTGTAAGTTGTGATTCTAGAGGGGCCGTCGCTGCGAACGTGCCCAAAAACTCTGGTGTGAGAGAAAAGACTAGGCCGCTGTTATGCAGGGTTTCAAACACTCGGTTAGGGCCATCAACACGTCGAAGAAATTTCCGGCCTTTGATCAGAACTGTAGGTATCATTGCAACAGGGAGGGAGCACTGCGAGGCGAGAGGAACTAGTGCAAGATCGGCCGCCGCAGGGGGGAGAGGAATCTGATCCGCAGGCTTAGCCGGCGCAGAAACATCAGAGGAGAGAGCGTCCATCTGTGAGGAGGCGGAAGAAACCCTAGACGCCATTCCGATCCATTTTTCATGTATTATTTGTTGTTATATAATTATTAAAAAATAATTATATTGTTATATAATTATCATAATCACCTTGTTTGAGACTTGGTCAATTTCTAGTTTCATATAGTAATTATTTTTTTAAATTTATTTTAATAATTATTAATCTAATTTCAATTTATTCTAATCATTTAATTTTCATGATGACCTTGTTTGAGACTTGATAAATTGCTACTCTCATTTATTAATTAATCTTTTAAATCTATTTTAATAATTATTAACCTTATTCTAACTTATTCTAATTAATTTATTACACTGTAAGGCGTTCTTCATTGAAAAAAACTCCCCTAGCTGCCGCAGTGTAATTTTTTACACCATCAGATCAAATGTATCAAATGTTAGATGATTGAAATGTTTTAGGCCATTCATCTACCACCTAATTAATTTAAGCTAACTACCTAACTAACTCTCTAACCTCTACGAATCTATCTTCCTCTAAATATGATATACAACCTCTAATACCATATGGATGAAGTTGCGCGAAACGTATTGAAAAAGGTTCCAAAAACATCGTTGTTTGTGGTTAACTATATAATTGGCTTGGATGATAAGCTACAAGAGTTTGAAAGTATAGTGCTCTCATAGCAGGATTAGGAGCGTGACATCAAGGCCAGGGTTGTGGGAACTATAGGTGTTGGTGGTATTGGGAAAACCACTTTGGTGAAACATATATTCACCGTAGGTGCTCTGAGTATGACAGATCCTCATTTTTTTTATGTGATGTTAGTGTAACTGCAACTAGAAAATCTCTGGTTGATTTGAAAATGAAGCTCATTAACGACTTGACACACAGGGATATTACAATTAATATTGTGGACCAAAGTGTGATAATCCTTAAACGTTGCCTCGCTTGTTGTAATGCAATGATAGTTTTAGATAATGTAGAGAAGACCAATCAATTGGATGCATTCCTACCAATTAGGGATGTTCTTAGTTCCAATAGCTTGATATTAGTTACCTCTAAGGACAAGCTTTCCCTCTTATGTTCATAAATAGCAGATTCATCAATTTATAAGCTCATAGAGATGAATAGAGCACACTCAGGAGAGTTTTTATTCTCTTATGCCTTCGATCAACCACATCCATAAAGAAAATTTTTATATCTGGTGGAACGGTTTTTAAGTGCATGTAATCGATTTCCCTTTTCATTGAAAGTGACTCGGCGTCTTCTTTGTGGAAGAGATGACACATATTAGAATGAATTATTGAAATAATTTAACAAGATACCACCGCGGACATTCTGGAAATGTTGAAAATTAGTTATAATTCACTCAACCAAGAGTACCAGTAATTATCCTTAGATATGGATTTCTTTTCTATAGGAGAAGATATGGATACAACAAAAAGAATATGGGGAGTGACGGGTGTTTAAAATTTAGATATAGTGTGTTTTGGAACTGGACAACAAAAATTAGATAAAAATCCATGATGAGGTTAGAGATATGGGAAGATGTACCATGGAAAGATCAATGCCCTATCATCTTTGGTGTGACGCAAAGAACAATAACATTGATAAGTTATTCAAACATTCCTCTTTGGTTCAAAAATTTCTCTTTTAAGTGATTCAAACATTCCTCTTTGGTTCAAAAATTTCAAAGTTTTTTTTTTCAATACAATGACTTGTGTCCTGAATACTATCTATTTTTTATTTTTATGATTGAATAGGTGGCAAACGAAGTTCGTTGGATTTCAAAAATTCATCCTTTACAGGATTTCCAATATCGATTCGGTGTCCCTTCAGAAATTTCATGGTACAAAACGTGTATTCAGAAGTTGTTGGGAAACTGTAAGCGGGCACTGTTCAATACAGATAGTTATTATGGTTTTCATATTCTTGCAACTGAAGACTACTATGTAGATGCTATATTAAGAAGGGTGATGTCACTGCATCTCATATCGCTCTGCTGGTGCCCCCGTTCTTCCCTGACTTCTTGGGTTCCACATCAAAATTTAAAAGTTTTAGAAGTCATAGGAAGTGGATTGAAAACCTTGTGGCGACAAGAATCTCAAGTACATAATTTTTCGTGTTTATACTTATTTTATTTCAATATCAGTTTGTAGATGAGAATAATCTCGAAAGCTTTTTTACAGTGGAAATTTGGACATTGCAGCTGCCTCTCAAGTTGGGATATTTAAACATTTACTCTCCCTTTTCAGATCTTCCAAATCCCATAGGATAGCTAAAGTACCTTGAAAATATTGTTGTGTATTATTACAAGACTACCCAACTCAAAATGTTTTTCATAGGAATTTTGTTATATGCGCTCTTTGACATACTTGGTCTTAAGACATTTCACAAGAATCAGATCACTACCCTATTCCCTGGGAAAGCTAAAAAATATTCACCACATTAATTTGTCTTATGGTACCACTTTGAAGATGCTTTCTGATTCTATCAGAAAGATGCCAAACCTCCAGTCCATTGATTTGTTTTATTTCTTATGCTTGGTGGTGCTGCCAAATTATTTTGGGATTTTGACTCGACTCAAATTTATCTCTTTGAAGGAAGGTAGGAATGTGACCATTTCCAAAGAGACAGTTGGAAATATTACCATGCTAGAATTGTTGGATATTTCATGTTGTCCCAAGGTGACAAAATTTCCTCCCCACGTCACACATGAACGAATCTTGGAAGAAATAAATTTAGTGGATGCCAAGTTAAATAATTTCCAAGTACTGTCCATGACCAATATCCATGAGTTAAAAGAATTTCCAAACGGTATATGCATTAAGGGGACCGTTTGCTAGAAGTGGTGCCACCTTTCCTTAATCGCCTCAATAGCTTAAAGAAGTTGAAGGTAAGGAATTTCCTGAGAATAAAATGATTGCTCTGTACCTTCGGATGGATGAATGCTCAACTGATACAGTTGAGCTTGGTTTCTTGTGCAATACAAAATTTACCAAAGCATAATTTTTTTTCCTAAATAATCTCGAATATTTTTGGAACTTCCATTTAAAACAACAGAATGAGAACAAATAAAGTAGCAATGTTGAATGAATTGGACGACTCCAATGATGAGCATATGTTTGGCTTCAATAGGCTCCGAGAACTATATCCATGTAGAGTATAGATAAGGGAGGTAACCTTTCCTAAAGGAGTTTTCTAGAACCCTCAAACCCTTAGCTTGTATGGATGTAAGGAACTGAGGAAAATACTAAGTCTTCCAGGTCTAGAAAAAATTGATTTTCGCATGATCTGGGATATGAAAAAGTGGAGTACTTGACGACCAGTCTTGAAACATGCACAGATTTGGAGAATTTGTGTGTCAGTGGATGTATTTAAGAAAACTCAAGAGCATACAAGTATTTTAACACCTCTGAAAGCTTAGAAGACTAGATGTTTATGGTTGTGATGAGATAGAATAGTTGTCATCTTTGGAAAAAATAACATATTTGTATTTGTTGCATGTCCTTGAACGTAGTAAACTTATTACCATACAAGTGTTGGGACACCTCATAAAGCTTAGATTACTATATGTTCCCGATCTCGCTCACATAGAAGAGTTATCTATTTTGGTAAATTTGTGCTTCTTGTAGGCTAAGTAATGTCGCAAGTTCAAGTGCATGCAAGGGTTGGGGCAACTCACAAAGCCTCAAGAATTATATTCTGTTGTAGAATGCCATGAGATAGAATATTTTCAAGGTGTGGAACATTTAATGTCCTTGGGAAGACTTAAGGTAAGCTACAGTCCCAAAATGTAGTGGCGCGGGAGAGTACTGGAGTAGTTGTGCCAAAGATTGAGGGAATGATTCACATATGTAAAAGAAAGAAAAATCAGGAGTTCGTGATATTCTATTTCTAGAGTGAGAGAGTGCGACGGTAATAGAAAAACAAAAGAAATCAAGACTATGTCAAATTAAGACCATGGTACATTTTATGTTAACCTTGATTGCATTTCTCTCTTCTCTTTCATGACCTTTCTCTTGGTTGCATGAATTTTTTTTATTTTTCCATGGAAGGAACACCCATTATTAATTTAAAGCCATTATATAAAGTAAGAGTGCAATGCGAAGAAAACTTGCGAAGGTAGATATGATAATAGTGCCAATATATTGAGATGAAGTAGTAAGTGAATTAGTATTTAGTTCATTTGGTTTTTGATTTTAGTTATGTCATGGAAGACACATTGTTGATGACCAAACTTCAAAAATCCAACCATTGAAACACTTCGGTAATTGTAAAATCATGTTATATGTGATGATGTCTAAAATTTTTGAGGTTGTAATGAAAATTTAGATTTGGAAAGATAAGCATCATATTTTTCATGAATTAATATTATTTTATTTAACCTATCTCATGTCATTTGTTGTAGCTCCTACAGTCAGCCTTGAGTTGCAAAGAGACCAGTGCCTAGGACATCCTAAAATCATAGGTTAAATATGGACAATTGTATAGATGCCTCTAACAGAATATGAATAGAGTGAAATAATGGTTTTGGTGGTTCACGAATGGAGAAGACCTTGGATTTTGATTAATGTGAATAACACTATACTGTAAGAGGGCTCAAGAGGCTGAATTGTTGAATGGCTTTCAAATGGGCCAAGTATGAAATAATGAGCAGAGGCTTTCGAATTATATGAAGGTGTTGAGGAAGAACAGAAGAGGAATCCACAAAATACAAGCTTAAAATCCTTAATAATTTGTCCCCCGTGAACTTAGAGGAAACAAATGTAAGTGGAAAATGACTAACAATAGAGATTCGTGGAGTGCGAATTAAGGAAGTACATAAACGAATTCTTGAATAAAAATTCCTACTTCCAGCAGCTACATTACACAAATCATCAAAGAAAAAACACATGAATTATGGTTATACATAAACACGAGATTGCAAATAAACAAGAGAACACAGATACATACTAGTCATTGCCACATATGGAATCCAAATAAATAACACTATCATAAAGAGCATAGTCGCACATAACTACAATAAAACTTCTCCAAAATTCATAACCCTTATTTCATCTCTAAAATCTCTACATATAGAGTTCTCTTGAGGTTTTACAATCATATAACCATTCCTGATTGACCCACACATGTGAAAACCAAAATATCCTAACAAAATAGCAGAGAGTGCATCAAGCTATCACTCCTGTAACATAAAATCAAAACAGAATCAGGTGAAATCAAGATTTCACCAGCAAACCATCATAATCATAAAGTAAAAAGAAACAAAAGTATGGGCCGCGTAGTCCAAATCTTGGAATCTTCCATGCGGATGGCAAGGAGTGGCCATGAATAGGTGGGTAGTCTGGTTTCCACCACTTGATTTCATCTGTTGTTGAAATGCCTCCACTCCCTTGTTCTCATGATTTCCATAACCGTTGCGAAATGGCTAGTTCTGCTACGTGTGCCTTTCTCTTTAGCAGAGATTTCCTGGATCAACTAAATAAACCATAGCTATTGTTTTCCACCAAAAACCCATGCTTATTCTTTAGTTATATGAAGCGAAGGTGAGGGGAGGATGGAAGAAGTGATAATGGAGTTAGTAAGCTCATTAACACTAAAAACAGTGGAACCAAGGTTGTGGAAGGTCTATTGATGATACAGAGAGAAAGTAGGGCCCATGATTGTATCACATATCACAATTGAGAGTCTTTATTGTGAGGAAGCAGGAGTAAAGGTTATGATCAATGAAGTGCGATGTGCGATGGTGGAAAGGAGACGTGGTAGGATGGAGGTGGGGCCTGAATTGATATCGTAGATCGCAGACCAAGAGTTTTTATTATAAGCCACGAAGGGTAGATGGTATAACCTGCAGGGAGCGATGTGCACTGAGTGGGGAACGGATGACATGGAACGAAGGTGGGGCCGCCCATGGATCACAGATCACAGGTTTTATATATGAGCAACATAAATTAAAAGTTATATTATGTGAATTGTGATGTGTGGTGGAAGGAAGATAACGTGGCGAGGCAGAAGTGGGGCCACCCACAGATCTCAATCGAGAGTATTTGTTATGCGAAAGCGGAGGGTAGATGCTATAATCTAAGGGAAGTGTAGTGCGATTGTGGTAAGTGGAAGGTGAGATGGTGGATGGATGGTGGTTAGATATATGATATGTGATGGATATTGCAGAATACCGATGTGATGTAGGTAAGGAGTTAAATGCGGTAAGTTATATTACATATATTACATAATATATAATATATGTAATGGTTTGTGGGATGCGGCAATTAACACAACTTCAGATCATAATACCTTGGCTGCGACACTTTTCTCTTTTGAATGCAGGGGTTTCTGCCTGACCTGAAGCATTCACGCCTCTGCCTTGTGACTTCCTTATAAGGACCACTTCTCCATGTTGAGTGCGGTCACAAGTGAACATTGGCTCCATCTGGGGACAATGTGTTGTTCTAAGTGCGTTGAGAACCTGCAGACCTGAATTCCTATGCTCTATTGGGCGTATGGAGTTGCAAAAGCATAATTTAAATATGAGCTAAAACTACAACTGATTTGAACACTACAAACTATCAAAACGGAAATCACTGCTGCACCCCGAAAATCTTGAATGCTCAAATTTGAACCTTGCTGAAACTAAAATCTGAAACACACTTGAACTGAAAACTACAAAGCAATTTGAAACTAAACTGGAAAGATGCTTGTATCACTAAGATTATTTTCACACCTACCTACCCTAATCTGCTGGAATTACCACTATTCTAGATGATACAATAATTCCAGTGCAACCACGCAAGCAACTTCTCTAATAACTTTGTTCTTTCACTATTTGTCACCAAAGTCAGGAAAAACCTTTTAATGGTATTTGATAGGAATTCCCAACCTGACCTTCATTGCAAGGAGTTTGGTAAACATGAACAACAATAGAAATTATGGAAAGGTGTGGTGGCCTTGTGATCAATAATTTCTCAATATAGATAACCACTGGATCAAGATATACTTGGCCTATTTCTGAATATTTTGACCCAATCAACCCAACCTCAGAACTTGTTACTGCACATGTGTTCTCCATGTCTTCAAATAACTCAGAACATATTTTTGTTTTATCTGATGAATTAAGGCATAGAGGTATAGAATCAAACTGGATCAATTTTTCCTCTTTTTGAAGCTTTGCCTCTCTGTTCAGTAGGTTAATTTCCACATCAAATGCAACATTTTTCATTTCTTCAAGGGTTGCAGTGTCCCTTTCTCTTACTTGGAATTCCATTACTAGATTAAAGGAATTTTTGTAGTGCAAGAGAGCTACTCCTATGGGTGGCCTTAAATCAACAGGAATTGAATGATACACCTTATTGAACTTGGCTAAAAAATATTGTATTGTCTCCCAAGGGTGTATTTTTAAATGTCCATATTATTCTATGATAAGAAAGACATTTCCCATTATTACCCATCAACCTAGGAAAACTTGTATGAATTGATGAAAAATGTTCATGCTATCAGCTGGAAGATTCTGAAACCAATTTTTTACTTTATGAAAAACATCTTGGTACATACATCATCTTCTTCCTTTACTGATGACTGCAATACAATGACTAAAGGATCATGGTAAACATGCAACATAAGATCTTCTAGAGGAGTTGTAACAGGAAAACCGATCTCATTCCAAACCGCTGCTTTGCTTTTGTGTTGAAAGTGATTCTCTTCAAACAGCAAGGGAACCAATTGTCTTTCCTTACTATCCATGGTAGTCAATTGATCTGAGTGTTTTTCATCTTTCTCTTTGTCACACAGAAGCTTGTAAGGGAGCTGCAAACTCTCGTTAATTTCAGGTGAAGAAAAATGATTTGTAAAAATTTGTTGTACTATTGAAAGAGAATTAGAGAGATGGTCTTCATCATGAAAATTTGACTAGTATTTAATCTTTGAAGAAAACATTGCTTTCTAAGGTTTTTCTTATGGATCTAGGCCCTTAAGATCTCCTGCCTCTATTTTCGGATACCAGACTGCTCTTGATTTTTAATGTTGTCCTCTAAGAAACCCTCCATCTCTTCCCCTTATTTATGGAGGGTAAGCTCTCCTCCCTCTTCTTTAGAATGATCTAGGAACTAGTTTGCTATATTCCATCCAAAAACCACCATGTGTGGTTCTTCTTGGAGATTAAAGGGTGTGGGCTCTTTTCCTATAATGGCTTCCTTGAACTTCTCTTTAGGAGGGTTGGGCGGTTTCAAGGTTATAGATGTGGACTCTTCATTCTTGGGAGGATCAACTTCTTACTTTGTGAAAGTGGATGGAGTGGCCTTATGAGGGGTTGACTCTTCTAATGGCTTCTTCCCTTTACTAGAAGGACTAGAAAAGGTTTTTTCTCTTGATATTGACTATTCATTTTTCTCTAGCCCTCGAGTTATCATTCTGGAGGAACTAAGATCATACTTCTTATGGAGTTAAGGTTGCATGAAATCCACAAACTGTCTGCAATGATTTTCAATATCTTGATCTTCTAGCGGAAATTCCTACTCTTCTCGCTCCCCTTGCAGGGTGAGTTCACCCTCTTCATCGTTAGAGTATGTGAGGAATTGATCTTCTTGGATTTTTGGGACTTCCTCGGCCTGTCATTCTACTTCTCCCTCCAAGTATAGAGGAGGTTGAATGTAGTCTTCCTGTTCCTTCCTCTCCCACTGGAAGAGCTGTGGAGGGGGATTTTGATATTGAGGATTAAACTCTCGATTAGGAATCATTTGGTTGGGACAAGGAGGGGAATTTTTGGCCTCCAATTCGAAATCAATCAGTTTGTTTGAAAGGTTCTTGATTAACTTATCCATTTCTTCAATTCTACACTCTTATGATTCACTTCCCTGAATTGAAGTATAAGCCTCCTCCCTGTTCTTTCTTCTAGCTTCATGTTCTGTCTTCCCCTTGAATTTACCAGTACAAGAAAAGTTTTCTTCTACCTCCAATGCATCAGTCTGGATCTGATCGAAAGATGTGGATTTTCTTTCTCTTAGGGTGAACCCAAACTCCAGTTCTAAAGCTCCTATGAAGACCACCTTAGCAGCTACTTGGGGAGGCTTTATTTCAGGAGGGATATTATTATAGAGCTTATTGAACCTATTTATGAATTTTGTTACATCATCATTGTGTCTCTTATTTAAAGAACTAAATTTGGTGAGAACGTATCCATGGTCCCTCTTTTCTCCCCATTTTAATGTGAAGAAATTTCCTATTTCTGCCTATGTGTGGACTGTGTTGTTGGCTAGCGACATGAACCATTTCTGGGCTTCTCCCTCCAAGGATTGGATGAAAATCCTTAATACCACATCTAAGTGCTCTACATTCACATTCTCAGTGAAGGCACATAAGGTTTCAATATGTCTTTGTGCAGAAGTATTATCTTCCCCGGTGAAACAAGGCAACCACTCTAGATAGTCTTGCGGCATATCATTTTTATGCCAGGATATTGGGTTAAATAAGATCCTAGCATGTAAAACACGTATGATCCCATCAAAATTAAAATTCTTCATTAAAACCACAAATATGTTCAGCTCAAAAATACACATGAAGGAAAGAGAGCCTGATAAATAAAATACTTATATAAAAACATAAAAACTCTTCGGCCAAATATTAAAATGGCAGCCTTTTGGCTCTCGCCCCTTCAAACCATTCCCCCTACTCTTTGTATTTCTCACCTCTCCTCAATTCTCTATGTGTCCTTTCATACTCTCACAAGTTACATATTTATACATAAATATGAATTTATTCCACTCCATAATTTCCTCCACACAAATATCAACTTAAAATATAATTTATATTTATCTTTTTTTGGACCCAACTAAGTATCATTTATGGAATTCCTAATCTCTATATTATCTACCTAATTCAACTTCACTCATATCCTTAATTATTTAAGGAATATTTACAATAATCCTCATATTTACAATTTCTCTCCTAATTTATTAAAAATGAGCAAATTAATTAATAAAATAATTAAAATATCTCACCCCCCTAACTTCATAATAGAATAATGAAAATTTAGTTTTGATGCTCCTGCATGAGACTCCCCATGTAGAGAATTTTCCATAGACTCTTGTCTATGAGGTCCTTCGCTTTTCTGTAACAATGCCACAACCACAAGTCCTGATGACTTGCTCCCTCCAATATTCCAAACTCGGTTCTGTCATTGGTCCTTTGAAGCATCAACTCGATTTGGTAACTCATCGCCCACTCTGTCGATCAGATTCTATCGGCTCCAACACTTTATTTTGCCAATTCCTCGGGGTAATACCTCTTTGTCGAATTCTTTCATCGCCAACTGAGCTGAATACTTAACTTCTTGTAATGAAGAATAATCAAGAACTCCTTCTTGATTACAACTATATTCTATGATTTATTTTATAGCAACAACTCTCTCAACCGGTGTTGTACCTGCATTCACCAACAAACTGTTAGTTTTAAAAATATAAGACCTTTCGGTCTCTTTTGATGTTTCAGACATCAATCTCCCATCATCGACTTTCTGGAAGTCAATAGATTCTATTTGGAACTATTGGCTACTTCCATTTTCATCCCGTTAGATCAATATTTCTATCTTCTTTTTTTCTCTATGGACACAACTCCCTTGCTGCTCCTGATCTTTCATCTTAACTCAAAATAATGTTTGCTCAACTTCTCTGACTTCGACATCATACTTAATGTCGCTTTCTGTACATACACTGACATCATTATCTAAAAAGTTAAAAAATTCATTCAAATCTATAAACATTTCATCTCTATCATGTATAGTTACTGTAATTTCTTTTGGATCAAGTTTTGCAAGCTTCACTTCTCGATCAGGTTCCTTAAGGCATCGTTCCAAGAACTCAATTTCCCTATGAAATATTTTCAGCACTTCGACACAACCTTCATTCCCAGCTTCATCCTTCTTCTAGAAATCTTCTTGAGTTGTCCTAGTTTCTATTCCATCACATTGTAAAATTCCGTCAGCAAATTCACCAAAAAAATATATTTGTTTACCTCCTTGGAATATCTCTTTGGCATTTATACTATGCTCCTGCTCCATAACAGTTTCAACTTGCTATCTCACACCAAACAAGACTTCATTCATGATTTCTTCCTACTACAATAAATCAGTACCTTCCTTCTCTGAAAGGCATTCTCCACCAGACTTCTCCTAAAAAGTTTCCTTCATCTCTGTGACAGTTCCATTAGACTATTCACCATCTTTCGCACATCCTGCAAACATACATAAACTGTGAGATTTAAAAATGCAAGGCTTCATAGCCTCATCTACTACTCTCGTCAACAAATCTTCATATTTTTCTGAACTATCCCAATAGTTCATGAGATCTTCCTCATTGATCTCTTCACCCAGAATTTCACCCTGTTCTGGGCCACAAATGGAAACATCCATTTTTAACTCAGCCTCTCTAAGTTCTTCAGACCTCAACATTTTCTCGAGCTTCCTCAGCTCTTCTGTCAACTGTATGTTTACTTGCTTTACCCTCTTTGCGTGTAGTCTCTGCCACTTTACCTTCTTTCCCATGGTCCAACCATGTGTCTGGTCTTTCACATTTTTTTGCAACAACTCCATTACCAATTCAAGGTGAACTGTTATGTCAGCCTTCTCCTGCTCATAATCTTCATCTTTCAAATGCTCACATATGCCACTTACCTTGGCATTTTCCTTCTTCCTTATTATGTTGTGGTCCTCATCAGTTCTCTTGAATTCACTGACACTAGTGACCTTCTCCTACTTTGTGAACTTCATCAGTTCACATGTGGATTTCATTCAATGCTCCTTTCAGCAATCCTTCACACTTTCAGTTCATTAAAAATTCAATTTCTCCTCCAGCACTTGGCTTATCTTGGTTCTCTATCTTGGAACCAATCTCTGGCAATCCTCTTGCCTCACTTTGCTGCAAACAACAATTTCAGTAATTCATAGGTTAAAATGACCAAAATCTTTGGGTGTTGGGCTCTGCTGATCATGCACCCAATTACATTCAAACCTTTGACTTTGGTTTACAAATATTTGACTTCAGACTTTACACCAACTCTTCATCTTGGATAAAAAATACTAAATCTTGACTCAAACTATCCAAACTGTGATTTGACCCTAACATATGTTTTGACTTCAAGCTTTGCCCCAATAATAATAATAGTGGATATTTCGACTTAATTCAAGTTCTACAATCCTCCAAAAAACATACACCCCTAATAAATCTTTAGGATGTAAAATATTCACGCCCTTTCATACTTCATTCTTATGAAAAATCATCATTTTTCCCTTATCATTTTACATGATACTGAAGTCTTTAGTCTAAATGCAATTCAGGTTTTTCAAGGTTTATTTTAAGGTAAAAATAAATAAATCATTCACTTTTCAACATTCAAATATACCTTCCTAAATTTTCATACCTCATGTTTCTGTTAAGGTTATTAATAAACCTTTCTCTTCTACAGTCTCAATTCTCTGGTTTCCACTCATTTGTGTCGTCTTTGTCACTGTAAATATTTGCATGCACTTCATTGATGCATTTCAAACCCATTTATCCTTCTCGGATGTAGCTGGATGATTTTGGACTGTGTTGTACATTTAAAAAGCGAAGATCGGCATTCATCCGAGCAGCGAAAAACCTCTTTCATTCTATGCGAAAACCCCTTTTTGTCTTTCAAAACCATCTTCACACCTTCTCATGTTGGTTGCACAATATTAAACAATAATTTAACTATTCTCTTCACCTTAATCTCTTCTATATAGATAAAATCAAATTATACAAATCGATCTCTTTGCTGGAAAATTATAATTATAATTCTACCCTCACAAAAATGCTTCATATGGCTCCTCTAATCCACCCAAATGTAATTGCAGTAATAATTCCAACCTTTCTCCTAGCTAAGCAGAGAACATGTGAGAAAAAAAAAACTCAATAACACAAACATGTAATCTCTTAAATTAATTTTCTCACCAAAATTCAAAACAATAATTCTCCTTGCACAGGCTTTGTGTTACTACAATTCTCTTAATGCACCTCTTTCTTTCTTTCACCATTCTATCACGATTTCATTTCCAAGCCTCTGAGGCTTCATGCTTAGCAATTTCACGCTTAGCACCATGGATAAAAAAAGGAAATCGAATTTGTTGACTTTGGAATTTTCTTAAGAAAACAAAATACCACCAACCATTTGAATCCACAACTTCCCAACCACTATGAAAATCAAGCAAATGAATATGGTTCTAGCTCTGCAATTTGGAATTTCACTGGAACCTGCACTAATCTCCATGCAATGATTCATTGCAATATTTATGCTTGCACCCACTATATAAATCAACGCAGCTTATCACACGATGTAACCAAGAAACATCAACAAAAAACGTAGTCGTTGCTACTAACTCAAGGAAATGACTGTATATAAACCCACGTTCATATAAACCGACACATCTATCAACCGACGTAGCCAAGCAACATCGACCACAATTTCTATTTCGGTTTAAATATTATGCAGTCCAAAAAAAAACGTAGTCATTGCTGGAAGCGTTTGCCATTAAATCTGCATTGCTGGAAGTGTTTTCCATATTGGAACTCCTTTTAAAAAATTCAATGCGGGCTTTTGTGGCTAAACCCATGGTTCACACAACCCAACCGCATTATTAAATAATCTTGAGTCTTGGAGATACGAAAATATTCAAGCTACAGTTTATTTCAGTCCAACGCCATCATTAAACAATATATGATATGTTAATATGCCGACTCGGCTTACTGTATCATAGTTGTGATGCTACCTTCATGAGAGGCGCACACAATTATGATTTCATACCTGTGACTTTTACGATTTGCAAACGAAGTTACACACACATGTCAAAATCATGGTGTAAATGCTGAGACAGGTTCAATGCCATGGTGTCAACGCTTACCACATGTTAACGTTGTGGATATCAACAATTAGCACAAGCTCCCCAAGCTCGGCCTATACAGCTTGACCTCCACACAGTGGTAGCCACTAGATCTAGGTGCAACAATTTCTCACAGAGGAATTTCAAAAATTTGTTTGGTCAATCAACAGTTTTGTAGGTGACATGGAGATTCATAGATTCAATGGTGGAACAGCAAGGCACAATTTAAAATGGCCCGATTCTAATGAAATGGACCAAATCATATGATACATTTCAGAAATTTAAAGCAAGAGAGCGTAAGAAACCACCATTTCCATGTCATCTGGTGGACAATATTTATACTCAGTTGATAGACGTAATAGGAAAACAACGCCTTCTTATGGTTAACTGGATTATGGAATTTACAGCCTCCTATCAGTTTCAAATGGGAAACGCTCTTCTTAATCACTAATTTAATGGATAGATTCTTCGCTAACGGGGCTTTCAAAAATGACAGACATATACAATTTTTTGGATTCAAAGAAATACTACCATGCTTCGCTTTGCATAAACACTAGGGAAAACTTCCACTCATAGTTCTTTACACGCAGTCCATGTAGGTCCGTTGGCTAACCTCCACGATGACTCCTCATTTTTAGTTGATTTATTTATGGTGCAACAACACTACAACATCCATACCTTGCTGAAATGCTCCACTGAAAAGTGATTATATATATATATATATATATATATATATATATTCACTATTCAATAAATCTCAGGCTATATCGACTATTAGACTAAGGAAAAATGAAATCTTGCATATCTTTGTGGATGGTTCCTCCTGAATGAAACACAACTTCCACTACTAGCCCATAACATGGAGCCTTCCATAGAGTGTTGAAGAAGAACGAATGTAAAGCCTGTTGACTTTGTAGATAAAATATCGATGTTTAAATGGTGAAATAGATCAACATGGAATGTGACAACTTGCCAAGCTTTCCTCGCTTTCCTCCAAACACATTGCAGACAATCACCCATACAAAGCCTCATAATCGATTTTGAACAATGATGTCTTTTTCTTCCATCACATTCTTCTCCAACCTTAGGCTTTGATACCAAAATGATGCCAGGATACTGGGTTAAATCAGATCCCAGCATCTAAAACATATGTGCTCCCATCAAAATTAAAATTCTTCATTAAAACCAAAAATATGTTCAGCTCAAAAATACACATGATGGAAAGAGAGCCTGATAAATAAAATACTGATATAAAAACATAAAAAATCTTCAGCTAGATATTTTAATGGCGGCCTCTTGGCTCTCGGCCCTTCAAACCATTCCTCCTACTCTCTGTATTCCTCACTTCTCCTCACTTCTCTCTGTGTCTTTTCATATTCTCACAAGTTACATATTTATCCATAAATATGAATTTATTCCACTCCATAATTTCCTCCACACAAATCTCAACTTAAAATCTAATTTAGATTTATCTTTTTTTGGAGCCAACTAAGTCTTGTTTATGGAATTCCTAATCCCTAGATTATCTACCCAATTCAACTCCACTCATATCCTTAATTATTTAAGGAATATTTACAATAATACTCACATTTATAATTTATCTCCTAATTTATTAAAAATGAGAAAATTAATTAATAAAATAATTAAAATATCTCACCCCCCTAATTACATAATTGAATAATGAAAATTTAGCTTTGATGCTGCTACATCACATTTAGAGGCTGAGGGAGGGCCAAGGGGGCATATTTTTTCAAACGAAAACTTGGAAAAACCATCTGATTTAGAGGTGGGGGTAGATGATGGATATCAATTTGGTGTGAGGCCTAGTGAAAGCCAAGACTACTTATGATTTGGACTATTTTACAGTGGAGTCGCCAAGGAGAGGAATACGCAACTCCCAACCGTTTGTGCTCACCTATCTAAAGGGTGGAATTTATGTCGTCTCCCAAGGAAAATATTTCTTCATTCGTATCCCTAGCAACGATGCAAAAAATATGTTGTAGCTCCTAGAGATAGCCTAGAGTTTCAAAAAGACCAGTGCCTAGGACATCTTAAAATCGGAGGTTAAATGTGGAAAATTGTATAGATGCCTCTGATAGAATATGAATCAAGGGAAATAATGGTTTTGGTGGTTCAAGAATGGAGAAGACCTTGGCATTTGATTAATGTGAATAACCCTATACGGCAAGAGGGCTTAAGAGGTTGAATGAATGAATGGATTTAAATTGGGCCAAGTATGAAACAATGAGCAAAGGCTTTCAAATTATATAGAGGTGTTGAGGAAAAACATAGCAGGAATTTGCAAAATACATGCCTAATATCCTTAATAATATGTCTCCCATGAACTCAAAGGAAACAGATGTAAGTGGAAACTGACTAATAATAAAGATTCGTGGAACGTTAATTAATGAAGTGCAGAAAATTTAATACATGAGCATTGTACATAAACAAATTCATGAATAAAAATGCTTACTACTGGCAGCTACATTACACAAATCATCAAAGTGTAATGTACCTTTTTTCTGTACTAATTTTTTTTTTTTCCAATACTTTAAATCACTATTCTTAAGTATTTTTGTTATTAGTGATATTTTCAAATCCCTTAAGGCATAATGCATAACTTCACCCTTCAATGGATTGATATATAAGAAACAACTTAATAATTCATAAGATATTTATACTTATACCACTTATATATATATATATATATATATATATATATATATAATTCATAAGAGATTTATACTTATACCACTTATATATATATATAAATATATATATATATATATATATATAGAGCTTCAACATCTATGGTTTATTGCAGCTCTTAACTTTCATATGTTAGTTTTGGTCTTAGTCTTTAATTAAGACAATCATACAAATGCTCCACTTGCCTATAATTACTTTGCCACAATAATACTCTCCTTTTTATAGTTAATCCCATTTTTAATCTAACAAGCTCTCCTTTATTACACAACTTAAACCTACTTATCTTGTATACTATTCTATTGTGACATTTTCCTATACATATTTATGTTGGCAAAGTTCTATTTATATGTATACCTTACGTTGATACTTATTTACGTTAATAGAGTATTAGTTTCCATGGGATACTAATTCCACTTTTGTCGAAATTCCATGCAAACTCTAGCGTATGATTTTGTTTATGAAAATATCTTGGTGTCATTTTAATTACATACTGGTAGGTTTATATCACTGACATTTAGTACTCATACGATTCTTGTATCTTTATGCCAGTATGCTTTGCCTTAATGTTCTTCACCCATTCGGGTCCTCGAGCCACAAAATTTAACATATTTTATTGTGTTTATATGACGGTTCTGAAAAAGTACTAACGCTCCCCTCTACAATTGTATGCTTAGCTTTTAATGCCATTAGGGTTTTGTCATATCAAAGGAGTGATCATCGATCTATGGGAGAACCGATAGATTCGTGACACTTGTAAGGTTGGATTTGAATAGGGTTTTGTTTTTCGATCCCTATTGATTTCAGATTTTAACTCTATTCCATTCCTCTGGTCATTTTTTTTCTTCATTCGTGAGTTCTCTGGTTTCCTCACACTGTGTGCATAAGACGCAGACTATGGACTCTATGGCATGCTACAACGTTAGTATAACACCTTCGCCCTTTCACACACAGGTACGTCTCATTTTATTGAACCATGTCTGCTCCATACATTTAAAATTTGAAATCCATGATGACTGTGTAATCATGGGTAAATTCATCATGAATTGTTTGATTGTTATTAGTTCCATAGAATTTAATTCTTGTTATTGGTATAAGTATAATAAAAATGAATGCTAGCTCAGTCTGTAATGTATATTCATGGTCGAATTCCCATACATTTATAGCGCCTTATGTTTGGGATTCAACTGTGAGTCCGATTTCGCTTTTGTGTTGCGATGTAAATAATTGGGTTATGGCTTCTCTTGCCATTTAGTTCCTTAATTTTTCTTTTGTTATAGAGGATTACTTTGATATATAATTGTATATTTCAGCTTGTCAAATTAAATGTGTTACTTCTGAGAATTATTCAACTGATATTAACCAATGTTAACTCTTTTATAATTTTGTTCTTGATGAATGTCTGTATCCAACCTATGCTGACATGAGGGAGAATCAATGTCTTTCTTCCTCGTTCTCAGCTATGTGAATATTTTTCATCGGCCGGGTCATGGATATAAACGCGTCATTCATCTCAGGGTTGATTAATGAGTTCTCACCAACTCATCCCTGGTAAGTACGCTTCACTGTATATAAATTTTGGGAAGTCAACTTTATGCTTAGCTTATTATGGTATCGTTTTACATAATTGATTTTAATTCAAATCTCACTTCCGGTAATTTACGATTTTGATTCTTATATTGGCTACTTTATTTTCCACAGTACAAAATTCGGCATCTACGTTTCCAGGTTCTGCAAGGTATCGAACCTTTCTTTTCCATGATTTGATTTTAATTATTAATTTTTAACCCTATTTAAATTTACATTATTTTTAATTTCTTTTACTTTGTATGAACACAGGTAAATACTGCCACTCAACCTCTGGGTGATTCTCTTCGATTTACCTGGGTAGGTTTATCCATTGACCCGTGTATTTTTGTTTTGGATTATACAGGGTTTAATGCCCAACTTGCCTGTCTCTCTAAATGCTTCTCTATTCTGGAGGCTAGGACCATACAGTGGTTCCCGGCATTGCTTTGATTTTATGTATAGAACATGAGTTTGGAAAACTCTGTGTAAAATTATTTATTTTAAATATTCAAATGTCAATTTGTTACAATCAGGAGGAAAAGCCCTGAACAATTTTTTCCATACGTGAATTATTTAATTTTATACATGTAGGACTTTCTTATATAAACTAGTTCTGGTATCACCTTTTTGTTCAAATCGAATCTTTTGAGAGTGATTCACATATATACAAATAGTTCATTTCCTCTGTTATATTTTTGTCAATTAATTAAATTTCCTCATTTTATTTTCCAGACTTGTTCATTTAGAAATATCTCTTATATTTACATGTATCGATAGTTTATATAACATCTAAGATTTTAAGTGCTAGAGTTATAGATTCTGAGTTATGCTATCTTTAAAATAAAATTTTGGACAGAATATACTGTTTATAAATAGAGTCACTTTGACAGTGCAAGCTTATGTGATCCATAACATTTTAAATATAAATCTTCCGGGAAATCACATAATATATTTTGGAATCGACGCGTTTCGAACTACCAACTGTAGTTCATCATCAGGATAGAACTACTGTAGAGTCACTTTGCTGAATAATATTCTGGGTTAACTTCAAGTTTAAGATATTTCTCAGTTTTTCTCTAATGTTTCTATTTTAATTTTAGAGTAGCTACATTTCAATGTTATAAAATTCCAAAGAATTTCTTGTAATAATAATAATTATTATATCTAATGGATTAGAAACTAATCCAACTGTTATCTAATTTTATTTTGGTGAATAGGATTCTTCTGTAAGCTAATAATATTTTAGCTTCATGTTCCATTCCATATTCTTACTAGTATGCATAACTACAATAGCATTTTCGTTTCAGTAACTTTTGAGAAATCCTTAGGTTAAGTTGTAAGTTGTAAATTTTGATTATGCAGCTAACCAAAATTTTCATTTCCAACTGATATATTTTTTTTCTGTCTGTTATCAATTATTATCAGCTATTTTTTATAAGTAGTAGCACTTGACTAGTTTATTAGTTAAATATTCACTGAATTTTCACCATAGTTTTCTACTGATAATCTAAAGTTATTTCATTTATATCTATTCTCTTATTTTCTTCTGATTCTAACCAGAATATATAAATTGATAATAATTATAAACAAAATAACAGTTTTCTTATCTCCAGATCCAAACCTGAATACAGGTTTCGAAATTCTGGAAGATGGATTTCTGAACTTATTCTATCACGCTACTGTCATTACTGGATTTAATCTATTAAATATGGTCAATCAAAGGAATGGTTTAACATAATGCTAATTATCCTAATTAGCCACATAATTTCCATTTCTTGATAGTAATTTTACACACTTTACAAAATAACTTTTAATAGTATGAGTGCATACCAATGTGTAATGACCATTTCTCCCAACCATAGAATTCTTATTTCTCCAGAAATCACCCCCGAGCTGAGATCCTCTCCAAGAAGATACCAACCTCAATCTGTTCTAGAGCAGCTTACTTAAGCTATGTCTTCCCCCAAGCCTGTTTTGCATCCAGAATTTCAGGATGCTTTTCTTCCTGTTTGCCTAGGCTTCCCTTAATGAGGGACTTTAAAGCTGCTTTCTACTTTTCCAGGTTTTTATCTCTTCCCAACTACTTTCCTCTTTTTTGGGGAATTTAGATTTTTCCTCTTCAATCTAAATTAGAATTTTTCCTTTCAAGGCTTTTTGAAAGGTTTTGGGAAAGTCTTACCCTTATCCATATCCCCATGGATCAGGCTTATGATCTCCAATCTCATCTGGTCATAGTGCACACATAAATATTCCATTTATTTTTTATTAATAAATATTTAAATAAAATCCACGCAATAATTATCCATTGGGGTCCACTCCCCTTTGGATTTTTTTTCAAATGTCTAACTTAAAAGGCATATAAACTAGGGGTGTTACACATTCCCCCTCTGAAAACAAACACCGTCTACAGCGTTAACATACTATCTACTATAGTTCGTTAGGAAAATAAAGATGGCTATTTTTTCCATCATCTCAGCTTCTCTTTCCCATGTAGCCTCTTCAGCAGTAAATTGTTTCCGCTGCACCTTTACTCTGGCTACTTTTCTAGTTCTCAACTCAATTTCTTCCCGCTCCAATATTTGAAGCGACTCTGGAAGGAACTCCCCTTCTGGTTCCACCTGTATCACATTCCAATCAAAAATATGAGAAGCATCATGTACATATATTTTTAATAACGAAACATGAAACACATCATGCACTTTAACATGGAGGGGTAAGGCCAGTCTATAAGCCACCAATCCCACCCTTTCTAAGACCTCAAAAGGCCCACAGTATCTAGGAGCCAATTTTGCACAACTCCCAGCATAAAGAGTGCTATTTTTTGGTTTAATCCGTAGACACACATGGTCACCCACTTTGTACTCTCGGTGCACTCTCTTCTTGTCAGCATAACTTTTCTGTCGATCTTGGGCTATCTTGATGTTTCTCTGTATTTGTTTGACAATATTTTCCATTTCTTGTAGAGCATCTGGCCCAAGTACTAGCTTGTCTTCAGGCTGGCTCCAACTTAAAGGAGTATGATACTTTCTTCCATAGAGTGCCTCAAATGGACTCATTTTGATGGAAGATTGGTAGCTTTTATTATAAGAAAATTCGACTAAATGTAAATAGTCTTCCCATTTAGTTGGTCTATCCATCACATACATTTGGAGCATATCCTCCAAAATTTGATTTGTTCTCTTAGTTTGACCATCCATCTGAGGGTGATAAGCAGTACTAAAATTTAATTTAGTGCCCATGCCTCCAAACAGACCCTTCCAAAACGCTGCTGTGAACTTGGCGTCTCTATCTGAAATAATCACTTTAGGGACCCCGTGTAGCCTTACAATTTCGTTTATGAACACATTTGCTACTCGGGATGTCCCAAAAGTAGATTTCATGGGTATGAAATGTGCAGACTTTGTTAAAGTATCTACCACTACCATCATTGAGTCATGCTAGTACTTTGTTCTAGGTAACCCGATTATAAAGTCTATAGACACAGTGTCCCATTTCCATTTAGCAATTGGCAATGGATTTAGAAGGCCAGCTGGATGCTGATGTTCAGCTTTGACTAGTTGACATTCCATGCATCTGGCTAAGTAATTGGCCACGTATTTTTTCATTCCTGGCCAAAATAATTTCTTTTTCAAGGCTGTAAGCATTTTATGATATCCAGGATGTCTTGAATATGGCTATTTATGATATTCATCTAGAATTTCTTTTTTCAAAGAGTCTACATTGGGGATATACAATCTGGTTCTATAACAGATCAACCCTTTTTTATTTTGGGTGTATCTAGCCATTTCCTTTTTCAGCACTTTCACTTGTAGTTTCTCATAGTTGGGATCTTGATCTACTACCCTTTTTACTAATTCTTCTATGTCAAAACTAGCACTATTCCCAATGCTACTTATGTTTTTGCAAGCATTTCTGCTTAGAGCATTAGCAATTTTATTTTCTTTCCCTTTCATATGTTTTATGTCCATATAAAATTCACTCAGAAAAGACAACCATCTAGCATGTCTAGCATTCAAACCTGTTTGAGTGAAGAAATACTTGAGACTGATATGATCTGCCATCAATGTAATTTTTTTTCCGAGAAGATAGTGTCGCCACATCTTCAAGGCATGAATTACAACAACTGGCTCAAGATCATATAAACTGTAATTCTATTTATGTTTCTTAATTTTTCTAGATTCATATGCAATAACAAAATTTTATTGCAACAGAACTCCACCCAATCCTTCTCTACACGCATTCGTACACACGACAAACTCTTTATCAGGATCTGCAATCTTCAGTATAGGTGCTGTAGTAAGTTTTAATTTTAGTTTTTCAAAGCTATTTTGGCATTTTTCAGTCCACTCAAATTTGGTGCCTTTCCTCTATAGCAAAGTTATGGGATATGCTATTGCAGAAAATCTTTCTACAAATTGTCGATAATATCCCGCAATCCCCATAAATTACCTCCCTGCTGAAACATCAGTTGGCATCGGCCACTCTCTAATAGCCTTTATTTTCTCAGGGTCAACATCCAATCCTTGTTCAGAAATTATATGCCCCAAATATTGAATTTTATCCTTATAAAATTCACATTTTCTAAACTTGGCATACAACTGATTCTCCTTAAGAGTCTGCAACACAATTCTTAGGTGTTCTTTATGTTCTACCTCACTTTTTGAATAGATTAGAATGTCATCTATAAATACTAGTACGAATTTATCTAAGTATTTATTCAGAACACTATTCATTAAACACATAAAAGTGGTAGGGGCATTGGTCAAACCGAAAGGTAGGACTACAAATTTGTCGTGACCATACCTGGTTCGAAAATCTGTTTTGCTGATATTCTCCTCCTTAATTCTGAGTTGGTGATAACCCGTCCTTAAGTCAATCTTAGAGAATACTGAAGCTCCTCTCACCTGATAAAAAAGGTCATCTATTCTGGGAAATGGATACTTGTTTTTGATTGTCAACTTATTCAGTTGACGATAATCAATGCACATTCTGAAGGTTCCATCCTTCTTTTTCACGAACAACACTGGTGATCCCCAAGGAGATACACTCAGTCTGATGTAACCTTTATCTAGAAATTCTTGTAATTGCATTTTTAACTCCATGAGTTCAGGGGGGCTCGTCCAATAAGCGGCTCTAGAAACTGGTGTTGCTCCTGGCACCAAATCGATTGAAAAATCGATCTGTCTCTTGGGGGGAAGATGAGGAATCTCATCTGGAAAACCTTCCTTAAATTCTCTTACCATTGGTAAGGTGTCTAACAGGTTTTCTTTAGGTTGCTGTCCTAATTCTTCAACATGCACAACATATACTTGATATCCCTTCCTAGTTGTTCTTTTTAGCTGAAGGGCTGAGATCTGCCTAATAGAAATAGCTTTCGATTTCCACTTTAGTATGAATTGTTTTCCTTCGTCATCTATGTAGTGCAGAGTTTTATCCCAACAATTCAGCATCATCTTTTTCTTTTCTAACCAATCCATTCCTATCAGTAAATCATAGGAACCTAATGGAAAAATGTTTAAATCTACCTCTGTCTGATATTCATTCAATTTAATATCCGTTTTAGGTAGCTTGTGAGTTACCTTGTGTTTAGTTCCGGTAGCTAACTATACCAACCAAGGTTGTTGAAACTTTTCTATTCCGAGTTTACATTTTTCTACAACTTGTGGACTAATATAACTCAAAGAAGCGCCCAGATCAATTAAGACAGTAATAGATTGATCAGAAATTTTACCTTCCATCTCGACCATAGTAGACTGATGTTCTGCTTGTCGGTTCTCCAAGGCTGCACTGATAGTGGGGATATTCCTGGCTACGTCATTCACTGTGGTAGCTTCTCTATCTCTCAGAACCATCTGAATATTTTGGTGTGGATAGTCCTTCAACAGATGAGGTTCTCCACAACCCCATCACTTCAAAGGCTCCCGCATTTTAATCGTTCCTTCCTTTTTGTTACTTCCATCTATTTTCTTTGAACCAAGTTGGGATTGAGCAGTTTGACTTTCAATTGTTTTTTTAAATTTCTTTCGCTGATGATTCCTACCAAAGTTATTCAAGTAATTTGGTTTTTGTTTCCTTCCTTTGAATTCACCCTTGTTTGTCTAGCTCTTCCCTTGTTCACTCTTTCCTTTAAACTGCTGGTAGCATAATATGGATTTCCTCACCACTTCGTCCATGGTTTTTGGATTATCGAACTCTATTTTCTCCTTATACACAGTAGGCAAACAGTTCCAAAACCTTTGCACCTTTGCTTTCTCTTCACGAATATAAGGAACATATCTTAATAGATTTGTGAATTTGGTGAAAAAATCATCTATGGTGAGTTGTCCCAATATAAGTTCATGAATATATTTTTCTTTATCATCATAATAGTTTTCGTTCAAATAACATTTTTTAAACTTGACTTGGAAATATTCCCAAGTCACTGATTTTTCATCAATTGCATGAACCATTTTTGTTTCCTCCCACCACAAGGTAGCCTTTCCTTGCAGCTGGTAGATAGCTAATCCAGCCTTCAGATTACTTTCATACTCATAGACCTGAAAAATTCTTAATCATATTCAACAGCCATGCCTCAGCATCTTCCTCCTTCTCTCCATCATAGGAGGGAGGTTTGATTTTTCAGAATTCACCTTGTAATTCCTTCTTCTGTTTAGATTGGTGTCTCGTGGTGTCATCTTCCTTAGAATCATCTGAGAGCCTACCTTTCCTTCTCTTTCCAGAACCTTCGCCTTCTTGGCTGTTCCGAGAAGTTAGTTCTCTTATCAGTTTTTCCTTCTCTTCACTAGATAAAAACAACCTACCATTTTGGCTTCTTAGCTGGGCCATATCCCGTTGCATCCTGTGCAACATGGCCATCAAAGGAGAATTGGGATCTGGTGTATTATCCCTACCACCCAGATCGACATAGATTTCGTCCTCTGCAGACATAATTTCTGCAACGGTTCTGTTTCCAGTATTTTCTCACTGTACAACAACACAATGTCAGTATAGTTTTAACATCATAAAATATTTTTTCGTCACAGCATAAAATTTCTGAGTGAGCACATAAACTGCCCAGTTTTAAAACTAGGGCTCTGATACCATTTGTGATGTACCTCTTTTCTGCACTAAATATATATTTTTTCCTATACTTTAAATCACTATTCTTAAGTATTTTTGTTATTAGTGATATTATCAAATCCCTTAAGGCATAATGCAGAACTTCACCCTTCAATGGTTTGATATATAAGAAACAACTTAATAATTCATAAGAGATTTATACTTATACCACTTATATATATATATATACATATATATATATATATATATATATATATATATATATATATATATATATATAATCACAATAGAGCTTCAACATCTATAGTTTATTGCAGCTCTTAAATTTCATATCTTAGTTTTGGTCTTAGTCTTTAATTAAGAAAATCATACAAATTCTCCACTTGCCTATAATTACTTTGCCACAATAATACTCCCCTTTTTATAGCTAATCCCATTTATAATCTAACAATCTCTCCTTTATTACACAACTTAACCCTACTTATCTTGTATACTATTCTATTCTGACATTTTCCCATACATATCTATGTTGGTAAAGTTTTATTTATATGTATACCTTATGTTGATACTTATTTATGTTGGTAAAGTTCTATTTATGTTGGTCAAGTTCCCATACATTTATAGTACCTTCTGTTTGGGATTCAACTGTGAGTCTGATTTCGATTTTGGGTTGCGATGTAAATAACTAGGTTATGGCTTCTCTTGCCTTTTAGTTCCTTAATTTTTCTTTGGTTATAGAGGATTAATTTGATATATAATTGTCTATTTCAGCTCGCCAAATTAATTATGTTACTTCTGGGAATTATTCAACTGAAATTAACCGATGTTAACTCTTTTATAATTCGGTTCTTGATGAATGTCTGTATCTGACCTATGTTGACATGAGGGAGAATCGATGACTTTCTTCTTTGTTCTCAACTATGTGAATAGTTTGCTTCGGCTTGGTCATGGATATAAATGCATCATCCATCTTAGGGTCGATTAATGAGTTCTTACCAACTCTTCCCTGGTAAGTATGCTTTACTGTATATAAAATTTGGGAAGTCAACTTTATGCTTAGCTTATTATGGTATCACTTTACTTAATTGCTTTTAATTAAAATCTTGCTTCTGGTAATTTACAATTTTGATTCTTATATTGGCTGGTTTATTTTCCACAGTACAAAATTTGGCATCTACGTTTTTAGGTTCTACAAGGTATCGAACCTCTCTTTTCCACGATTTGATTTGAATTATTAATTTTTTAACCCTATTTAATTTTACATTATTTTTAATTTCTTTTACTTTGTATGAACACTGGTAAATATTGCCACTCAGCCTCTGGGTGATTCTCTTCGATTTACCTGGGTAGGTTTATCCATTGACCAATGTATTTTTTTTTTGGATTATACAGGGTTTAAAGCCCAACTTTCCCATCTCTCTAAATGCTTCTCTATTCTGGAGACTAGGACCATACAGTGGTTCTCGACATTGTTTTGATTTTATGTATAGAACATGAGTTTGGAAAACTCTGTGTAAAATTATTTATTTTAAATAGTCAAATGTAAATTTGGTACATTCAGGAGGAAAATCCCTGAACAATTTTTTTCCGTACGTGAACTATTTAATTTTATACATGTAGGATTTTATTATATAAACTAGTTTTGGTATCACCTTTTTGTTAAAATTGATTCTTATGAGAGTGATTCACATATATAAAAATAGTAAATTTCATCTATTATATTTTTGTCCATTAATTAAGTTTCTTCATTTTATTTTCCAGACTTGTTCATTTAGAAATCTCTATTATATTTACATGTATCCATAGTTTATATAACATCTGAGATTTGAAGTGCTAGAGTTATAGATTCTGAGCTATGCTATATTTAAAATAAAATTTTGGATAGAATACACTGTTTATAAATAGAGTCACTTTGCTGAATAATATTTCGGGTTAACTTCAAGTTCAAGATATTTCTGAGTTTTTCTCTAATGTTTCTGTTTTAATTTTAGACTAGCTACATTTCAATGTTATAAAATTCTAAATAATTTCTTGTAATAATAATAATTATTATATCTAATGGATTAGAACCTAATCCAACTATTATCTAATTTTATTTTGGTGAATAGGATTCTTCTGTAAGCTAATAATATTTTAGCTTCATGTTCCATTCTATATTCTTACTAGTATGCATAAATACAATAACATTCTCCTTTCAGTAACTTTTGAGAAATCTTCAGGTTAAGTTGTAAATTTTGATTATGCAGCTAACCAAAATTTTCATTTCCAACTGATATTTTTTTTTTCTGTATGTTATCAATTGTCATCAGCTATTTGTTATAACTAGTAGCACTTGACTGGTTCATTAGTTAAATATTCACTGAATTTTCACCATTGTTTTCTACTGATAATATAAAGTTCTTTCATTTATATCTATTCTCTTATTCTCTTCTGATTCTCACCAGAATATATAAATTGATAATAATTATAAAAATAATATCAGTTTTCTTATCTCTAGATCCAAACCTGAATACAGGTTTCGACATTCTGGAAGATGGATTTCTGAACTTATTCTATCATGCTACTGTCATTACTGGATTAAATCTATTAAATCTAGTCAATCAAAGGCATGGTTTAACATAATACTAATTATCCTAATTAGCCGCATAATTTCGATTTCTTGATAGTAATTATACATACTTTACAAGCTAACGTTTAATAGCATGAGTGCATACGAATGTGTAATGACTAGTCCTCTCGACCATAGAATTCTTCTTTCTCCAGGATTCACCCCCGAGATAAGATCCTCTCTAAGAACAGACCAACCTCAATCTGTTCTGGAGTAGCTTACTTAAGCTATGCTTTCCCCCAAGCCTGTTTCTAAATTTTGCATCCAGAATTTCAGGATGCTTTTCTTCTTGTTTGCCTAGGCTTCCCTTAATGAGGGAATTTAAAGCTTCTTTCTACTTTTCCAGCTTTTTACCTCTTCCCAACTACTTTCCTCTTCATTAGGGAATTTATATTTTTCCTATTCAATCTAAATTAGAATTTTTCCTTTTAATGCTTTTTGAAAGGTTTTGGGAAAGTCTTAGCCTTATCCATATCCCCATGGATCAGGCTTATGATATCCAATCTCATATGGTCATAGTGCACACATAAATATTCCATTTATTTTCATTAATAAATATTTAAATAAAATCCACACAACAATTATCCATTGGGGTCCACTCCCCTTTGGATTTTTGTTCAAATGTCTAACTTAAAAAGCATATAAACTAGGGGTGTTACACAAAGAAACAACACATGAAATATGGTTTTAAATAAATAGGAGATTGCAAATAAACAAGATAACACAGATAAATACTACTCATTGCCCCATCTGGAATCCAAATAAACAGTGCTATATCATATTAAGTTCAAAACAAATCTCCAAAAAAGGTATCTTAGAGCATAACGAGTAGAGTCACACAGAACTACAACAAAAATTCTCCAAAATTTAGAATGCTTCTTTCATCTCTGAACTCTCTACATATAGAGTTCTCTTGAGGGTTTACGATCAGATAATCATTCTCATTCGACCCACACATGTTAAAACAAAAATATCCTAACAAACTAGAAAAGTGTGCATCAATAAATCTCTCCTATAACAAAAAATCAAAATAGAATAAAGTGAAATCGAGATTTCACCAGCAAAAAATCATAATCAGAAAGTAAAAATAAAAAAAATTATGGGTCGCGTAGGAAAAATCCTGGAATCTTCCATGGGGATAGGGAGGAGTGGCTGTGAAGAGGTGGGCAGTCTGGTTTCCACCACTTGATTTCATCTCATGTCAAAAGGCCTCCACTCCATCATTTTCATGATTTCCATAACCATCGCAAAATGGCCAGCTATGTTGTGTGTGCCTCGTTCTTTAGCAGAGATTTCCTGGATCAACTAAATAAACCATAGCTGTGTTTTTCCGCCAAAAACCCATGCTTCTAATTTAATTATATGAAGCAGAGATAAGGGGAGTATGATGGAAGTGATAATGGAGTTAGCAGGCTCATTAACATTGGAAAGAGCAGAACCAAGCCTATGGAAGGGCGATTGATGATGTGGCGGGAAGGTGGGGCCCATCATTATATTGCATATCGGAATCAGGAGTATTTATTGTGAGGAAGTGGGATTAAATTATATGATCGATGAAGTGCGATGTGCGATGGTAGAAAGGTGATGTGGCAGGACGAAGGTGGGGCCCGAACTGATATCGGTGATTGCAGACAAGGAATTTTTATTATAAGCAATGAAGCGTAGACAACATAGCTTGTGCAGAGTGATGTGTGGGGAGCAAGGAACGGATGATGTGACAGGGAGGTGGGACCATCCGTGGATCAAAAATCACAGATTTTATATATGAGTAGCATAAAGTAAAATTTATATTCTGTGATTTGTGATGTGTGGTGGTGGGAAGATTATGTGGCAAGGTGGAAGTGGGGTCGCCCGTAGATTGATATCAGGAGTATCTTTTATGGGAAAGTGGAGTGTAGATGCTATAAGCTGCGGGGACAGAAGTGCGATTGCGATAAGTGGAAGGTGAGGTCGTGGATGGATAGCAATCATATATATGATATGCGAAGGATATTTCAGAATGATGATGCAATGTAGGTAAGGAGTTAAGTGTGGCAATGATATTACATATATTACATGTAATATATAATATATGTAATAGTTTGTGGGATGCGAAAATTAACACAAGTTTGGATCATAACACCTTGACCGTGACACTTTTCTCTTTTGACTGCAGGGCTTTCCGCCCAACCCGCGCTTGAATTTCTTGGCTTTCCCCTTAAAAATTCACGCCTCTGCCCTTTGATTTACTTATAGGGACCACTTCTCCATGTTGAGTGTGGTCACAGGCCAACATCATCTACTACCTATATTTTTTCAAAATATATCAAATCAAAATCTATAAAATATTTGATATTGGAACTTGAAAGACCATCTTTGAAGATTAATAAGAAATCTATGTTGGAAAGGTTATAGAATCTATCAATTTTTCATAATCTAAGTGATTTATTATATCTTGAATGTCATTTTTTTAAACTAATTTTTATCTTCAATGATTTTTTATATGTCAAAATGCTACTTGACTTTATGCCTTACATCATTTCCTTTGAAACATCTGGTGCAATTGCTAGTTTTAAATTTCTTGAATATCATTTTGACTTTAGCCAAGTTTGTTTTTGTTTAAATTTTATTAATCAATTTTGAATATATTTTAATAATTATGATTAATCTTACTCCAATTAATTCTAATTAATTTTTATTAAGTAACATAAAAATAATATTTTGAAATCCATATTAAGTAACATAATTATTTTTTTCTTTTCTTTCCTATTACAGTTCTTTGTAATATTAAAAAATAAAGGAATATAAATGTTATTGAGTGATGGAAAAATTGATTTTCTTTTTATGACGGGACATGCCTTCCAAAGCATTATACAACAAAAAATTATTTCTTTCATCATATTCATTATGTCACTTTTTACAGTGTTGTTATCCTTAGCTCAATGTTGTTATCCTTAGCTCATTACATTATATATGGATAAAAAAATTGGAAACAAAAAGGACTTATATGAGAATGACATGAAGAGGGTGAACAATTAAAGGTGGATATTAATTATTAACCACTTCCTCCTCCAAGACTTCAATAATTAAAAATTTTCCTATTTGCATCTCTAGGGCTTCCTTGGATAGTGAAATATATTGAGCGTTGAGTTATTGAATTACGTGGGTTAAATATGTCCATTCAAAAGATTGAAGTGCCTCGTGGATGTCTTGAGCATGAAGATATATATTCTCAACTTCCAATATGTTTAAAGCCTAGTCAATCATTAGTTGGGAATCACCAATGATTGTAACTTTGTTACATGTTTTTTGGATACAAAAAAAATAGTGTGGACAATGCCATGAATTTAGCATCGTTATTTAATCCCCATCCTTGGAAACATCTAACAAGGAAGTGATGATTTTTAGAGAGGAGTATAACCGCAATGTAATTTTTTTTTTTGCGGGGGCAGAGAGGGGTGGGTGTCCTTGTGAGGCATTGTAAAAATATCCCCATTGAATTCCTTTATTGTTTTTAGGTTGAAAAGGATTGTGATGTAGATTGGTTTAGGTATTAGTTTTGTATTATTTTCATAATTCTATGATGAGACCCATAAATACCACTATGGGAATTTCATTCAATTGAAAAATATTTTCTTCCCTTGCCCACCAAATAGTATTAGCCAAAATACATGGAAATGATACAAATTTCCTATTTGACCTATTCTTGATCCATGAAATGAATTTTTCTTCTAGGCTAGTCTTGTTCCGAATGAAGGACAAACCCATTTAGGTTATGACATTTCCACGTATATATGCAATATATTTACCAAATATAAAAAATGTGGAATATTTTTTCTCCAAGTTTTGCATAATGAGAAATGACTAGGACCAAACCGTCCACACACTATGCTAACATCCCAATTAAGGATTTTATTGTTCAAGGATAGCGATACAATGAATTTTCCACATAGGTGAGCATCACTCTTGAAAGAAAACTCAATGAAATACGAATATACCAACTTAGTAAAAAAAATCCCCATTATGTGGGTTGTTTGGCCACATTAAATCATCTTGCATGTCCTCCTTGATATGGATAAAATTTTGGGCCAAAAGGGATATATATGAGCACCATTGTTGCTAGTTGGTCAGTAGCACATACTTTTTGAGAAAATATAGCCTTCATTGCCCTAGGGTTGAGATAATGTTCCTTTATATTTGATAGAAGGAAACAACCTAAATTATGTAAAACTTGAATGAGTGCTTTTGATAGAAATTTTTTTTCTCAAGCTCCTAACCATGACTTGAGGCCAATTTTAATTTTTGTTCCCATTTTTCCAAACGATGTAGTTCCCAATGAGTAGGAAAGCACTGAGAAATTTCCTCCATACAATGGATCCCTTTTATGAGTTATTTTTCATATGAAATAATTCATCATAAGTCAAAGGGAAATATTTTGATTTTAGAGTTAATCCCCACAGTGAATATTTGTGGATTAAACACCGTAGGCTATGCGTAGTGAGATCCTTTTTGAAGGAATATATGTTATTGAGCCCCCTTCCACCTAATTTTGAAGGCATAGAAATCTAATTGCATTTGACTAATGGGATACCACTCTATTGTCCACCTCCCAACCAAAGAAATTGATAACAATATTTCTGAATTTTTGAGAGGATGCTCTCAGAATAAGGGAAGAAAATGGAGAGCTTAGAAATGATATAACTTGGAATATCACGGTAAACAATCTAGGATTTGTCTACGTTAATAATAATGCTAGTTGATAAGAAGAAAATATCCAAATATATTTTCAAGGAGGAAAGAAAATTCATGTTTGTAGGGGAAAATAATATGATATAATCAATAAAGAGGAGAATTAAAATGGAATAATTTGTTGCAACCTTGATATGTTTAAAGGAAACATTATGTATATTAGCAGAGATAATATTGCTCAATACCTTGGTTATTAGAGTAAGAAAAGTGGGGAGCGTGGCACCCTGGGAAAAGTCCGTAGGAAGCTATAAGGAAAGAAGGATCACCATTTATAATAAGTATGAAAGATGAAAATTGGATGAAACTCATAATCCAATTAAGAAAATGGAGATTCATCTCCATATTTATAAGGATTAATAGCATGAAAGTCCAACTCACCTTATCTTATTCTTTTGATAGGTCCAATTTGAGATCTATGGCTGACATTTTTGTGAAAACAAAAGAATACATGGATTCCTGAGTTAGTGATATTGTAATTTCATGTATTTTTTGCCTCAAAGGAACCAAAATGATTCTTTAGAGAAAAATTGGTCAAGAAGGCTTAATACGCCTGGTGATGACCTTTGAAATGGTACTGTCGATCACATTACAATATTGAATAATCCCATAGTCATCAAAATATGTGCCATCAAAATTCTTGGGAATGAGTGCCAGGAAGGTAGAATTGAAGGATCCCATGACCTTTCCTATTTTTTGAGACTCTTAGACCACCAATTATTTTGAATGAGGTCATACTAGTCAATATCAAATTCCACAAGGATGCTATTAGGCCCAGGGATCTTCCGTTTTTTCATTGGGAAAAAATATGTTTTAATTTATTGTTCAAATGCTGATTTTGATAATTATTGATTCATCTCTTCTAAATGTTGAGAAGTGTAGCAAGAAAGTCTCAATTTGACATTGCCTTGGTAAAATTGAGAAAATTCAAATTTCCACATCAACAAACAACTTGGAGGTAGTTAACGAAGGTGACATGGATCTTGTCACTCATTTGGCTCAGTAAATTCCACTTAGAGGGCTTAGAGTTCAATTATTCATGCATGATTACTAATTTCTAACAATTCAATTCAGTTATTTCTAGTTGTATTCAGTTAAAATAGTTCTAACTATTGATAGAACTAGTTTGAGGTTAGTTGTGCATTGGGACAACAGTCTAACTCATTGATTTTAAAATTCACTAATAAAAAAAAATATATATAGTGCATGTAGAGAATTTGAGTTCGCGAGCTGCGGTAGATATTCCAATGTAGTGTAACATCAATTGTAGACTAGCCTTGAGTTTACAATTTTTTCATACAGTCAGAGATCCAACCTTAGGAATTGCATAATCAATTGGAGGAAAATTCCTAAAAAATAGGGGGCCTAATTCCTCAGGATTTGAGAAAGGAAATAAGGGATAAAGCATAGACTAAATTGACTAATTCCAAGTCTGAGATTCTCATTGAGAATGGACAAAGGTTATTCACTTGCAGGCTGAACTCAAAGTGAGGAAGAAATTTTAATACATTCTCTATTCATATCATTAATGCAAGAAAGTTTGAAGGTTTTTTACGAGCTGGTTTCCCCTAGATTAATTCATGTACTTGTGTATGTGATTAATGCATCCTTGCAAATGTTTTTCTAAATTATGAATTAATTTCTGGAGATAAGTAGAGTAGGATTTTGTCTCTTTATTTAGATTAAATTTCTTGAGTAGTTGAAATTATATCACCATATTTCTACATGGTGTCAGAGTAAGGTTCACATTAGAATAATAATTTCAATTTTTTCCTCAGGAGGTTTGAATTTGTAGCTTCAATGTAGCAGTATTTCTTTAGAGTTGGGAGAATGGCCTTCAATGGGAAAGGATTAGAGTATGCCTTGGAAGGAAAATAAAATTTATAGTATGGAAGGATCACATGGAGGAAGTGCTTGATGACAATTTATTGCTAGAATATGTCAAGGCAAAAATTCTAAAACAAATATCAACTGATTCCCATAACCTAACCCAATGGAATAAATATGTATCAAATGTGAGGATAATAATATTTTAGGCAGTGCGAGATCACATTGTCTCAAATCTCCATGACAAAGAAACTCATTTTGCAATTTGGAAGGAAATGAAATATCTATTCGAGAATAAAAATAAACATAGAAAAATTACCCTCAAAGAAAAAATTCTAAACGTCAAGATGAAGAAGAATGATACTTTTTCATAGTATCTCACCAGGTTTACACAAGTTCGGGATGAGCTTGGAGGGGTTGGTGTGAATGTTGTAGAAGATGAAATAGTGAGCCTAGCTCTTCTAGGCCTTCCCAAAATTTTGAATAACTACTAGGACTCAGTGAATAAGAGGGAAAAATTATCGAATTGGGAACACTTATGGTCTGATTCGTTACAAGAAGAGATCATGAAAAATACCAAAGATGGAAGTTAATCCAAGGGAGAGGATGAAGAAAATTTTGGATTGTTTGGAAATGGAAAGAAGGGAAATGGGAAGAAATCTCAAATCAAGCCAGAATCTAGCCATGGGCACAAGAAGAAAGAAATATACAAAATACAATGCTTTAATTGTCACGAACATAGACACTGTGCTACAAAATGTCCACACAAAAAGTTTAGCAGGAAGAACTCATTAGGAATAGTAAATGAAGAATTATATTGACAATTCGAGCTAGACTTCACACTTATTGCATGCATGGAAAAAATTGTGATGGGGAGTGTGTGGTACTTGTAGTTAGGTTCCTCATTCCACATGACAGGGTGTAGAGATTTTTTTTGGGACACGAAGGAGAAATATGTCCAGATGAATATTGAGATTGAGGAAAACAAAAGATACAATGCTACCAGGATTGGTATAATAACCTTTAAGAGGGAGCTAAGGTCCCCTATTTTCCTCAAATATGTCATGTTATTTCAGGCCTAAAGAAGAACCTCATCTCTGTAGAAATTTTGGAGGACCGTGACTGTGTTGTAATATTCAGTAAAGGTAAAGCCTTGATGAGGAACATAGCTATTGGACAGGTGAAGAAGAACAAGGTTTGTGTGAAGAACCTCTATAAACTTGATGTGGAAGATTGTGCTACATTAAGAAATAATTCTAATAAAGTACAAAGTCACAATGTCAGTGTGCTCTCACACAGGATATTGGGCCATTTGCATCATGACTTCTTAAAAATTACATAGAAAATAACCATGGACATCCCTAAAGGATCACTTGAGTAGTAGGATGTTTGCAAGGTTTGTACCTTAGGGAAGTATGTGAAATCCACATTCCTTGATTGAGACAAAAAAGAACATGTAGTCTTAGAGATTTTCACTCTCATGTTTCTGTACCCTTCTCAAAAACCTCCAATTCTAAACATAACTACTATGTTATTTTTAATGATGATTTCTCAAGGAAGTGCTGAATATCCTTCATGTGGAAGAAGGATGAGACATTATCAAAACTTGTAGAATTCAAGGCATTAGTTGAGAAAGAGGCCACCAAGAATGTGAAGGCTCTAAGGAGTGAAATGGATGAGAGTATGTTTCAAATGACTTCAAGGATTTATATGTAAAATAATGCATTCAAAGAGAGCTCATAACAACCCACAACCCACAAAAAAATGGGGTAGGTGAGAGGAAGAGACCGAGCATTGTGGGAAATTTGATATCTATGCTACTTGACCAAGGCCCACGAATGTATTTGTGGGCAGAGGCATGTAACAAAATCGTCTACTTGTAGAACCAAAGTCCTCATCAGATTCTTGGTATGATTACACCACATTAAGGGATACTTGATGTTTAAAATGGGCCTCCTAAGAAAAATGTACAACCAAAATAAACTTTCTAAGAACCAATAGGATTCAATATGATGATGTCAACCATGGGGGATGATTCACCATTTTTAAAGTAAAAGGGCAAAAAGATTAAAAAATAATAAAATAATAAAGCTACTTTTTCAACTCATATTTTCAACTTATCTCCAAAAGTGTTTACTCAAATTTCGAGTGGGAGTACTCATTGGATGAAAAATTTAATTTCTCATCCAAGGAATACCCATGTTTCATACTTTTGATGGGCCCCGCTACACAAAAAATGAGAAATACATGAAAACACATGATTGAAATCACATTTTTCATGTATTTTTCATTTTTTGTGTAGCATGATCCATCAAAAGTATGTAGCGTGGGTAATCATTGGATGAAGATTTAATTTTGCATCCAATGAGTACTCCCGCTCGAAATTTGAGTAAAAAATTTAGGAGATAAGTTGAAAATACGAGTTGAAAAAGTAGTTTTTTGTTTTTTCCCTATAAAATTTGATGATGTAATAAAATATTATTTTATCGTTTCCACTATTATTTTATAATTTCCTAAGGAGGCCTATTTTAGACCTCACAATTCCGCTAATGGAGGATGCATTCTCGGGGAGAAAGACGAATGTGTCTCACTTAAAAAAAATTGGACCCTCTATTTACTACCATGTCTCTAAAGATTCGAGGAAGAAACATGATCCAAAATCACAGTTGGGATTTTTTGTGGGTTGCACAAAAACTCCACACAATTACCAGGTGTGCTTACCTTCCCTGAGAATGAAGTTTTTTCAAAGGGATGTAAATTTTTATGACGAGAAGGCAATGAGATGCTCCCTTGAGAGGGAGATTCATATCCAACTAGAAGAGGAGATTTTAGCTCCAAGGAAGGAGCCTCGGGAAGTTTTGGAGCATCCAAAAATTGAGGATCAAAGAGGAGGTAGAGTGGAGACATCCACTCAAGCAGTACCATCTAGAGAAGGTAGAAAGAGAACTAGGCAAGATGATAGGTTGGTGAAATATGCGAGGGAGAATGTGGGAGCTCCTTAAAATTTTCTCAGGGAAAGGAGGTTACTTGAGGGGTACAATGGATACATGTATATAATGAATGAGTTTGTAGATATTGAACCATCATCTTTTGAGTAATAAATTGAGAAAGTAGTTTGGGTTGATGAAATGTTGGAATAATACAAATCCATTATGAAGAACAGTGTTTTGGAAGTAGTCTGAAGACCGACAGGTAAATCATTTGTTGGTTCAAGATGGATCTTCAAGGTTATGCATAAAACATATAAAATAATATGGAATTATAAGGCCAGGATTTTGGCCAAAAAATTCTCTCAAGTTGAGGGAATTCACTATGAAAAAACCTTTACTTCTATAGCAAGGTATTCATCCATTATATCAATTCTTACACTAGTTGCACTGATGGGGTGGACTATCCACTAGATGGATGTAAAAACAACATTTCTCAATGGTTTTATTGAAGAGGAAGTGTACATAGAGTAACCAGAAGGTTTTGAGACATTTGATTGAGAGTCTCATGCGTGTAGACTTAGGCAAGGTTTTTAAATTCTCAAACAGGCACCCCAAGCTTGGTACACTCATATTGATAGTTATCTCATTAGATTGGGCTTCACTGAAATTGAAGCGAATGCGAACCCCTATCATATTTTGGTAGAATGGAAATTTATTATCATTGTTTTATATGTTGATGATTTAATATTGACAGGTGATGAGAAACTGATTAGCGCTTGCAAGGAGGGACTTGCAAGGGAATTTGATATGAAATAAATGGGTCTCATGCACTAATTCTTTGGGCTATAAGTATGGCAAGGTAATGGGGAATTATTTGTGTCTCAAGGTAGGTATGCCATTGTGATACTGCAAATATTTCACATGGAGATTTGTACGCTCGTGGAGACACCTCTAGTGACGAATTGGAGGAAGGATAATGCCACTTCACTTGAAGAGGTTGATGCTACCATTTATTAGTAGCTATAGGGTTCAATAATGTATATTGTGAACACATGACCAAATATCTTCTATGTAGTCATCCATCTGAGCTAAGCTATGGTTAGGAAAACTAGAATGTATTGGAAGGCACCAAAGAATGTTGTACAGTACCTTAGAGGAAATACCTAATATGGATTATGGTACAAACAAATAAAGGGAGTGAAGCTCTGTGGATTCACAGATGCATATTAGGAAGGGATTCCATTCGACTAAAAGAGTACATCATGTGGAATTGTTAGTGTTGGCTACACCACAATTTCCTAGTACAGTAGGAAGTAGAGGTATGGGGTGCTCAGCTTTGTAGAAGCTGAATACATGGTTGCAAGTCAAGCAACATGTGATGCGATCTAAATTAGAAAGATACTTTTCGGTTTGTTTGGTTAGGATATGGATCCAACTGTGATATATTTTGATAATAAGATTTGCATTAAGATATTTGAAAATACATCATTTCACGATCAATCCAAGCATATATATACTTGGTATCATCATTTATGGGACTATATGTAAAGGAGGATAATGTTTCTATAATACATTCCAACAGAGTTACAAGATGTTGTCATATTCCCAAAGGTTCCATCAAGAGGGATTCTTGAATTCCACAAGTGTAGGATAGGTGTGGTTGAAAATCCCTTTCTTGGTTAGAGGGAGTGTTGAGAAGTGTAGTAAGAAATTCTGAATTTGACTTTGCCTTGGTCAAATTGATAAAATTTTAATTTCCACATCAACAGACAACTTGGAGGTAGTTAACTGAGGTGAAATGGATCTTTTCGCTTAGTTATCTCAATAAATTCGAGCTAGATGGCTTGGATTTCAATTATGCATGTGTGATTGACACTAATTTATCACAATCCAGTTCAGTTATTTCCAGTTGTATTAAGTTAAACTAGTTCTAACTATAGATAGAACCAGTTGGAGGTCAATTCTGGAGTGGGACAACCGTCTAACTTAGTGATCATCCAATTAACTGATCAATCAACCAAAAATAGCTAATGCATGTATAGAATTAAATTTCCCCATATATGGTGGAGATTATAAGGTAATGTAACATCAGTTGTAGACTAGTCTTGAGTGAAAATTGTTGCCTGTAGTCAGAGATCCAACCTTGGGAATTGCACAATCAATTGGAGGAAAATTCCTAAAAATTAGGGGTCTAAATCCTCAATATACATGCAAGGAATTCATAAGTTGACTAAGTCTTGGTCAAAGCTTCTCACTAAGCACGGAGAAAGTTTATTCACTTATAGGTTGAGCTCAGAGTGAGCCAACAATTGTAATACATTATATTTTCATCTGATTAATGCAAGTAGGCTTAAGGGGTTTCCCCTAGATAAATATTTCTACTTCTCTATGTGATTGATGCATTTTTGCAAATGTTCTTCTAAATTGTGAATTAATTTACACAAATAATTATAGTAGAATTATGTCTCCTGATTTAGATTAAATTTCTTGATAAATTGAAATTATATCACCATATTTCTATGCTAAAAAAGAGGGTGGAAAACTAGAGATAATTTGTAGGATACCCTAGATGGTACATCCCATGAGACCTTTGAAAAAGGATTTAAAATGATTGATTCATTTGGCTACAATGTCTTCAAAATAGAGAGCCAACGATCCATCCCTTCAATTGATGTCACATATAAAATTTTAATTTCATATGTATGATGAAAAATGGTGAAACAATTTAGTGTTGTTATTTCCATCCCTTATTGAGACTACTTTATTTTTCAACCTCCCTTAGACTTAGAATTTGTCAAGGATTACTTGCTTCTTTAATTCTATAGTGCATAGTTAGGATAGATGCTCAGTAAAGAAAAATTTGAAGAGATTATCTTCATTGTTGTCATCCGAATTTAATAAAATTTTTGGAATTCTAGATCAAAGAGCCATGAATGAAAATAAAAAAAAGGAAATGGGGGCTTTGTCTTGATGATATCTAGTCACAAAAAATTAGGGAGATGCTCGAGGATTCATCATGAATCAATTCATTAATAAATGAAGACATTTCATGTTCTCAAAGAAAAAAAATTAGAAAATTATCCGACTACTTTTCCACTTCATTATTTTTGGATCATCAATTGAATTGGGAAGGAATGAGCTTCATCAATTTAATATCAACCAAGCCAAGATGAGAGAAAAATTGGAGAAGAAGTCCCCAAGGTGGTCTTGCCTAATGCTTTTCCTCCAAACTTCTTGTGCAAATAATCTGAAGTTTAAAGCCCCCCTAGGATAATATTAGGCCAAAAAAGGAGACCACTAGATGCCAAATCATCCTAGAAGGTGAATTTGTTGTCAAAAGGGCCATAGATGTTTAAAATCGTGAAAGATAATCTAAATCCTAAGCCTCCAAATAATGATTTAATATAAGTACATTTAGTAGAACCAATAAATTGAAATATGGGACTCCACCTAATAATGATGCCCCCTGCCCCGGATGCGGGTGATAGCAATGTTAATAGGGGCGACAGGACAGAGGTCGATAGGACGGGAGGCCACATGCCAACCCATTCGAGCCCACCTGATCGCAGTAAATACCATCTGCCCGCTCTTAATGACAAACGTTATGGTGAAGCCTCTCGATACGAATGCTGAGAATCGAGGCATTTTCGAATGTCACAACAGCGATTCGCACCAGGTTAAAAAGTCTGGTCATTCAATGCAGAGGGTTGTTGGTTGCAGGAACAGGGTGCTATATGAAATGGATCCTGCGCCGAGGAATTCGTTGTGCAATTCAGTGGAGGACTGCGCCATCAAGCGCACCACCACAGGGAAGCATAGTCGCCATACCTGCTGCCTGGAGCCTGACGACAGTCTCCACATCTCCATTGTTGGTTCTTGCAAGTCTGCCTCGTTGGTCCTGAGCATTCCTCCGGAGCCGAACCTTGTTAATTCTCCGTTGTTCCAGAGCTACAACTCCATCTCTGTTGCAAACATGCCCCGCCCGAGGCAGAGGATGCGTTGCAGGAGGGGTTCCTCACGCTCTGCCAGGAGGCGCTCGCCCTCCACATCCACTTCTCCTTCTGAAATCTCATTGCCCTCTGACAATCTACCTCGCCTCTTCCAGGGACGCCAATTTCGCTCTGGATGCAGGCTCGACTCGCCCTCTGGGGATGCGTTGCCTGCTCAGTCCCATACGACTCTCTTTTCATTTGATTGCACCCTTAATAGACCAAGAGTTTCGGTCGCCATCTCTGTTGTTTTCCTGGAGGAGCCCCTGCCTGAGAATCCGCTGGATGAATCTGCTCCTGTCGATGGCGCCAACTTGGAAGCAGTGCTGCTTGACTCAAGGGGACAGACAAGTGAGCATAGGGAGGTAATGCAGGAGGACTCGGCTCGTGGTCCGCCACATCAGACGGAAACTCCTTCAGGGGTCCTTCCCAATGCTGAACTCGCTCATGCCCCTGGCGCACCAGCAGACTACGGTTGCAGGATCGAGGAGGTCGCTCCTGATGAGTAACTCGACCTTTTTTCTTGTTTCTCATACTTTTTCTCTGCCCTCTCTGAGGGAGTGTCTTGTTGTTCTAATGTTTCCTTCAGCTATGGTCCTTTTTTGTCAGTGACCAGTCTTAGTTCTTACAGTGGTCCAGTTTTGTCATGGTCCAGTAAATCTGCTATATAATGTATATGTTTTCAGTTTTCAGTCAAAGCTACCCAGGTCCGATCCCCTGCGCGGGATTTTTTCAGTTGAAAGTTCTTCAGGCTGGTTTCCCTCTAGAAGGGCAGCCAAAAACTAGTCTCTTTCAGTCTGAATTGCCTCCATGTAGGCTCTGTTATGGCCTTGGCCTGATGTACTATATTTCTTACTGTTAATAGATTACTCTAACTTAGAAAAAAATAATAATGATGCCCCCTGATAAACCCACTGAATCCATGACTATAAAGGCCTAATTTTGCAACCATGGTCTAATCATTAGCAATGGATTGACTACTACTTATCATCATTTCTTGAATCAAAAATATGTTTGAGAATTAATCTTTTATTAACTTTTTGAGAGATAGGAACTTTGGGGCACCCCTAACCTTTGAGAATTAAAGGATAGAAAATCCATGGCTTGGAGGAGTAGAGGGTTTTAATTCCTCTAAGGGATCTATAGATGGTATATGGTATCTTGGTTTCTAGAATTGATATTAGCCACAACCTTTAATTGTGATTTTCAAAAGGTTGGACTGATGGTTAACGGGGTTGGGGATGACTTGTGTTTTTGCTATACCTCCAAAGGATGCCAATGCCTCTTTTGTATGGACCCATGAACGTAGTTCATAAGGATTCCATGCAAGTATAGAGTTACCCATAGTGGGATTAAGGATACGAGCAAGGGGTAAGGGAGGGGCATGGTACGAAAGCCCATGAGGATTAAAAGGCTTGGGATGAGAGGGGGAATTAAAAGGGGAAATATGGGACCAATGAAAATAAGGGAGGAAGAGGGTGGATTCTAAATGAGGTTATCATGATTTAAACCAAGAGAAGCCAACAATAATTATTGATCTACAGACAAATTCAGGGGGATATGTGTAGCAATTAAATCACTAGGAGGAACATGGGGTGGTGACTTACATGGGAGGGGATCATTGGTGATATAAGACACACAAGTTGCTGAAAACTATGATCCTTGTTGAGTTTCTAATATATTTTCAACTTGAGAAGATTTTTCTAACTTCTCTGTGACCTTTTCTACAACGTGTAGTGTTTTTTTCCATTTTTTTTTCGAAAATTGCTACTCGGATGCCCAAAAGAAGAGAATTGGTCTTTGAGATATCCCACTTAATGCCATTGGTAATAATTAAAATGGATGAAAAAATAATCTATACTCTCATAATGTTCATGACCCAAAAACCAAATTTACCACACCTAGCAAACCCTCTCGAGCAAGTCAACTTCTACTTGTATCCAACATCACTAATAGTCAGGCTTGGAATCCAAAAATCAAGGTTAGGTTAGTGAGAATAAACTATTGACAATGCTAACATTTGTAATATAACAAATTTGTAGATATCTTTGTTGTGGATGTATAAATTCTTTTTCTATTCACTTATATTAGAAATTCATGATGCTAAAAGATTTCAAATTTGGTAACTAGCATTATTGGGTGTAGGGTAGGATATAATATTCATGAAATATTTATAATTGGAGTAATTTAGAATATTCATAATAATATATAGAAATTGAATGTTGAGAATTAAATTTAAGGGTTATGTTTTTTTTTTTTTAAATTTTGAATTAATAGATTAATTAAAAAGTGTTATAAACAAATATTATATGAAGTGAGCTAATAGTTTTCTGGACATATGTTATTGAAAAACCATGGTATGCACCCATAATAATATAAAAACACATATTTGCAAATTAAATTTTTCCTGGATGAAGTGAAATAAATCTCCATAATTAACAATCTTGTTTTATGCTTTTTTAAATGTATTTATGTTTTAATTATATATTACTTCATTTTATAAATAATAATAATAATAGTAATAATAATTTAAAATAAAGTTAAGATTTATTTATTTTTTATGATTTTTTAAATAATAATTAAAATACATTTATAATTTAGTTACTTGATATAATTTTTTGAATTTTCTTACATAATAAGAAGTAAGTATTTTGAAGTTTTATAATGAATTGATGTCTATCAATATTTAGTAGTCATTTAAGTTGTATTATTTTACTAATTATATTTATTTCTTATTTTTATAATATTTAAAATTTATATTTTTATAAAAATAATGAATATTAATTATTTTTATGTTTTCAATTTATATATATATATATATAAAACTAGCCTAGATCTCTCTTAATTCCTCATATACAATTCTCCTTTTAGTTTAAAATATTTTATCCCTCTAAGCTTGATAGATCTAGAGTATAATATACATTTAATTCTTATTGAAATATATTATTTATAATTCTAGTTCTCCACATAAAAATGTTAAAACTTGCTCGTGATATTTTTTTCCTCTATACATACATTTAATTAACTTTCTTATTAATATTACATATCAAGTCCATATTAAGCATTGAAAGAATTAGAAGTATCCCTCATGCATTGAATTATGAATCAACTATTAATGGAAACTGAAAATAATTTTTTTGTTAGTTATATTTTATTGTTTCAAATATCAAAGTGAATGTAGCATGAATTTTACATCATGTAATAGAGTAATAATGTTTCTTAGCATATCCATATTTAAAAATAAATTAAATTTTTGTACTCATTAGTGAATAAATTATATTTCTTCCTCATAGTAAAAGGTATTTTTTAAAAACTTTAGTTACTTTACATCTCTATATAAATTTATCTAAAATTAAGGTGATATAGAGCACTTCTCAAAGAAATAAATCATAAAAATGAAATAATTATCTAAATAATAAAATAAAATTTAAAATATTGAAAGCTTTAATGCTTGATCTTAGATTTTTGTGATCCATATTGATTATGAGATTGGCTTTCAGATTAATTACATCAGGATGGACCACATTAAATGGTATCATATCATCAGGAACCACATTAAATGGTTCCAATGTCAACCATAACTTAATGATATGATTAATCAGAAAGACAATCTCATAATCCAAATTTTTAATACTTTCCCATAATTTTATAAATTCACTAATATTTTTTAAGTTAAATTCTTTAAATATTATTTGCAATACAAATTTAAAATAAAAATATAACATTTTAAAATTAAAAATTTTAATAATATTAAAATATAATATATATTAACTTTTTACTAGCATATGATGATGATCCACGTACATTAATAATAATACAAATGTGGTTTGTCAGACCTTAAGAAACTAATAGCTTTGTTGAGATTCTTTAATGTTTTAAACTAAGAGCTTACTTGATATTCTTTAATATTTTAGGTTTATGATAGAAAAGAAGGAAGGAATATGTTTTTACATTACTATAGTTTTGTTGACTTAACAAGTCAAGAAGATTGGTGGTATGGAAAAGATTTTGAAAATTAGAATAGGTATGAATAAGAGCGAGACATTATAAGAGAAAGTGCTTTTCATCCCAAATTATTTTGGGAATTGACCAATGTCTAGTTTTATTTTTAAGCTTCTCAAAATTAATTTTTATCTTGACAATGTTTTAATGAAGTGAAAAAAATAATTATAATTATTATAGTTAAGTTTATTATCTTCCCATAAAACCTTATAATAATTACATCCAAATATAATAAATTGAAAACATTAAAAAAAACTTTAAAAAAAATCAAACATATTAAATGAAAAATTATGTATTGGCTTAATGTTTACACCACCGAAAAATTATATTTACAAGTTTTTGAGATGTTATATGTGACACTTAAAAAACATATCATTAACGGTGTAAAAATATACCATTGCCCATATGTAGGGAAATTATTTATATAAATTATATATATATATATATATATATATATATATATATATATATATATATATATGTTTATTTTTAATTTTAGATATTTTATTGGTGATGAAATTATTATTTTTCATTAATGTATTTATAATTTATATTTTATTAATTTAAATTAATTTATTATTTTTTTAAATTTAAACTTAGTTTTGTACAAGGAGGGAAAATTATGTTCTTCATTTTTAGGAATTAAATAAAAATAAATTTTATTTAATTAAGATGTATAGTATTTTTCATATTCAATTTAAAGTTAATATATATTTTTTTAAAATAAAAATAAAATACTTATAAAATAAAAAGTAACATTTTATGGAAAATATAAATTAGTTTGAATCAAATATATTATAAGACATTAATAATTGTGCTTGCTCAGTGTCTAAACATAGAATAAAAGTTGGACATGTATTCCAAAAAAAAATTCACTCTCAACCATAAATAACATATTTCAATGTCTTTAGTAATATAATTTTATATAAATCTTTTAGAGAAAGCTTAGCAATAAAAATAATATTTTGATATCTATATTAACCAATATAATTGGTTCTTTCTTTTCTTTTCTTTCGCATTAAAAAAAAAAAATTATTAAAAAAAAAATATACATGTTATTCTTGTTTCAATTATCTACCTTCCCTTTGCTATGATGGACACATTTATTTTCCTTTTCTACGAGGGAACACGCCCCCTTACCATATGTGTCTCACAAAACTGCATACAAAAGTAACTTCTTTCATCATATTTATCATATCTCTTTTCACAATGTTGTTATCCTTAGCTAATTACATTATATATGAAAAAAAAAGGAACAAAAAGAACTTGTGTAACAATGATTTGAAAAGAGTGAACAATTAACAATAGATATTTATTTGATCCCCCACTTCCTCATCCAAGACTTCAATAGTTAAGAATCGGCTTACGTGCATCTCTAAGTCTTCCTTTAATAATAATATAGCTTGAGTGTTGAGTTATTGAATGACACAGGTTAATGAAATCCATTCAAAATATTGAATCAACCATAATTTGTAAATTTGTGACATGTTTTTGGGATACAACAAATACAACAAAAAGTAGTGTGTGCATGGTTATTTACCCCATGTTGGGAAATATATAACAATGAGGTGGTCATTTTTAAAGAGGAATGTAACTCCAATGTTGAATTTGGGGGTGGGGTGTCCTTGTGAGGCATTGTCAAAATATCCCTATGGAATTCCTTTATCGATTTGAGGTTCAATAGGATTGTGAGGTAGATCGGGTTTGGTATTAGTTTTCTATTCTTTTTATGATTCCGTGACGAGGCCTACAAATTTCACTATGGAAATGTTCTTTAATTAAAAAATATTTAAATTCCTTTTCCACCAAATAATATTAACCAGAATACATGGAAATTCTGAAAATTTCCTACTTGAGCTATTCTTCCTCCACAAATTGAAGTTTTATTCTATGCTACTGTTGTTCCAATAGAGGACAAACCGATTTAGATCACGACATTTACAAAGGCCAATGAAGTATAGTTTCAAAATATAAAAACATGTGCAATATATTTGTTACAAGATTTGCACGGTAAGAAATGAATGGACCTAACTTGTCTATGCACTATCCTAACATCCCACTTTAGGAGTTTATTGTTCAAGGCTAGTCATACAATGGTTTTTCCTTTTAGTGTACGGTGAATTTTCCATAGAGGTGACCATCACCATTTCTGTTCATCACTAAAATCAATCAAACTCAATGAAAAAATCATATACCACCTTAGTAGAAAATTTCCTATTACGTGGGTTCTTTGACCATATTAAATCATATTCTACATCCTCTTTATAATGGATAAATTTTGGGTTAAAAGGGATATATAAGAGTACCATTATATTGCTAGTTGATGATTGACACCCATATTTTTTGTGCAAATCTAACCTCCGTGACCCAAAGCTTGAGGATAATGTTCCTTTACATCTGCTAGAAGGAAATAACCTACATTACATAAAACTTGAATGTGTTCATTTTATAGACAACAATTTTCTTGTGTCCCTAACCATGGATTGAGGCCAATTTTAATTTTTTCCCAATGCAACAAACTATGCAGTTCCCTATGAGGAGAAGATCATTGAGAAAATTCCTCAATACAATGGATCCTTTTGATGATTTATTTAGCATATGAAACCATTCCTCATAAGAAGTCAAAGGGAAATATTCGGATTTTAGATTCAAGCGCCAAAGTGAAGAGTTTTGGATCAAACACTATAGGATATGGGTAGGGAGATCCTTTCGGAAGGAATAAATTCTCTTGAGTCCCTTCCATCTAATTTTGTGGCAGAAATATGATTGCATTTAACTAATTGGATACCACTCTCTTGTTTACCTCCCTAACAAAGGAATTAATAAAAAGATTTCTAATTTCTTTTAGGATGACTTTAATGGTAGAAGTAATTAAACACCAATATACTAGAATACTTTCAAGAACATATTTTAGGAGATGAATTCTTCCTCAATAGGAAAGGATTCTATTTGTCCATAAATTTATCCTTTCTTCCACCTAATTTTAGATCCAAATCCAATTGGAAAATTTACTAGCCTAGATCCATCTTAACTCTAGATCTATGAGATATCGAGAGGGATCAAATATACTGAGGCAAAAACCTCTTTTCTGAGCGTAAAACTCGAGGAAAGGTTTGCACCTAGAGATATTTTATCCCTCTTGGCACTTGAGAGATATCGAGTTAAGATGGATCTAGGCTAGTTTCAGTCATGTGCGACCAAGGAAAATCTATCAAACATATGATTAATTTTATCAATAATATGTAAATAAATATAATATTAATATAAAATTTTTAAATATGATAAATATGTCTCAGAATAATCTAGTCATTTTAATTTTAAATTTTCTTAGTTACCTTATTTTGTTGAGATGATAAATATTGTTAATAACTTTAATGATGAAAAATGATGAAATACAAATTTCGAATGCAAAGTGAAAATGTAATTGTGTTGAATTATAGAAAATGTGAATAATAAGAAAGTAGTCAATTACAAATATTCTTCATTGTTAGTTTTGTCATCTTCTCATTTCTATTATATGAAAAGGGCACTTGAAATAATAAACCATTTAAATATTTAGCTCGATCCATTGTATTAAACATCATACCTTGTCTCTCTTGCTCTCCAATATTAATAAAGTTGAGATACTATAACAAAAAAAGTAATGTAAATTGCCATTAATTTGTTGTGCTTACATTGAAATCAATGCGCATTGTTAATCTGTTCAATTTAAAATTAATATACCATCACACATCCAATTACATCAAATTAGAAATAAAAATCTACACTAAAGTCAATGCATCTAATGCAAACAATTAAATAATATAAGAAAACAAATTCTACACTGGAATCAATGCATTTAATGCAAGAAAACAATAGGATTAGAAATCATCTGCACTCAAATCAATGCATCTACTGCAAGTAAACAAATAGGATTAGAAACCAACATATACACTAAAATAAATGCATTTAGTGCAAGCAATCAAATAGGATTAGAAATCACCATCTATATTGAAATAAATTAATTTAGTGCAAGAAATCAAATAGGATTAGAAATCATCTACATTGAAATCAATGCATCTAGTGCAAGCAATCAAATATAATCATAAATCAACATCTACATTGAAATAAATGCATCTAGTGGAAGCCATAAAATAGAACTATAAATCAACATATACATTTTAATCAATGCATCTAGTGCAAGAAATCAAATAATATTAGAAATCATCATCTACAATTAAAATCAATGCATTTAGTGCAATAAATCAAATAACATTAGAAATCATCAACATTGAAATCAATGCATCTACTGCAAGCAATCAAATATAATTAGAAATCATAATCTATGCTAAATTTAATGCATCTAGTGCAAGAAATCAAATGAGATTAGAAATCTCCATCTACACTAAAATCAATGCATATAGTGCAAGAAATATTATTCCCTCTCTCCTTGCTCCATCTATATCTATATCTCCCTTCATCACACCTTATTTATATTTCTATCACCCCCACAAACCCACACGCTTTCTCACTCCATATATATCAATCTCTTTGTCCCTCCCTCTCTCTCTCTCCATATATCTCTTCTTCCCTCTCTTTACCTTCCATTAATATCTCTACCTCCCTATGTCTCTCTATCTCACCCTAGTGCAAGAAATATTATTCCCTCTCTCCCTGCTCCATCTATATCTATATCTCCCTTCATCACACCTTATTTATATTTCTATCACCCCCACAAACCCACACGCTTTCTCACTCCATATATATCAATATATTTGTCCCTCCCTCTCTCTCTCCATATATCTCTTCTTCCCTCTCTTTACCTTCCATTAATATCTCTACCTCCCTATGTCTCTCTATCTCACCCCAAAAACATAGACTTTCTTTCTCCAATATATCTATTGATCCCTCCCAACTCCTCCTCCTCTCTCTCTCTTCACCTTATCTACCTCTCCTATGATTCTCTATCTTTTATCCTGTTGTCCTCTCTCCCCCTCTCTCCATTTTCATTATCACTCCCTCTCTCTCTCTCTCAACCTTTATCTCTCTATATATTTATTCTTACCTCCCTCTCTCCACTCTCTCACATCCTCTCTCTTCCTTCCTCTCTCTCCCTTTCTCTCCCACCTCTCTATATATCTCTCTCTCTCTCTCTCTCTCTCTTCACCCTACAACTCTATTAATATATCCCTCTCTCTCTCCTTCTCTCCCCCCTTATCTCCATATATTGTTCTTTATCAGTTTGTCTCACCCCCAAACATAAACACTCTCTCTCCATCTCTCCCTTGCCACTCCCTCTATCTCTCCACTTATCACTCTCTATGTATTTCTTATTCCCTCCCTCTATCTCCCTCCAAATCCATCTCTCTATCCATCACTCTCTCCTTCTCTCTGCTCCTCTATCTCCTCCTTCCTCTCTCTCCCTTTCTCTCCTAGCTCCATCTATCTCCTAGCTCCATCTATCTCCACCCATCACTCACTCTCTCTCTCTCTCTCTCTCTCTCTCTCCCTCTCTCCCTCTCTATTTTCACTACAATCCTCTTTATTCCCCCATCACTCTCCTCCTGTCTCTCATCCTTCCTCTCTCTCTATTTATCTTCTACCTCCCTCTCTCTTCCCCATCTCTCTCTCTCTCTCTCTCTCTCTCTCTCTCTCTCTCTCTCTCTCTATTTTCCCTCCAATCATATTTTTCCATATCTTTATTTTCCCCACTCTCTCTCTATATTCGCTCTAATACTCTCTCTCTCTCTCTCAAAATATGTTACTATTTCCCTCCCTCTCCCCTTATCTCCCCCCTTCTCTCCATATCTCCTTATCTGTCTATTTATCTCACCCCTAAACATACAAACTCTCTTTTCATATCTCCCTTGTAGCTCACTCTCTCTCTCCACTTATCACTCTCTATGTATTTATTCTTCCCTCCCTCTTGCCCCCTCCAACTCCATCTCTCTATCCCTTGCTATCTCCTCCTCTCTCTCTCAAGTCCCCTCTCTTGTCATTCCTATCTCTCCCTTTCTCTCCTACCTTCCTCCCTCTTCCCCCATCTCTCTCTCTCTCTCTCTCTCTCTCTCTCTCTCTCTCTCCAAATATGTTATTATTTACCTCCCTCTCCCCTTATCTCCACCCTTCTCTTCATCTCTCATTCTTTGTCTATTTATCTCACCCCTAAAAATATAAAGTCTCTTTGTGTGTATCCCTTGTAACTCCTTCTCTCTCTCCACTTCTCACTCTCTATGTCTTTATTATTCTCTCCCTCTTGGCACCTCCAACTCCATCTCTCTATCCCTCACTATCTCCGCCTCTCTCTCTCAAGTCCCCTCTCTCGGCATTCCTCTCTCTCCTTTTCTCTCCTACCTTCCTCTCTATTCCCCCATCTCTCTCTCTCTCTCTCTCTCTCTCTCTCTCTCCCCCTTCCATATTTGTGTCTCCCTTTCTCTCTCTTACACTTCTCTACCTCTCTCATTCCTCTCCCTCTCTCTCTCTCTTCATTCATTCTCTCCCCTCTCCTTCAATTGATCTCCATCTCTCCCTTGTGACTCCCCCTATATCATCACCTCTATCACTCTATGTATTTTTTCTTCCTTCCCGTATATATCTAGAGTTAATATATATCATGATATATTAATATATATTATAATATAGAAAATTTCATATTGTATTAATTAAAATTTATTAAATTTAATAATATTAATATTACAATATTTTAATATTTTAATATTTTATTTATTTACCATACCTCTTATGTTTTATACATAATAATAATTGAATTGATCTTTAAATAGCTCTGACATTAAATCAAAAATGTTAATTTTTTATGTGTTTACTGTTTTACATGAGATCTTCCTCAATGTTAAATGTTTAACGTGAGATCTACCCCAATTTTAAATGTTTACGTTTTACGTGATATCTACCCCAATTTTAAATGTTTACATGTTTACTGTTTTATGTGAGATCTACACCATACTCATTTATAGAGATCCTCACGCACAATAATGTGATGTCTTGAGAAAGAAGCTAAGTGTTTAAAACCAAATTCCAATTAAGAATGGGCATAAGAGATGTAACACCCCTATTTTATGTTTTCTTTCAAAGCTAGACATTTGAACTTTGATCTTAAGGGGAGTGGACCCCAAATGGATAAGTATTTTAGTGGATGTAATTAAATATTTCATTTTGGAAATTAAATAAAATAATGCTGTGCAGATTGACCAATGAGAATTGTGAGATCACTTTCTAAATCCAAGAGGATGGATAGAGGCAAATAATTCCCCAAAAATCTTTCAAAAAATCCTTGAAAGAATTTATTTCCAAATTATGGTTTGAGGAAAATCTAGTTTCCCCAATGAGGTGGAGAGTAGTTTGGAAGAGGTAAAAAGCTGTGAAAGGCAGAAAGAAGCTTTAAAAATACATAAATAGGGAAGCTTAGGCAAAAAGGAAGAAAAGCATCCTGATATTCTGGACGCAGAATTAGAAACAGGCTTTGGGGAGAAAAAGATTAAATAAGTTATTCCTGAACAGATTAAGAGGTTGGTCTGGAATGGAAGTGATCTCAGCTCGGGGGTGAGTTCTGGAGATAGAGGGACTCTATGGTTGGGAGAAATGGTCAAGTACCAAAGTGGTATGCTCATAGTGTTAAGAATGATTGAAAATCTATTTTTGTTAAGTGTAAAGGTTAATGACTATAACTGTATACTGCTTGAAAAGTTTTTCTTATGCTGGTGTTCCATACATTTACAGAATGATAGAGTAATTAAACTCTCTCTATCCTGTATAGTTGTAGGACTCAGAAATATGAGGACAAATCAGCCAGAAACTCTAAACTAGTCCCTGGTTTAAATCTGGAGATTATGTTTCCTCATAGTTTATAGCTATGTAAATTTAATCTGTTTCTATTATAAATAGAATTAATTCAGTAAACATAAGGGAAACCAAATAAAAACCTGTGTGTAGGAGGAATTAAGTACATGCAAGGTAGAGCTATACATTTGTTGAATTAGCTAAGTGAATTACAGACATATAGATTTATAAATCAGCAGTGCATGTTTTTTTATAGATTTTCTACTATAATAAGTACTGAATGGAAGAGTATATAGTTTAGTACTATAAAATCAATTTCTATATATATATATAAATATATATATATATAGGAAATAAAAGAACAGGACTAAACATGTTTACTAATCATGCAAACAAATGTCGTCTGAGAATTATATATATATAAAAACTAGTGTGAATATCTTTCTTAAAACAAGGGACCAAACTTAACAAGTACTGGAAATTATAAATTATGCATGTGAACCTCTATAAAATGCCTGTAGAAGTGTTAGCTAGAGTAGAGCATACTGCATATGTTATAAAATAAAATCAACTTGTCCAGAGTCCACTATTATTTACACTAGTAAGTAATATTTTTAAACTTGGAATCATGAAGCAACAGTAAAGACATACTAATAGAGTATTATGACACATCTACTCTCCTAAACCCGATGATAATAGTCAACAAATTGAGGTAGCTGGGAATACTCTTGCAGTACAAACATTTAATTGCAATTGAAGAAATAAAATAACATAAAATGTTGAGGAAGCATAAATATAAGACAAGATTAGTAATCTTATCAGTTTTACCCAGCAATAGAAGTAGACAGATACGGTCAAAATACAACTATTATCGTAAGCATCAACATGAAATAGTAAATCTGAAGTCAACATAGTATGTCAAAACCCTATTCCTGTCACCCAGGAAGGGAATATGTATATATATCTATCTGAAATTCATATATAAATTCATGAACCCAAAATTTATAAATTATGATAGTCGTGTCTTAGGACAGATTAAATGAGAAAAATAGTCTCAGCGACCATATTAGCAGAGTCCTAACAAGACAGAACAAGTCTAGGGAAATCCTTATTATTACAGTAGCAACGAGAAAATTTATATGACCCGAGTGGTCGGAAAAAAAAACAATTTGTTATAGTAATGATGTAAGAGTCTAGTCTCATTCCGACACATATGCTGTGGATACCGACTGAAAGCGCAATATGAAGTGAAATTAAAACCGTATGAAATAACCATTTCACTGAAACTCTGAGAGTTGAATTCGTGTGGAATTCGATTTACCTGCAACACAAACAAGGGACAGTGAGAATACGAATCGATTGACTGATATGAAATATAATTCCAACAAACAAATGAAAAGGAAACATTTATAAGGGATTACCTTGCCGATGAGGAATTCCTTATCTCCAAAACGACCTGAAACAGAGATAACCGAGAAAAATAAAACCAATTATACCACTAGGACGTTCAAGGATGAGTGAGGAAGCCAGGGGTTGAATTACAAAACTGAATTGATTTTTGCCTGGGGTGATGGATTGATAGCCGTAGAGGAAGCAAGAAAAATCAAAACGTCACCATTCGAATAACCTCAGGAAATTCACGAAAGACGACGAGGAGTATGCCTTATAAAACAAACAAAAAAAATGATGTAGTATTAGTATCCTACATTATGAACAGGATATAAAAATAAACAAATGAGAAGAAATCTCCATGACAGATGTGTTCAACTGATTGAGACAAATCCTCGACAGTAAACGAAATCAGATGAGAAAAATTCTTTAACCTCGGCTCTCACTCTATACCACAGAGCGTATTGTTATGAAAGAAGAATACATAGCCAGGCTCATTACACAGAGCATAGGCTTCATCATTGAGTTAGCATAATATGCATCAGTGCATACCTGAAAGGCAATACGAGGAGGGATAGATGCGCTCAAAGCCGGGGCAAGAAGATGATGCATTTCCTCCATCGTGCAGAGGCTCGACACCGGAGGACAAGAAAAACAAATGAACGGCGAAAGAACCAATTCCATAATAACACAAAGATTTATATGCTCATCTCATATCCAAACACCAATGAAAACCCTAATAGAAAGGAACAATCTCCACCGTCCAGGTGGCCTCGGATCCATGATCTATACATGGATCGATCTGAAGATTTTCTATTTAATACTCAATAACTTAAAACATAAATTTAGATCTATGAAATCCATACCACAATACCATAAATCGAGTCAAGTGGCCGACGTCTTAAAAGAGCTATCTGGCGTGCCATGTTACAACCAAAACGTAGATGCATAGAATCCTGAGTATGAATATAGTAAGAACTAACAACATTGAGAATTAACAGCGTGCCATCGAATAGGTGATGAGGAAATTGAAACAAGTTACAATGGCCAATTACTTTAGCAACCGTGCCAATGAGATATAACAAATGCGTTGAAATTCAAATGCACGTATCTCCACATCCAATATATCATAAATGAACGGTACGCTAGAGATCAAGGACGCAATGATCACATTCATAGTAGATTCATATCAATGACATGATTCATAAAGTGGAATAGACTTTGAATAATTTGAAATTCGAAATTCGAACCTAGGGTTATAAGTCTTGGAGTGGGACGAAGATATAAACTCAATGATTCATAAATTATACATACAAGCCATAAGAGTATACTATCGAATGCTAAGGTATATGTAGGGTGGGCCTATGAGTATGGTGTGAAACCATTAAATAACATATCGAAATGTAGGAGCAAGCATATAACTATGGTAGGTGAACCATATACCTATATGCAGATCAATATATATATATATATATATATATATATATATATATATATATATATATATATTTAATATCTACTACAAACATTTAGTGGGAAAACCCAAATAAATCATACTTACAAGAGGAATAGAAGAAACCAGGAATTCTATTCCATAGTAGATCCAAAATGGTAAATTTTGAAAAATAGAATTGAATAGCTGTGGTTAATAGAAATATAGCAGTAAACTCAAAATATCATTGAACAACTATGGTCAATCGAAGCACAGAAATAAAATCTAAATAGAGAAAAAAAAAAATTGATTGTGGAAAAGAGGAGAAGTTACAAATGGTATCAGAGCCCATGTTATAAAAAATTGGGCTGTTGTTGTGTGCTCACTGTGTAAATTAATTATTGTTGGAAAAAAAAATATTATTATTACTGATCTGTTTGTTTAGTGTACAGTGTGGTGCTGAAACAGATAATTCCCATGGCTGGAAGTGATGAAATTTATGTTGATCTGCGTGAGGAAGATAATACACTAGATCCTAACGCTCTGGTGATGGCTTTGTTGCACAGTTTACAACGAGAAATGGCTGAGCTAAGAAGCCAGAATGACAAATTGTCATTAGCCAGTGAGGAGCAGGAAAGGCTCATCAGAGAATTAACTTCGCGGAACAACCAAGAGGGTGAAGGTTCCGGAAAGAGGAAGAATGATGAGTCTGAGGATGATGATGTTGTTAGGCATCAGTACAAGTAGAAAAAGGAATTACAGGGGGGATTCCGAAAGATTAAACCTCCCTCCTATGATGGGGAGAAGGAGGAAGATGCTGAAGCTTGGTTGTTGAACATGATTAAGTATTTTTAGGTCTATGAATATGAAAGCAATCTAAAGGACAGACTAGTTGTCTACTAGCTAGAAGGTAAGGCTACCTTGTGGTGGGAGGAGACGAAAATGGTTCATGCCATTGATGAAAAGACAGTTACTTGGGAAGATTTCCAGGTTAAGTTTAAAAACTGCTATTTAAATGAACGTTATTATGATGATAAAGAAAAGGAATTTCATGAGCTTAGACTGGGACAACTTACTATTGATGAATTTGTCACTAAGTTTACAAATCTGTTAAGATATGTCCCTTACATCCGTGAAGAGAAGGCAAAGGTGCAAAGGTTTCTTAACTGTTTGCCTATTGTATACAAGGAGAAAATAGATTTTGATAATCCAAAAACCATGGATGAAGCGGTGGGAAAAGCTAGATTATGTTACCAACAGTTTAAAGGAAAACCTGAACATGGAAAAAGCTGGGTAAATAAGAGTGATTTCAAAGGGAAGAAACAGAAACCAGCTTATTTGAAGAACTTTGGCAGGGATCATCAGCGGAAGAAATTTAACAAACCCAAATAAAGTCAAACTGCTCAGTCCCGAGTAGGTTCAAAACACATAGATGGAGATAATAAGAAAGAAGGCACAGTTAAAATTAGGGAACCCTTGAAATGCTGGGGATGTGGAGAACCCCATCTTTTGAGGGATTGTCCCAACCGAAACATTCAGATGATTATGAGAGATCGAGAAGCTACCACAGTAAATGACATAGCAAGAAATATACCCACTATCAGTGCAGCCTTGGAGAATCGACAAGAAGAACATCAAGCTACCACGGTGGAGATGGAAGGTAAGATTTTTTACCAATCTGTTACTTTTTTGATTGATCCGGGTGCTTCTTTGAGTTACATTAATCCAAAAATTGTAGAAAAATGAAATCTCAAAATTGAAAAAATTTCAGCAGTCTTGGTTGGTTCAGTTAGCCACTGGAAGCAAGAGGAAGGTAACACATAAATTACCCCGAACAACAATTAAATTAAATGATTTTCATACAGAATTGAATTTGAACATTCTACCCTTAGGCTCATATGACTTGCTGATAGGAATGGACTGGCTGGAAAAGAGAAAGGCTATTCTCAAAGAAAAACCAAAACCCATCTTTGTAAGACAAATATCAGCACTGCAATTAAAAATAACAGCTAGGAAAGGATATCATGTTTATGCAGTACATGTTGAAGAAATAGAACAACAACCTGAAGGAAATCTGCTAGATACTTTTCCAGTGGTGAGAGAGTTTAAGGAAGTTTTTCCAGATGAGATTCCTCATCTTCCCCCCAAAATAGAGATTGAATTTTTAATCGATCTGGTGCCTGGAGAAACACCTGTTTCCCGAGCCCCTTATAGAATGAGCCCCCCTGAACTCATGGAGTTGAAAATGAAATTGCAAGAGTTGTTAGATAAGGGTTATATCAGACTAAGTGTGTCTCCTTAGGGAGCACCAGTGCTGTTCATGAAAAAGAAAGATGGAACCTTTAGAATGTGCATTGATTATCGTCAGCTGAATAAGTTGAAAATTAAAAATAGATACCCTCTGCCTCGAATTGATGATATTTTTGATCAGGTAAGAGGAGCTTCAATATTTTCTAAGATTGATCTAAGGACTGGTTATCACCAGCTCAGAATTAAGGAGGAAGACATTAGCAAAACAGCTTTTCGAACCAGATATGGTCACTACGAATTTGTAGTCCTACCTTTTGGTTTGAAAAATGCCCTTGCCACCTTTATGTGCTTAATGAACAGTGTGTTAAATAAGTACTTGGATAAGTTCATGCTTGTGTTCATAAACGATATTTTAGTTTATTCAAAGAGTAAGGAGGAACACAAAGAGCACCTAAGAATAGTGTTGCAAACTCTGAAAGAAAACCAGTTATATGCCAACTTCAGCAAATGTGAATTCTATAAGGACAAGATCCAATACTTGGGACATATTATTTCTGAACAAGGGTTGGCTATTGACCCTGAAAAGATAAAGGCTATTAAAGAATGGCTTGGGCCAACTGATGTTTCAGCAGTGAGATATTTCATGGGGATTGCAGGTTTCTATCACAGATTTGTGGAGATATTTTCTGCCATAGCATATCCCATAACCTCACTCCAAATAAAGGGTGTCAAATTTGAGTGGAATGAAAAGTGCCAAAACAGTTTTGAACAATTAAAATTGAAACTCACCACAGCCCCTATATTGAAAATTGCCGATCCTGATAAAGAATTTATTGTATGTACAGATGCCTGTAGAGAGGGGTTGGTAGGAGTCCTTTTGCAGGAAAATTCGGTTATTGCATATGAATCTAGGAAACTAAAGACACATGAACAAAAATATAGTGCATATGATTTGGAGTTGGCTGCTATTTTTCATGCATTGAAGATGAACAATGTTACCGATGAAATAGGTAACCGCAATGTTACCTACTTTTTTTTTGTAGCATAAAAAACACTCGATTTTGAAAAGTGGTGATGCAGAATCACCATTTTTTTTTCTGGTGCACATTTTTGACACTCTAAAATTTTTATTTATGAAGTATGAATATTTGTTTTAAAATGTTAGTGATTTTCATGCTAATTTTGAAATGTATTGATGCAGCATCAATTTTTTTTATTTTTTTTTTTTTTAGAGCGGTGATTTTCATGCTAATTTTGAAACGTATTGATGCTGCATCAACCTTTTTTTTTTAGAGCAGTGATTTTCATGCTAATTTTGAAACGTATTGATATTGCATCAACCTTTTTTTTTTATAGCAGTGATTTTCATGCTAATTTTGAAACGTATTGATGCTGCATCAACCTTTTTTTTTAAGAGTGGTGATTTTCATGTTGGTAATAAAACACAAAACTTAGATAAAAAAATATATATAAAAACAATAAAAAACCCAATAAAAATGTAAAAAAAACAAAAATAGCTAATAAAAATAAAAAATTTAAACAAAAATAAATTAAAAAAAACAAAAATATTTGAAAATTATATCAAAGGAAATGACAAAATTTGAAGAAAAAAAACACATAATTTTAAGAAAAAAAACAAAAATTGACCAAAAAATTAAAAAAAAAAAATCAAAAACATTTTTTTCTAACTTATTAAAAAAAACAATATATTAAAATATATATATATATTTAAAAAAAAAAATTTTAAAAATTAAAATTACAAAATTAAAATTTAGAAAAAAAAAATTTTAAAAAAAGAAATTAAATTTAAAAATTTAAATTAAAAAAAATAATAATAATAAGGAAAAAAATACAAATTTTAAAATTTACAAAAAAAACAAATTAAAAAAAAAACCAATTAAAATTGAAAAAGATAAAGAAAAAAAAAATTAAAAAAAAAAAAAAAAACCTATCATTAAAAAACAAGAAAAATGAAAAAAAACTAGTGCAAATAATTAAAAGACAAATATACATAAATTTAGTGTTTTTTTTTTTTCTTTTTAATGAAACCATTTATAGATTTTTAAAATGAAAAACTAAATAAACGAAAAAAGTAAGAAAAACAATTAAATTAAATTAAAATTCAAAAATTTTAATAAATAATTTTTAAATTTTAAATTTAAAAAAATAATTATTCTATAATATTAAATATAAAAGAAATTAAACAAATTGAATTTAAAATAAAAAAATTGAATTAAAAAAATAATTTTAGATATTTTGAAATTCAAATTTAAAAAAAAAAAATCAAATTAAAATAACAATATTAAAAATTAAAAAAAATAAAATAAAAAAATAAATAAAATCAAATACAAAATAGTTGTATATATATATATTACAATTTAAAAAAAAAAAAAGGAATTTTATTTTAAATAAAAATATTAAATTAAAAAAAAAAAAAAAAATTGTAAAAAAAAATTATTTTTTGAAATTTAAAAAAAAATAAAAATAAAAAATAAAAAAATCAATTAAAAAAAAAAACAAATTAAAAAAAATTAATTAAAAAAAAAAAAAATTTAAAAAAAAAAATGCGGTGGTGGTTGTTGGCCCGCCCGCTGGGCGGCGGTGGCCGGCCGGGCGGCGCCACCGGGGGCGGCCCAGCCGGCCTCCCGGCCCCCGACGGGCGGAGGGGCGATTCGGGCCAACAACCACCTCCGCATTTTGTTTTTTTAAATTTTTTTTTTTAATTAATTTTTTTAAATTTGTTTTTTTTTAATTGATTTTTTTTTTTTTTTTTTTTAATTTTTTTTTTTATTTTTAAAATATTATTTTTTTTTAAATTATTTAAAATAAATTTCATTTTGTTTTAACTTTTTTTAATTTTATTATTTTGTTGTTTTAAATTTATTATTTTTTTTTTTGTTAATAATTTTTATTAAATTTTGCCATTTTTTTGTATTTAATTGATTTTTTTTTTTTTTAATTTCATAATTTTATATATTTTACGTTTAGTTTTTTAATAAAATTTTATAAAATTCAATAAATTATATATATATTTTTTTAATTTATTTGGATTTAATATTTTTTTTAAATGTTTTACCTTTTTATTTTTATTTTTTTGTTAATTACATAAAATTTTTATATTTTTATATTTCAATTCAAATTGTGTATTTAAAATTAGATTTTTTTTTTAATGAAACTTAATTTTTTAAAATTTTTTTTTTTAAAATTTTTTTTTATTTAATATTTTTTTTAAAGTTTTAAAAGTTTTTCATTTAATAAAATTTTATGTATATACCTATTTTAATTTAAGTTCATATATATATTTTAATTTTTATAATTTAAATTTAATTTATTTTTTATAGTTTATTTGTTTTTTTAATATATTTTGTTTTAAATATAATATTTTCATTGTATTTTATTTTTATTTTTTATTTTTAATTAATTTTTCTTTTCTTTTTTCTTTATAATTTGAATAGTGTTTTTTTTTTAATTTTGAATTTTTAAATTTATTAAAATTTAATATATTTCTTTAAATTTAATTATTTGTTTTAATTTTTTTTTTCTTTTTTTAAATTTAATAAGCATTTTCTTTTTCTTTTTAAATTTAATTTCTATATTTTATTTTTTATATTTTCCTTTTTTTTTTAACTTGTTTTTTTTTTTTTTTAATTTAATATTTTTATTTTGTTTTTATTTTTATTTTTTAATTTCTATATTTTTTGAAATTTTAATCTTAATTTTTTTTTGGTTTATTTTTAAAAAAAAATTTCCTTGAATTTTAGGTTTTTTTTTAATGATTGAATTAAAATTTTTACTTTGTTTTTATTTTAATTTTTTTTATCTTCATATATTTTTAAATTTTAAGCTTTTAAATGTTTTTATTTTTTAAATTTATTTTTTCTTAAATTTTAGGTTTTTTTTTAATGTTTGAATTTTAAAAATTAAAAAATGTTACTTCTATTTTTAAAAATGCCAAAAGTATGACACAAATTTTTTTTTTGTTATTCCAGCATCAACTAATTTCGTTTTGAGGGTGTTTTTTCAATCTTTTTTCCAAGAAACAAATTTGTTTTTACCATAATTTTATAAAATGTTGAAATTTGACCTTCAAAAAAAACGAAGTGCGTTCTGGAAGACACACTTTTTTTTGGGGGGGTGTTTTTTCAATCCTTTTTTCAACAAACAATTTTTTTTTTAGCATAATTTTAGAAAATGTTGAAATTTGACCTTAAAAAAAAAACAAGTGCGTTCTGGAAGACACACTTTTTTTTTGGGGGGTGTTTTTTCATGCTTTTTAAGAGTTTTTGGGCTAGAGTTCCCGTTTTGAGGTCAGGTTACCTATTTCATCGGTAACTATGTTGATGTGGCGGCACTATCTTCTTGGAAAGAAATTTACATTGTTGATTGATCATATTAGTCTTAAATATTTCTGTTCCCAAACTGATTTGAATGCTACACAAGCCAGATGGCTGAATTTTCAGACTGAATTTGATATGGACATAAAACATATCAGAGGGAAAGAAAATAAAATCGCTGATGCTTTGAGCAGAAATGCTTGCCAAAATATAAATAGTATTGGAAGTAGTGCTAATTTTGAATTAGAAGATTTAGTGAAAAAGGCAGCAGACCAGGATCCAAATTATGAAACACTACAGGTGAAACTACTAAAGAACGAGATTGATTGATTACACTCAAAACCAAAAAGGGTTGATCTGCTACAAAAACAGATTATATGTCGCCAATGTGGAGTCCTTGAAAAGAGATATTCTAGATGAATATCACAAACAGCCATATGCAGGGCATCCTAGATATCAGAAATTGTTAACAGCTTTGAAAAAGAAGTTGTTTTGGCCAGGAATGAAAAGAGATGTAGCAGAATATTTAGCTAGATGCATGGAGTGTCAACTAGTTAAAGTTGAGCATCAGCATCCTGCTGGTCTTTTAAACCCTTTTCCGATTGTAGAATGGAAATGGGACACAACTTCTATAGATTTTATAACAGGGCTACCCAAAACTAAATACCAACACGATTCAATGATGGTAGTAGTAGACACTTCAACAAAAGCTGCACACTTCATACCTGTAAATTCTACTTTTGGGACAGCCCAAGTAGAAGTTGTGTTTCTAAAAGAGATAGTAATATTTCATGGGGTCCCAAAGAAGATTGTTTTAGATAGAGATACTAAGTTCACAGTAGCCTTTTGGAAAGGTATATTTCGAGGTATGGGAACTAAGTTGAATTTTAGTACTGCCTATCACCCTCAGACCGATGGTCAGACATAGAGAACTAATTATATTTTGGAGGATATGCTGAGAATGTATGTGATGGATAGGCCATAAAAATTGGAAGACTACTTGCATTTAGTTTAATTTTCCTATAATAACAGCTACCAATCATCTATAAAAATGAATCTGTTTGAGGCACTCTATGGAAGGAAATGTCGTACTCCTTTGAGCTGGAGCCAACCTGAGGATAAGCTAATGTTGGGACCAGATTCTTTACAAGAGATGCAAAGAATTGTTAAACAAATACAAAGAAACATCAAGACAGCAGAAGATTGGCAGAAAAACTATGCTGATAAGAAGAAAGTACATCGAGAATTTAAAGTGGGGGAACATGTGTATTTGCGTATTAAACCCAAAAATAACACACTTTATACTGGAAGTTGTGCAAAACTGGCTCCTAGATATTGTGGTCCTTTTGAAGTATTAGAAAGGGTGGGACCAGTGGCTTACAAGCTAGCCTTACCGCCCGATGTTAAATTTCATGATGTGTTTCATGTTTCATTATTAAAAATATATATACATGATGCTTCTCACATTTTTGATTGGAATGTGATACAGGTGGAACCAGAAGGGGAGTTCCTTCCAGAACCGCTTCAAATGTTGGAGCGGGAAGAAATTGAATTGAGGAATCGAACGGTAGCAAGAGTAAAGGTGCAGTGGAAGCACTTTACTGCTGAAGTAGCTACCTGGGAAAGAGAAGCTGAAATGATGGAAAAATATCCATTTTTGTTTGAAAAATTAACTCTATTAATTAGATATTAACACCAAGGACGGTGTTTTCTTTCAGAGGGGGAATATGTAACAACCCTAGTTTATGTTTTCTTTCAAAGCTGGACATTTGTACTTTGATCCTAAGGGGAGTGGACCCAAAATGGATAAGTATTTTAGTGGATGTAATTAAATATTTCATTTTAGAAATAAAATAAAATAATGCTGTGCAGATTGACCAATGAGAATTGTGAGATCACTTTCTAAATCCAAGAGGATGGATAGAGGCAAATAATTCCCCAAAAATATTTCAAAAAATCATTGAAAGAATTTATTTCCAAATTATATTTTGAGGAAAATTTAGTCTCCCCAATGAGGTGGAGAGTAGTTGGGAAGAGGTAAAAAGCTGGGAACAGCAGAAAGCATCTTTAAAAATCCCTAAATAGGGAAGCCTAGGAAAACAGGAAGAAAATCATCCTGATATTCTAGACAAAGAATTAGAAACAGGCTTTGGGGAGAAAAATCTTAAATAAGCTATTCCTGAAAAGATTAAGAGGTTGGTCTGGAATGGAAGTGATCTTAGCTCGGGGGTGAGTTCTGGAGATAGAGGGACTCTACGGTTGGGAGGACTGGTCAAGTACCAAAGTGGTATGCTCACAGTGTTAAGAATGATTGAAAATTTATTTTTGTTAACTGTAAAGGTTAATGACTGTAACTGTATACTACTTGAAATTTTTTTCTTATGCTGGTGTTCCATAAATTTACAGAATGATAGAGTAATTAAACTCTCTTTGTCCTATATAGTTGTAGGACTCAGAAATATGAGGAAAAATCAGCCAAAAACTCTAAACCAGTCCCTGGTTTAAATCTGGAGATTATGTTTCCTCATAGTTTATATCTATGTAACTTTAATCTGTTTCTGTTATAAATAGAATTAATTTAGTAAACATTAGGGAAACCAAATAAAAACCTGTGTGTAGGAGGAATTAAGTACATGCAGGGCATAGCTATACATTTGTTGAATTAGCTAAGTGAATTACAGACATATAGATTTATAAATCAGCAGTGCATGTTTGTTTATAGATTTTCTACTATAATAAGTATTGAATGGAAGAGTATATAGTTTAGTACTATAAACTCAATTGCTATATATATATATATATATATATATATATATATATATATTTAGGAAATAAAAGAACAGGACTAAACATGTTTACTAATCATGCAAACAAATGTGGTCTGAGAATTATATATATATAAAAACTAGTGTGAATATATTTCTTAAAACAAGGGACCAAACTTAACAAGTACTAGAAATTATAAATTATGCATGTGAACCTCTATAAAATGCATGCAGACTATACATGCTGTGAAAGATAACAAATAACTCACACATCAGATTTATATAAAATGCCAGTAGAAGTGTTAGCCAGAGCAGAGCATACTGCATATGTTATAAAATAAAATCAACCTGTCCAGATTTCACTATTATTTACACCAGTAAGTAATATTTGTAAACTTGGAATCATGAAGCAGCAATAAAGACATACTAATAGAGTATTATGACACATCTACTCTCATAAACCCGATGATAATAGTCAACAAATTGAGGTACTTGGGAATACTCTTGTAGTACAAACATTTAATTGGAATTGAAGAAACAAAATAACATAAAATGCTGAGGAAGCATAAATCTAAGACAAGATTAGTAATCTTATCAGTTTTACCTAGCAATAGAAATAGATAAATACGGTCAAAAGACAACTATTATCATAAGCATCAACATGAAACAGTAAATCTGAAGTCAACATAGTATGTCAAAACCCTCTTCCTGTCACCCAGGAAGGGAATATGTATATATATCTATCTGAAATTCATATATAAATTCATGAACCCAAAATTTATAAATTATAAAAGTCGTGTCTTAGGACAGATTAACTGAGAAAAATAGTCTCAGCGACCATATTAGTAGATTCCTAGCAAGACCGACCAAGTCTAGGGAAATCCTTATTATTACAGTAGCAACGAGAAAATTTATATGACTCGAGTGGTCGGAATTTTTTTTTTTTTTCTAGTAACGATGTAAGAGTCTAGTCTCATTCCGACGTAGATGGGGTGGATACCGACCTGAAAGCGCAAGATGAAGTGAAATTAAAACTGTATGAAATAACCATTTCACTGAAACTCTGAGAGTTGAATTCGTGTGGAATTCGATTTACCTGCAACACAAACAAGGGACGGTGAGAATACGAATCGATTGACTGATATGAAATATAATGCCAACAAATAAATGAAAATGAAACATTTATAAGGGATAACCTTGCCGATGAGGAATTCCTTATCTCCAAAACGGCCTGAAACAGAGATAACCGAGCAAAATAAAACCAATTATACCACTAGGACATTCAAGGACAAGTGAGGAAGCTAGGGGTTGAATTAAAAAACTAAATTGATTCTTGCCTGGGGTGATGGATTGATAGCCGTGGAGGAAGCAAGAAAAATCAAAACGTCACCATTCAAATAGCCTCAGGAAATTCATGAAAGACGGCAAGGAGTACGCCCTATAAAACAAACAAAAAAAATGATGTAGTATTAGTATCCTACATTATTAAGAAGAATATAAACATAAAAAAATGAGAAGAAATCTCAACGGCAGATGTGTTCATCTGATTGAGACAAATCCTCGACAGTAAACGAAGTCAAATGAGGAAAATTCTTTAACCTCAGCTCTCACTCTATAACACATAGCATATTGTTATGAAAGAAGAATACATAGCCAGGCTCATTACACAGAGCGTAGGCTTCATCATTGAGTTAGCGTAATACGGATCAGTGCATACCTGAAAGGAAATACGAGGAGGGATAGATGGGCTCGAAGCTGAGGCGAGAAGACTCTGTGTTTCCTCCATCGTGGGGAGGCTCGACACCGGAGGACAAGAAAAAAAAAAGAACGGCGAAAGAACCACTTCCATAATAACACAGAGATTTATATGCTCGTCTCATGTCCAAACACCAATGAAAACCCTAATAGAAAGGAACAATCTCCACCATCCAGGTGGCCTCGGATCCATGATCTATACACGGATCGATCTGGAGAATTTGCTATTTAATACTCAATAACTTAAAACATAAATGTAGATCTATGAAATCCATACCACAGTACCATAAATCGAGTCAAGTGGTCGGCCTATTAAAAGAGCTATCTGGCGTGGCATGTTACAACCAAAATGTAGATGCATAGAATCCCGAGTATGAATATAGTAAGAACTAACAACATTGAGAATTAACAACGTTCCATTGAATAGGTGACTAGGAAATTGAAACAAGTTACAATGGCCAATTACTTTAGCAACCGTGCCAACGAGATATAACGAATACGTTGAAATTCAAATGCATGTATCTCCACATCCAATTTCTCATAAATGAACGGTACGCTAGAGATCAAGGACGCAATGATCACGCTCATAGTAGATTCATATCAATGACATGATTCATAAAGAGGAATAGACTTTGAATAATTTGAAATTCAAACCTAGGGTTATAAGTCTTGGAGTGGGACGAAGATATAAACTCAATGATTCATAAATTATACATACAATCCATAAGAGTATACTATCGAATGCTAAGGTATATGTAGGGTGGGCCTATGAGTATGGTGTGAAACCATTAAAGAACATATCAAAATGTAGGAGCAAGCGTATAACTATGGTAGGTGAACCATATACCTATATGGGGATCAATATATATATATATACATATATGTATTTAATATCTACTAGAAACATTTAGTGGGAAAACCCAAATAAATCATACTTACAAGAGGAATAGAAGAAACTAGGAATTCTATTCCATAGTAGATCCAAAATGGTAAATTTTAACAAACAGAATTGAATAGCTGTGGTTAATATAAATATAGCAGTAAACTCAAAATATCATTGAACAACTATGGTCAATAGAAGCACAGAAATAAACTCTAAATAGAGAGAAAAAAAATTTGATTGTGGGAAAGAGGAGACGTTAGAAATGGTATCAGAGCCCATGTTACAAAAAACTAGGCTATTTTTGTGTGCTCACTGTGTAAATTAATTATTGTCGAAAAAAAAAATATATATATTATTACTGATCTGTATTGTTTAGTGTACAGTGTGGTGCTGAAACAGACAATTCCCATGGCTGGAAGTGATGAAATTTATGTTGATATGCGTGAGGAATATAATACAATATATCCTAACGCTCCGGTGATGGCTATGTTGCACAGTTTGCAACGAGAAATGGCTGAGCTAAGAAGCCAGAATGACAGATTGTCATTAGCCAGTGAGGAGCAGGAAAGGCTCATAAGAGAATTAACTTCGCAGAACAACCAAGAGGGTGAAGGTTCTGGAAAGAGGAATAATGATGAGTCTGAGGATGATGATGCTGTTAGGCATCAATATTAGCAGAAAAAGGAATTACAGGGGGAATTCTAAAAGATTAAACCTCCCTCCTATGATGGGGAGAAGGAGGAAGATGCTGAAGCTTGGTTGTTGAAAATGATTAAGTATTTTCAGGTCTATGAATATGAAAGCAATCTGAAGGACAGACTAGCTGTCTACCAGCTAAAAGGTAAGGCTACCTTGTGGTGGGAGGAGACGAAAATGGTTCACGCCATTGATGAAAAGACAGTTACTTGGGAATATTTCTAGGTTAAGTTTAAAAACCACTATTTAAATGAATGTTATTATGATGATAAAGAAAAGGAATTTCATGAGCTTAGACTGGGACAACTTATTATTGATGAATTTTTCACTAAGTTTACAAATCTGTTGAGATATGTCCCTTACATCTGTGAAGAGAAGGCAAAGGTGCAAAGGTTTCTGAACTGTTTACCTATTGTATACAAGGAGAAAATAGATTTTGATAATCCAAAAACCATGGATGAAGTGGTGAGAAAAGCTAGATTATGTTACCAGCAGTTCAAAGGAAAAACTGAACATGGAAAAAGCTGGGTAAATAAGAGTGATTTCAAAGGGAAGAAACAGAAACCAACTTATTTGAAGAACTTTTGCAGGGATCATCAGCGGAAGAAATTTAACAAACCCAAAGAAAGTCAAACTACTCAATCCCGAGTGGGTTCAAAACACATAGATGGAGACAATAATAAAGAAGGCACAGTTAAAATTAGGGAACCCTTGAAATGCTAGGGATGTGGAGAACCCCATATTTTGAGGGATTGTCCCCACCGAAACATTCATATGATTATGAGAGATCGAGAAGCTACCACAATAAATGACATAGCAAGAAATATACCCACTATCAGTGCAGCCTTGGAGAATCGACAAGAAGAACATCAATCTACCATGGTGGAGATGGAAGGTAAGATTGCTGACCAATCTATTGCAGTTTTGATTGATCTGGGTGCTTCTTTGAGTTACATTAGTCCAAAAATTGTAGAAAAATGCAATCTCAAAACTGAAAAATTTCAGCAGTCTTGGTTGGTCCAGTTAGCCACTGGAACCAAGAGGAGGGTAACACATAAATTACCCCGAATAGAAATTAAATTAAATGATTTTCATACAGAAGTGAATTTTAACATTCTGCCCTTAGGCTCATATGACTTGCTGATAGGAATGGACTGGCTGGAAAAGACAAAGGCTATGATGAATTGTTGGGATAAAACTCTGCAATGCATAGATGGAGAAGGAAAACCTTTTATTCTCAAAGGAAAACCAAAACCCATCTCTGTAAGCCAAATATCAGCACTGCAATTAAAAATAACAGCTAGGAAAGGATATCAAGTTTATGCAGTACATGTTGAAGAAATAGAACAACAACCTGAAGGAAATCTGCTGGATACTTTTCCAGTGGTGAGAGAGTTTAAGGAAGTTTTTCCAGATGAGATTCCTCATCTTCCCCCCAAAATAGATATTGAATTTTCAATCGATCTGGTGCCTGGAGAAACACCTGTTTCTCGAGCCCCTTATAGAATGAACCCCCCTGAACTCAAGGAGTTGAAAATGCAATTGCAAGAATTGTTAGATAAGGGTTATATTAGACTAAGTGTCTCCTTGCGGAGCACCGGTGCTGTTCGTGAAAAAGAAAGATGGAACCTTTAGAATGTGCATTGATTATCGTCAGCTGAATAAGTTGACAATTAAAAATAGATACCCTCTTCCTCGAATTGATGATCTTTTTGATCAGGTAAGAGGAGCTTCAATATTTTCTAAGATTGATCTAAGGACTGGTTATCACCAGCTCAGAGTTAAGGAGGAAGACATTAGCAAAACAAATTTTCGAACCAGATATGGTCACTATGAATTTGTAGTCCTACCTTTTGGTTTGACAAATGCCCCTGCCACCTTTATGTGCTTAATGAACAATGTGTTAAATAAGTACTTGGATAAGTTCATGCTTGTGTTCATAGACGATATTTTATTTTATTCAAAAAGTAAGGAGGAACACAAAGAGAACCTGAGAATAGTGTTGCAAACTCTGAAAGAAAACCAGTTATATGCCAAGTTCAGCAAATGTGAGTTCTATAAGGACAAGATCCAATACTTGGGACATATTATTTTTGAACAAGGGTTGGCTATTGACCCTGAAAAGAGAAAGGCTATTAAAGAATGGTCTGTGCCAACTATTGTTTCAGCAGTGAGATCTTTCATGGGGATTGTAGGTTTCTATCACAAATTTGTGGAGAGATTTTCTACCATAGCATATCCCATAACCTCACTCCAAATAAAGGGTGTCAAATTTGAGTGGAATGAAAAGTGCCAAAACAGTTTTGAACAATTAAAATTGAAACTCACCACAGCCCCTATATTGAAAATTATAGATCCTGATAAATAATCTATTGTATGTACAGATGCCTATAGAGAGGGGTTGGGAGGAGTCCTTTTGCAGGAAAATTCGGTTATCGCATATGAATCTAGGAAACTAAAGACACATGAACAGAGCTATAGTGCATATGATTTGGAGTTGGTTGTTGTTATTCATGCATTGAAGATGTGGCGGCACTATCTTCTTGGAAAGAAATTTACATTGATGACAGATCATATTAGTCTTAAATATTTCTTTTCCCAAACTGATTTGAATGTTAGACAAGCCAGATGGCTGACTTTTCTGACTGAATTTGATATGGACATAAAACATATCAGAGGGAAAGAAAATAAAATCGTGGATTCTTTGAGCAGAAATGCTTGCCAAAATATAAATAGTATTGGAATTAGTGCTAATTTTTAATTAGAAGATTCAGTGAAAAAGGCAGCAGACCAGGATCCAAATTATGAAACACTATAGGTGAAACTACTAAAGAAGGAGATGACTGATTACACTCAAAACGAAAAATAGAAATAGAACAACAACCTGAAGGAAATCTGCTGGATACTTTTCCAGTGGTGAGAGAGTTTAAGGAAATTTTTCCAGATGAGATTCCTCATCTTCCCCCAAAAAGAGAGATTGGATTTTCAATCGATCTGGTGCCTGGAGAAACACCTGTTTCCCGAGCCCCTTATAGAATGAGCCCCCCTGAACTCATGGAGCTGAAAATGCAATTGCAAGAATTGTTAGATAAGGGTTATATCAGACCGAGTGTGTCTCCTTGAGGAGCACCGGTGCTGTTCGTGAAAAAGAAAGATGCAACCTTTAGAATGTGCATTGATTATCGTCAGCTGAATAAGTTGAAAATTAAAAATAGATACCCTCTGTGTCGAATTGATGATATTTTTGATCAGGTACGAGGAGCTTCAGAATTTTCTAAGATTGATCTAAGGACTCGTTATCACCAGCTCAGAATTAAGGAGGAAGACATTAGCAAAACAAATTTTTGAACCAGGTATGGTCACTACGAATTTGTAGTCCTACCTTTTGGTTTGAAAAATGCCCCTGCCACCTTTATGTGCTTAATGAACAGTGTGTTAAATAAGTACTTGGATAAGTTCGTGCTTGTGTTCATAGACGATATTTTAGTTTATTCAAAAAGTAAGTAGGAACAAAAAGAGCACCTGAGAAGAGTGTTGCAAAATATGAAAGAAAACCAGTTATATGCCAAGTTCAGCAAATGTGAATTCTATAAGGACAAGATCCAATACTTTGGACATATTATTTCTGAACAAGGGTTGGTTGTTGACCCTGAAAAGATAAAGGCTATTAAAGAATGGGTTGTGCCAACTGATGTTTCAGCAGTGAGATCTTTCATGGGGATTGCAGGTTACTATCGCAGATTTGTGGAGAGATTTTCTGCCATAGCATATCCCATAACCTCACTCCAAATAAAGGGTGTCAAATTTGAGTGGAATTAAAAGTGCCAAAATAGTTTTGAACAATTAAAATTGAAACTCACCACAGTCCCTATATTGAAAATTGCAGATCCTGATAAATAATTTATTGTATGTACAGATGCCTGTAGAGAGGGGTTGGGAGGAGTCCTTTTGCAGGAAAATTTGGTTATTTCATATGAATCTAGGAAACTGAAGACACATGAAAAGAACTATAGTGCATATGATTTGGAGTTGGCTGCTGTTATTCATGCATTGAAGATGTGGCAGAACTATCTTCTTGGAAATAAATTTACATTGATGATTGATCATATTAGTCTTAAATATTTCTTTTCCTAAACTGATTTGAATGCTAGAAAGGCCAGATGGATGTCTTTTCTGACTGAATTTGATATGGAAATAAAACATATCAGAGGGAAAGAAAATAAAATCGCAGATTCTTTGAGCAGAAATGCTTGCCAAAATATAAATAGTATTGGAAGTAGAGCTAATTTTGATTTATAAGATTTAGTGAAAAAGGCAGCAGTCCAGGATCCAAATTATGAAACACTACAGGTGAAACTGCTAAAGAAGGAGATGACTGATTACACTCAAAACCAAAAAGGGCTGATCTGCTACAAAAACATATTATATATCCCCAATGTGGAGTCCTTGAAAAGAGAGATTCTAGATGAATATCACAAACAGCCGTATGCAGGGCATCCTGGATATCAGAAATTGTTAACAGCTTTGAAAAAGAAGTTGTTTTGGCTAGGAATGAAAAGAGAGGTAGCAGAATATTTAGCTAGATGCATGGAGTGTCAACTAGTTAAAGTTGAGCATCAACATCCTGCTGGTCTTTTAAACCCTTTGCTGATTGTTGAATGGAAACGGGACACAGTTTCTATAGATTTGATAACATGGCTACCCAAAACTAAATACCAACATGATTAAGTGATGGTAGTAGTAGACACTTCAACAAAATATGCACACTTCATACCTGCAAAGTCTACTTTTGGGACAGCCCAAGTGGCAGATGTGTTTCCAAAAGAGATATTAATATTGCATGGGGTCCCAAAGATGATTGTTTCAGATAGAGATGCTATGTTCACAACAGCCTTTTGGAAAGGTCTATTTGGAGGTATGGGCACTAAGTTGAATTTTAGTACTGCCTATCACCCTCAGACCGATGGTCAGACAAAGAGAACTAATCATATTTTGGAGGATATGATGAGAATGTATGTGATGGATAGGCCATCAAAATGAGAAGACTACTTGCATTTAGTTGAATTTGCCTATAATAACAGCTACCAATCATCTATTAAAATGAGTCCATTTGAGGCACTCTATGGAAGGAAATGTCATACTCCTTTGAGCTGGAGCCAACCTGAGGATAAGCTAATGTTGGTACCAGATGTTTTACAAGAGATGGAAAGAATTGTTAAACAAATACAAAGAAACATCAAGACAACACAAGATCGCCAGAAAAACTATGCTGATAACAAGAGAGTACATCGAGAATTTAAAGTGGGGGAACATGTGTATTTGCGTATTAAACCCAAAAACATCACACTTTATGCTGGAAGTTGTGCAAAACTGGCTCCTAGATATTGTGGTCCTTTTGAAGTATTATAAAGGGTGGGACCAGTGGCTTACAAGCTGGCCTTACCGCCCCATGTTAAAGTTCATGATGTGTTTCATGTTTCATTATTAAAAAGATATATACATGATGATTCTCACATTGTTGATTGGAATGTGATACAGGTGGAACCAGAAGGGGAGTTCCTTCCAGAACCGCTTCAAATGTTGGAGCGGGAAGAAATTGAATTGAGGAATCGAACGGTAGCAAGAGTAAAGGTGCAATGGAAGCACTTTACTGCTGAAGAAGCTACCTAGGAAAGAGAAGCTAAAATGATGGAAAAATATCCATTTTTGTTTGAAAAATTAACTCTACTAATTAGATATTAACACCGAGGATGGTGTTTTCTTTTAGAGGGGGAATATGTAACACCCCTAGTTTATGTTTTCCTTCAAAGCTAGACATTTGAACTTTGATCCTAAGGGGAGTGGACCCCAAATTGATAAGTATTTTAGTGGATGTAATTAAATATTTCATTTTGGAAATTAAATAAAATAATGCTGTGCATATTGACCAATGAGAATTGTGAGATCACTTGCTAAATCCAAGAGGATGGATAGAGGCAAATAATTCCCCAAAAATCTTTCAAAAAATCCTTGAAAGAATTTATTTCCAAATTAGATTTTGAGGAAAATCTAGTTTCCCCAATGAGGTGGAGAGTAGTTGGGAAGAGGTAAAAAGGTGTGAAAGGTAGAAAGCAGCTTTAAAAATCCCTAAATAGGGAAGCCTAGGAAAACAGGAAGAAAAGCATACTAATATTCTGGACGCAGAATTAGAAACAGGCTTTGGGGAGAAAAAGCTTAAATAAGCTATTCCTGAACATATTAAGAGGTTGGTCTGGAATGGAAGTGATCTCAGCTCGGGGGTGAGTTCTGGAGATAGAGGGACTCTACAGTTGGGAGGACTGGTCAAGTACCAAAGTGGTATGCTCATAGTGTTAGGAATGATTGAAAATCTATTTTTGTTAAGTGTAATGGTTAATGACTGTAACTGTATACTACTTGAAAAGTTTTGCTTATGATGGTGTTCCATACATTTACAGAATGATAGAGTAATTAAAATATCTCTATCCTGTATAGTTTTAGGACTCAGAAATATGAGGACAATTCAGCCAGAAACTCTAAACCAGTCCCTGGTTTAAATCTGGAGATTATGTTTCCTCATAGTTTATATCTATGTAACTATAATCTGTTTCTATTATAAATAGAATTAATTCAGTAAAAATTAGGGAAACCAAATAAAAACCTATGTGTAGGAGGAATTAAGTACATGAAGGGAAGAGCTATACATTTGTTGAATTAGCTAAGTGAATTACAGACATATAGATTTATAAATCAGCAGTGCATGTTTGTTTATAGATTTTCTACTATAATAAGTACTGAATGGAAGAGTATATAGTTTATTACTATAAACTCAATTGCTATATATATATACATAGGAAATAAAAGAATAGGACTAAACATGTTTACTAATCATGCAAACAAATGTGGTCTGAGAATTATATATATATAAAAACTAGTGTGAATATATTTCTTAAAACAAGGGACCAAACTTAACAAGTACTGGAAATTATAAATTATGCATGTGAACCTCTATAAAATGCATGCAGACTATACATGCTGTGAAAGATAACAAATAACTCACACATCAGATTTATATAAAATTCCAGTAGAAGTGTTAGCCAGAGCAGAGCATACTGCATATGTTATAAAATAAAATCAACCTGTCCAGAGTCCACTATTATTTACACCAGTAAGTAATATTTGTAAACTTGGAATCATGAAGCAGCAGTAAAGACATACTAATAGAGTATTATGACACATCTACTCTCATAAACCCGATGATAATAGTCAACAAATTGAAGTAGCTGGGAATACTCTTGTAGTACAAACATTTAATTGCAATTGAAGAAATAAAATAACATAAAATGATGAGGAAGCATAAATCTAAGACAAGATTAGTAATCTTATCAGTTTTACCCAACAATAGAAATAGATAGATATGGTCAAAAGACAACTATTTTCGTAAGCATCAACATGAAACAGTAAATCTGAAGTCCACATAGTATGTCAAAACCCTGTTCCTGTCACCCAGGAAGGGAATATGTATATATATCTATCTGAAATTCATATATAAATTCATGAACCCAAAATTTATAAATTATGACAGTCGTGTCTTAGGACAGATTAACTGAGAAAAATAGTCTCCGCAACCATATTAGCAGAGTCCTAGCAAGACAGACCAAGTCTAAGGAAATCCTTATTATTACAGTAGCAACGAGAAAATTTATATGACTTGAGTGATCGGAACAAAAAAAATTTGTTATAGTAACGATGTAAGAGTCTAGTCTCATTCCGACGCATATGCGGTGGAAACCGACCTGAAAGCGCAAGATGAAGTGAAATTAAAACCGTATGAAATAACCATTTCATTGAAACTCTGAAAGTTGAATTCGTGTGGAATTCGATTTACCTGCAACACAAACAAGGGATGGTGAAAATACGAATCGATTGACTGATATGAAATATAATGCCAACAAATAAATGAAAAGGAAACATTTATAAGGGATTACCTTGCCGATGAGGAATTCCTTATCTCCAAAACAACCTGAAACAGAGATAACCGAGAAAAATAAAACCAATTATACCACTAGGACGTTCAAGGATGAGTGAGGAAGCCAAGGGTTGAATTAAAAAATTGAATTGATTCTTGCCAGGGGTGATGGATTGATAGCCGTAGAGGAAGCAAGAAAAATAAAAAACGTCACCATTTGAATAACCTCAGGAAATTCACGAAAGATGACGAGGAGTACGCCCTATAAAAAAAACAAACAAAAATGATGTAGTATTAGTATCCTACATTATTAACAAGAATATAAACATAAACAAATGAGAATAAATCTCCACGACAGATGTTTTCAACTGATTGAGACAAATCCTCGACAGTAAACGAAATCAGATGAGGTAAATTATTTAACCTCAGCTCTCACTCTATAACACAGAGCGTATTGTTATGAAATAATATTACATAGACAGGGTCATTACATAGAGCGTAGGCTTCATCATTGAGTTAGCGTAATACGCATCAGTGCATACCTAAAAGGCAATACGAGGAGGGATAGATGCGCTTGAATCCAGGGCCAGAAGATGCTGTGTTTCTTCCATCGTGCAGAGGCTCGACACCGGAGGACAAGAAAAAAAAATGAATGGCAAAAGAACCACTTCCATAATAACACAGAGATTTATATGCTCGTCTCATATCCAAACACCAATGAAAACCATAATAGAAAGGAACAATCTCCATCGTCCAGGTGGCCTCGGATCCATGATCTATACACGGATCGATCTGGAGAATTTTCTATTTAATACTCAATAACTTAAAACATAAATGTAGATCTATGAAATCCATACCACAGTACCATCAATCGAGTCAAGTGGCTGGTGTATTAAAAGAGCTATCTAGCGTGGCTTGTTACAACCAAAACGTAGATGCATAGAATCCCGAGTATGAATATATTAAGAACTAACAACATTGAGAATTAACAGCGTGCCATCGAATAGGTGACGAGGAAATTGAAACAAGTTACAATGGCCAATTACTTTAGCAACCATGCCAATGAGATATAACGAATGCGTTGAAATTCAAATGCACGTATCTCCACATCCAATTTATCATAAATGAATGGTACACTAGAGATCAAGGACGCAATGATCACGCTCATAGTAGATTCATATCAATGACATGATTCATAAAGAGGAATAGACTTTGAATAATTCACAATTCGAACCTAGGGTTATAAGTCTTGGAGTGGGACGAATATATAAACTCAATGATTCATAAATTATACATACAAGCCATAAGAGTATACTATCGAATGCTGAGGTATATGTAGGGTGGGCCTACGAGTATGGTGTGAAACCATTAAAGAACATATCAAAATGTAGGAGCAAGCGTATAACTATGGTAGGTGAACCATATACCTATATGGGGATCAATATATATATATTTATATGTATTTAATATCTGCTACAAACATTTAGTGGGAAACCCAAATAAATCATATTTACAAGAGGAATAGAAGAAACTAGGAATTCTATTCCATAGTAGATCCAAAATGGTAAATTTTGACAAATAGAATTGAATAGCTGTGGTTAATAGAAATATAGCAGTAAACTCAAAATATCATTGAACAGCTATGGTCAATAGAAGCATAGAAATAAACTCTAAATAGAGAAAAAGAAAATTGATTGTGGGAAAGAGGAGAAGTTACAAGAGAAGAGAGTGGAGACCTTAACAATAATGTGGAATCTCATGATAAATAATATATTATTTGTCTATATTAATAATCATTCTAGTTGATAAGCATAAAATATCCATATAAATTCTCAAGGACAAAAGACAATTCATGTTTGTAGGGGAAAATAGTATGAAATCATCGACAAAGAGGAGGTGTGAAATGAAATTATTTGTTGCAGCCTCGATACCTTGAAAGAAACCATTGTGAATTTTAGTAGAGATAAGCTCTCCCAACACCTTGAATGTTAGAAGAAAAAAGTGGGGAAAGTGGGCACCCTTGGAAAAGTCCATAGAAAGCTATAAACAAAGAAGAAGGAGCACACTTTATAAGAAGTGTGAAAGAAGAAGACTTGAAGCAACCCATAATCCAATTAATAATATGTAGATTCATCCCCAACTTAATAAGGATTTGTAGAATGAAATTCCAAATGACCTTTTCATATGATTTTGATAGGTCCATTTTGAGAGCTATGGCCGACATTTTTGTGTAAATTCAAGAACATATGGATTCTTGAGCTAGTAATATTGTAACTTCATGTATTTGTTGTAAGAACCTGAATTTCTCTTTAGAGAAGAACTAACTGATAAGGATTAATGCACATGGTTATCACCTTTGAAATTATCCTATCGATAAAATTACAACAAGAAATAAGCCCATAACCATCAAAATATGTGCCATCAAACCTATTTGGGATGAAAGTCAGGAAGGTTGAATTGAAGGATCCCATGACTATTCCTATTTTATGAGACTCTTAGAACACCAAAATAAGTTTGTTTTAAAGGAAGTGTAAGTAGTCAATATCCTATTCCATAGGGAGTTCGTTAGGCCCAGGGTTATTCCCTTTTTGCATTGGTTTTATTTATTTTTTCAAACACTTCTTTTGATAATTATTGATTCATCTCTTCTAAAAAAAGAGGGTGAAAAACTAGAGATAATGTGTAGAATATCCTATATGGGACATCTCACTGGCTCTTCAAAAAGGGATTTAAAATGATTGATTCCTTTGGTTGCAACATATTCAAAAGAGAGAGCCAATGATCCATCCCTTCTCTTTGTCTCACAAATATATTTTTCATTTCATTTGTATGATGCAAAATGGTGAAATAATATAGTGTTGTTATTTCCCTCCCTTATCCAAACCACCGTATTTTTCAACCTCCCTTTTGCTTCCTATTTTTCAAGGAGTACTTGCCTCTCCAATTCTATACTGCATAGCCAGGATAGAATCTCAAAAGAGGAATTTTTGAAGATATATTCTTCATAATTGCTTGAATCACATGTTCTACTTGTGTAAGATGAGTATAATGGGAATTTTTGAATTTCCATGATCTTGGGTCTAGTTTAGAATCTTAGAAACTTCAACGCTGCGAATCTTCTTTATATTAAACCAATATTAATAATAAAAAATTATATGGAATAAAAGGTATAATGACAACATTCGATGAAACTTCTATGTCATATTGTAATACCGCTCATTCACAATTTTTTCTTTTCTTTTTGTATTTACTTATAGTTGTTCGTCACAGTTTGACAACTTTGGTTTCCATACTTAACTTAATTTTTGTTTCACAACTAGACGATATCTGAATATATCAATTCCCATACATCAACTACATAATTTCATTATTATTTAACACCCTATCACAATTTTCATTACTTCAACGTAGCTACTAGGAAAGAGTATATTTCACTGGATACTCATTTATTTAATACATAAAATTCTCCCATTGGAAGTATTAATTAATTTCTTTTGATCTCAACACATGTTACTAATTTCAAACTTTCCATAAAATGAATCTTTTTGTTCTCTTACAATATATATATATATATCTACTTTCTAATATATATATTAATTTATGTGTATTTTCATGATGTATTTATTCGATCCTACCATAACGTTGAGTATTCAAAAGTGTATTTACATTGTGCATGTATTCGAACCTGCCATAACGTTGAGCATTCCACTTAAAGATATAAAATACTATATATAATGTTATTATAATTATATGTCCTTGTCTTACATTTTGAATGACACATTATAATTATATCGCATCTCACATAAAATCTTAACCTTTAATTCCTTTGACATTGAATTCCCATGTCTTTACAGATCATTAAAATTATTCCATTCAGAATGACACTTTTCAATTTTCTAACCTTATCATTCTCACTCCACATTGTTTAATAACTATACTTACCTTTCTCTTATAACATTCTTGACAAGGTATTGAATTAATTAACTTTAATATTAACCCTTTAACCTAATTGGGTGAAACCTCTACTCCACTATTCATATGACAATATAGAACTAATTTATTAATAGTGGGTTTTGTTTTTATATATTTTATTGACCCTACTAAATTTTCAAAATCCATACTAGAGTGATTAAATACTCTATGTTTCTGGATTTCAATGTATGATTGACTAATGTTTTTTTCGAATTATTCATTAGCGTAGGGTCTTAACATTGTAATGGTTTTTCCCATCTGACAAGTGAATTATTAGTCTGAGACATAAAACTTATATCATATGTCAGTGAGTTATGAGGAAAACTCGTCCTTCAAGACAAGTACTCTTATATTACCATCGGTTCTATTTCAAAGTTTTTTCGAGCCACACAATTTAATTTAATTTATGAGATCCATACTATGGATCTAATACTCGATCTAATGTTTGATTGTTGAGTATGTTTGCCATTAATTAGAATAGATATTTGTGTTTAATCAATGTATTCCAGTCTCGATATGAGGGAACCCATTGGATTGATGCCACACGTAGTGTGGGATCTCATTAGGGTTTGTCATTTTCACTCTCTATTAAACCCTATGGTTTCACTGTACACCAATCTTTGGGTTTTCCCTCGTAGTTGATTTCTCTAACTGAAGGTTCTATTATCATCTTCTTCAGATTTTGACGCATCCAGTCTCTAACCTCATGTCTTCTACCACTGGTAAGCTCCTCTATTCGCATTTAACTATATCTTCGAGTTTTTTGAGAATTCGTTATGCAGTGTTCAGGTTATGGTATCATATGATTTCTCATGCCTTCGTTAAACGATTTATTGTGGATCAATTTCTACTATCGGTATATTTTGAGAATGAAACTTACAAAAGATACATTAATAACTTATCGAATTCGTTATTTTTATTAGTTTCCCATTTTAATGTTTCGGTCTACCTTCAAATGGTAAGACGTTTGTCAACCTGGGGATTTGTAGATTTCGTTTATCATCAAAAGAAATTAAATCTAACTCTAATTTCTCTTTCTTTCTTTTTTGAAATGATTATAATAAATTTCTATTTGACATTGTGACGATTTCATACATTTAAAGATGCCTTTCTCTTTCTTTTTGCAATTCGTCTTCTGCAACCTTGGTTGGGATTTGATACAATGGCTAAAGCTCGATTTTAAAGAGCATGCCCAAATCGAATTCATTAATGGAGGTTTGACTATCTTATCAGCTCCCTATTCAGATTTCGTCCCTAGATAAGGATGCCTCTATCTATTATTTTTCCATTTTGATCAATGTTCCTTTCTGAAGGTTAAAATGAACCTCTGTTACTCACTTCTCATTTTGTATTTAATTTCAGAATTTTCCCCATCGTTTAAGTAGTGTTTCTAAGGTAAAATGTTTCAATTTCATCTGCATGGTTTCATAATTCCTCTTTTTCCCAAGTTTGTTTACGCCATTAATCTCTCTAACTCGTTTCTACATGTCGCAGGTACCTTCATACGCTGAGAATTTCCCTTACATTCCTCTTGTTCGAAGTATCGAGTTCATGATTAGATTCAAATTTTCTCATATATGCGTAAATGCTCTTTACACAACTTGGTACCGTGTCGTCTTCTATCCTCATGGATTTCTGATGAAAATAATTCCCATTTTTAATTGAGCTAGGGATTTCTATGCTCGAAATTGTTTTTGTATTAATGCATACCATGTATAACAATTGTACTATTTATATCCGAGGATATTTTTTTTTCAACGGACAATAATTATTTAATTTGTTTAAAAGTCATACTCTCACCCAAATTTAATAATTTTAATCTACAACTCATATCATGTTTCTAAGTGATGATCACAGTCCATTGCTTTTTTCTTAATAGTCATGGAAATAAAATAATAATAATATGTGTACATTTCATGATTTATATTTATTCACTGTACTCATTCTTATTTATGCTGTTTGTTACTTCGAAATAAAATTTGAAATGGTTACTCCTAAAATTTTTCTTTTCAGAGATTAAATTATAAGATAGCTCAGAAAAACTGTTCTGACCTGTGTTAGCTCATTACAGTATGATGAGTAACTATATTTTATGTAACGGCCAACAGTTTCTTCTAAAGTATAGTTTCAGTATTGTTTGCTTTCCCATTTCATTCTTCTGCTATGTAATTTTTATTACACCGTATAGAATACAGAGTTTTCTATTCTATTTAAGTGACAGTTTAACGTGGTAGTATATTGATATAATGAGAACAGTTGAGTTTTGAGCCTTATTTTTCAGATGATAATGTTCCAAACGAGTCTCTGGTTTCGACATTCTGGGAGATGGTTCCTGAAATTATTTTCCTACTACCACTACACTTACTAAAGTTCACTTACAACACTTACTTTCCAAATGTATGAAACACTCCAACATTAATCATTCTAATAGGGTATGAACCCAACTTAAAAATATTTAGAAAATCATAAAGCATTTGTTTTGACAAGCTTAAAATAATTTTTCAGTATTAATTGTGCATACCAGTAAGTATGACTAATCCTCCCAACCTTATAATTCTTTGTCTCCCAAATTCACTCCTGAGCTGAGATCTCTCAAGGATGGACTAACTTCAGTCTGTCTTGAAGCAGCTTACTTAAGCTATGCTTTCCCACAGGCCTGTTTTTAAATTCTACATCCAGAATTTTCAAGATGCTTTATTCCTGTTTTTTCCTAGGCTTCCCTCAATGAGGGACCTTTTAAAGCTGCTTTATCCACTTTTCTAGCTTTTCTATCTCTTCCCAACTACTTTCCTCTTCATTGGGGAATTATATTTTTCTCTTCAAATCTAATTTAGAATTATTACTTTCAAGGTTTTCTGAAAGGTTTTGGGAAATTATTAACCTTATCCATATTCTCATGAATTAGGTTTAGGATCTCTTATCTCAATTCAGTCATAGTGCACACATAAATATTTTATTTATTTTCAGTAATAAATAATTAAATAAAATCCACACAATAATTCTCCATTTGGGTCCACTTTCTCCTTTGGATTTTTTTCAAATGTCTAACTTCAAAAAGTAGAATTTGGGGTGTTACACATTTCCCCTCTAAAAACAAACACCGTCCTCGGTGTTGTCATCAAAATTTACACAGTTCATGTTGAAAATAAAAATGGATATTTTTCCATCATCTTAGTTTATCTTTCCCATGTAGCCTCTTAAGCAGTAAAGTATTTCCACTACACTTTTACTCTGGCTACTATTCTATTTCGTAGTTGAATTTCTTCCCGCTCCAATATTTGAAGCGGCTCTGGAAGGAACTCCCCTTTTGGTTCCACCTAAATCATATTCTAATCAACAATATTAGGAGCATCATGTACATATATTTTCAATAAAGAAACATGAAACACATCATGAACTTTAACATGGAGGGGTAAGGCCAATTTATAAGCGACCGGGCCCACCCTTTCTAAGACTTCAAAAGGCCCACAGTATCTAGGAGCTAATTTTCCACAACTTCTAGTATGCAGAGTGCTCTTTCTGGGTTTAATCCACAGATATACATGGTCACCCACTTTGTACTCTTGGTGAACTCTCTTCTTGTCGACATAAATTTTCTGTCGATATTGAGCTGTCTTGCTGTTTTTATGTATTTGTTTGACAATCCTTTCCATTTCTTGTATATCATATGGCCCAAGTACTAACTTATTTTCAGGTTGGCTCCATCTTAAAGGAGTGTGGCACTTTCTTCCATAGAGTGCCTCAAATGGACTCATTTTGATGGAAGATTAGTAGTTGTTATTATAAGAAAATTCGACTAAATGTAAATAGTCTTCCCACTTAGTTGGCCTATCCATCACATACATTCTGAGCATATCCTCCATAATTTTATTTGTTCTCTCAGTTTGACCATCCATCTGAGAGTGATAGGCAGTACTAAAATTAAATTTAGTGCCCATGCCCCCAAACAGACTCTTCCAGAAGGCTTTTGTGAACTTGGTGTCTCTATCTGAAATAATCATTTTAGGAACCCCGTGTAGCCTTACAATTTCCTTCATGAACACATTTGCTACTTGGCCTATCCCAAAAGTAGATTGCACAGGTATGAAATGTGCAGCCTTTGTTAAAGTATCTACCACTACCATCACTGAGTCATGCTAGTACTTTGTTCTGGGTAACCCGGTTATAAAATCCATAGAAACAGTGTCCCATTTCCATTTTGCAATTGGTAAGGGATTTAGAAGAGCAGCTGGATGCTAATGTTCAACTTTAACTAGTTGACATTCCATGCATCTGGCTAAGTATTTGGCCACATATTTTTTCATTCCTAGCCAAAATAATTTCTTTTTCAAGGCTATAAGTAGTTTCGGATATCCATGATGCCCTGAATATGGTTAGTTATGATATTCATCTAGGATTTCTTTTTTCAAAGAGTCTACATTGGGGATGTACAATCTTTCTATATAAAAAATTAGTCCTGTCTCATTGTGTGTATACCCTTTTATTTCTTTTTTCAGCATTTGAATCTGTAGTTTCTCATAGTTGGGATCTTGATCTGCTACCCTTTTTACTAATCCTTCTAAGTCAAAATTGGCACTACTCCCAAAGTTACTTATGTTTTGGCAAGCATTTCTGCTTATAGCATCAACAATTTTGTTTTTTTTTCCTTTGATATGTTTTATTTCCATATCAAATTCACTCAGAAAGGACAACCATCTGGCTTTTCAAGCATTCAAATCTATTTGAGTGAAGAAATACTTTAGGCTGATGTGATCTGTCACCAATATAAATTTCTTTCCTAGAAGATAGTGTCGCCATATCTTTAAAGCATGAATTACAACAGCTAACTCAAGATCATATACACTGTAATTATATTCATGTTTCTTAAGTTTTCTAGATTCATACGCAATAACATAAATCAGTTGCAACAGAACTCTGCCTAATCCCTCTCCACACGGATCAGTACACACTACAAACTCTTTATTAGGATCTGCAATCTTTAGAATGGGTGTTGTAGTAAGTTTTAATTTCAGTTGTTCAAAGAATTTTGGCATTTTTCAGTCCATTCAAATTTTGTACGTTTGCTCTGTAATGATGTTATAGGATAAGCTAAAACAAAAAATATTTCTACAAACCTTCGGTAGTACCCTACAATCCCCATATATGATCTTACCACTGAGACATCAGTCGGTACAGGCCACTATCTAATGGACTTTATTTTCTCAGGGTCAACAGCCAATCCTTGTTCTGAAATTATATGCCCCAAATATTGAATTTTATCCTTATAAAATTCACATTTGATAAACTTGGCATACAACATATTCTCCTTAAGTGTCTACAACACAATTCTAAGGTGTTATTTATGCTTTGCCTCACTTTTTTCATAGATTATAATGTCGTCTATAAATAATAGTACGAATTTGTCTAATTTTTTATTCAGGATGTTATTCATTAAACACATAAAAGTGGCAGGGGAATTTGTCAAACCGAAAGGTAGGACTACAAATTCAAAGTGACTATACCTAGTTCGAAAGGATGTTTAACTGATATATTCCTCCTTAATTCTGAGCTGGTGATAACCAGTCCTTAAGTCAATCTTAGAGAATACTGAAGCTCCTCTAACCTGATCAAAAAGGTCATCTATTCTGGGCAATGGGTGCCTGTTTTTTATTGTCAACTTATTCAGTTGACGATAATCAATACACATTCTGAAGGTTCCATCCTTATTTTTCACGAACAACACCAGTGCTCCCCAAGGAGATACACTCGTTCTGATGTAACCTTTATCCAGCAATTCTTGTAATTACATTTTTAACTCCATTGGTTTAGGGGGGCTCATTCGGTAAGGGGCTCTACAAACTGGTGTTTCCCCTGGCACCAAATCGACTGAAAAATCAATCTCTATCTTGGGGGGAAGATGAGGAATCTCATCCAGGAATACTTCTTTAAATTCTCTTATCACTATTAATGTGTCTAAATTTTTTTCCTCTGGTTGTTGTTATAATTCTTCAATATGTACAACATATACTTGATACCCCTTTCTAGCATTTATCTTTAACTAAAGGGCTGAGATCTGCCTTACAGAAATAGGTTTCGGTTTCCCCTTTAGTATGAATGGTTTTCCTTCAGCATCTATGTAGTGCAGATTTTTGTCCCAACAATTCAACATGGTCTTTTTCTTTTCTAACTAGTCCATTCCTATCAGTAAATCATAGGAACCTAATGGAAAAATGTTTAAATCTACTTTTGTCTAATAATCATTCAATTTAATAGTTGTTTTAGGTAGCTTATGAGCTACCTTGCGTTTGGTTTCAGTAGCTAACTGGACCAACCAAGGCTATTGAAACTTTTCTGTTCTGAGTTTACATTTTTCTACAACTTGTGGACTAATATAACTCAATGAAGCACTTGGGTCAGTTAAAACTGTAACAGATTGATCAGAATTTTTACCTTCCATCTCGACCATAGTAGACTAGTGTTCTGCTTGTTCGTTCGCCAAGGCTGCACTGATAGTGGGGATATTCCTTGCTACGTCATTCACTGTGGTAGCTTCTCTATCTCTTAGAAACATCTGAATATTTCGGTGTGGATAGTCCCTCAAAACATGAGGTTCTCCACAACCCCAACACTTCAGAGGCTCCCGCATTTTACCAGTTCCTTCCTTCTTATTATTCCCATCTATTTGCTTAGAACCAATTTGAGATTGAGCAGTTTGAATTTCATTTGTTTTGTTAAATTTCTTTCACTGATGATTCCTACCAAAGTTCTTCAAATAAGCTGGATTCTATTTCTCTCCTTTGAACTCACCCTTGTTTTTCCATCTCTTCCCTTGTTCAATCTTTCCATTAAACTGTTGGTAGCATAATCTAGCTTTCCTCGCCACTTCATCCATTTTTTTTGGATTATCAAACTCCATTTTCTCCTTGTACATAATAGGCAAATAGTTCAAAAATATCTATACCTTTGCTTTCTCCTCACAAATGTAAGGAACATATCGTAACAGATTGTGAACTTGGTGACAAACCCATCTATGGTGAGCTGTCCCAATCTGAGTTCATGAAACTCTTGGTTTGTCATCATAGAAGCATTCATTCAAATACCGATTTTTAAACATGACTTGAAAATATTCCCAAGTCACTATTTTCTCATCAATGGAATGAACCATTTTTGTTTCTTCCCACCACAAGGTAGCCTTACCTTGCAGCTGGTAAATAGCCAATCAGGCTCTTAAATTACTTTCATATTCGTAGAATTGAAAATACTTGATCATATTCAGCACCCATGCCTCAACATCTTCCTCCTTCTCTCGATCATAAGAGGGAGGTTTTATTTTCCAGAATTCACCCTGTAATTCCTTTCTCTATCTAGACTATTGTTTAGTGGTGTCATCTTCCTCATATTCATTTGAGAAATCGACTCTGCCTTTTCTCTTCCTCCCAAAACCTTCACCTTCTTGGCTATTCCGTGAAGCCAGTTCTCTTATAAGTTTTTCCTTCTCATCACTGGCTAAAGATAGCCTGTCATTCTGAATTTTATGCTGGGCCATATCTTGTTGCATCCTATGCAACATAGCCATAAAAGGAGCAATGGGATCTGGTGTGTTCTCTCCACCACCCAGATCGACATAAAGCTCATCTCCTTCAAACATGATTTTATAGCTGTTCTTTTCAGTACTTTCTCACTGTACAAAAAAACCACATTAGTAATATTTTTAATATCATAATTTTATTACAGCATATCATTTATGTGTGAGCACACAAATTGCCCAGTTTTTCAACTTTTTGCTCTGATACCATTTGTAATATCTCTCATTCACAATTTTTTTTTTCCTTTTGTACTTACTTATAGTTGTTCATCATAGTTTGACAACTTTGGTTTCCATACTTAACTTACTTTTTGTTTCACAACTAGATGATATCTAAATATACCAATTCCAAAACATCAACTACATAATTCCATTATTATTTAACACCCTATCACAATCGTCATTACTTCAACGTAGCTACTAGGAAAGAGCATATTTCATTGGATACTCATTTATTTAATACATAAAAGTCTCCCATTGGAAGTATTAATTTATTTCTTTTGATCTCAAAATTTTTTCCTAATTTCAAACTTTCCATAAAATGAATCTTTTTGTTCTCTTACACTATATATATATCTACCTTCTAATATATATATTAATTTATGTGTATTTTCATTATGTATGTATTTGATCCTGCCATAACGTTGAGTATTCAAAAGTGTATTTACATTGTGCATGTATTCGAACCTACCATAACGTTGTGCATTCCACTTAAAGATATAAAATACTATATATAATGTTATTATAATTATATGTCCTTGTCTTACATTTCGAATGACACACTATAATTATATCGCATCTCCCTTAAAATCTTAACCTTTAATTCCTTTGACATTTAATTCCCATGTCTTTACAAATCATTAAAATTATTCCATTCAGAATGACACTTTTCAATTTTCTAACCTTATCATTCTCACTCCACATTGTTTAACAACTATACTTACCTTTCTCTTATAAAATTCTTGACAATGTATTGAATTAATTAACTTTAATATTAACCCTTTAGCCTAATTGGGTAAAACCTCTACTCCACTATTCATATGACAATATAGAACTATTTATTAATAGTGGGTTTTTTTTATTATATATTTTATTGACCCTACTAACTTTTCAAAATCCATACTAGATTGATTAAATACTCAGTTTCTTGATTTCAATGTACGATGGACTAATGTTTTTTTCAAATTATTCATTAGTGTAGGGTCTTAACATTGTAATGATTCTTCGCATCTAACAAGCAAATTACTATTCTGAGACATGAAACATATATCATATGTTAGTGAGTTATGAGGAAAACTCATCCTTCAAGACAAGTACTCTTATATTATCGTTGGTTCTATTTCAAAGTTTTTTCGAGCCACACAATTTAATTTAATTTATAAGATCCATACTATGGATCTGATACTCGATCTAATGTTTGATTGTTGAGTACGTTTTCCATTAATTAGAATATATATATATTTTTAATCAACATATTCCATTCTTGATCTGATGGAACCCATTGGATTCATGCCACGCATAGCGTGGGATTTCATTAGGGTTTGGCATTTTCACTCTCTATTAAACCCTAGGATTTCACTGTACACCAATCTTTGGATTTTCCCTCGTAGTTGATTTCTCTAATTGAAGGTTTGATTCTCATCTTCTTCAGCTTTCAACGCATCCGGTTTCTAACCTCACGTATTCTACCACTGGTAAGCTCCTCTATTTAACTGTATCTTCGAGTTTTCTGAGAATTTGTTATGCAGTATTCAAGTTATTGTATCATATGATTTCTCATGCCTCTGTTAAAGGATTTACTGTGGGTCAATTTCTACTGTCGGTATATTTCGAGAATGAAACTTACTGAAGATATATTAATAACTTATCGAATTCATTATTTTTATTGGTTTCCCATTTTTAAGTTTCTGTCTACCTTCAAAGGGTAAGACGTTCGTCAACCTGGGGATTTGTATATTTCATTTATAATCAAAAGAAATTAAATCTAACTTTCATTTCTCTTTCTTTTTTGAAATGATTATAATAAATTTCTATTTGACATTGTGATGATTTCATACATTTAAAGTTTCCTTTCTCTTTCTTTTTGAAATTCGTCTTTTGCAACCTTGGTTGGGATTTAATACAATGGCTAAAGCTTGATTTTAAAGAGCATGCCCAAATTGAATTCGTTAATGTAGGTTCGACTGTATTATCAGCTCCCTCTTCAGATTTCGTCCCTAGGTAAGGATTCCTTTGTCTATTCTTTTTCCATTTTGATCAATGTTCCTTTCTGAAGGTTAAAACAAACCTCTGTTACTCACTTCTCATTTTGGATTTAATTTCAGAATTTTCCCCATCATTTAAGTAGCGTTTCTAAGGTAAAATTTTTCGATTTCATTTGCATGGTTTCCTAATTCCTCTTTTTCCCAAGTTTGTTTACGCCATTAATCTCTCTAACTCGTCTCTACATGTTGCAGGTACCTTTGTATGCTGAGAATTTCCCGTATTTTACTCTTGCTGGAAGTATTGAGTTCATGATTAGATTCGAATTTTCTCATATATGCATAAATTCTCTTTACACAGGTTGGTACTGCGTCGTTTTCTATCCTCATGGATTTCATATGACAATAATTCCCATTTTTAATCGAGCTAGGGATTTATACGTTTGAATTTGTTTTTTTATTAATACATACCATGTATAACAATTGTACTATTTATATCTGAGGATAAATTTTTTTCAACGGACTATAATTATTTAATTTGTTGAACAGTCATACTCTCAGCCACATTTAATAATTTTTATCTACAACTCATATCATGTTTCTGTTAAGTCCCTATATTACTAGTATAGTCCCTTATTTTTGTTAGTATAACCCCCTTATTTTTATTATTGTACACTTGTAACCCCCATATTGTTATTATTGTGCCCTTAAATTATTATTTTTAGGTCGTCTAGGATTACATTGTGGCCCCACTAGGATTACATTATGGCCCCATGGACTCCTATATATAGAAAGAGGTTTTGTAAATTGTATCATCCAAGAATTGTTCATTTATGTAATGTATTGGAGGTTTCCCCCTCAAAGTGGCTTATCTATAAGGCGTTGATATCTCTTTTCTTCTATTTTTGGAGCTAGTTACCCAACATTTGGTATTAGAGCTTTGGATTTTAGGGTTTCGCTGCTCTAAACAGGTCATCGTGGAATTTTCGCTATAAATTTTTTTCTACAAAGGTTCAAAATATGAAATGCTTAGGGTGCGAAGCCAAAATCCTGAGGAAACTTGTAAAAAAAATTCATTGTTTGGTTCGCAATATTTTCAGAGATATGATCTGTGGAAGGTAGTGCTTTTTCAAGCTCCCGAATTTCATCTCAAAGAGGTGATCGTGGGAAAATATTCATAAATCTCTCTCTGAGAATTGGATTGGAGTGCCATAAAATGTGGTCACAAGTACATGAATGGTATTTTCTTGGCTATCAATTTTAGATCCAAAGGATGAAACAGTGACACATGGCAAGTCGTACAATTTTTCACTACTGAACTAGTCCATAATTAGGTCATTGTGGGAGATTGGACACAACTTTGTCTTGGAGAATCCAAATCAGGTCAGACCTGTGGCATTCGAAAGAGAATTCAGAGGGATATTAGTACCAAAATTAAAATATTGAAGTGTTGTAATCATAGATATAATCCAATTTCAATATTGAGCTCCTCAAAAGCAAGAAAAAGTTGTGTATTTTTTTTTCCGAATTGCACAAGTCTTGTTTGAAGAATCAATTTGAATTGATTCTAAGGTCATATTGTAGAATAGATATCAGTATTGGGTTCTAAAATATGCCCCATAAAAATAATTCAACACCCATTAAGCCTTCAGAAGGCTCTACTATGACTCATGAAGATGAAGAATTGCAACATGATCTATTAAAATTACAAGAAGCAAGTGCACCAAATTTCGCTCTCACAAAGAGAAACAAAAAATGAAATGGAAGTTTTGAAGAAAGGCATGGAAGCAAAGATGGATGGTTTGAAGAAATGCGTGGAAGCTAAGATGGATGGCAGGGAAGCTGGTATGGAAGCAAATATGGATGACATGAAAGACAACATGGAAAACATGAAGAATGATCTAAAAGCAGACATGTAAGGTTTGACAAAGTTGATACAAGAAATGTTTCCTAACGGTGAAAAGATAATAGAAGAAACTCATGATGAGAACAAAATAAATGTTAATCGTGATTTCATAAACTCCAATGTTGGTGGGAAGAACCACCATATTCCAAAAATGGATATGAGGAATTTTGATGGAAAGGATCCTGTAACATGAATACTACAGATGGAGTAATATTTTGATCTCCATAACATGCAAAACACGCAAAAGGTACGCATTGCAAATTTACATTTAGAACAAAATGCATTTGTATGGTATCAATGGCTTTGCTCCCATAAAAAAATTGTCACTTGGTCAATTTTTTCGGAGGAAATGATAGCACATTATGAGGATACAAAGAGCAACACCTTCTTTAGCCAATTGATAAATCTCAAACAAAAGGGTTTAGTGGGGAAGCACATTGACGACTTCCAAAAATTGAATATAAGGGTAACTGATATTCGAGAAGAACACAGGATTGATCTCTTCATAGGCACTTTAAAGGATAACATCCAACATGAAGTTCGCATTTTGGAACCTGATTCATTGGAGAAGGCATTCAGGTTGGCAAGAAAAATTGAATGTAAAATTATGGCGACAAGGAAGCCTACCACTCACTTCTGTAAATAAGGAAGTGTTGCTACGCCTAGATTTTCACAACCTACAAGATTGACACAACAAAAATTGGAAGAAAAAAGAGAAAAAGGGCTTCACTACAGTTGTGATAGAAAATACACTAAAGGTCATAAGTGTGCTGAGAAGAAATTATTTTACATAGATTTTCAAGAGGAAGAATAAAATGAACAAGAAGAGGATATACATGAGGAACCAGCCCTAGAAGAGGAAGAAATGAATCCGACCATATCGTGTAATGCACTAGCAGGAATTACCACTCCTCAAACTCTCAAGATAGAATGACATATCAAGAAGCAAAATTTGATAGTGTTGATTGATTCAAGTAGCACCCATAATTTAATTCATTTTAAGGTAGCCAAGGAATTAAATTGTTTCGTATACCCAGCACCAGAATGTCAAGTGATGGTTGCAAATGGAGGAACTATAAATTTCTCTGGAAAATGCCATAATATCAAGCTAACCATGGGGGAATATGTATTGACTAGTCCAATTCTTTCCATTCTTATGGGAGGTGTTGATGTTGTACTAGGAGTACAATGGTTACAATCTTTGGGGACGGTAGCTTTTAATTTTGAAGAAATTTTCTTGAAATTTTTTTCAAAAGGAAAGGAAGTCGAATTACAAGGCATTGCGGAGAAGCCGGGAAAGAAAATGAACTCTAATGTCATGACAAAGCTTTGAAAGAAAGAACAACGAGGCGTAATTGCACAATTATTCTCACTAGAAGTTCCAACATCAAAATCATCTATTTCTGCAGATCTCCAACAAGTCGTCGACAATTATTCCAAGGTGTTTGAAACTCCCAAAGGACTCCCACCTATTCGTGATCATGATCATGCTATTCATTTGATTCCAGGAAGTGTTCCTCCAAACATCAGCCCTTATGGATATCCTTATGTCCAAAAGAGCGAAATTGAACGTATGATTGTAGAAATGTTAGAGGCGGGTATAATTCAACCTAGTCAAAGTTCTTTCTCTGCTCCTGTAGTATTGGTACACAAGAAGGATGGATCATGGAGAATGTGTTCGGATTATAGGGAGCTCAATAAGCTCACCATTAAAGATAAATTTCCCATTCCTGTGATTGATGAAATATTGGATGAATTACATGGAGAAATTTATTTTATCAAGTTGGATCTTCGTTCAGGATATCATCAAATTAGAATGAAGACTGAAGATATTCCAAAAACAACATTTCGAACTCATGAGGGTCATTATGAATTTTTGGTCATGCCTTTTGGCCTTACCAATGCACCTTCTACATTTCAAGGGTTGATGAATTCCATTTTAAAACCCTTCCTTAGAAAATTTGTGCTAGTATTTTTCGATGATATACTAATCTACAGCAGGTCTTGGAAGGATCATGTTGAACATGTTGACAGGGTGCTCAAACTATTGCAGGAGAAACAATTATATGCAAAAACATCCAAATGTTTCTTTGGAGTACAAGAGGTGGAATATCCGGGTCATATTGTATCTCACGAGGGTGTTAAGGTAGACCCTAACAAAATTAAAGCCATTAAGGAATGGAAAGTCCCCACAACCATAAAGCAGTTGTGAGGATTTCTCGGGTTAACAGGGTATTATCACAAGTTTGTTAAGAATTATGGGATAATAGCAACACCTCTAACAACATTATTGAAGAAAGATGCATTTTCATGGAATTCTGAAGCAACTAAGGCCTTTTAACATCTTAAAGAGGAAATGTGCCGAGCACCGGTCTTAGCTACGCCAGACTTCACAAAAACCTTTATTGTGGAATGTGATGCCTCACGAAATGGAATTGGTGTTGTTTTAATGAAGGAAGGAAGACCCATTGCTTTTGAAAGTCGTCCAATCAAAGGAAAGTATTTACAGAAACCTATTTATGAGAAGGAAATGTTAGCAATACTACATGCACTAAAGAAATCGTGAACTTACCTAATGGGAAGACACTTCAAGGTAAAAACTAATAATGATAGTCTTAAACACTTTTTGGAACAAAGAGTGTCTTCAAAAGAGCAGCAAAAATGGGTCAAAAATATGTTGGGTTATGAATTTGAAATAATCTACAAAAAAGGAAAGCTTAATGTTGTTGCGGATGCACTCTCAAGAAAGAATGAAGAGGTGGAAGCATTGCTTTGTGCCATTTCTATTATCCAACCAGATTGGATAACCGAAGCAAGAGATGAATGGAAGAAGGACAAAGATGTATGGACACTCATTGAAAATTTTCAGCAAGATCCTAGTACATCTGATACATTTAGTTGGAAAAATGATTCCTTATGGTACCAAGATCACTTATATCTTTGTAAGAATTCCCAGCTAAAACAAATTTTTCTTTTGGAATTGCACACTTCTCCTTGAGGAGGACACTTAGGATTTTTAAAAACTTACCATAGGGTGAAGAAAGAATTTATTTGGGATGGCCTTAAATCTGATATTCAAAATTTTGTGGGAAAATGTTTAGTTTTCCAGCAGAATAAAGTTGAGACAATTAAGACCCCAGGACTTCTACAACCCTTATCCATTCCAAGTCAACGTTGGGAGGATATTTCAATGGATTTTATCACAGGTTTACCTAATTTCAAAGGAAAGAGTGTCATCATGGTGGTAGTTGATAGACTTACCAAGTATGCACACTTTTTTGCATTATCTCATCCATTTAAAGAAAGTACAGTTGCTACTACATTTATGGACACAATTCGAAAGCTACATGGAAGCCCAAGGGTTATTGTGAGCGACAGAGATCCCATTTTTACTGGAAATTTTTGGACGGAGTTATTCTCTTGTTTGGGTACTCAATTAGCTCATAGCTCATCTTATCATCCTCAATATGATGGTCAAACTGAGATAGTAAATAAATGTTTGGAAGGATATGTTCGTTGTTTTGTATCTGATAAACAAACACAATGGGTCAAGTGGTTACCTCTTGCTGGATGGTGGTATAACACTTCCTTCCATACTGCAGAAAAAATCACCCCATTTATGGCACTTTATAGTTATCATCCACCATCCATCACATTATCTTTAAGTGAAAATTCGAAGGTCGAAGTAGTGGAAGATCACATCGAGCATCAGCAAGAAGTTCTCCAATTCTTAAAGGATAACATGAATTTGGGACAAAATCGAATGAAACAACTGGAAGATCAACATCACAGCGAGAGAAGTTTTGATGTATGAGATTGGGTATTTTTATGGCTACAACCATACAAACAAATGTCCCTCACGCAAGCTGAGAAGGATAATAAATTATCGCCAAAGTACTATGGTCCTTACAAGGTGTTGCAAAATATTGGTACTATGGCATACAAATTGGAGCTTCCTGCTTCTTTGCGAGTGCATTCATTTTTCCATGTTTCATGCTTAAAGAAGGTTATAGGTGAAAATATTCTAGTTAAAACAATATTTCTAGAACTTGATGAGGAAGGAAAAATCATATTGGAACCTAAAGCGGTCACGGAAACAAGAACTCGACAGCTACGGAGTCGATCAATTTCAAAGTATCTCATCAAGTGGAAGAACTTACCCATTGAAGATTCTACATGAGAGGATGAGAATTTTATACAGAAGCACCCAGAGCTACTCAAGCGCTGAGGACAACACTTTTTTGAAGGAGAGGGTCATGTTAGGTCCCTATATTACTAGTACAGTCCCTTATTGTTGTTAGTGTAACCCCCTTATTGTTATTATTGTACCCTTGTAACCCCCATATTGTTATTATTGTGCCCTTAAATTATTACTGTTAGGTCAGCTAGGATTACATTGTGGCCCCACTAGGATTACATTATGGCCCCATGGACTCCTATATATCTCTTTTCTTCTATTTTTGGAGCTGGTTACACAACAGTTTCTAAGTGATGATCATAGTCCATTGCTTTTTGTTTTATAGTCCTGAAAAGAAAGAATAATAATATGTGTACATTTCATGATTTATATTTATTCATTGCACTCATTTTTATTTATGTTGTCTGTTACTTCAAAATAAAATTTGAAATGATTACTCCTACAATTTTCTTTTTAGAGATTAAATTATAAGATAACTCAGAAAATTTGTTGTAACATGTGTTAGCTCATTACAGTATGATGAGTAACTATATTTTATGTAACGACCAATAGTTTCTTATGAAGTATAGTTTTAGTATTGTTCACTTTCCCATTTCATTCTTCTGCTATGTAATTTTTATTACACCGTACAAAATACAGATTTTTCTATTATAGTTAAGTGACAATTTAACTGTAATATTCCAAATTAGCAGCAGCTAATTGGAAATATTAATTTTGATCAATTTTTCCTTATATAATTAAATTATAAATAAAAAAGTGAGTAGAGAGGGTCTAACTCACCCAGTGGAATAAAACATCCTCCCTAGTAGCACAACGTTGTGACTTAAAGGGGAGCCAAGGGGGGCTAAGCACCACATAGAGAGGGGGCCCACGTATGCTCTAGAAGCTACTGTGTATATGAGAATGAGCACATGCCAAGAGAGAGAGGCTACGTTGGGGTTTTGGAGGGAAACCAACGCTATAAAAGATGGAGGAGCCTTCTCATTTCATTCATTCTTGAGTTGATGATTTTTGAGTGAGACATTTGTCTTCTTGAGCACGCTAGCTGTTTAGCCTATATACAACATTGTTTAGTGCATTGAGTGTCTCCGGTCGGAGATCTCGCCCTTAGCCCCGGGGGACTTCGAGTGCCTGCTCAGGCAAGGTTGGTTTTTCAGCATTTTGTGAGTCATTTTATTGTTTGGGTTTGTTGCAGAGATGGAGCATATAGAGACTACGCAGTCACTGGGAGAGAGGACGCAGTCCATTGTGGAGGAGCTTCAGATTAGGGTTTCTTCAGGTGATTTAGCTGGGATTTTGAGTAGAGGGTCAGCCTTTACCCATTAGAGGTTTTTTGCGGAGTTTGAGGCAGTGTTTCAGCTGTTTGTATCTAGGCACTGCGCAGTGCCTTGGAGGCCAGTGTAATTCACTGGGGAGGTAGTTTCTGGTGATTTTCGGGGTTGGCCATTGTGGGAATGGTTTTTGGATTTTTTCTGGGTTGTTGAGGAGAGGAGGTTTGTCGATTTTCAGCTCATTTCGGCAAGGGGATCAACCCCTAGTCTTCAGTCCATTCTAGCAGTAGCAGCTACATAGTAGTTTTCTAGCAGTTGGGACACAGTTCATAGAGCAGCCATTTCCGGTATTCTTTGAGCGTATTTTCTCACTTTCCTTGAGCAAGATTATCCTATTGTACTTCATTACATTTCTCAGATTAATAAAATGGCTCAACATTTCCTCTCTATGTTTTTTGGATGAGTTACCGTAGTTGTCGTATTCTCTTTCTATGATATTATATGTCTGCTGCACTATTATTGTTTTGAGAATTCTAGTTCTATACCACTTGGTGCATTTATCTTTCACTCTTAGACAAAGTCTGGAAAGGGCCAGGTAGCCTCCAGATCTCGTCCTCTTTTCAGAGGTGAAATATCAGGTAAATGCCCTCCTAGTCTATCTCTGGTTGGAGTTTGTCGTGTTTTAGAGATATCCCTGAAACAGGATATTATAGTGTTATCAGAGCATCAATCTTGGATCAGCTTGTGGGTTTCCAGTTTTCAGTTGCAACTATTTTGGCTATTTTGGTTAGAAGGGCCTACACAGTTATTGGAGGAGGCTCATTTGTGGGAGCTTCATTGGTAGGATTTTAGATCTAGGGTGTTGGGAAATTGATAGGAGAGCCATATGAGGAGGTTTGCTGGGATTTTGGAGAGCAACGATTGACAGTAGCAGCTACAGTGCCAAAAAACGAAATTGGAAGAGGGCCAAACTACAAAGGGTCAGATTTTGAAGGTTGGAATTAGAAGAAACCCTTTCTGGGTTTTTCTAGGTTTTGGGCAAGGATTACCTCCCCAAATTATTAGAAATTTCTGAGAAATTTTCAGTGGGTAAATCAGAGGAAAAATTCATGTAGAAGTGTATTCTTGGAGCAGCAGTGTAGTTTCTGGAGGAGCCTCTAGACATAGAACATGAGGAGCCTATGATAGATGCAAAACAGGAGGAGCCTGTAGACACAAAACATGAGGAGCCTGTGATAGACACACAACAGGAGGAGCCTGTAGACACAGAGTAGGAGGAGTCGATGGCAGGTGATGATGATGCGAAGAGATTTGGGGAGATGCTCCTCAAATCAATATAGGATCTGTCGAGGCAGATTGAGGTGATGGGGTAGAGATTCACCACTGTGGAGGCTAGACAGCGTGAAACCCCAAGGGGTTTCCAGATTGGCGAGGGATCAAGCACATCCCACCATTTGCCGAAGCATGATGCCACTCGGTATATGGCATCGCATACACCCACACATTATACTATGCCCACTTTTCTGGGTGCAGACACAGGGGAAGGAGCATAGCAGGAGCCAGAGCCTTGCCATATGGTTGATTATTTCGTCGAGTATCAGGCATATGGGTAGGAGTTCATGGATTCCCTTCCATTCAGAGATTTTCTTTAGCTCCAGTAGGATAGCAAACCCTGCAACTTTCACAGAGGGAACAAGCACTCACATGACGGGCGCTTGTAGTGCATAGTGGGAATATTCCATTTACCGACATTTGACGGGTCATCCAAGCGTTCAGAAAAATCTTGGGTGGAGAAGTTGGATGCCTCTTTCCAGCTTGACTAAGTATCGGAGGGGGAAACCATCAAAATGGTTACCTCACACTTGGAGGACGAGGGCACACAGGATTACAAGGAGTTCGAGGATATGCCTAGTGTGACACAGGACTCACCCTCATTAGAGGCCTCCTTGACCGTGTCGGTTGATATCGTAGTGGAGAAGGTAGAGCCTACCCCAGTAGAGCCATCCATTGAAGTGATGACCAGAGCCGTGTCTGATTTTTCGGGTGGTAGCAGCACACGACAGATGGGTGAGGTGTCAGGAGATGTATCCACCTTTGATGAGGCACTAGGAGATACATAGGTATTGGATGATGGTCACAGAAAGTGGTATCATCGGCTTCGAGCAGACCTTCTAGTTTTTAAGGGGAAGGCCACGTCAGTATGGGAGGCCATTTTGTTGTAGGACAAGGAGCTGGAGGGCATGAGAGTGGCTTGTGCCGAGTCCATGGCCAAGTTGGCCCACATTGGGGAATGACTGGATTCCTTGATGGTACAACAAGAGGACACATTGGAGTGTCAGATCATTCCCCTTCAGGCATGCATGGACGGGACTAGCAGTGTTGTTGGGACACCTCTTCCCACTAGAGACAGAGAGACAGAGTCACCTAGTTAGATCTCATACGTTGACTTGGTTAGCAGGATGAGACGATCGAGGTTGCACAGGGTGTAGCATCGACATGTTGAGGTTGGATGGTGAGAGATATTGAGTTGGTACCGGGTGGAGTGGGTTATGGAGATGGTGGTGGACTCGGGCGTAGTTCAGCAGGAGTTCCCAGGTGCTGAGAATATAGGAACCACAGATTGGCATTGGGGTCTAGGCAGGATTACCTATCATTTTCCAGGTAGGTTGGTTCACTATGTCTTGGAGGATACAGTTGGCCTAGCAGTAGAGCATGCGCATCCGCTAGGGGAGTTTCGGTCAGCTCTAGTGGCCAACCATTTTATGGGCAGATTCTCTAGGTTGTCTGGGTATGACACTTATACACGGGATCACAGGGTGGTCAACATACCTTGGCAGGTGCTTTTCGGAGGAGGTGGCATTAGCAGGCCACCAAATGACACCTTGTATGGGGCCAAGGGTTCTTCACCTTTGTGTGGGGCACAGAGGATGCAGCAGAGCCGAGAAGTGGTGGTAACACTACTAACACATAGGGAGATTCACTTCTCGGACCCCTCAAGGAGGGTTTGGAGTGATGATCCATTCGTCGACGGGTATAGTGATGCGACAGTGGAGACGATGATACCGATTGGGGGTAGTCCAACATGTAGAGGCACAGCTCTAGGTCATCACATACAGGGATTTGTGGGAGCCTCTAGTATTGAGCGATGGACTAACGGTGGACATGGAGATGCATGGTGGTGTACCGTAGTGTGTGCGACTACATTGTGGAGTAGGAGTGTCCTACATCACATTGAGATCACGTAGGGAGTGACCGATGCCTAGATATAGTCAGGGTACGAGATGGTACAGGGTGGTACAATAGTACCATGGGGTATCCAGTAGTATACATGGGTATGCCTCAGTGTGCAGTGGCATGTTGAGGAGTACAGGGATGATTGGGTGTATGCGAGGGTGTATGGTGCTGCACAACAGGGTCTTAGAGAATTGCCTCCAGGGAGACTCACGGACAAGGAAATCAGGCTTACCTTTGGGGGTATTTCAGCCAGGATCGATGGGGAGATAGATCAGCGATACTTGATGGTATCTGTGGGGACTCACAGACTTGACCCTCTACTACATCACTCATGGGCACAGCGGATTTTGTCGATGTCCCTTGGCACCTTGGGCATGAGCAGCGGGGTACGCAAGGCTCATCCAAGATATTTGGATGACACTCAGCACACTAGAGGAGAGACTTCTCAGTAGTGGCATTGGGTCAGGGCGCTAGTTGACAACCATAGGTTAGGGGATGAGATGATCCTCTGCATGGGTGGCACATCATTCATCGCTGAGCCTATGCTTGGGGAGCGGGTCATGAGGGATGCATGCGTCACTTTTCTCTCAGGGCATGTCGAGATCATGCATGAGCAGAGGATACTGGGTACAACATAGGTAGCATCCCAGTGTGTGTCTGGGCTCTAGACATTGTATCGACACTTTATCAAGAGGGTGGATGGCATATTCAATGTAGATGAGGTGGCCGAGGTAGAACAGGAGGGCATTCCTTCTGTATGCCAGGGCCAGGACACTTTTTCATATGAGTCCATAGGATCAGTTGAGGACGCTTCTAGGGAGCGAGAGTAGTCATGCAGAGATGGTGACATTAGACCGGAGCTGCATTCCAGTGTCCAAGGTGAGCAGTCACGGGACTCTATGGGAGATACTCTGGGTGAAGAGTCACTTGTGATGATTTAGCTAGAGCAGCAGGTGATGGAGCCTAAGTCGACAGAGGAGGACACTATTCACATCAGGCAAGATATTCCTTTTGGGGAGAGCAATATGGGCGCCCACATTGAGCCGACGAGGGATATGCGGCTAACATTGGGGTCAGACATTGAGGTGGGATAGTCAAATGCACTGACATCGAGTACGGTGACAGCAGTTGCAGATCTATATCCTCTGGAGGTGTTGGAGGTTGATGGGATTGTTCTGCAGGGAGCTAGTAGACAGCGGGAGAATGATATTCTTGATCAGGAGTGGGAGGAGTTGTTGGATATGGTGGAGCATCCATCTGTGGGTCGACACAAGGATGAGGCGTAGATAAAAGTACACGCAGTCAGTAGAGCTGCAGTGTTTTTATTGGGTAGCACTCTCCAGGAGTACATCGATGGAGCTTGCAGCATATCTTTCCCACTTTGGCCCATTATAGAGAGAGGGGCTTCCTTCTACAGGTAGCTTTCATTGGCAAACAAGGTAGAGTAGTGGGAGTTGATTACAGGCTGGAGGCAACACTCCAGGCATGTTCCATATGCAGTTGTTGTTGCTACATCAGATTCTTCTTCCAGGATGGAATGGCGGGAGATCATGAGTTGGTACCCTCTTGATGGTACGGTATTCTTCGTAGGGAGCACAGCGGAGCAGGGGCCCTTGGACATAGCAGATGTTACAGATTCTAGCTAGCAGAGGGGCACAGGTCGTCCTTTCTTCAGCACTCTATCCCAATTTCAGCAGAGGAGGATCAGCGTGGGATTGAGTTATGACTTGGATTAGAGAGAGGTGATGAGTGGTACACAGTTTATGGGATATCTTACACAGTCACAGATACAGTGTAGCAGGGTTCATGGTCTTCGCCTCTTAGAGCATCAGTCATAGCCAGAGGTAGTGCGCAGTCCGAGCCGTGGGACTTGGGCCATTATTGGCCATGGCGGCGATGGGATTCAACAGGATTTTTGGTTGGATGGTACCGTGAGAGATCAGTTTGGGATCCTGACATTGAGAGATCCCTTCATATCACGGTGATGCAGAGGACAGGGAAGATTTAGTGGTGCATCTGGGACCTAGGCACATTTTGCAGTGTCAGTGGGGAGCATCAGCTAGAGAGGAGGCTTGTTCAGGCATTGCTTGAGGACAAGAAATTTTTGGTGGGGAGGACTGTAATATTCCCAATTAGCAGCAGCTAATTGGAAATATTAATTTTGATCAATTTTTCCTTATATAGTTAGATTATAAATAAAAAAGTGAGTAGAGAGGGTCTAACTCACTTAGTGGAATAAAACATCCTCCCTAGTAGCACAACGTTGTGACTTAAAGGTGAGCCAAGGGGGGCTAAGCACCACGTAGAGAGGGGGTCCACGTATGCTCTAGAAGCTACTATGTAGATGAGGATGAGCACGTGGCAAGAGAGAGAGGCTACGTTGGGGTTTTGGAGGGAAACCAACGCTATAAAAGATGGAGGAGCCTTCTCATTTCATTCATTCTTGAGTTAATGATTTCTGAGTGAGACATTTGGCTTCTTGAGCACGCTGGTTGTTTAGCCTATCTACAACAGTATTTAATGCATTGAGTGTCTCTGGTCAAAGATGTCGCCCTTAGCCCCGAGGGACTTTGAGTGCCTTCTCGGGCAAGGTTGGTTTTTCAGCATTTTGTGAGTCACTTTATTGTTTGGGTTTGTTGCAGAGCTAGAGCATATAGAGACTGCGCAGTCATTGGGAGAGAGGACACAGTCCTTTGTGGAGGAGCTTCGGATTGGGGTTTCTGCAGGTGATTTAGCTAGGATTTTGAGCAGAGGGTCAGCCTTTGCCCATCGGAGGTTTTTGGTAGAGTTTGAGGTAGTGTTTCAACTGTTTCTATCTAGCCACTGCGCAGTGCCTTGGAGGCCAGCGTAATTCACTGGGGAGGCAGTTTCTGGTGATTTTCGGGGTTGGCCATTATGGGAATGGTTTTTGGATTTTGTCTAGGTTGTTGAGGAGAGGAGGTTTGCTGATTTTCAGCTCATTCCAGCAAGGGGATCAGCCCCTAGTCTTCAGTCCATTCTAGCAGTAGCAGCTACATGGCAGTTTTCTAGCAGTTGGGACGCAGTTCATAGAGCAACCATTTTCGGTATTCTCTGAGAGTGTTTTCTTAATTTCCTTGAGCAAGATTAGCATATTGTACTTCATTACATTTCTCATATTAATAAAATGGCTCATCATTTTCTCTCTATGTTTTCTGGATAAGTTTCCGTAGTTGCCGTATTCTCTTTCTATGATATTATATGTCTGCTGCACTATTATTGTTTTGAGCATTCTAGTTCTATACCACTTGGTGCGTTTATCTTTCACTCTTAGATAGATTCTGGAAAGGGCTAGGTAGCCTCCAGATCTCTTCCTCTTTCCAGAGGTGAAATATCCGGCAAATGCCCTCCCAGTCTATCTCTAGTTGGAGTTTGTCGTGTTTTAGAGATATCCCTAAAACAGGATATTACATTAACATGGTAGTATATTTATATAATGAGTACAGTTGAGTTTTGATCCTTATTTTTCAGATGATAATGTCTATCATAAAATATTAATATAGCTCCATGGAATATATATATTGAGGTTATATTCAGATCCAATTCTGAATATCTTTATGATTCCACCACCATTTCTTTATTTGTCTATCATGTATAAATAAATTAATTTTTATCAGTTAAAATTTTACATGTTGTCATACATAAAAGAGTTTAATAAAATTTTAACCATTCTTTTTATACTGTATTGTATCTACCTTATTCATATAGTATTAAAATTTTCCATCGGAAATGTTTCAGCTAGCAATTAGTAAATGTCTATTTTTATTTTTATAGTAATTTTAGTCATAATATCATTGATAATGATAACAGTTTTCACAAAATTTCTACAGGGTACCTATCCCCAGATCCAAACCAGTCTCTAGTTTCGACATTCTGGGAGATGGTTCTTTAAATTCTTTTCCTACTACCACTACACTTACTAAAGTTCACTTACAACACTTACGTTGAAAATGTATGAAACACTCCAACATTAATCATTCTAATGGGGTATGAACCCAACATAAAAATATTTAGGATATCATAAATCATTTTTTTTGACAAGCTTAAAATAAATTTTTCAGTATTAACTGTGCATACGAGTAACTATGAATAATACTCCCAACCTTAGAATTCTTTGTCTCCCGAAGTCACCCCCGAGTTGAGATCCCTCAAGGAAATACTAACCTCAGTATATCCCGAAGCATCTTACTTAAGCTATGCTTTCCTCCAATCCTATTTCTAAATTCTGCGTCCAGAATTTTCAGGATGCTTTCTTCTTGTTTTTGACTAGGCTTCCCTCAATGAGGGACCTTTTAAAGATTCTTTATCTGCTTTTCCAACTTTTCTACCTCCTCCCAACTACTTTCCTCTTCATTGGGGAATTATATTTTTCTCTTCAAATATAATTTGGAATTATTCCTTTCAAGGTTTATGAAAGGTTTTGGGAAAGTCTTAACCTTATCCATATCCTCATGAATTAGGTTTAGGATCTCTTATCTCAATTTATTCATAGAGCACACATAAATATTTTATTTATTTTCAGTAATAAATAATTAAATAAAATACACACAATAATTCTCCATTGGGGTCCACATTCCCCTTTGGATTTTGTTCAAATGTCTAACTTCAAAAGCATAGAACTTGGGGTGTTACACATATCTTGTCATCTTGGTCCTTCGCTTCTATACTTCTCTCTAACTACTCCTTATTCGTTCAAAGGACAACACATAGAGACTTCAAGAGGGCTTCCACCTAGCACTGTTGCAAGTCACTTCTTCTTCATGTACATAGATTGATCCAATATAATCTTCTAGGCTGACGAATCCTTGAGCTCCAATTCACCAATCTAGCAGTCACTTTTTTCCATCAAAGTACTGCACATTAGGCACCATAATTCACCCAACCTTAAATTTTCTTTGTCACTTCAATATTTCTTGTCTAGGGATACTTTGGGTATCCAACATGCTACCCTCCGCCAAACCAATGGCACCCAACACTTCACTGTAGGATGTATTCCTATAAATTCTCTCGATCACCAATTCAAGCCTTCAACTTGGATCCCAATGGATGCTCTTCAAACCAATCCAAGACATATCCAAAACATGTATCCAACATCTAAAATAATGCACTGAAATACATAAATAAAGCTCGTTTTTTGAGGTCTGCTCAACTACTTCAATCTAGGCCTAGTTAGGGCACAAATCATAGTCCCTTTTCCAGCCTTAAATTCTACCAATAATTTCTCTAGATGAATGTGACTTGTCTTCCTTGAGGGGAAGAGTAGGGCTGCTCCACATCGGGGTTGTCATAGATCTCAATCATAACTCATTCCTCCTTAAAATTCCCCACGACATGTTACAAAAAAGGTTATACACGCCTGTGGAAACCTAGTTTAGGGTCTACCCACCCTCAACGAGCCCTCAGAAAACCCTGTCCTTAAGCTCTTCTACCTCATCGATCTATAAAAACAACACATATTTCATAACATTCATCAAGGGTTCCCTAATATTCCCTCTCCTCCTTGTTGTTTAGCCTCCTTTTCCTGTGACCAATGACAAAATGCTTCTTTTCTCCTCAACAAGCTATCTTCTTATGATGTGTTACACAAGGTGGATGTCTAAAATGACTCCAATTCACCTTGTATTTATACATATACAAGGTCTCGTCAAAACTTCCATGAGGGGGCTTGTCTAGCTATCAAGAGGCTTACTAAACTCAAGTCGACCTTAACACATTTGTTGCAAACCCACTCCACATATTCAAAAATTCATATCTCACTAAGGAAAACTTGAAATTTAATGGTTATCGAAGCGTTAGATTATCCTTGCCTCCCTATATCATCTCATCCCATTACATGTTAAAATGTGCTCCATAGTTTTAGCACAAATCACGATGGGTGAAAAACCCCAAGCTTGGATTCTAAGCCCACAAGTGTCTCTTGTGATGATTTTCCCTCCAAAGCCTAAATCCTAGGGTTTGGATTACCTCCCAAGCTACTAAAAAATAAAAACGCATCTCTTTTATTTTGTGTCCAAGTTGTTGCATGTGTCTTGCAGTGGAAGATATTATCTACAAATTTGACCATACATGGGTCATGATTTGAAAGGAGATGTGGAGTGAATGCCCTTCCATCAATTTTTGGAATTGCATCTCAAAGAATCATTATTCACTGTAACATAATGGAAAGGGGAGTTTTGTATTGTCAATATCCAATCAAAAGAAAATTTGGATATTCTTGAAGATTCCTCCTGAATCAATCCATGATTGAATGAATATATTTTAAGTGCTTAATGAAAAAGAAAAGAGGAATGGATCTAACCATTTTTCCATTTCATTATCATTGGATCATTGGTTGTGCTAGGAAAGAATGAGCTTGATCGACTTAATATCGACCAAGCTAAAATGGGAGAAACAAATGGGGAAGAAGTTCCCAAGGGGGTCTAAAATGACGCTTTTACTCTTAAATTTTGTGTAGATAATGTGAGGATTAAATCCCCCTTAGGATAAGGTTGGGCCCATAAAATAGGTCATTAGATGAAAAATCATCCTAGAAGGTGAATTTTTCCTCAAAAGGGTCATAGATATTTAATATAGTGAAATATAATCCAAATTTATTAGCTTACAAAGAAATATATATAAGGAGATTTAGTAGAACCAATATCTTGAAAGATTAGACTCCACCCGGTAATTATTCATCCTGATAAAAATGATTAATTTATGGCTATAAAGGCCCAATTGGGGATCCATGGTTTAATTGTAGAATGGAATGACTACTGCTTATCATTGTTTCTTGAAGATTTTTTTTTTTTTGAGAATGAGTCTTTTATTATTCATTTAAGGGATGGGAACTTTGGAGCACCACCTAAAGGCCCAATTGGGGAGCCATGGTTTTATTGTAGAAATGGAATTAATACTACTTATCATTATTTCTTGAATCAAAAATTTGTTTGAGAATGATTCTTTTATTATTTATTTAAGGGATAGGAACTTTGGTGCACCCCAAAAACTTTAATCATTAAAGGAGAGAAAATTCATGTCTTGGAGGAGTGAAGGGTTTTCCATTCTGTAAGGAACCTAGAGATGGTATGATAATTTATAGAATTGATATTGGCCACTATGTTTTATTTTGATTTTATAAAGGTTGGAATTATGGTCAATGGGATTGGGGATGACTTGTGTTTGTGCTAGACCTCTAAAGGATTCCAATGAATATTTTGGATGACCCCAACAATTTAGTTCATAAGGCTTCCATGCAAGGATAAAGTTACCCATAGGGACTTAAGGATATGAGGAAGGGGAGGGGGGGGGGGGGGGGGGAGAGGGTAGGCTATGAAAGGCCATGAGGATTATGAGGCTTCGGATGAGAGGGGGAATGCAAATGGTAAAATGGGGACCAATGAAGAGAGGGGATAATAAATGATATTAACATGATTTAAACCAAAAGAAGGCGATAATAATTATGATCTAAATTAGGGGGATATGTGCAACAATGAAATCAATAGGAGTAACATGGGGTGTTGACTAACCTACGAGGGGATCATTGCTAGAGATGATGAAACTTTGTTGATGGCTATGATCATTGTCGAGTGTCCAATATAGTTTCAACTTGAGAAGCTTTTTAAAACATTTATGTGACCCTTTTAGGTTTTAACCCTGTACAGAAATTATCTGTAAATGAATCTTAAAAACAAAAAATAAACAGTAGTGAGAGCATAAAACATAAAACATATAAAGATAAAGATTTTCCCCTAGATCCCAAATCGGGATGACCAGCTTGATTTTTCAATATATTCCTTTTAGTGTTACAATACATATATATACATGCCGAAGCATACATAAACCCCAATCCATTAACCTTGCATTAGAACATAACCGTAGTTCCCTTGATCGGATCTACAAAATACCAGGGGCCGAAAACCATCATGCCCCAAAACCATGTGCAAACCCATGCACAAAACCATGGGTGGGACCGACCACTGGAAAATAAGGACCAAATTTTTTTTCCCAGGGCATTCCCGTGGACCCCGACAGGGGGGGCTACCACCCCCCCTATGACCCTCCTACTACACCTGACGCAAAGTACAGAGGGGGCTATCACCACCCCTGTGACCCCCCCCCCCCATGCGTGAATAGTTGTGGAAAGAATATTTAAATACCCAACAGCCTTTTTTGAAATGTGTAGTGATTTTTTCCAACTTCTTTTAGAAATGATACCGGAAGGCCTGAAAGAGGAGCATTTTTATTTTTAGATGTCTGACCTAATGAAAAGGGATGGAAAAATAATCTATAATATAGGACAACTTTAATGACCCATAAAATAAAATTACCACCCCTATAAAACACTCTAGCATGTAAACTTATACTTGTATCCAACACCGCTAATAGTTAAACTTGGTATTCCATTTTTTCTCAATTTGTATAAAGTAGCTTATTTTTTTCCAATTAATAATATAACCTCTTCTAATAAAAATACCAAAGGGAGCCTTGTAAGTATATCTCATATTTTTTAAAGAGGCACTAGTTCATGGGCCACATCAAAATCTATTAATGAGGGCTTGAGGGTGAGACTGTATTTTCCCCATGACCAAGAACCCAACAAACTGTTTAAGCCATCACACTTGTTTTTAAAGGGAAATTTGAGCCAAACCCTAAGTAAGATGAAAGCCATTGGAACCTATTCAAGATATGGAGCCCATGTTGATTCCATCCATCCCTGAAGGATTTTAGTTAACACTTCTTTGTGAGAGAATATTCCCATTAGGGTTCAATGTAGAAAGTGGGGAATCACTTCAACACCAATATCCCTACCTACCACCATTGAAGCCAATGGGGGATATTTCATCACACAATTTATAATTTTTGGGTGATATGCTTGGATCCAAGAGATTAAATCATAAACAAGGGTGGATGGATTGGGAAGGAGAGAGCTATGGGGGGGAAGGTTTCCTTTAGTGGAGGTGGAAAAGAGAGTCGTAGAGGAGAAGGGGAGGAGGTTAAGGCTTTGGGAAAACTGGGTGAGGAGAATAAAGTGACCAAAGGTGAAAAATATGAGGGTGGGCATGTTGAAGAACAAGTAGGTCTAGAGGTGAAAAAGATAAAGGTCTAAATGAAGTTGTAGATGTAGTAAAGGTAGGAATATTTTCCATATAATTTGATTGTGGTATGAAGATAGGAGATTACATTGGGTTGGCTGTGAAATTGAAGATATCCTCATCCATCAATGTTGGTTAGTTCAGAGGGAAAAACATACACATAACAATGAATATTAGATTTCTAGAAAAACGGAGGAGGCTATGGCTGACATGGCATGCATATAACTCTGGAAAAGGAGTATATTGTAATCCAATTGAGCATCCAAGTCTTCAATGTCTATAAGGACCATCTTACTGGCTAGGTAGAATGACACATTTTGGTAGAGACCGACTGGAGCTCAAGGCTGACCATCGTATGCTATAAGTGTGATGTCTGATGGATTTAGTTCAGGAGACCCTAACTTCTGCCATAATTTCTTTGACATGATGCATGTGGATGCACCCTCGTCAATGATACATCGGTGAATGGTGATGTTTTGAACTAACACCAGTATTTGGAAGGCAACCATCGAAGGAAGCCTAGGGGCATAATTTTTTAAATCAAAATCCATTAGGAGAAAATCGGTAGGGTCGATGGCAAATAATGCAGAAATTAAGGCTTTCCTTTGCTTTGGGCATGATTTTAATACCTCTAAAGCTGACATGGTGACGGGAGATTGATCTAGATCATCCACAATGCTATAGTTATGGGCCGCTTTGGAATGGTTTGCTGCTCGCCTAGTTGGTCCCATAGCTATTTTTGGCAAAGGTTCAATAGGCATATTTGATATGGTCAAAGGTGTTGTTGGTGCAGTTGTACTAGCCCCTAACGAATTGGTGTCTGGTGGGGTATCGTAATTTCGGTTTCGTGCCTGAAAAAACAGTTCTTCACGAGTCATGTAGATTTCATGGCTATTTTTTTCTAGAATCATCAGGAGTTGTTTGCTGATGTTGGGTACTAACTGTCCCTTGATGGGGGAACAGATCCTGCATGAAGGTTGTTTGTTGTGAGGATTCCCCTTGTCCATGATTACCTTGCATCTTCTTCAACTTAGGGAGATCAGGAAAATGGTGAGTGTAATGGCCGTACTCACCAAAAGTGAACAAGAGTGGTTCATCCAAAGGTTCACCCTCTTGTTCTGCCCTTGGGAGATACTTGGGTCCTGGTTTTGGTTTCGGTTGGTGTTGCCTCCAGCCTAAGACCTTAGAGGGCATTGTGGATTATTTCCCCCTGTTTAGGATTTCCCTTAGGCTTGTTTTTTCCTTTCTTCTTATCCGTGTTAGGAGGATAGTTTGAATTATCTTGATTGTATGATTAGCACGGTTGTGCTTGGGAAGGTTGCACAAATTTCACCTATGCATTATTCTGGATGGGTGGGTTTTGTGCTGTGGACTAGACATATCGCGGTCCTTGTCCCTATTTTATGACTAGCTGTTGGGGGGGGAGCTATTCTGTCAGCATGTCTAGCTGCATATTGGGTCCCTTGAGCTGGAGGATATGGACCTCCTTGTTGATGGTGGGTTGACGATGCCCTGTTGATGATGTTCTACGAAGGTGCATGATGACTTTGGTATCTGAGTTATGAGATGTTCTAGTTCGAATCATATGAGTAACTAGGGTATTGAACATCGCTGCTTAGGTGATTTTGGGTAAATGACCCAATCAAACTGTCTGCGTAGTTTGACGTGGCTAGAAATTCCTTGTAAGTTTGCAGAAGCGGGACGTTCGGGATGATATTGTAAATATATCTTGATTGCGTATAAATCAGCTGGAGATGTTTGGCCTTAATGATGGTGTTGTCTTTGGATGTGGGATTTTGGGTTGCCACATCCTTTGAAATCTTTGCAGTGAGATTTTTCAAGAAAAGGTCCAACATAACTCAATATTTGAGTTTGGCTTTGCACAAACTATGACGCTGCCACAATTCATGGAGATGGTCCGAGAAATGGATGACGGGTGTCTGCCTAAAGTGGGTCAGCAATTCCATCCTGAAATCATGGTGGATGGGTAACTGAAAATAGGTAAGGAATGCAATAGCGAGGGAACTAAAATTTCCATGTGTAGCAGATGGTTGCTCCATGTACCAGTTCACCATTGGTCTTGTTAGGGTGCGCTGTAACAGCCTTAGTCGAATAATATCATCAATGATGTTTCTCGACAAACACCATAGGTGGAAACTCATAACATGATTTCTGGGGTATTCCGCTTGCTTTCCTTCAAAATTTGGAATGTCCGAATGGAGATTCACGAGCATGGGTGTCCATATTTGACTATGTGCAATAGGGTCGTTTGTTAGCTTCGTTAAATCCAATGGGTTTAATGAAGCTAAGAATGGTGATTGTGAATTGAGATCCATTGCACACTGTGAAGACACAGTGTTCTAGTTAGGTATAGGGTTTGTCTACAATGCACCGGGCTATGATTTCACTTGGCTTCCTGAATGGGTAGCACTCCTTTGCCTCGTAGGGGTTGTGGGAGGTGTGTAATTTGGTGACCCCATGGGGTTTCCCATTGGTGTGGTGTAGGGTGGCTGTTGAGGGTTCCCAACTAAATATGCCCTGATAAAGGATGAACTGATAAGGGTGGCAGTGTTTTGTATTCGACGACTAAGTGGTGAAAGACTTGGAACCCCTCCTGATAATGGGGGGAGGTCCAAAAGACACCTCGAATGACGAGGTCATGTTGGGTCCATTATCACATCAACTAGGTATGGTTTGGGAAGATTTGAGACGATAGAGATTATAATCAAAGAAAAAATATGATCGCATACATAAACAAAGAAAAAATTGAAAGGTAAAATTTTCCTTTAGATTAATCCTATGTGACCAATAATTTTTTTTTGTTTTTTTTTGTTTTCATGTATGATAATAAAATCCTAGAAGATCTAATAATCCTCACATCCTCAAATGTAACTGAGCCTTGAGAATATATCTTGTGAATGCTAGCACAACATCCCAAAAGAACTGGCAATGCCCCTAGTCAACTGAAGAAAATCAACTAAGGTCAAGGTAGAAGATCTAGTGCTGCAGGCACCGTCACCTATAGGGAAGGATTTCGTAGTTTTGGTAACTAAGTACCATCGTCCAATGTGATCATTCAAGTCTTGATATTCTTGGTAATTTAGCTACTAGTACCGAGTATTAGACGATTCAGGTAGCCCCAAATAATACTGCACACACTAGGCCTAATCTTAACCCCCTTTGAATCATATTTTTGTGGTGCTCGGGTTTTCTTTTCTGTGGGTGTATAGAGGGATTTAAAAGTTCCATTAAAAATCAGCTTCTATGTTTCAAGATGTAAAATGACCAAGGCGGATTATTGGATGTCTACCCCCTTGGCCCTAACTTAAATAAATTCTCTTGTGGCCCTTGTGGGGAGAGTTTAATGAGTTTAGTTAAGTTAGTTTTAAGGTGGCTTTGATTCACTTAGGGTGTGAAAGTGTGTGAGAAAGAGGTGACCAATCACATATTTTTAGCATGTGGATATGCAGTGATCCTTTTTAAATCCCCTATTAAGCTATGTTTGGTTGTTCCTTGCTCAAAATCAAAACATTTGTGGATATGGGCTGCTTACAATGTTGCCTATTTAATCTAAATGATCAACTAAAGGGAGATGGAAAATTATCAACAGAGAGTGTTAATATGCTTTCCTAGGGTCACCCAAGGGTGCAAAGGTAGAAAATATTACTTTTTCTCTAAGGTAATTAAATACTAGTCCCAAATCCTCGTGCCAAAAATTGAACTAAAATTAATGACTTTAAACTAGGAAAAATAAAAAAATTTAGCTAAGCATGTGTGGACTAGGGCCACTTACTTTGGCTAATTACCTATGTGTTTTTGGTGTCTAAATTCAAAAAACATAAATTATTTCATAATGCAAGTTAATTGCCCCCTACTTAAACTATGTGTTCTCTTTACGAAAATAAAATTTTAAATTTTAAAACTAACACCTAAAACTACTGAAATGCAGCCAAGAGTGAGTTTTAACAAGTTATGGGACACCTCACATAGTGTTGGCAGATTTATTATTGTCTTCCAGTCACTTTAAAAATAGGAAATGAAGGGAAATAGAAGAAATTTTCTACCTCTGGTTTCTACGCGCAAAAGACTCACACAGGCACACAGTCTGTGTGAAGGTCACTACTGAACGTGTGCGGTCAGACGTGTCTGTCTGTGTAACATGAACATAAATTTCCTACAACAATTTTTTTGGAGTTTCTGAGCTTCGACCTCTCACTAAGGGTGAACAGACAGAGAAGAAAAGAAAAGGGGTTTTTCAAGGCAAACTGCAAAGAAAAAAAAAGAGGTCTCTGCAAAAGGCATAAGCACATTATCTAGGAAGTAAAATTAGTGGAGTCGTCAATCATGTGTTTGTGGGTTTGGTGCACAGGTGTACTAACCCACACTCGCTTAAGAGGAGTGGTTGTTTCCTCTTAAGTTTTTGGTCACAGGAAGATAAACAAAATCATTAGAAGGTTAGTGAACATTCCATAAAAAAAAACACACTAGATAATGATACAGTATGCATATGTAGAGAGAAAACAAGACTAAAGTAAATAAATAACACAAAAGCTCATATAGAGTCAAAAAACACAATAATACTAATGGTGGGGTATATGTCCCCTCTTATTATGTGCTATAAGGAATAAAAGATAGAATGTTTACACACTTGCCAAGGGGCCCTTAGAACTATGGAGTTCTAAGAACCGATGCAAGGACGTTTTTACCTCCTAGCTTCCTTGGTGCAAGGTCCCTCTCTCTAGTCCAAAGGATTGGAGTTGTTGGGTGGCCAAAAATTTAACCCTCTCTCTATTTATGCTCTAGATCACACACTGTTGGATCACTTAAATCAATTATGGCCATCATAACAATGTGTTCTCCCTTTGTTCATCTCTTGGTGGCCTTTTATAGATGAATTCAAACTTTCCTTCCCTCTCTTGGTACATTGGTCGATGGTGACCCAAGAGAGGGGGATGATTCCATTGTGTGCCACATTATTCCATTTTGTTCTCCCTTGATGTCTGAAAGAGGCTTAGGCGGCTGTCCTTGGGCGGCGTCAAGTGTGGGATCAATTTCCTGGAGTGTGCCTTCTGGTCCCTGAAGGTGACTTCTGCCACTCTCAGGTACGCACAACTTTTTGAGTGAAATCCGCGTAAATGCAGACTTATCAAAGAAAAATGCATGCAAAGGCCTATTTTTCTAGTTTCTTGAGTGCGCAATTTGATTTTTCTTCTGGACCTTAGATTTTTTTTTAAATTCTTTAGATTGTATAATGTGTCTCAACCCTGTAAATCCTTCTTTGTGACATTTAATAATGTCATATTTTCTTATCCAATTTTCTAGTGATAATATAGGTTCACCCCAATTAATACCTACAAGAAAATATGAGAAAGTAAAATGAAGAAAAATGTCATAACCTAGTTGTAGGGAATATCCCTAGCCTCATGACTCCCTCTCAGCTTCAATCCTTCACTCATATCTATATCACTAGGCAACATAATTCTATATCAAAATATTTTTATATAGATATTTCAATCATAAATATAAGATTTTAATGTCCATATAAAGAAACTTAATTCTATATCAACTTTATATAGATAGATAAAGTTATTGAAGGTCAAAAAAACTTATATTTGTTGCTAGTTTAGGGAATGTGAGGAAGATATATAATAGTTTATTTAAAAAAATATTCTAATATAGACTTTATATATACCATATTTGAATATATATGTTAACTAATATATTTCAAAATGAAATTCACGTGTATTTATATATAGAGAGAGGGATAATTGACAATTAGAAAAATAAAATAAATATGAGTATGAGAAATATGTGTAATTCTCTTACCTTTTAAAAATAAAATGTTTTTATATCCACATTGTCATTATATATATATATATATATAAACTATAAATAAAATATTTTAATGTCCATGTTTAATAAAATATTTTAGTGTCTACTTGGTATGTATAATATAAATTATTTGAAAATAAGGAAAATCTAATGGTTAAAACATATCTCTTAGTCTTACTATTCTATGTCTTGGTCCTTTTCCATGCATATATTTTTCGTATATTTTTGAGTTCCAAAATGGATTTTCAAGGAAATAAGTCCATTTATGCATTAAAAAATATAATGTTAAAATCTCACGAAGAATTGTATGCTAGAACATCAGGGATCAAATCTCTTGAGGTGTAAACCCCTTTTCAAGTTTTGCACTCTAAAAGAGGCTTTCACCTCAAGATATTTGATCCATATCCATGCTTGATAGATCCATGTTTAAGATCAAATTATACTGGTGTAATAATACAACTTTGAATAATTATCTCTTTTTAAGCTTGGTCGGACTACATCTTCATCATGTCCAATATATCACCCTGATCTAGGTGGAAAATTGAACCAATTAATTCACATAAAGGAGTGTCTTAACAAAGCACTAATCACCATCTATCCAAGACCCCATGGAGAATTTGAATAAAATCTTGCATAGCATGCCACATACCAATTTTGTCAATTTTTTACGCTAGGCACTTCTATATGTCTCCTCCGATATCTAAAAATTTCACAATTTAAAAGTCCCATAAATTGGTTATATAATAAATTCCAAGTTGACCTATTCAAAATTTATTTCAAGGCCATTTAGAAACCTTAATTTCATAGGGTTTATCCCTCAAAGTAAACCAAATCAAAGTTTTAAATTTTCAATTGAGGTATTTTTATATATATCTCCATATATCTCTAAAAATTTCAGTCTGAAGCATGCCAAAAAATACGTTATAGAAAAAATGAAAACTAACATGTTTGAAACTTTAGGAGAAATCATGAGATCTAAATTCCACGGGACATATATCATAAAGTATAAATAACCAATATTTAAAATTTTAACACACATATCTGAATATCTCATGTATCTATCTTAAAAATTTCACATTTTGAAATGTTATTGACAATATGTTATAGTGAAAATGGAAATATTATCTATTTTAAGGTTATTTTAGGACCATTCCGGAACCATAAATTATTTTGAGCATATCTCTGAATGTATAGAGAACCAAGATTTAAATTTTTGACCTCAGACTCCACAGACTTTCTTGGTCTAGAACACTTGAAAAAACTATGTATGGCCAAAATTCTAAACTAACATGTTGTAAACTTATTTCAAGATAATTTAAGAACCATAAATTGAATAGGGAATATCTTATAAAGTATAATGAATCAATTTATGAAATTTTGACTACATGTTATAAAAATCCCACCTCTATCTCCTCAAAATTTATAGTTTCAAATGTTCTGGAAAATACGTTTAGTGAAAGTTCCAAGATATCTCATTTGAATTAGAATTTAAGACCAATCATAAACCATAAATTACATAATATATATCTCTGAGAGTATAGAAAACTTAGATGGAATTTTTATGAAGTTGTTCCCCTCTACCTCTCCTAAAAAATATCTTGAATTTCACCATTTTAAGAAGCCTAGAAACAAATTTATAGAAAAAATGCCAATATGAGTTGTTCACTTCACAAACTAATTTTTTTCTCAATAAAAATTTCCTTCCAATGCTTTCTCTTTTTATACATTTTCACAACCCTTCATAAAAAAGACATGTTAATTCAGAAAGTCACATCAAGTGATTACTTAAATAATCAATTCCTCTTTTTATTTCACTTTTCCAAATACCATGGACAAATACCACGGGCTTACTAAACCGTGATTTTGAAACCACCATTTTAGTTTTCGACGTCTCCTTTATCACGAGAACCCCATTTTTAATATACCTAAATAATTATATATAATGTACATGATATAAGTTCTTTAACATCAAAGAATTTTTTTTTTCTCAACAAAATGTTGTCTTATGTAAATGGGTGTATAGATCCAATTATGCATCGGATCAAAGTGTTGAAAGACATAAGGCCTGATCAGTTTCTGAATGATTCTCTCATGTTGAAGGAACTGACAATAGTGAAACATTTTCCCCTCTTTCTATAATGAATCCCATATGCCTTGTTCTAGACCTTCCTTCCTCATGTGGATGGGAAGTACATTAGATGGATGTTAAATCCAGCTTCTTGAATGGTGATCCAGAAGAATAAATCTACATGGAATAATATACTTGATATGTTCAGAGTGACTCTTTCCTTGTTTTTTACCTTATCAAATCTCTCTATGGTGTTAAACAAGATCCTTGAGGGTGGTATGTACAAATGGATATATTTTTCCTTGACACTAGATTTTCTATATTTCATTTTGACCCTTAAGTATACACCAATAATTTGGAATCCATCTCATAATTACAAAATAAATCCTCAAGAAGAATTTTGAAATGAAAGAATTAAGATATTTGGATTATTTAGTTCTCCTCCAAGTATTGCAAGCTAAGGAAGATATTTCTATTTCCCAATTTAAGTATGCATGTGACATTGTTTTCCACTATCACATGGAATATTGTAAAGAAACCCCTTCTCCCTTTTATTTTAGATTCAAACTTGTTGTCACTTGCACTACACTTGAATTTTATACCACTTTGTACTATCAATTAGTTGATATCCTCTTAAAGTCATACTTATCCCAATACTTCATTTTCTATTGATTTTGTTTCCCAGTATATGAAAACACCACATGAAAGTCATTGGAAAGAAACAAAACTTATACTTTGATATATCTAAGGTACAATTTAGTTTTTGATACATTTCATTTTAGGGGGGACTCCTTTTTTCATTAGTTTCATTGATTTAGATTGTGATGGTGACCTTGATGATTAACATTTTACTATAAGTTATATTTTCAATATTTATTTAGGACTTTCCACTTGGGCTTGTAAGAAGTAGTAGATTATTGTTCTTTCTTCAACATAAGATTAATATTGAGCAACAATTAATGTAATTCAATAAATATTCTGGGTTGTGACTAATCCTTCCAGGGTTTGGATCGCAGCAACATCTAACAACCTTCTATCCCAATTTAGCATTAGTGCAACAAACACATTAAACGATAAATGCACTTCATTGGAAATTTCATTCATGATAAAGTTAAGGAAGTGTTATTTTTCCCAAAAAATTATCAAGTTGTAGAAAGTTTTACAAAGTCTCTTATAGACATGAAGGTTTTCTAAATATCAATCTATGTTAGGAGTTTAAGAAGTTGTGTTTAAGGGGGGATAGAAACTAATTCCTCCTTCCTTATTCTATTATACAATTTTCGTAAATAATTCAAATATAATATCACAAATTGTTCTTGATGGGGGATGTCAGGAAATTTAGACACTTAAGAGTTAGTTACTTTCAAAGTGGTTTAATGTGGTTTAAATACTTATGTGATGTTATAGTTATAATAGCTAAATATATATATCTTATATAATTATTTAATAATGTTACAAACTATAGTTTTATGTATGCTACATGTTATACTTAGTATGTTATTTATATATGTTGTACATGTTAAATATTTTTATGTTATGTTATATAATTATAATTATATTATATTTATATAGTTAAATGTATATATTAAATGTAAAATATATATGTATGTTATTGTATAAATTACATATAGTTATGGTATCATGTGTGTGTGTGTGTGTGTGTGTGTATATATATATATATATATATATATATATATATATATATATATATATATATATATATATATTATGTTTTTTTAAACAGTTACATGGTGTTATATAGATCTATGTTATATATAGTTTCTAGTTATACATATATATTTATTTATTGTGTTAGTTAATAATATTTAATAATATATATGTGTGTGTGTGTGTGTGCACGCGTGCGTGTTTTAAATTTAAAGATAATATTTTATTTAAGTAATTAAATTTTTTAAAACTAAAATATAAATTAATTTAAATTTAAAATTATAAAATGAAACAAAATTTCTTAATTAATAAAAAAAGGTTCATCATGAGAAATCATATTCATCATGTCAATCTGAAACTCTTAATTTATTTATATATTGGTTATAGTTTGGTTGTTTTCTATTTTGAAGTTTTTTTTAGTATAAACATCTTACCACTACAAGTAAAAAAAAATTAAACCTAAAATGAAATCCTTTTGGTTGTTTTCAAGATTTTTCTTGGTGGTTTTTTTGTCATTTTATAGGTTGTTTTTTGTGGTTTTCTAGATTTTTTTTTTTGTTTCTAAGTTTTTTTTTTTTTATGGTAAGTTTTTTTGTTTTCAAATTGATTTATTTAATTTTTCAAGAATAATTAAATAAAAAAGACAAAAAGGATAGGAAATCTACCTTCGCTTGAGCCTTTGGAAATTTATCAGGTTGTTGGCAATTTTGTTTGGGTTTCTCCATGGTCAAATACCCGGGTAGAGAATTAATATTCTCAGATGAGCCCTAGAAGTCTCATTTGGGTTTGCTTGTGGGCAAGTCATTCCCTGACCACACCTTTTAATAATAAATAAGGGCTAGATCTAGCTCTAATGCTTTTAGCGCTAGATCGAGCTCTAAAGCTAGATCAAGCTTCTAAGATAGATTGAGGTGTAATGCTCAATCAAGCTCCTATTGTTGCGTTAAGTAAAAGCTAGATCACGGGTTTGTGTTTAAACCTTTATTGAGTTATTTTTTAGTGCTCAAGGAACCCGATATAGCATTTAAAAATGGCTTGATCTAGTGCTTAAAATGACTTGATAATCTCTCTTTTCACCTAAAACATGCCCTATGTAGCAAAGAAGTGTAACCTAGCTCCATGATTTTAAGAATTCATACCTTTAGTAATCAATTGTGGAATGTGTTCTAACATATAGTATTTAGCTTCATCAAAGGTGAGATTTATTTGGGGTTAAAGATAAGATAAGTAACACGTCCCTTGATTTGTTGAAAGTCACCCACCTTGGTTCCATTTACCATAATTTCCTGTATTGTTTTATTTCTTTCCAAATTTTTAACTTGTTTGTTGAAAAACTTGGCATTTCTATCACCCACGTGGAGCCACATGCTTCTATATTTCAGTCTCTAATATTATTATTCTCTTTCAATAAAAAGTGGTATTTATCAAAAATAGATTTATCCTGGTTCAACATTTTTGAAAATATAGGTTCGACTTCCATGAAAGAGTGGAGAAGGATGATTTTATTTTCCATCTCTTGAAACACTTCTTGTTTAGAAGGAAAAGAGGAAATTTCCTAGATTGAATACATGATTTGAGTTTTTTAATTTTTCCTTCCAATATCAAAATCATGCTTCTTCCTCCCCCCCAAGGGATAAAATACTAGGGGACCACATTCCGAAATTATAGGTGTTGGATCTACACAGGGCTAAATATGAATGAGATTGGGTCGATCCACAAAGGGATAAATATAGATGATATTGGGCCATAGTTACGGGGGTACAATTCAAGTCCGATAGGGGTTAGTTAGAACCATTCCAAGACAGGATCGAAGATCAGAGGGAGAGATTACAACTCAAAAAATGGTTTGAAATGAGGAAGAGGTAAATTTATTCAAAGTAAAAAAAATAAAAATTATATTTATTTTTACTTTAGAGAATGTGATGAAAATATGTAATTTTTATTTTTAAAAATATTTTAAATACAATATTTGAATATATATTTTAATTAGTATATTTAAAATGAAATTTATATATTTATATAGAGAAGAGAAAATGATACTAAAAAGAAAAATTCAAGTGTGAAGAAGATGAGTAATTTTTTTACCTCAAATAAAATGTTTTAATATTTTAATCTGTATAATATGGGGTCTAAATAAAATTTTCAATTCCCAAAGTTAGTAAAATATTTCTGTGTAAAATATGTATATAAATTATATAAACCAATTAAAAACAAAGAAATTTAATGTTCATTTTGAATAAAAAATTTTAGTGTCAATTAGATATAATTAATTGAAAATAATGAAATTCTTATGGTTAAAACATTTCTCTTACTCTAACTAGTTTACGTTAGGGACTTGTTCCATGTATATGTTTTTGGTATAATTTGAGTGTCAAAAGGGATTTTCAATGCAATGAATTCATTTATGCATTAAAAATTACAATGTTACAATCTCACAAAAATTGTATCGCTAGAACATGAGGGATCAAATCTCTTGAGGTGAATTTTTTTTTTCAAGTTTTGCATTCTAAAAGATGCTTTCACCTTAAAAGATTTGATCCCTCTCTATGCTTGATATTTCCATGTTTAAGATGGATTTATAGTGGAGTAATAATACAACTTTTAATATAAACTTATTACAACTTTGAATATAAACATGTACATCATGAGGCATACCCAATTTTGTACCTCTTACTTTGAATTTTTGCATTAGGCACTTGTAATGTTTCCTCCAATGTGTGAAAACTTCACAATCTAAAAGTCCGAGAAAAGTGATATATAAGAAATTACAGGTTGACCTAATGAAAATTAACTTGTTTGAAACCCATTTCAAGAGAAATCATGAAAGAGGGAACCAAATGGCGTGCGCACAGATACTTTGAAGCCAGATATTTTAGGCTCAGGACCAAATCAGATGCATGAGTTAGGGCAACTGAAATGGTGTTAGAGATTATACAACAAAAATTAACAAAGGTTGTCCTGATGTACAGGTAAGAGATTCTTTGAAGCCAAAGATTTTAGGCTCACGTACAATTAGGATGCATGATCTATGGCAACTGAATTGTTGTTAGAGATTATACAGAAAAAAATAACAAAGGTTGTCATTATCTACAGGCAACAAAATTAAAATTCAAGGTTAGATTATTGACAATAAACTATTGACAAAGTCATTTGTACAAATAAGAAATTTTAGAGATCTTTGGTTTTGATGTATACAATCTTTTGCTAATCACTTAATTAGAAATTCAGGATGGGGAAGGATTTGAAATTTGGTGATCATGATTATATAAAACTATATATGTTAAGTTTTTTAGGACTATATTTTTATCATCATGTTCAAATACATGACCGGGGTTTGGAATTGAACCAATGACTTCACATCAATGAGCGCTTTAACAATACATCACATTACCATTTATCGAAGACCTAGTGGACAAAACCAAATAAATCTTTTTAAAAATAGAATTTTTAATATTTATTTTTCATCTTACATTATTTTCTCTTTGAAATTCATTTTAATATGCTTCAATTATTTAATTAATTCTTAATGTTATTTTGAAATTCTTTAATTTTCATTGATTCTCAATGTTATTTTCAATTTTTTTAATTTTCATTGGCATCTTGTTGTAATTTTAGTCAATTATATAATTAATTAAAAATTAAATTTATTATTTGAAACTGTAAACTTCTGTGATCCATATCCATGATCCATAATATCATAGTAACTTGTTTGAGACTTGGTCAATTGCCAGATTTATATAGTAATTATTTTTTAAAACATATTTTAATAATTACTAACCTAATTCCAATTTATTCTAATCATTTAATTCTCATGATGACCTTGTTTGATACTTTCTCAATTGCCACTTTCATTTATTAATTAGTATTTTAAATCTATTTAAATAATTATTAACCTTATTCCAATTTATTCTAATTAATTTATTTTAAATTTCTTAAATATCATTTCGATCTTAACCAAGTTTATTTTTGTCTAAACTTTATTAATTCATTTTGAGTCTATTTTAATAATTATTATTAGCCTTACTCCAATTAATTTATTTATTTTTAAATATTTATTAAGTAACATAAAATAAATATTTTGATATCCATGTTAAATAACATAATTATTTTTTTCTTTTTTTCCTCTTACAAAAAAAGTTTTTATATTGAAAAAGAAAGGAACATACATGTTATTGGGTGATGAACAAATTGGATTTATTTTTCTACTAGGGGACATGCCTTCCAAAACAATACACAAAAAAACTTCTTTCTTTCATCATCTTCATCATATTGACTTTATTTTTCTACGAGAGGACATGCCTTTCAAAACAATATACAAAAAAATTTATTTCTTTCACGATGTTCATCATATCGCTTTTTAGAGTTGCTATTCTTAGCTCAATGTTGTTATCCTTATCCTTAGCTCATTACATTATATATGGAGAAAAAAATTGGAAACAAAAAAGACTTGTATGAGAATGACATGAAGAGAGTGAACCATGATGGGAGATAAGAAACTTTTCAGTGACTTTGAGGAGAAAGATTCCCAGATGCATATTTATTTAGGAAAAGATGGATGATACAGTGTGACTGGCATTGGTACCACTACCTTTCAGAGTGCGTCAGGTAAACTCTTTCATTTATAAGATTTTATACATGTTTCATGTTTGAAAAAAAAGTTAGTCTCAGTTGCAATGTTAGAGGGTAGAGGCTATGATGTTGTCTTTAGTGATGGGAAATTTTACTTGCAACACAAAGCAACAAGGAAAGCCAAGAAGGTTGGGATTCAAGTTAAGAATCTCTATAGACTTGATGTATATGGGATTTATATAGAGCTTCCTACTGTTGGGAAGTGTGAGAAAGCCATGAAATTGACGCTTGAGAGGGAGAAAGATTTGCATGCAGGTAAGAGTGAACCTTGGGATGTGGAGCAGCCAAAATATGAGGATCATGGAGTGGGAGAAACTACTCATGTAGAGAAATTTCATGCCATATGGGCAGAGGGATTGCATGCAACTATACCACTAGGTGAGAGGTGGGGAAAAATGCATGAGTAATCCTATGAATAAATTTTTGGGCAAGATTCATGGAGCTGGTGTGGACCTCATGAATTGAACCTGGCTACGAGGATCCATGTTGGATGGATAAGTCGTTCTTGCGAACAAGACAGACCTCCCAAGTGTCCTATAGACATCTAGCAACAAATAGACAATTAAATCTATCTTTCTCTAGATATATCGTGATTCATAATTAAATGATATAAAGGCTTAACGATCCTACCTTTGATCCAACGCTTATTTGTAATAGTTGTCCTTCAGTCACCCGAAAGAGTTTCTTTAAAAGATCTGCAATCACAAAAAAACAAACATCAAATAGCACCTACATAGCATATATTCATAAATCATATCTATTATGGTGATCAAGGAATCCATAAACTAAACCAATCAATTGACAGCTTATTGAGAAAAACAGACTTATTTGTATTAACTTAAATAAGAATAGCCTTACAACCGTGTCCGCCTTGATGTCATACAAGCCTTCTTAGGGTCTAGAATAGGCGTTTCCTTTACTCTGATCAGCCTTGCACTCTTCCAACTGAGATACATACAGGTATGTAATCCTTCCCACATGAAATCTCAGCTAAAAGGGTCTAAGTTTCAATAGCACTTCGCCTCCAACAATACTAAAACTTCAACTCATTAATGGTAACCCTTTGAGGCTGCCCTATGCCTCTTTTTATAGTGAAAGAGAGGAGGTTAAGCTCTAAACAAGAAGGGATAGAATCCTCCTTCAAAGGGATTAGTTCCTTACATCAAGGGTTTAGCTCCTTAATGGATGGGATTCATGAACCTGAAAAGAGCGAACTTTCCACCGCGGGAATGTTTCTAGAAGCTTCCAAAAATGACTCAAACTAAGCTTATAGATTTTACTTGTGCCTTTTTTATCCTTTACAGGGGTCCACACCCTTAATGAACAAACAACGTGTTTGGCTCCGCAATATTTATAGCCAAAAGGTGCAGCACCAGAGGCAAAGCTAAGAGAAAGTGCGGTACCAAAGTTTTTAAGACTTTTATGAGCTTTTCTCTTAATTTCAAGGCTTGAATTTAGGAAATTTGATATTGTAGACTTCTAAGGGAGACTAAAATTTCATGGTGACAAATTCAATGTAACAGATTGCCCCCTAAAGCACGAAGTCTGAGATAATTTGAACAGTGATGTGCTTTATCATTTCAAAGATTAGCCTGTGGACACCCGAGTTGGAACCTTGTAAAAAAATTCAATGCAAAATGTATATATGTATATATATCATCTCTGAGGTAGGCATTCCCATACTCATATCAAAAGCTAACTAAACTTGTTTTGATACAGAAATGATTTTAATATTACATCAATATTGTAGACACAACATGGACGCATCCATCTGTAATGAGTAGTCTACTGCATAATGAATAATAAAACTCCTCCCAGCCTGGATGGTTGAAACTAGATCCAGGGTCTTGATTTCTACTTCCCGAACTAGTACGATTCTATCCATGCGATTAAATGTGTTGAAGTCGGACATGGTAGAACCCACTTGATTACCAGTCAATGATGTGAACTATTAACAAGTGTGAGAGAAACCACCAATAATGACAATGGATCTCAAAGTACTCAGTACAATCCATGAGATGTGACTAAGTGATCTGAAGTCGAACATTTCATGGAATTGTTCGATCGAAGGTCAATGATGCAACCTGTCGTCAAAGGCGAGAAATATGCCATTAAGGCATTCAGATTCCAAGGTACTGACGGATTCTAGATCAACTTCCTAGATGATGAGTTTTCGTCGATAGAAAGTCATTCGTCGTAAGAAAGCTCACGAAATGAAACCATAGATCAAGTTTTGAAGAAATGTTTTGCAAGGAGTGACTCATGGATGGTCAACGTGAATGGAGACAAATGTTTGCAGATGAATGGTTTTTTTGACTGACCTCTTGAACACATAACGACACTACAGATGGTTTGGTGACAGTTGTCCTAAGATAATACCCAGAAACCAGCTAAAGAATTTCAATGTGGTTTGATTAACTGATAGGCAATGGATTTCCCAACCCAGGTGGAAGTGCGATAAAAAGTGTCGTGTTCAAGAGTGGTGTAATTCTTTTACAAATCAAACTGTAACAAATAAATCTATTTTTCTCTCTTTTCCCCCACCATTTCTGGCAAGTGCCTCTTTATTTTTGACAAGCTTGAGGAGGATAACATTTGCTTGTTTATAAGCTCATCCTTCGGATGAGTCCAACTAATTTTAAAATCAAACAATAAGAAGGAGTGTTCTGTTCCTGTTTGTAATCAACAGGTCCTTTACTGTTAAATTTTAATGAGTCTAGTATAGGAGAAACTCGGTGCTTTTCATTTTTAGGAAGTCAGAAGAAAAAACTTAAGAAAACTCCATGGGTGTACTTTTTCATAAATTTAGTCTCTCAGGCCCGAAAAAGGATAAAATAATGCAAGAGAGAACTCTATTGACCATGATTATTCAATGTATACCTTTTTGGTAAATAGTCCATTTCAGTCCGGAAAAGGGGTAAACTTATACTGAAGGGACGAATGTCCATTTACTTTAACAAGTTCGAATAGTACTCGGAAATATTTTTATTTTTAAAGAGTCTGAAAAGGACTTAAAGGAGGACTCCAAGGTTTCACTTTTTCATAATTTTCAGGAGTCCGAAAAAGTGATAAAAGTATACTTAGTAGTTTCAATTTTTCTATGAATTTTAACGAGTTCTAAAAAGTGATAAAAATGTACTCATATGGCCGACTTTCAATTTAATTAACGAGTAGGAAAAGACGGAAATAACTCGGCATTTTCATGTGTTTTACGAGAATGAAAGATAGAAAAATAATCTCGGGATTTTCATGAGTTTAACGAGTCTTGAAAATAATAACCGAAATGGACTCAAGATAGGTTTCATTTTTATACAAGCTTGACACATAGGAAAAATTATGCTTGAAAAAGGGTTTGTTTAATTTTTATACAAGCTTGAAGCAAAGGAAAAATCATGCTTGAGATAATTTTTTCATGCCCCCCAAGCATCACTGTTAGAGCACATGCCCCGCCAGATTCATTTCATTCAACTAAATAGACTACTGGTTACTAATAGTTGGATGGAATGAAGGTTCATGTATGAGATCATATGAAAGACCTGACCTAAAAATGTAAGAAAATTATGCAAAAACTGAAATAACTAACCTAAATATATGAATTAACATTTATGAGATCTAGTCAAAGACTCGACTCAATTAGGTGAGGATTTGTTTCATTTTTGAACGAGCTTGACACAGGAAAAGAACTATGCTCATGGCAACGTGTTTCGACACAGTAACAGGAATTATCCTCACCTACATGTTTCATTTTTTAATGAGGTTGATACAATAAAAGAACTGTCCTCAAATCTACTCTGTACAATATATCTATATAACCTACTAATTCAGTTTTTAATGAGGTTGACACAGGAAAAGAACTGTCCTCATGGCCCACTGATTCATTTTTTAACGAGGTTGACACAGTAAAAGGAACTTTCCTCTTGGTCCACTGATTCATTTTTAACGAGGTTGAGACAGTAAAAGGAACTTTCCTCATACCTGATTCATTTTTTTATGAGTTTGACTTAGTAACATGAACTATCCTCTGACCAAATGATTCATTTTTTAACGAGGTTGACACAGTAAAAGGAACTATCCTCACCGTGACTTTATCATGGCTTCCAACTGGAAGAAACACATGTCAATGGACACACCTTGATCATGTCTTCCAATACGTCTTCTTCAGAAGGAAGAATAGTTCTCTGGAAGGAACACATGTCAAGGGACTCAAAAGGGATAAGAACATCGTGTTCAAATAATCCCATAGAGTTTTCCATGTCAATTACCGGATCTAAGTCAAAGGATGACAAGAAAATAGTGAGAGGCTCGCTTACATCAGTAACTGAAAACATGGGACTGGTTGCCACATAATTAACCCATGGCGGGGTAGATACCACTTTAGTATAAGTAACATTTAAGGGTGTCGGATTATTGGTAGTCGAATCAAGACTAGGGAATGAAAGTTGGTCAACAATCACAATGTTTCCATTGTGAGGGAAAGACATAACGTGAAAGAGTGTCGATACGACAGATTTCATTGCGTAGACATAGTCTCGCCCAAGAAGTAAATTGAAATCCAAGGGGCCTCAAACTACCATAAGATCAATACAAACAGTTTTACCTTCCAAAGTAATAGAAAAATTAGGAAGGATCCCAAAAGGTTCACTAATGGTTCTGTTAAAAGCTTTCAGATTCTGTGTAATAGGCATGAGCTGAGGGGAACCCAAAGCTTTCCAAGTAGTTGAGGATAAAATACTAATAGAAGCACCTTCATCTACATGTGTGTGGTGTGTTGTAAATATTTTCATTGATGGCAAAGGAGAAGAAAGAAGAACCAACAGACAGACAGGCAAGAGGCAGCCGAGGCAGCAGAAGCAGCAGAGGAATTATAGTAGTCAGGGCGAAAGGGCCATTTGAGGTCTGTACATATAGCGAATATAGTGAAATAGTCAAGCATTGACATGCACAGTCATGCACTGCCAGTGCACGACAATAAACAGGAATTGAATATAGTGGATCAATGAAGAACAATGATTTTAGAAGCAAAGGTGAAAGGGTTTATATGATAGAAGGTACACAGGGTGGAACTGTGCGATGGAAGAAGGGTTTATATGCGATGGTGAGAGGCAGAATTAAGTTAAAATAAAGTTACACAGTGATGGCACAGTTTTATAATGGAACCTCAAAAATATTATACGATGGAATTTTGTTCCTGAACCGAATTAAGTGCTAAAGAATTGGGTGGAACCCTAAGTCAAGGAGCAACGAGAAACCTCGAAGGAACACTAAAAGCAGGTTGGAGACCCAATACCAGCAGTATCGCACATTTTAAAAGTGGTAAGAATAATTGTATAAAAAAAGGCGAGATATGTCTTTGGTCGACACATGGCCATAAGTGGTTTTCGAAAACCATTTATATTGCACAAATTTTGAGTTTTAGCCCTCGAGCATTTTAATTGTGCGATATTGCAAAAGGACCATCGGATGAGGGTTTAACTGGAGGTTGGAGCGTGAGAGTAATTTGATCGTTGGATTGCCAGCTAAGTTGTGCGGAAAAAGGTATGGAGGTAAGGTGTGGGCCCGGTTGCATTATTTAAATGATGCGGTGTATTGTTTGGTAAGCAGGAAGTGTTAACGAAACTTTGGGACCAGAATAAATATATATTACGTTGTGGGCCATATATGGAGGTGCGTTTGACATAATACATATGTGTTATGAATTATTCGGTGATTGAAAAGTTTTAATGTTAAATAAGTGAGCACATTATTTTGATATATTATTAACCAAAGTCAAAGTCTATATTAACGAATCTTCATATGAGCGTCTATACGAAGGTTGTTAAAGGTAAGTTTCTAGAGTTAGTGCAAATAACGGAAGTTAAATGGGTTTTTGGGTTTAAACCAAGTCGATAATAAATAATGAAGAGAGCCAATATATATGTGCACTTTAGAGAAAGATAAATGTTAAAGGTGCGTTCGGTTTTTAGTTTAAATAAAATTTGAAATACTGTGGGCCCCATTTTTTATATATATACTGAAGTCTGGGTTTTTATTCAAAGTTGAGTTTAATACGAATAAAGTGTTCATACGCTGTGGTGCCATATCAATTATGTTGATATTCGAAATTAAACCTAATGTTGTTGATAGAGTATGAAAGTGCATTGTATATGCGTAGTGGGGTCCACAGTAAATCATCGCATCGGTGGAGAACAAGAGATGCAGAGAGACGAATAGTTGAAAATTGCGATTGCGATTGAGTGATTGAATGTCAGGTGTCAGATTTGATAAAGGATAGACGACGGATTTGTGAATTTCTTGATAGCTAGTGGGACCTTTGTTCATCGCACCGATCTGTTGAAGGACACGATTGCGATATTGCGATCGCGATAAAGAATGCGGACCTGATATGTTATGAACTATGATTTTATGTGTTTGAGTTCCAGCTTTAGGGGCAACAAGGTGGGCCAGCGTTCGATTGATTAAAGGTTTATGTGCATATAAATGTACGTAATTAAACTTATAAGCGAAGTATGGGGTCATCGCATCGGAGTGTAGGCAGAACAGTGGAACATGTCATTGAAAGTTGTGATTGCGATTAATCACATCGAGACTATTGCAATGGAAGTAATCACAATTGGAAGTCTTTGGAGACTGTTCATCGCATCGGGGAATAGAAAAGGTTCGGCTAGTGGGCTCGAAAGGGTTTTTTCTATGTTAAAAGGGTCTATTATTATATCGCCGAAAGCTATTTGAGATATATAAAAGGGTAGTTATATATGCAGCAGATACACAACTACAATGAATAGGAGAGCATGTAGAAATGGAAAAAGACAGAGACAGTAGTAGAAAAGACAAACTCACAGAGAGCCAAAAAATGAACGGATTGAACTGAAATTAGTGTAACTGAAAATGTAAATGTTTAATTGTTTTTATATTGTTTGTGATGTAAAGGCAAGTCTCCATTGGTAAACAAAACTCCACTATAAAACTGAAATTTGTATAAACTGCTATATTCCTATGAATGCACTAGACAAAGGAATGAGAAGGCAGAAGTTGAAGAGTCAAGGCTGTTCATTTCAAATTCCTGGTAGAATAAAAATAGTCAAGGGGTGAACTCTATAAATGATATCTCATATATATGCATAGGGAGGTTAGATAATAGAAAAATGAGGCAGAGAGTCGAAGAAGAAGCAGGAGAAGATAGAGATGCTGTGAAGAATCATAAATGATATAAGACAGATATGAAGGCAGGTGCACAACAGTGAATATGGAATAGAATAGAACTGATATCCAGGTAAATCAAAAAGTGCTTTTCTTTTGAAAGTGTAAGGAAGTTGAAGATTCGCTATCAAGTTGTAGCTTGATAGATGTCAGTTGTAGCTGACTGAAGTAGGAGTCTCCTATAGGTTGTTTCCTGCAAAAAATTGGTGGGAGTTGGAGCTTCCTTGTAATTTGTAGCTTGCAGAACTGAGGTTGGAGCCTCCTGTAGGTTGGTTCCTACAGAAAATCAGTGGTCAGAGGGAGTTGGAGCTTGCCTTTGCATCACAACAATAATAAGATGTGGTTTTCTCCCTTTATGGGTTTCCACGTATACCTGCTATCTATATGTATGATGATTGTGTGCTGATACTCTTCTTTTATTCTTCTTAATACTTTCTACTCATTTATTATGATTGCTGCTCCATTGTATGTTAAGCTGATCACAAAATGATGAATTAAAGAGTATAAAAATTGTAAATAAATTTAAAATAAAAGTTTTGAAAAACTATGAATGTGTTAAACTGATTCACCCCCCCCCCTCTCAGTTTAACTAAGGTTTCAAAAATTGGTATCAGAGAAGGTTCTTTCTGTATCAGTTTAACAACTGAAAGGAGGTCCTAGGTCCTTAGGATGGCTAGTCAATAAGGATGCTCAACAAATAAAGCCCCTTTTTTCAACGGTGCTAATTATGCCTTCTGGAAAATCAGAATGAGGACATACATAATGTCTCTAGGAATAGAATTTTGGGCTGCTATGGAATTTGGATATGCCCCAAAGGCGACTGACTCAGAGAAAGAAACCAAACAAGATTTTGTAGCTAATGCAAAGGCCATGAATGCAATCTTAAATGGACTATGTGAGGCAGAATTTATCAAAGTAATGCACAGCAAGACTGCCAAAGAAATATGGAATACACTAGAAAACATCCATGAGGGAGAAAAAAATGTGAAGACAGCCAAACTTCAAGTCTATAGGGCCCATTTTGAAAATATAAAAATGAATAATAATGAAGACATTGCTAGCTTCCTTTTAAGGGTTGCAGAAATTGTGAATAACATGAAAGCTCTAGGAGAAACCGTAAAAGAAGTTGTAATTGTTCAAAATATTCTATGATCTCTTCCATCTAGCTTTAACGCCAAGGTTTCTGCCATAGAAGAAACAACTGATTGGGAAACCTTGACCATGAACCAATTACTTGGAAATCTAGCAACCTGTGAGATGAGGCTGCCATAGAGAAAGTCAAAAGTGAGGGAGGCAGCTTTTAAGACAAAGAAGAAGAAAGAGGAAAAGGAAGATATATTCTCTTTCTCTAATGAAGAAGAGGCCAAATTTATTAGAAAATTTGATAGAGGCTTAGGTAAATATAAAGGGAAACTTCCGTTTAATGCTTTAACTATGGAAGAGTTGGACACTATGCTTCTAAGTGTCCTCATAAGAAAACTAAGAATCAGACTCAAGAATCAGAGAAAACCATATCAAAGAACTGGAAGAAAGGGAAGAGATTCAATAGAATATCTTTCTATGCTCAGCAAGATAGTAGTGCATATGAAGACTCAGATGAATCCTCAAGTGAAGAAGGAACCTTTGAATTTTTATTGATGTTATAGAACAGCTTGAAGAATTCCTTTTAGAAGATGAGGAAGAAGGTGAAGTTGATCTTGAGGGGGAGCTAAGAAGTGCCCCGGAGGAAATAGATAGACTTAAACTAAAATGCAGAAAACAGAAAGACATTCTCCTCAAATATGTAAGAGAAGAAAAAAACACAGAAGAGCTCATTCAGTTGAAAGTAGAGATTGAAGAAGCGAAGAAGGTAGAAGACATTTTACTTAAGAAAATTAAGGATAAAATTCAGGAACAAGAGAAATTTGAAGGAGTAGTATGCTTGAGGAATAAATTAGAAAATTCCCAAAGGAAAGTGTCAATAAACACTCCCCAAATGACAAGCTCTGATAAGTTGAATGAAATTCTAGATGCTCAAATATCTCCTCTCATAAAAACTGGGATAGGATATGAAGGAGAATCAAGAAAAGGTAAAGAAAAGGAAAATTAAAATATCATTTTTGTAAACGCTGATAAGGATGATGAAGCAGCTTGGAAGGGTCCTGTAGAAGAAGAAACCTACAATGAAGTAAACAGAAACCAGAATAAACCTCAAATGACAAAGAATGAAAGAAATAAACAGTCAACTGAAAAAGGCTCATATACTCCTGAATATGTCAAATTTGGAAGCCATCAAAGGAGATTCTTCCCCCCTATGAAAAATGTCACTTGTTATGCCTTCTAAAAACTGGGACATATTGCTGCATATTGTCATATAAGGAGAATTGATTCAAACCAGCAAAGGATGCAAACAGTGAAAAGACTACCTCAAGAAAACAAATGGAGAAGACAACCCTTCATAAGGTATGCAAATTGTTTTTATTGATATTGTTTTTACTGTAAGGAATTTTGCCATAAAGTCATAGAGTGTAGAACATATGGACAAAGTTTGGTGTTCAAAACCTCAAGCAGGTTTATGCATCATGGAGAGTTTACTCGTACTCATAATTCTACTAAAAATATGATTAATTTTTGTGTATGCCATAAAATTGGACATATGTCTTCCCAATGTCCTTTTAAAGGATGTGGTCCCTATTCCCATAATAGGTATCAAAAAATAGCTGCCAGTAGTGGAAAAAGAAGTTGAACAACTATGACCTAGCTCTAATAGCCCAAGATTAGAAAAGCCAATGGTATTTGGACAGTGGATTCTCAAAGCCTATGACTGGAGATAGAAGCAAGTTTATAACCTTTGATGAAAAGAAATCTGGAAATGTTACTTTTTGCAATGATAAAGCAGGGAAAATCAAAGGAAAAGGCTCAGTCATTCTAGATAATGGAAGAGGAAAGGCCCAACATGTACTATTTGTGGATGGGCTGAAATAAAATCTGCTTAGTGTCAGTCAAATGTGTGATAAAGGCTATGAAGTTCTTTTTAGAGCACAAGACTGTGAATTAAGATCAAGCACCTGAGTTAAACTCAAAAGGTCTCTCAAGATACACTCAAAAGAACCATCCAGATGCTCAAATCATTGGGGACAAGAGTGTAGGTGTCCAGACAAGAAGACAACTAGCTAAACAGACAAAAGAAGTATACCTAGCCATGTTATCTCAAATAGAGCCAAAGAAGTTTGAGGAAGCCTGCAAAGACAAATTTTAGGTGAATGTTATGAATGAAGAATTGGACCAAATTGAGAAGAACAATACCTGGGAATTAGTTCCAAGACCCACTAGGAAAAAATTCATTGGCACAAAATGGATATTCATGAACAAGATGAATGAACAAGGGCAAGTAATTAGGAATAAGGATAGACTTGTATGCAAGGGATATTCAGAAATTGAAGGTCTTGATTATGATGAAACCTTTTCCCCTGTAGCTAGAATGGAAGCAATCAGAATGTTTCTGGCCTTTGCATGTTATCATGATTTCAAGGTATATCAAATGGATGTGAAGTCTGCCTTCCTGAATGGAGATTTAGAGGAATAATTATATATGTAACAACTAGAAGGATTCTCCTTAACAGATAAACCAAACTATGTGTGCATATTAAAGGAAGCGCTATATGGGTTGAAGCAAGCTCCTCTAGCATGGTATTCGAGGCTGGACAAATACTTGCAAAAACAAGGGTTCAGGAAAGGAGGAGTAGACAACAATTTTTACATAAAGGCTAATGAAAGTGAACTCTTAATTGTAGTAGTGTATGTAGATGATATCATGTTTGGAAGCAACAAAGATGAGTTAGAAAAAGGATTTGCTGAGGAAATGAAATTAGAATTTGAGATGTCTATGATTGGAGAGATTACCTTCTATTTAGGACTTCAAATTCAACAAAAGAACATAGGCACATTCATCTCACAAGAAAAATACTTAAGAGAGATGTTGAAAAGGTTCAAAATGGAATACTGCAAACCTGTGTCAACTCCTAGGATCACTGGATGCAAACTTTGTTCTAATGATGGATCAATAGATGTGGATCAAAAACTTTACATATCCATGATAGGAAGTTTTCTATACCTAACATCTTCTAGACCAAACATTATGTTGGCAGTAAGACTTGTGGAAAGATATGAAGCAGCACCAAAAAAAAATCACTTAGTAGCAGTCAAAAGAATATTCAGATATCTACAAGGAACTGCACATTATGGGCTATGGTATCGAAAAGGAAAGAGCTCCACTTTTTGACAGCATATACATATGTACATTGGGCCAGATGTGTGGATGACAGGAAAACCACAAGTGGAGGTGCATTCTATTTGGGAAAAAGTCTGGTGGCATGGCTAAGCAAGAAACAAACTTCTATCTCTCTATCTACAGCAGAAGCAGAATACATAGCAGTAGCAGCATGTTGCACACAAGTCATGTGGATGAAAAAAACTCTCCAAGACATGAAGGTAAGCATTGATGAACCTATTTCTATAAAATGTGACAATACAAGTGAAATAAGTATATCAAAAAATCTCGTACTTCATTAAAAAACAAAGCACATCCCAATAAAGTACCACTTCCTGAGAGAACAAGTAGCACATAGAGTAGTAAAGTTGGAATATGTACCAACAAAGGAATAAACAACAGCGATATTCCCAAAACCCCTTGCTAAAGAACCATTCGAATATCTAAGAGACAAACTAGGAGTAGTGTCTGCAAAATTTACTCTCTGACATGAAAAGAAAGCATCGTTCCAGGGCGAGATCAGAAAAGAAAACATCATTCTAGTGGGAGATCAGTCACCAAATATTGTCACAAAAGAACTAGAGCAAGTGAGAAGAGCATGGAATAGGTCTGTTGGAAATACTGAGAGGGGGGTGAATCAATATTTCTTTCAATTAGAGCATTAGTTAATCTTCAATTATTATCAGTGTTTGTACAATGATAGCAGCAAACAAGAGGAACACAAATGCACACAATTTTTAAGGTGGAAAGCCACTTCGGGACAAAAACCACCTAGTGCTTTTCTAATAATAATTTTCAACTCCAATTGAAAATAAAGCTCCAACTTCCTAGAATCTAGAAAAACATTCTTCTCCAGCTCCCACTGGATGGATGCTCCAATGCTCGAGATTCTTCAGTATTCATTAAATGGATGCACCAACACCCAATGAGCTACAACTCACCCTAGCACCACCCTACCACCCTATAGAATAATAACAAAAGAATGGACTCCCGTACTAGGGAAAATGGTCCACTTTACAATGATATAGAATGATGTAGAAGAAGAAGATATACTAGACCATAATCCCAACTTTGACAGAACCACCTAATGATGATCCTAGACCTCCCAACACTACCTCTTCAACCCTTGGCAGATAGATACTAGTACAATTTGTACAATAATGTATTTACAATGACTAAGTATAATGATACCTTTACAATGATTGTATGTAGTGCTGCCCACTTGAAGACTTCATATGATGAACTTCTTGTTGCTATTATGCACCTTGGTTGTTGCTCTTGTCATGCTACTCTTTGTTGCACCTTTCTTTGATTTTCCGTCGTAGAAAGTCTGGTCCTTTGCAACCCTTGACAACACATGATCTAGCTTTTTCTTGCCTTCTAGGAGTTCGATATTGAATATAGTGTATCTCTATTATTTCAGATCCTCAATATCTAATTTTTGGTCCTGTAGTAGTCCTCTGAGTCTTCTTTCCAATGCCATAGGTCTGACCCAATTTGGATTCTCCAAGAGAGAGTTATACCCAATTTCTCACACTGCCCTAATTATGGACTATTTCAGTAGATTGCACTTGTACGGCGTGCCACGTGTTATCATTTCTTCATTTGTCTCTAAAACTTATAGAGAGAAAATTAAAGACTGTTAGAGTTATGATGAATTTACCAAGGTCACTTCTTTGAGATGAATTTCAGGAGCCTGCAAAAACCCTTACCTCCATAGATCATATCTCCAAATATATTGTGCAACTTGATCTAAAATTTTTACTGCAGCGTCCTCTAGATTTTGGCTTCATCTCATAAAAATTTCAGCTTCTGAGCCTTCGTAGAAAAAACGTTAGAGTGAAAATTCCACGATGACCTGTTTCAGATAGCCGAATCCCTTGCCTAAGGAGGAAATGAAGATCACAATATATATGAATGCTTAAGTTGAGAGGGGCTTTAGCAAGTGAATGTGGGAGGGATTTTAGGAGCATAAAAAATATTAATTATGACTTTTCAATGACCAATGCCCCAACCCCATGGGGTTTTATCCCACTAACTAGGGTACAAACATCAAACATGAATATCTCTCAAACCGTGAAGAATTACATGGCGTGCCATATATCAACGGAAACATCTCGACAAGTAGAAACCATAAAAATTATTATTGACCCAGAATATATTATTTTTTTAGGTCAAACTTCCCATTCAATTTTGGGTTAGCCCCTGGTGCTGCTTGGGTTGACATCAATGACAACCGCTGATCAAAAATCTCCCCCTTTGGCATTGATGGCAACACAAGTACTCCCCCTGTGATCATGACACCTCTTCCTACAACATTCTCTCCCCCTTTGAAATCAATGGCAAAGGGTAACTCCCCCAGAAACACAACCATCCTATAGACCTGTACACACTTTCACTCGCGTTGACACACAACCGTCCTGTAGACCTACGCACACTTCCACTCCCACTTTATATTCTGAAAAAGGAAAATATAATGACAACTTGGGAGAATCCCAAGCTTCTGGCGAAGATATTCCAATGCTGGCGAATATTTAATATGTGATTCTTTTGGTGTTTCTTGGAATCTTGCTACTTGTCCAACTGCTTGCATAACATCTAGTCGGGAGGCTATTACATATAGAAGAATACTAATCATAGATATGTACAACCTTTGATCCACATCCTTAGATGAGTCATCTATGCTCAATTTGCAACCAAGTAAAGACATCTCGAAATCACTTTGCACCTTTGTCGCAAAATTATTACTTAATCAATCATCATTTCTACCAATTATTGTATCATCCTCTTTAGCTATTAGACATTCTTTAGTTGCTTCATCCAGAAAATATATGTCGTTTGGAGCTCGACTTGCTATAGCCGCAATTTCACCATACACACCTTTCCTAGTTTCATATTTCGTGGAGTTGAATAGTATTGTGTGTCCTTGATCACACATTTGTCTAACACTAAGTAGATTGTGATTCATGTTTTCAACCAGTAGAATATTATTGGCTAGAGAATCTCTGCTTCCAAGAGTAATAGTACCTGATCCTATAACATTTGAAGATCCATCATTTCCAAAGGACACGGTTCCATCCTTCTTCTCTTTCAGAGATACAAATTTATTTCTATCTCTAGTCATATGCGTTGAGCAACCGCTATCAACATACCACACATATTTGTTTTTTGAGCCTTGAGAGCGAGAGCACAATTGTCATTCTTCTTCTTCTTCCATGTTCATTCATTATGTGGCTTCGAAGATTCTTCTGGAGGATATTCAAGTCTGCAGTCTTTGGCTATGTGTCCAAAGTTTCGACATTTGTAACATTCAATATTATTTCTTAAATGTTCAAATATATTGATATTTCGCTGAGCCCTGGGAGGTTCATATTTGATAGATCTCCTGGAATTATATTCGTTCCTAGGGTACGTGCGACATTCTACAACTTTATGACCAAATTTTCCACATGAATAACAGTAGCCATAAAAAATATGTTGGTACCTGGATGGAAATTTTCGTCGAGGAATTGTCTTCCAAGGTTGTTCTTGCGAATCTTGTTCAATGAAGTCTTCATGCATGTCAGATCTCATAGGTTCATTGTATTTTGTTGTAGAAGGTCCTACTTCTTCTTCTTTGTAACCGATGCCAATTTTTTCATTGTAAGATCGTTGATTGTTGATGAGTTCTTCCAATGCCCTTGAGCTGTTGGCATAGTTTTGGATAGTTTTTCCTTTCTTCAATTCCTCACGCAGTGAGACTACTTGGGCTTATAATTCTTTCCTTTCTTGGTTACTTTCTTCCAACTTCTTTTGAAGTGACTCTTCAATGCATTTGTGTTCTTCAACTTCAATTTTGAGACCTTGAACTTGTTCTTCAATAGTTTTGGAACGGATCTTCTCCACCTTGAGATATTTTATAAGCTTGATTGCTTCCTCATAAAATTCGTCTATGGTCCATCCTTCTTCTTCATTGTTTGATACCTCTTGCTTATTGTGCTTGGGTTTATTATGCTTGGCCATAAACAATACTCTCTCATTGGCTTCTTATTCACTATCATTGTCTTCATTGGATGATGAGCTATCTTCTTTAGAGAGAAAGTTCCTTTTGGATCCTTGCTTGTTGAATTTCTTAAAGCCTTTCTTTCTCTTTCAGTTGCCATTACTTTTTTTTGGACATTTTGCTGCAAAATGCCCAACCTCATTATAGTTGAAACATATCAATGGAAGTTTACCTTTGAATTTTCCCTTACCAATTTGCATTTTTCTCGTGAAGTAAGCATATTCTTCATCTGAAAGACCTTCTTCATCATCTCCCTTTTCTTCACACTTGCAAGTGCATGTATTTTCAATTGAAGGTTGTTTATCCTTATTGGTTTTATTAGACGCAACGAACGTAGTTTCTAGATGCAAAGTACCCTCTTCTTCATCAAGTCTCATTTCATATGCTATGAGAACTCCATGTAATTCCTCTTTGCTGAGTTTGTTCATATTTGCACTGTATTCTAAGGCCGATACCTTTGGGTTGAATCTCCTGGGTAACGTTCTAAGAATGTTCCGTATAATAGTCTTCTCGTCAACTGGCTCTCCCAATCCTTCCAGAGTATTGGTTATTTCATCAACGTATTGAAAGTATGCAGCAATGTTGCAATCTTCTTTCATTATGAGTTGCTCAAATTTTTCTCTATATATTTGAAGCTTTGCTTCTTTGACATTTGAGTCACTTGCATATATATTCTCAAGCTTGTCCCATACATTTTTGGCATTTTTGCAACCCAACACCTTATGATAAGAAGATTCAATAAGTCCACTGATAATAATATTCTTTTCTTTTGCATCATTTACCAAATTCTTCTTACCTTGTTCATCCTTGGTTGATGTAAATCCATTTTGAACAGTGTCCCATACTTCGTAACCTTGTGCCAAGAGATATACCTCCATTCTTCCTTTCCAAAGTGCATAATTATTTTCACTAAATAGAGGTACACCATTCTTGGTATGCTCCATGACCTCCTTCCAACTGTTAAATTTCTATTGAAGGAACCAATCTCTGAAACCAATTGTTGGAAATACTGAGAGGGGGGGTGAATCAGTATTTCTTTCAATTAGAGCATTAGTTAATCTTCAATTATTATCATTGTTTGTAAAATGATAGCAGCAAACAAGAGGAACACAAATGCACAAAATTTTTATGGTGGAAACCCACTCCGGGACAAAAACTACCCAATGCTTTTCTAATAATTCTTTTCAAATCCAATTGAAAATAAAGCTCCAACTTCCTAGAATCTAGAAAAGAATTCTTCTCCAGCTCCCACTGGATGGACGCTCCAATGCCCTAGATTCTTCAGTAGTCACTGAATGGATGCACCAACACCCAATGAGCTACAACTCACCCTAGCACCACCCTACCACCCTATAGAAGAATAAAAGAAGAATGGACTCCCGTACCAGGGAAAATGGTCCACTTTACAATGATATAGAATGATGTAGAAGAAGAAGATATACTAGACCATAACCCCAACTTTGACACAACCACCTAATGATGATCCTAGACCTCCCAGCACTGCCTCTTCAACCCTTGGCAGATAGACACTAGTACAATTTGTACAATAATGTATTTACAATGACTAAGTACAATGATACCTTTACAATGATTGTATGCAGTGCTGCCCACTTGAAGACTTCATATGATGAACTTCTTGCTGCTGTTATGCACCTTGGTTGCTACTCTTGTCATGCTACCCTCTGCTACACCTTTTTTTTCTTTTCTGCAGTAGAAAGTCTGGTCCTTTGCAATCCTTGACAACACATGATCTAGCTTTTTCTTGCCTTGTAGGAGCTCGATATTGAATCTGGTGTATCTTTGTTATTGCAGATCCTCAATATCTAATTTTCGGTCCTGTAGTAGTCCTCTGAGTCTTCTTTCCAATGACATAGGTCTGACCCAATTTGGATTCTCCAAAAGAGAGTTATACCCAATTTCTCACACTTCCCTAATTATGGACTGTTTCAGTAAAGAGCACTTGTACGGCGTGACACGTGTCACCGTTTCTTCATTTGTCTCTGAAATTGATAGAGTGAAAATTAAAGAATATGAAATATCTGTCACTTTTTATGGCATTCCAATATGATACTCAGAGACAGAGTTATGATGAATTTACCAAGGTCACTTCTTTGAGATGAATTTCAGGAACCTACAAAAACCCTTACTTCCACAGATCATATCTCCAAAAATATTGCGCAACATGATCTGAAATTTTTACTCCAGCTTCCTCTAGATTTCGGCTTCTCCTAATAAACATTTCAGCTTCTGAGCCTTCGTAGAAAAAAATCTAGAGAAAAAATTCCACGATCGCCTATTTCAGATAGCCGAATCCCTTGCCTAAGGAGGGAATGAAGATCAAAATATATATGAATGCTTAAGTTGAGAGGGGCTTCAGCAAGTGAACGTGGGAAGGATTTTAGGAGCCTAAAAAATATTAATTATGAATTTTCAATGACCCATGCCCCAACCCCATGGGGTTTTAGCCCACTAACTAGAGTACAAACTTCAAACATGAATATCTTTCAAACCGTGAAGAATTACATGGCATGCCATATATCAACGGAAACATCTCGACAATTAGGAACCATCAAAATCATTATTGACCCAGAATATATTAATTTGGTGGGTCAAAATTCCCATTCAATTTTGGGTTAGCCCCTGGTGCTGCTTGGGTTGACATCAATGATAACCGCTGATCAACAAGGTCCTCAAGATCAGAATATTATGAACAAGATTTGGAAAGCACACTAGGAAATGTGCAACCCTTTCCCATTGATGTCAAAGGGGGAGGAAAATAAAGTAACAAAATAAATGGTCTTCTAAAAGGCAAGCAAAGGAAGTGTATTTCCATCAATGCCAAAGGGGGAGACTGTTGGAAATATTGTCATTGATGGAAAAGGAGAAGAAATAAGAACCAACAAATAGACAGGAAAGAGGCAACCCAGGCAGCAGAAGCAGCAGAGGAATTAGAGTAGTGAGGGTGAAAGGGCCATTTGAGGTCTGTACATACAACGAATATAGTGAAAGAGTCATGCACTGACATGCACAATCATGCACTGCCAGTGCACTGTCTTACACAAGAATTGAATATAGTGGATCAATGCAGAACAATGATTTTAGAAGCAAAGGTGAAAGGGTTTATATGATGGAAGATACACAGGGTGGAACTATGCAATGGAAGAAGGGTTTATATGCAATGGTGAGAGGAATAATTAAATTAAAATAAAGTTACACAGTGATGGCACAATTTTATAATGAAACTTGAAAAAGATTATACGATGGAACGTTTTTCCCGAACCGAATCAAGCGCTAAAGAATTTGGCGGAACCCTGAGTCAAGGAGAAAAGTGGTAACTCGAAGGAACAATGAAAGCGGGTTGGAGACCCAATACCAGTAGTATCACGCGTTTTAAAAGTGGTAAGAAGAATTGTTAAAAAAAATGTGATATATGTCTTTGGTCGACATGTGGCCATAAGTGGTTTTCGAAAACCATTTATATCGTGAAAATTTTGAGTTTTAACCCTTGAGCATTTTAATTGCGTGATATTGTGCAAAGACTATTGGAAGAGGGTTTAATTGGAGGTTGGAGCGCGAGAGTAATTTGATCATTGGATTGCCAGTTAAGTTGCGTGGCGAAAGGTATGGAGGTAAGGTGTGGGCTCGGTTGCATTATTTAAATGATGCAATGTATTGTTTGGTAAGCAGGAAGTGTTAATGAAACTTTGGGACCATAATAAATATATATTACATTGTGGGCCATATATGTAGGTGAATTTGACATAATACATATGTGTTATGCATTCGTTGGCGATTGAAAAGTTTTAATGTTAAAGAAATGAGCACAGTATTTTGATATATTATTAATCAAAGTCAAAGTATATATTAACGAATCTTCATATGAGCACATATACGAAGGTTGTTAAAGGTAAATTTCCAAATTTAGTGCAAATAACGGAAGTTAAATGGGTTTTTTGGTTTAAACCAAGTGGATAATAAATAATGAACAAAACCAATATATATGTGGACTTGAGAGAAGGACAAAAGTTAAAGGTGCATTGGGTTTTTGGTTTAAATAAAAGTCAAAATACTATGGGCCCCATTTTTTATATATATACTGAAGTCTGGGTTTTTATTCAAAGTTGAGTTTAATATGAATAAAGTGTTCATACGCTGTGGGGCCATATCAATTATGTTTATATTCGCACTTAAACCTAATGTTGTTGATAGAGTATGAAAGTGCATTTTATATGTGTAGTGGGGTCCACAGTAAATCATCCAATCGGCAGAAAACAAGAGACGCAGAGAGAAGAATAGTTGAAAATTTTATTGCGATTGAGCGATTGAATATCAGTCGTCGGATTTTATGAAAAATGGACGGTGGATTTGTGAATCGCTTGATAGCTAGTGGGACCTTTGTTCATCGCACCAATCTGTTGGAGGACGCGATTGCGATATTGTGATCGCGATAAAGAATGAAGACCCGATATGTTATGAACTGTGATTTTATGTGTTTGAGTTCCAGCTTTAGGGGCAACAAGGTGGGTCAGCGTTCGATTGATTAAAGGTTGATGTGCATATAAATATGTGTAATTAAACTTATAAGTGAAGTATGGGGTCATTGCACCGGAGTGCAGGCAGATCAATGGAACATGTCATTGAAAGTTATGATTGTGATTAATCACATCAAAACTATCACAAAGGAAGTAATCACAATCGGAAGTCTTCGGAGACCGTTCATCGCATCGGGGAATAGAAAAGGTTCAGCTAGTGGCCCTAAAAGGGTGTTTCTATGTTAAAAGCGTCTATTATTATATCGCCAAAAGTTATTTGAGTTATATAAAAACGCAGTTATATATGCATTCGATTGATTAAAGGTTGATGTGAATATAAATATGCATAATTAAACTTATAAGTGAAGTATGGGGTCATCGCATCGGAGTGTAGGCAAAAAAGTGGAACATGTCATTGAAAGTTGCGATTGCGATTAATCGCATTGGAACTATCGCAAAGGAAGTAATCGCAATCAGAAGTCTTTAGAGACCGTTCATCGCATCGGGGAATAGAAATGGTTCGGCTTGTGGGCCAGAAAGGGTGTTTTCTATGTTAAAAGGGTCTATTATTATATCACCGAATGTTATTTGAGTTATATAAAAAGGAAATTATATATGCAGCAGATACACAACTGCAATGAACAGGAGAGCATGTAGAAACAGAAAAATACAGAGATAGCAGCAAAAAAGACAAATTAAGAGAGAGCCAAAAACTAAATGGATTGAACTGAAATTAGTGTAACTGAAAATGTAAATGTTTTTATTGTTTTTATATTTTTTGTGATGTAAAGGAAAGTCTCCATAGGCAAACAAAACTCCACTGTAAAACTGAAATTTGTATAAATTTCTACATTCCTTTGAATGCACTGGACAAAGGAATGAGAAGGAAGAAGTTGAAGAGTCAAGGCTGTTCATTTCGAATTCCCGGAAGAATACAAACAGCTAAGAGGTTAACTCTATAAATGATATCTCATAGATATGCATAGGGAGGTTAGAAAATAGAAAAATGAGGCATAGAGTGTAAGAAGAAGCAGGAGAAGATAGATATCCTGTGAAGACTCAGAACTGATATAAGACAGATATGAAGGCAGGTGCACAGCAGTGAAGATGGAATAGAATAGAGTTAATATCCAGGTAAATCAGCAAGTGTTTTTCTTTTGAAAGAGTAAGGAAGTTGAAGCTTCCCTATCAAGTTGTAGCTTGATAAATGTTAGTTGTAGCTGACTGTGGTAGGAGCCTCCTGTAGGCTGGTGCCTGTAGAAAATTGGTGGGAGTTGGAGCTTCCTTGCAATTTTTAGCTTGCAGAATTGAGGTTGGAGCCTCCTGTAGGTTGGTGCCTACATAAAATCAGTGGTGAGAGGGAGTTGGAGCTTGCCTTTGCATCACAACAATAATAAGATGTGGTTTTCTCCCTTTATGGGTTTCGACATATAACTACTGTATATATGCATGATGATTGTGTGATGATACTCTAATTTTATTCTACTTAATACTTGCTACTCATTTATTATGATTTCTATTCCATTGTATTTTAAGCTGATCACAAAATGATGAAGTAAAGAGTATAAAAAGTGTAAATAAATTTAAAAGAAAATTTTTAAAAAACCATGAATGTGTTAAACTGATTCACCCTCCCCCCCACTCTTAGTTTAACTAAGGGTTCAACAATTGGTGTCAGAGCAGGTTCCTTCTGTATCAGTTTAGCAACTGAAAGGAGATCCTAGGTCCCTAGGCTGGCTAGTCAAGAAGGATGCTCAACCAATAAAGCCCCTTTTTTCACTGATGCAAATTATGCCTTCTAGAAAATCAGAATGAAGACATACATAATGTCTCTAGGAATAGAAGTTTGGGCTACTGTGGAATTTGGATATGCCCCAAAGGCGACTGACTCAAAGAAAAAAGCTAAACAAGATTTTGTAGCTAATGCAAAGGCCATGAATGCAACCTTAAATGGACTATGTGAGGCAGAATTTATCAAATTAATGAAAAATAAGACTGTGAAAGAAATATGGGATACACTAGAAAACATCCATGAGGGAGACAAAAAGGTGAAGATAGCCAAAATTCAAGTCTATAGAGCCTAGTTTGAAAATATAAAAATGAATGATGATGAAGACATTGCTAGCTTATTTTTAAGGGTTGCAGAAATTGTGAATAACATGAAAGCTCTAGGAGAAACCATAAAAGAAGCTGTAACTTTTCAAAAGATTCTAAGATCTCTTCTATCTAGATTTAACCCCAAGTTTTCTGCCATAGAAGAAACAACTGCTTGGGAAACCTTGACCATGAACCAATTAATTGGAAATCTAATAGCCTATGATATGAGGCTGCCACAGAGAAATTCAAATGTGAGGGAGGCAGCTTTTAAGACAAAGAAGAAGAAAGAGGAAAAGGAAGATATATGCTCTTTCTCTAATCAACAAGAGGCCAAATTTATCAGAAAATTGGATAGAGGCTCAGGTAAATATAAAGGTAAACTTCCATTTAAATGCTTTAACTGTGGAAGAGTTGGACACTATGCTTCTAAGTGTCCTCATAAGAAAACTAAGAACCAGACTCAAGAATCAGAGAAAACCATATCAAAGAACTGGCAGAAAGGGAAGAGTTTCAATAGAAAATATTTCTATGCTCAGCAAGACAAAAGTGCATCTGAAGACTCAGATGAATCTTCAAGTGAAGAAGGAACCTCCGAATTTGTATTGATGGCTATAGAAGAGCTTGAAGAATTCCTTCTAGAAGATGAGGAAGAAGGTGAAGTTGATCTTGAGGGGCAGCTAAGAAGTGCCCTAGAGGAAATAGACAGACTTAAAATAAAATGCAGAAAACATAAATACATTCTCCTCAAATATGTAAGAGAAGAACCAAACGCAGAAGACCTCATTCAGTTGAAAGTAGAGCTTGAAGAAGCCAAGAAGGTAGAAGACATTTTACTTAAGAAAATTAAGGATAAAATTCAGGAACAAGAGAAATTGGAAGAAGAAGTAGTATGCTTGAGGAAGAAATTAGAAAATTCCCAAAGGAAAGTGTCAATAAACACTCCTCAAATGACAATATTTGATAAGTTGAATGAAATTATATATGCTCAAAGATCTCCTCTGATAAAAACTGGGATAGGCTATGAATGAAAATCAAGCAAAGGAAAAGAAAAGGAAAACAGAAATATCATTTTTGTAAAAGCTGATAAGGATAATGAAGCAGCTCAGAAGGGTCCTACAGAAGAAGAAACCTGCAATGAAGTAAACAGAAACCAGAAGAAACCTCAAATGACAAAGAATGAAACAAATAAACAGTCAACTGAAAAAGGCTTATATACTCTTGAATATGTCAAATTTGGAAGCCATCAAAGGAGATTCTTCCCCCCTATGAAAAATTTCACTTGTTATGCCTACCACAAACTGGGACATATTGCTGCATACTGTCATACAAGGAGAATCAATTCAAACAAGCAAAGAATGCAAAGAGTGAAAAGACTACCTCAAGCAAACAAAGGGAGAAGACAACCCTTCATCAGGTATGCAAATTATTTTTATAGATATTGTTTTTACTATAAGGAATTTGGTCATAAATTCATAGAGTGCAGAACATATGGACAAATTTTGGTGTTCAAAACCTCAATGAGGTTTATGAATCATGGAGAATTTACTCGTACTCATAATTCTGCTAAAAATACGATTAATTGCTACGCATGCCATAAAATCAGACATATGTCTTCCCAATGTCCTTTCAAAGGATGTGGTCCATATTCCCATAATAGGTACCAAACAAATAGCTACTTGTAGTGGAAAAATAAGTTGAACAAGTGTGACTTGGCTCTAATAGCCCAAGATCAGAAAAGCCAATGGTATTTGGACAGTGGATGCTCAAAGCATGTTACTGGAGATAGAAGAAATTTTATAACCTTTGATGAAAATAAATATGGAAATGTTACTTTTGGCAATGATAAAGCAGGGAAAATCAAAGGAAAAGGCTCTGTCAGTCTGGATAATGGAACAGGAAAGGCCCAAGATGTACTATTTGTGGATGGGCTGAAAGAAAATCTGCTTAGTGTCAGACAAATGTGTGATAAAGGATCTGAAGTTATTTTTAGAGCACAAGACTGTGAAGTAAGATCAAGCACAACAGGTAAGACCTTGATCAAAGGTATTCAAATAGAAATTAATGTCTACACAGTGAAAGAAGAGAATGAAGCATGCCACCTAAGCAAACTTGAGGAATCATGGTTATGGCATAGAAGATTGGGACACCTTAACTTTGACCACATCATTAGTCTGAGAAAGAAAAGTGTATTCAGAGATATGCCAGCAATAATGAAGCCTTCAAATACCATATGTAAAGCTTGCCAATTGGGAAAACAAACCCACACATCTTTCAAAACCAAAGAGAAACTATCTACAAGTAGACCTCTGCAGGTTGTTCACATGGACCTGTGTGGACCTTCAAGAACTAAAGCACCAAGTGGAGAATCCTATTTCATGTTGATAATAGATGATTTTTCCAGAATGACATGGGTAGCATTTCTCAAATATAAATTGGAAGCACTTTAGAAATTCAAGATATTCAAGGCATTGGTAGAAAATCAAACATGATGCAAGCTAAAGTGCATTAGATCAGACAGAGGAGGTAAATTCACAGACTATGATTTTGGATACCTATGCAATGAACATGGCATAAAACAACAGTTTACGATTGCAGGAACACCTCAATAGAATAGAGTGGTAGAGAGAAAAAACAGGTTAGTACAACTGATTTCGAGAGAGATGATACAAGAAAGTAACATGCCCCAAACCTTCTGGGAAGAAGCAGTACACACAACTGTTCACATTCTTAACAAAGCTCATCTAAGACCAAAATGTGACAAGACTCATGAACTATGGCATCATAAACCAACATCAATCAATCACATTAGAGTCTTTAGAAGCAAGTGTTTCATAAAAAATAATGATGAAAATTTGGGAAAGTTTGATACAAGAGCAGATGAAGGAATATTTTTAGGATATGCATCCAAGAGTAAGGGTTACAGGTGCTACAACAAAACACTTCGCAAAATTGTAGAAAGCATTGATGTAAGATTTGATGACGATCTACCAAAAAATACAAGAAGTATAGATTGTAGCAATATTCCAGAAGATCATGAAGAAGAGAACCAAGATGATGATGAACTAAGCAAGAAAACATAAGATACTGAGTTAAACTCAAAAGGCCTCTCAATATACATTCAAAAGAACCATCCAGAAGATCAAATCATTAGGGACAAGAGTGTAGGAGTCCAGAAAAGAAGACATCTAGCTGGACAAACAGAAGAAGTATACCTAGCCATGTTATCTCAAATAGAGCCAAAGAAGTTTGAGGAAGCCTACAAAGACAAATTTTGGGTGAATGTTATGAATGAAGAATTGGACCAAATTGAGAAGAACAATACCCGAGAATTAGTTCCAAGATCCACTGGGAAAAATGTCATTGGCACAAAATGGATATTCATGAACAAGATGAATGAACAAGGGCAAGTAATCAGGAATAAAGACAGACTTGTATGCAAGGGATATTCGCAAATTGAAGGTCCTGATTATGATGAAAGCTTTTCCCCTGTAGCCAGAATGGAAGAAATCAAAATGTTTCTGGCCTTTTCATGTTATCATGATTTCAAGGTATATCAAATGGATGTGAAGTCCGCCTTCCTGAATGGAGATTTAGAGGAAGAATTCTATATGGAACAACTAGAAGGATTCTCCTTAACAGATAAACCAGACTATGTGTGCAAATTAAAGAAAGCCTTATATGGGTTGAAACAAGCTCCTCGAGCATGGTATTCGAGGCTGGACAAATACTTGCAAAGAAAGGGTTCAAGAAAGGAGGAGTAAACAACAATTTGTACATAAAGGCTAATGAAAGTGAACTCTTAATTTTAGTAGTGTATGTAGATTCACTGAACTCTTAATGAAAGTGAATCAGTTTAATGTGTTAAACTAATTCACCCCCCCCCTCTCAGTTTAACTAAGGGTTCAACAATTGGTATTAGAGCAGGTTCCTTCTATATGATTTTAGCAACTGAAAGGAGATCCTAGGTCCCCAGTCTGGCTAGTCAAGAAGGATGCTCAACTAATAAAGCCCCCTTTTTCACCGGTGCAAATTATGCCTTTTGGAAAATCAGAATGAGGACATACATAATGTCTCTAGGAATAGAAGTTTGGGCTGCTGTGGAATTTTTATATGCCCCAAAGGCGACTGACTCAGAGAAAGAAGCCAAACAGGATTTTGTAGCTAATGCAAAGGCCATTAATGCAATCTTAAATGGACTGTGTGAGGCAGAATTTATCAAAGTAATGCACAAAAATACTGCCAAAGAAAGATGGGATACACTAGAAAACATCCACGAGGGAGACAAAAAGGTGAAGACAGCCAAACTTCAAGTCTATAGAGCCCAGTTTGAAAATATAAAAATGAATGATGACGAAGACATTGCTAGCTTCTTTTTAATGGTTGCAGAAATTTTGAATAACATGAAAGCTCTAGGAGAAACCATAAAAGAAGCTATAATTGTTCAAAATATTCTAAGATCTCTTCCATATAGCTTTAACCCCAAGGTTTTTGCCATAGAAGAAACAACTAATTGGGAAACCTTGACCATGAACCAATTAATTGGAAATCTAACAGCCTATGAGATGAGGCTGCCATAGAGAAAGTCAAATGTGAGGGAGGTAGCTTTTAAGACAAAGATAAATATAAAGATAAACTACCATTTAAATTCTTTAATTGTGGAAGAGTTGGACGCTATGCTTCTAAGTTTCCTCATAAGAAAACTAAGAATTAGACTCAATAATCAGAGAAAACCATATCAAAGAACTGACATAAAGGGAAGAGATTCAATAGAAAATATTTCTATGCTCAGCAAGATAGCAGTGCATCTAAAGACTCAAATGAATCTTCAAGTGAAGAAGGAACCTCTGAATTTGTATTGATGGCTATAGAAGAGCTTGAAGAATTCCTTCTAGAAGATGAGGAAGAAGGTGAAGTTGATCTTGAGGGGGAGCTAAGAAGTGCCCTGGAGGAAATAGATAGACTTAAACTAAAATGAAAAAAACAGAAAGACATTCTCCTCAAATATGTAAGAGAAGAACAAAACACAGAAGACCTCATTCAATTGAAAGTAGAGCTTGAAGAAGCCAAGAAGGTAGAAGAAATTTTACTTAAGCAAATTAAGGATAAAATTCAGGAACAAGAGAAATTTGAAGAAGAAGTAGTATGCTTGAGGAAGAAATTAGAAAACGCCCAAAGGAAAGTGTCAATAAACACTCCTCAAATGACAAGCTCTCATAAGTTGAATGAAATTCTAGATGCTTAAAGATCTCCTCTGATAAAAACTAGGATAGGTTATGAAGGAAAATCAAGCAAAGGAAAAGAAAAGGAAAACAGAAATATCATTTTTGTGAAAGCTGATAAGGATAATGAAGCAGCTGAGAAGGGTCCTACAGAAGAAGAAACCTGCAATGAATTAAACAGAAACCAGAAGAAACCTCAAATGACAAAGAATGAAACAAATAAACAGTCAACTGAAAAAGGCTCATATACTCCTAAATATGTCAAATTTGGAAGCCATCAAAGGAGATTCTTCCCCCCTATGAAAAATGTCACTTGTTATGCCTACCACAAACAGGGACATATTGCTGCGTACTGTCATACAAGGAGAATTGAGTCAAACCAACAAAGAATGCAAACAGTGAAAATACTACCTCAAGCAAACAAATGGAGAAGACAACCCTTCACCAGGTATGAAAATTGTTTTTATGGATATTTTTTTTAGTGTAAGGAATTTGGCCATAAAGTCATAGAGTGTAGAACATATGGACAAATATTGGTGTTCAAAACCTCAAGGAGGTTTATGAGTCATGGAGAATTTACTCGTACTCATAATTCTTCTAAAAATATGATTAATTGTTGTGTATGCCATAAAATCGGACATATGTTTTCCCAATGTCCTTTCAAAGGATGTGGTCCATATTCCCATAATAGGTACCATACAAATAGCTGCCTGTAGTGGAAAAAGAAGTTGAACAAGTGTGACTTGGCTCTAATAGCCCAAGATCAGAAAAGCCAATGGTATTTGGACAGTGGATGCTCAAAGCATATGAATAGAGATAGAAGCAAGCTTATAACCTTTGATGAAAAGTAATCTAGAAATGTTACTTTTGGCAATGATAAAGAAGAGAAAATCAAAGGAAAAGGCTCCGTCAGTCTGGATAATGGAAGAGGAAAGGCCCAAGATGTAATATTTGTGGATGGGCTGAGAGCAAATATTCTTAGTGTCAGTTAAATGTGTGATGAAGGATGTGAAGTTATTTTTAGAGCACAAGACTATCAATTAAGATCAAGCACCACAGGAAAGACCTTGATCAAAGGTATTCGAACAGAACGTAATGTCTACATAGTGAAAGAAGAGAATGAAGCATGCCACCTAAGAAAACTTGAGGAATCATGGTTATGGCATAGAATATTGGGACACCTTAAATTTGACCACATCATGAGTCTAAGCAAGAAAAGTGCAGTCAGAGATATGCTAGCAATAACGAAGCCTTCAAATACCATATGTAAAGCTTGCCAATCAGGCCAACAGACCCACACATCTTTCAAAACCAAAGAGCAACTATCTACAAGTAGGCCTCTGCAGCTTGTCCACATGAACCTGTGTGGACCTTCAAGAACTAAAGCACCAAGTGGAGAATCCTATTTCATGATGATAATAGATGATTTTTCCATAATGACATGGGTAGAATTCCTCAAATATAAATTGGAAGCACTTGATAAATTCAAGATATTCAAGGAATTGGCATAAAATCAAACATTATGCAAACTGAAGTGCATCAGATCAGACAAAGGAGGTGAATTCACAGACTATGATTTTGCAGACCTATGCAATGAGCATGGTATAAAACAATAGTTTACAATTGCAGGAACACCTCAACAGAATGGAGTGGCAGAGAGACAAAACAGGTAAGTACAACAGATTTCCAAAGCTATGAGGCAAGAAAGTAACATTCCCCAAACTTTCTGGGCAGAAGCAATACACATAGCTGTTCACATTCTTAACAAAGCTCATCTAAGACCAAAATGTGACAAGACTCCTTATGAACTATGGCATGGTAAACCAGCATCAATCAAGCACTTTAGAGTCTTTGGAAGCAAGTGTTTCATAAAAAATAATGATGAAAATCTGGGAAATTTTGATGCAAGATCAGATGAAGGAATATTTTTATGATATGCATCCAAGAGTAAGGGTTACAGGTGCTACAACAAAACACTTCGCAAAATTGTAGAAAGAATCTATGTAAGATTTGATGAAGATCTACCAAACAAGACAAGAAGTACAGATTGCAGCAATCCCCTAGAAGATCATGAAGAAGAGAACCAAGATGATGATGAACTAAGCAAGACAACAAACGATACTGAGTTAAACTCAAAAGGTCCCTCAAGATACACTCAAAAGAGCCATCCAGAATATTAAATCATTGGGGACAAGAGTGTAGGAGTACAGACAAGAAGATAGCTAGCTGAACAGACAGAAGAAGTATACCTAGCCATGTTATGTCAAATAGAGCCAAAGAAGTTTGAAGAAGCTTGCAAAGACAAATTTTCAGTGAATGCTATGAATGAAGAATTGGACCAAATTGAGAAGAACAATACTTGGGAGTTAGTTCAAAAACCCACTGGGAAAAATGTCATTGGCACAAAATGGATATTCAAGAACAAGATGAATGAACAAGGGCAAGTAATCAGGAATAAAGCTAGACTTGTATGCAAGGGATATTCACAAATTGAAGGTCTTGATTATGGTGAAACCTATGCCCCTGTAGCCAGAATGAAAGAAATAAGAATGTTGTTGGCGTTTGCATGTTATCATGATTTCAAGGTATATCAACTGGATGTGAAGTTTGCCCTCCTAAATGGAGATTTAGAGGAAGAAGTCTATATGGAACAACCCGAAGGATTCTCCTTAACAGATAAACCAGACTATGTGTGCAGATTAAAGAAAGCCTTATATGGGTTGAAACAAGCTCCTCGAGCATGGTATTCGAGGCTAGACAAATACTTGCAAAAGCAAGGGTCCAGGAAAGGAGGAGTAGACAGCAATTTGTACATAAAGGCTAATGAAAGTGAACTCTTAATTGTAGTAGTGTATGTAGATGATATCATGTTTGGAAGTAACAAATATGAGTTAGCAAAAGGATTTGCTGAGGAAATGAAATCAGAATTTTAGATGTCGATGATTGGAGAGCTCACCTTCTATTTAGGACTTCAAATTCAACAAAAGAACATAGGCACATTCATCTCACAAGAAAAATACTTAAGAGAGATATTAAAAAGGTTCAAAATGGAAGACTGCAAACCTGTGTCAACTCCCATGATCACTGGATGCAAACTTTGTTCTAATGATGGATCAATAGATGTGGATCAAAAACTTTACATATCCATGATAGGAAGTTTTCTATACCTAACATCTTCTAGACCAAACATTATGTTGGCAGTAAGACTTGTGGAAAGATATGAAGCAGCACCAAAAAAAATTCACTTAGTAGCAGTCAAAAGAATATTCAGATATCTACAAGGAACTGCACATTATGGGCTATGGTATCGAAAAGGCAAGAGCTCCACTTTTTGACAGCATATACATATGTACATTGGGCCAGATGTGTGGATGACAGGAAAACCACAAGTGGAGGTGCATTCTATTTGGGAAAAAGTCTGGTGGCATGGCTAAGAAAGAAGCAAACTTCTATCTCTCTATCTATAGCAGAAGCAGAATACATAGCAGCAGCAGCGTGTTGCACACAAGTCATGTGGATGAAACAAACTCTCCAAGACATGAAGGTAAGCATTGATGAACCTATTTCTATAAAATGTGACAATAAAAGTGCAATAACTATATAAAAAAATCTTGTACTTCATTCAAAAACAAAGCACATCCCAATCAAGTACCACTTCCTGAGAGAACAAGTAGCACAGAAAGTAGTAAAGCTGGAATATGTACCAACAAAGGAACAAATAACAGACATATTCAAAAAACCCATTGCTAAAGAACCATTCGAATAACTAAGAGACAAACTAGGAGTAGTGTCTACAGATGTTACTCTCTGACATGAAAAGAAAGCATCATTCCAGGGGGAGATCAGAAAAGAAAACATAATTCCAGGGGGAGATCAGTCACCAAATATTGTCACAAAAGAACCAGAGCAAGTGAACAGAGCATGGAACAGGTCCTCAAGATTAGAATATTATGAAAAAGCTTTGGAAAGCATGCTAGGAAATGTGCAACCCTTTGCCATTGATGTCAAAGGCGGAGGAAAAGAAAGTAACAAAAGAACGGGTTTTCTAAAAAGCAGGCAGAGGAAGTGTATTTCCATCAATGCCAAAGGGGGAGACTATTGGAAATATTGTCATTGATGGAAAAGGAGAAGAAAGAAGAACCAGCAAATAGACGGGCAAGAGGCAACCCATGCAACATAAGCAGCAGAGGAATTAGACTAGTGAGGGTGAAAGGGCCATTTGAGGTTTGTACATAAAATGTATATAGTGAAACAGTCATGCACTGACATGCACAATCATGCACTGCAAGTGAACTGTCATACACAGGAATTGAATACAGCGGATCAATGCAGAACAATGATTTTAGAAGCAAAGGTGAAAGGGTTTATATGATGGAAGGTACATAGGGTGGAACTGTGCGATGGAAGAAGGGTTTATATGAAATGGTGAGAGGCAAAATTAAATTAAAATAAAGTTACACAGTGATGGCACAGTTTTATAACGAAACGTCAAAAATATTATACGATGGAACATTTTTCCTGAACCGAATCAAGCGCTAAAGAATTTGGCGGAACCATGAGTGAAGGAGCAAAGCCGAGCCCATAAGGAACAGTGAAAGTGGGTTGGAGACCCAATACCGGCAGTATCACACGTTTTAAAAGTGGTAAGAAGAATTGTAAAAGAAAATGCAATATATGTCTTTGGTCGACACGTGGCCATAAGTGGTTTTCGAAAACCATTTATATTGCGCAAATTTTGAGTTTTAACTCTCGAGCATTTTAATTGCGCGATATTGCACAAGGACCATCGGATGAGGGTTTAATTGGAGGCTAGAGCACGAGAGTAATTTGATCATTCGATTGCCGGTTAAGTTGCACGGCCAAAGGTATGGAGGTAAGGTGTGGGACCAATTGCGTTATTTAAATGATGCGATGTATTTTTTTGGTAAGCAGGAAGTGTTAATGAAACTTTGGGACCAGAATAAATATATATTACATTGTGGGCCATATATGGAGGTGCGTTTGACATAATACATATGTGTTATGCATTCGTCAGTGATTGAAAAGTTTTAATGTTAAAGAAATGAGCATATTATTTTGATATATTATTAACCAAAGTCAAAGTCTATATTAACGAATCTTCATATGAATGCCTATACGAAGGTTGTTAAAGGTAAGTTTCCAGATTTAGTGCAAATAATGGAAGTTAAATGGGTTTTTGGGTTTAAACCAACTCGATAATAAATAATGAAGAGAACCAATATATATGTGGACATGAGAGAAAGACAAATGTTAAAGGTGCATTGGGTTTTTGGTTTAAATAAAAGTCGAAATACTATGGACCCTATTTTTTATATATATACTGAAGTCTTGGTTTTTATTCAAAGTTGAGTGTAGTACGAATAAAGTGTTCATACGCTGTGGGGCCATATCAATTATGTTGATATTCACACTTAAACCTAATTATGTTGATAGAGTATGAAAGTGCATTATATATGCATAGTGGGGTCCATAGTAAATCATCACATCGGTGGAGAACAAGAGACGCAAAGAGACGAACAGTTGAAAATTGCGATTGCGATTAAGCGATTGAATGTCAGCCGTCGGATTTGATGAAGGATGGAAAGTGGATTTGTGAATCACTTGATAGCTAGTGGGACCTTTGTTCATCGCACCGATCTATTGGAGGACCCGATTGTGATATTGCGTTTGTGATAAAGAATGCAGAACCCATATTTTATGAACTGTTATTTTATGTGTTTGAGTTCTGGATTTAGGGGCAACAAGGTGGGCTAGCGTTTGATTGATTAAAGGTTGATGTGCATATAAATATGTGTAATTAAACTTATAAGTGAAGTATCGGGTCATTGCATCGGAGTGCAGGCAGAACAGTGGAACATGTCATTGAAAGTTATGATTGTGATTAATCACATCAGAACTATCACAAAGGAAGTAATCATAATCGGAAGTCTTCGGAGACCATTCATCGCATCAAGGAATAGAAAAGGTTCGGCTAGTGGCCCTGAAAGGGTGTTTCTATGTTAAAAGGGTCTATTATTATATCGCCAAAAGTTATTTGAGTTATATAAAAAGGCAGTTATATATGCAGCAGATACACAACTGCAGTGAACAGGAGAGCATGCAGAAACGGAAAAAGACAGAGACAGCAGAAGAAAAGACAAACTCACAGAGAGCCAAAAAGTGAATGGATTGAACTGAAATTAGTGTAACTGAAAATGTAAATGTTTTAATTATTTTTATATTTTTTGTGATGTAAATTCATGTCTCCAAGGAAAACAAAACTCCATTATAAAACTGAAATTTATATAAATTTCTATATTCCTCTAAATGCGTTGGACAAAGGAATGAGAAGGCAGAAGTCGAAGAGTCAAGGCTGTTCATTTCGAATTCCCGGTAGAATACAAACATTCAAGAGGTGAACTATATAAATGATATCTCATAGATATGCATAGGGAGGTTAGATAATAGAAAAATGAGGCAGAGAGTGTAAGAAGAAGCAGGAGAAGATAAAGATGTTGTGAAGACTCAGAAATGATATAAGACAGATATGAATGTAGGTTCACAGCAGTGAATATGGAATAGAGCAGAGATGATATCCAGGTAAATCAGAAAGTGTTTTTCTTTTGAAAGAGTAAGGAAGTTGAAGCTTCCCTATCAAGTTGTAGCTAACTGAGGTAGGAGCCTCCTGTAGGTTCGTGCCTGTAGAAAATTGGTGGGAGTTGGAGCTTCCTTGCAAGTTGTAGCTTGCAAAATTGAGGTTGGAGCCTCCTATAGGTTGGTGCCTACAGAAAATTAGTGGTGAGAAGGAGTTGGAGCTTGCCTTTGCATCACAACAATAATAAGATGTGGTTTTCTCCCTTTATGGGTTTCCACGTATACCTGCTCTCTATATCCATGATGATTGTGTGCTGATACTCTACATTTATTCTTCCTAATACTTGCTACTCATTTATTATGATTGTTGTTCCATTGTATATTAAGTTGATCACAAAATGCTGAAGTAAAGAGTATAAAAAGTGTAAATAAATTTAAAAGAAATTTTTTGAAAAACAATGAATGTGTTAAACTGATTCACCCCCCACCCCCTCTCAGTTTAACTAAGGGTTCAACATGGCATATGTTCGTACCACCAGCCATCACAATAATTTGGAAAGGGATGGAGGAAGGAAGAAAATGTTATTTCAGTCTATTCCAATCAAAGGAAAATAACTTTGTACTTGGAGGGGGTTCTGTAGAAACAGGTGAAATTCCCCCTGGCATAGAAGAATCTGATGTAACAAGAAGAACCTGATCGATATGAAGTTCACTATCTTCAGGGACAGTGGGATTGACCGAATGTCAAATTGAGTCAACCACTTGATCAACTAATGGATCATCAACCTGAGTGATAGGAGTTTCACTCTCCAATGGAAGAGTGGGATTAACTGTACTTGTAATTGGATCAATCACTTCGTTAGTTTACGGTAGTTTGGGAGAAAGTTGACGATAACCAGTTGGAAATTCTTGCTGTGAAATAGTAAGGTTTTCCAACAATTTTGAGGCTTCATCCATGTGAGGGAAAATGTGTGTTTGATGACTCCCTTTGCATAACCTACAAGGAAACCTAACTTTATCCTTTTTCCCAGGAACCTGACTATCACTGGTAGATGGATCGACAGTAAGTTGATGGGATTGTTTTGATCATACTTCCAACACCTTTGGAATACCAGGACAATTAATAAGGAAGTGGTCACCCTTACAAAGCTTGCAAGGGAATTTGGGTTTAGGATGCATGTTGGAGGTTTCTTCAACACTACTAACACTTGCAACCATGGTTGGTTGGTAGAATTCTTTCTTATTTTTCTTCTTCTTCCCTTTCTTCTTCTTCTTGGTCACTTGGTTACTAGCGTTAAGGATTTTACCAAGCGAAGAGGAAGAAAGGGAGGAATACATATTGGGAAAAGAAGGTAAAGGGTCAACAAAAGGTTGGTGATGTTGAGATGGTGAACTTTGTTGAGGTGAAGCATCCGGTTGAGGTGGAGTAATTAGAGTATTCAGGGCGAACGAAGTTGAAAATAACCATATTGGTAATCTTTCTATTCTAAATCTAGGTAATGACAATGTAGCCATATAAGGAGGACCAACATTTCCAAAGCAAGGAAAATTACTAGGATTCTCATTAAGAGGGATTCCTTTGTTGGTAAATTCCAGAATAGTTGCCATTATATTCAACTTCAGTGAATTTTATTAACAATTTAAAACTAAAATTAACAATTTACAATTCACACCTAAACAATTAAAATTCATAATTCACACTTATGGTCTCTAAAAGTAAAAACAAAGAAATGAACATGCGCTATCAAATCTAGGAGTCAAACCACACACAAACATTAGATTCCCGCACTAAAAGCACTAGTTGGTGATGAAATCCAACATCGTAGAATTTTAATGCAGAAATGGCAGTTGGAACAACTACCCCGACAACATGCTTAATGAAACAGATTGGTGTAAGTTTCTCCACTATACCATCTCGAGTGAAGATAAACCTATGGAGAGTCCAAGTGAGTCTAGCCGACGTCTGTTCTAGGTACAATGGGATCTTCCCTCCATCGTCACCTTGGCAAAGAATCCTCTAGTCTATGGCCACTAAGGTTACCAATACAAACAAATATTCCTGGGGGAACAGTCTAAAATCCGATACACACGCAAGGGAAGAGTAACAAAGCTCAATCCCCTTGAAGGCTCCTTGAAATAATCCAAGGTTTACCGATAAGTGACCCCAGGCTCCTTGAAAATGGTCAATCCGAGGTTTACCGTTGTTAATACATGTATATATTCTATCGTTCCCAATGAGGAAGGATTGATTACCTCACTAGTTCGGATATGATTTCGTGCTTGACACCTTTAGGAGGAGCTTCCTAGAGCATACCTGCAACAATTGGAATTTTCCTATCACAAGATCGGCTACTTGTTTGTTTTACTGTCTTGGAGAGTTAACTAAAACCTATTCCAAGACACTAGCCTGACCTATGTTGGTGGAAAGAGCGCTAAAAATGTAAAAATTACTAGATGAATTTTATTAAGCACTTTGTTATTTAGGCTGTTATTACTCAAAGGGTAAATGGATATGAAACCAATGATGTTATGACTCGACCCAAAACTGAATGCAATCGAATATGATAATGTAATATTTTCAATTTGATGAATCCTAACTAAAGTAAGGAGAGAGTTTCCATTCACTTCCAACAATGCAAAAAATTGATCAAAAAGAGAAAATATAACAAATTCTTTAATACACTAATTTCATCAAGAAAAACTAATGCTAATCAATTCCATTTTTTTTATTTTTTTGTTTTTAAAACAAGCATAAAAACATATAAATTCAAATTAAATAAACTGACCTAAATCTATGATTGATTTTTCAGAATGTAAACTATGCAGTTGTAATCTATGCACAATTCACTTGAAAAGTATGCAAATGTAATCTATGCACATTTTTCATTCATATTCTGAAAATGAGAATTCTAATTATGAAAATGTGATCTATGCAAGATAATTCTCAAACACAATATGATTCTAATGTAATCTAAGAACCAATCAAGTGTAAGTAAAGAAATTGGGTGAGAGTTCCAAAGATCAAAAAATAAAAAAAATCAAAGGTGATTAACACTCATACACAATTTAGTGAATGAGGGGGAAATGTTTTTTTCAAAAACAAAAGAAAAAAGATGCAAATTTGTGAAAATACTGAGACAAACCTCCATGTAATGACCCAAGGAAATCAAATTAAGAATTTCTCAAAAAAGAGACTCAAATCACCCAATTAACTTAACAGAGATTGATGAGATGAAAATTTTTCTGAAAGGAACTCATAAACAAGGCTTTTTGACAGAAAAATACAGATATGGGTAGATGTTAAGAATCCTAAATTAAAGCTAGACTAAGCCTGAAAAGGATATTTTAAGTTTTCGTAAAATTATCCAGGGTCTGCAGGCTCCAGATTAAACAGGTGCAGTACCACACTCGTTACTCAAGAAAATTTTGGAGATGACTACACTGTGCGTGAATGAAAAGTGCGGTGATCAGAAAACTTCAAGAAATTTTTTTTTTTCAAAACTTTTCAAAGTATAGAAAAATTAAACGAAGCCACCCAAACCAGTATACATCAATAAAGAACTAGGAAAATCATTTTCTCAAGTCAAAACAAAAGGAAAACCAAAAATCCAATCATTCCCCAACAGAGTCACCCATTTGTTGGACATATAAGTTGTTCTTTCGGACAAGTCAGACCTCCCAAGTGTCCTATGGACAGCTAGCAACAAACAGAAAATTAAATCTATATTTCTCTAGATATATCGTGATTCATAATTAAATGCTATAAACGCTTAACGATCTTAATAGTAGTCCTTCAGTCGCTCGAAATATTTGCCTTCAAAGATTTGCAATAAAAAACAAACAAACATAAAATAGCACCTGCATAGCATATATTCATAAATCCTATCTATTATGGTGATCAAGGAATCCATAAAATAAACCAATGAATTGACAACTTATTGAGAAAAATAGATTTATTTGTATTAACTTAAATAAGAATAGCCTTACAACCGTGTCTGCCTTGATGTCATACAAGCCTTCTTGGGGTCTGGAAAAAGCATTTCCTTTACTCTGATCAGCCTTGCACTCTTCCAATTGAGATACATATAGGTATGTAATCCTTCCCACATTAAATCTCAGCTAAAAGGGTCTAAGTTTTAACAACACTTCGCCTCCAACAATACTAAAATTTTAACTCATTAATGGTAACAGTTTGAGGCTACCCTATGCCTCTTTTTATAGTGAAAGAGAAGAGGTTATAGCTCCAAACAAGAAGGGATAAAATCCTCCTTCAAACGGATTAGTTCCTTACATCAAGGGGTTAGCTCCTTAATGGATGGGATGCATGAACCTGAAAAGAGCGGACTTTCCACCGCAGGAATGTTTCTAGAAGTTTCCAAAAATGACTCAAACTGACCTTCTAGATTTTACATGTGCCCTTTTTATATTTTACAGGGGTCCGTACCCTTAATGAAAAAACAGTGCGTTTGGCTCCGCAATATTTATAGCCAAAAGGTGCGGCACCGCAGGCAAAGCTAAGAGAAAGTGCGGTACCAAAGTTTTTAAGATTTTTATGAGATTTTCTCTTAATCTCAAGGCTTGATTTTAGGAACTTTGATATTGTAGACTTCTAAGGGAGACTAAAATGTCATGGTGACAAATTTCAGTGTAACAATCCAATAGTACAACAGTAGCAGGATCAGTTGGACTGATGCAGTCAAATATTGTGAGGACATGAAATTAATGTGACAGTGTCAGAAACTAGAGCGTGGATTAGAGCTGACAACAAGTGCAAAGTGCATGGATGTAGAGGTCAACAACATAGTGGTTCCTGAAGACATGTGTAGTTGGTACGAGAAAAAGTTAGTAGACTTTCATGACAAATGTATTGTACTGATTCAATTGTTTGGATTCTATTCAGTTTCAAAAGTGTTGCATGTGCGAGAAACACTAGAGAAGTGTTGCATAAAATAATTGCAGGGCATATGCATATAGTTTCGTCGTGCATGCAAACGTTGCAGGGCGAATGCATGGAGTTGCATGTCACATACAAAGACATTCCTTTCATGTTAAGAGGGTGTGTTGAGTGTTGCAACAAGAAACAATGAAATTGGCATCTAGAAACAACATCCTTGATCCTAGTGAAAATTAAGCACCTACAGTAGGTGCGACTCACACAAGCTATTTTTAGGCGTATGTATATTTTTAGAATTTTGAGCAAAGTCTGTTTATAAGGGGAGTCTATTTATAGATGGTTGAGTAAATTCTATGTATGGATGGGCGTCTATTTTTGGAATGCATGTGCGAAGTCAGTTCATGGATTGCATGTCTAAAAATAGAATGCATGTCGATTATTATTATCTCTTACTATTAATTAGACAATAAATAACAATCTATTCTCTTGAAGCACTTGATTTCATTTAACTAATGTGGCAACCCAGTTGACTAAAGGAATTTCGAGTTCTAAGTTTGCTTGGTGGGACATGTAAGTGGACTTCACTGCAACTGAGTGATACAAAGTTGTAACAAAGTTGGATGTGTAGTTATGTGAGTTGTAAAGTAGTTTAACTCAGTTAAGTGAGTTAAAATCTGTTTTGCTATTGTTAACTAGTTGTAACTAAAGATACAATAGTGAGATATCAGTGAATTAAATATTAAATTAATTCACATGGAGTGATCTCACATGAAACTGAAGATTTACTACTGTTAACTACATGCATGTCAAATCCAGTGGTGACCCAATTGAGAGATAGGTGAAAGGGACATGTTGACTATCAGTTGTGACATTAGTGGGTGCACTCATGCAACTACATGCACATTGGAGATGCCTATGAGTATTGCATAGTCAAGGCAAGCTAGAATTAATCATTCAAAGGTTGTTGACTATCAGGGATTGCGCATTGGAGGCAGGATGTTAGGATGTAGTAAATTGGCGCATGTATTTGCCAATTTCTACAAGACAGTGTGAGATATTGTATTGAGAGCTCTTGGATTAGAGTTTTGTATGAGATTATTTCATGATCCATGATATATACATAATATATGATAGTGGGGTTTTAGCTTTATGCTGTCTTGGTAAAAATATATGTGTTATGTGTGACTTTTTTCATGTGTTTGCAATTGCCGATTAAAGTTCTGCAAATATTTTAGTAGAAGGATTCTGTATTTAACAGTGGCATATAATTTTTAGATTGGCAGAATGCTAACAATACATAATTGTATTAAAATTTCTACACCAATGGAATTGAACCTTGTTTTGCCTCGCTTCATATCCATTAGCATTTGACCTTAACACATCTATTCATTTCATCTTCATTAACATTTCACCTCAACACATCTATTCATTTCATCTCCATTAATGTCTGATCTTGACATGACAGACTTCAAGCCCAAACCATAACCTTCTTCACATTAGTGTATTTTTTTTCCCTCGTTTTAATGGATTCAATATTGTGTCAAACAAAATTTAAGATGTTAGAAGTTGAATATTTTAGTTTTCTATTACGAATGTCTTAGATTTTGATGAATTCAATTTTAATCAATGTATTACTAAAAATATTGATAAATTGATAAATGAATTGAAACATACCTTCAGTTTCAGTTTACAGTGAGATACATTGAAACGGAAATTTTAACTAATTTAAAACAAAAAAAACTTTGTTCTTTTGAGATTTGAGAAGAAATACAAAGAAAATGGAGTTTTATACAATAAATTAGTATAAATCAGCCATAGAAAAAACACAGTGCCTAATTAAAAAGAGATAAAAACTCCCTCGTAAATCCAATGAACGTTAAAATATCCACTAAGAATTTTGAAAATAGTTTCCCATAGATAAGTCCACTCATAAAATACATTGATTCAATATATACAAATATTCACACAAAGATATCCCCTTGCCTTTAAGTCATAATCCATCATGAAAAGTGATGAAATTTTCTTTGTTTTCCACCTGCTTCAACACCAATCCAAACTGTTCCAAATATTTTATCGATTCATCTATATCCAATTCTGTCACAAAATAGGAAATAAAATCACTAACCTCGGCATTTTTTTTCCCCCATATGCAATAACAAATTATTTGAAAAACTATAATGTCAACCATAATGAAACAAATAAAACATTCAGAATATCAAGAATGAAGACGCACATTTGTGAGGGCCATTTGTCTTGCAACTTTTTACAAAATTTGCCATCTTGGGCCCTCCATTAAGTTATTTTGTTTAGTACAAGTGTTCTCACATTGAGGGCGGATTTGGATTTCTGACTGTAATCTCTTACAAATATTCACAATTTCAGCAACATTAGGCCTCACCCTCATGTTATTGGCGAATAGCCTTTTCAAACTTGGATGATAATGGCAACGTTCTTATGAGTCTGTATCATGGAAATCAAGAAAATGTATGGTCTCTCAATATGGAATATAACATGGGAGGTTGCGTCATCATGAAGAGGAGCTATTTGTAGAGATATTCAATGAAAAACAGAGGTAATTCAATCATAAAATATTCTACCTTAAAAAAGTTGGTCGCAACAGAAAATCGATTGATGCTTTATTTCCACAACCTTTTTCTTGCAGGAAGGATAGATGCCCAAAAATGCTGAGTTACATAGCGGAAATACTCTGCAGGTATCGAACATGTAGCAGAAAGGCCCAGAGGACTAATGACGCATGAATTTCGTGGGTTTTTATGTGCAAAGAAGGTGAATTGAAAGAAGTTTTCAGGTGTGATTGATAGGTTTTGTTATGACATCCATTGAAATGTTGGTACAAATATATTTATCATGCTCGATTGCGAGGAAGCAATAAGTAAAAGTCATGGATTTACTTGAAGGTTGATTTGATAGGATGAAATGGCCGCAAGCATGGGTTTTCCAATGCTAATGAATTCCTTGCATGTGATCAAGGCGCACCCATTGTAGTGTTGTCTGTGTTTCCCTCAGCCCTGATAGAGACTTTACATCCAACAGAGACTTTACATATTCCAGTGGGCATCGTCTCGCAAAATGGAAAGAGGGCTATAATTATGCACAAAAGTGTTTGATTCGAATCCAACAAACAAAAATCTCCCGAGATAGGTTGTATGGGCAAGATCAAGTTGAAATAGACATGGGATGATGTGAGCAATCACATGGACGATGAGAAGTCCAAGGTGACGATGTAAATTGTTGAGGCTAAGGAAATTTAATTTGATATTGTCTATATACACTCAAAGTTCGCTCCACAAATTAAACAACAGAAGCAGAAAATAAGTAACCTTCACATACATTTATTCAACAATAACTGAATATTTGAACTATGAAGTGGAAGACCTTACAATGAACATCGAGATATAAGATTTTGGTTCGGCCTACAATCACAAAGGCAATAGAGAGACTGTATCATAAGGTTGAAGAGACATTAGTAAGTTTTAGTGAATTAGTTAGTTAGTTAGCCTAGCATAAATGAATAAGGCATTGGATCTAATAGCATAAAACATTTCAATTGTCTAACATTTGATCCAATGGCACAAAGAGAGACACAATGGAAGTTAGGGAAGTTTTTTTCAAAGAAGAACTCCTTACGGCGTAAATATGATTATGTAGCCATATTTAGTTTTAATTAAAAATAACATAAAAAAATAATTCTAAAAATACACTTACAATATAACAAAATTCTTAACCATGTATATTCACGCTCATTTTACCATTGATATTATTAACTTGCAAATAAGTTTTTTTGCAATACCATGGATACTATAACTCATTTCAAAAAAAAAATATTTTTTAAATATTTTATTTTATTTTTATGTTATATCTTTTAAACTAAATCAATGAAAACATGTATATGAGGATGTTGAATTCCATAAATATTTTCACTAGGTTGAAATAAAATAAAGTAAAAAATAAATTTAAAAATAAAATAAAATAATAATTATAATTATTAATACAACATTTTGATTCCAAAATTGCACAACACTAAAAATAAAAATAAAATAAAAAAATACTAACCATTAAAAATAAAATAATAACCCTACAAAAATAAAATAAAAATTACCAATCGTATTGACCCATGGTATTTACCCAAGGTATTCATGTGGAAAATATCCTATTTAAAGGGGGAAATTAAACCATGATTGATCCATCTTAACTAGAGATCTATCAAGCACCTAGAAGGATCAAATATCATGATATACACATTTTTAGAGCTAATGATCCTTGACATGAAAGTTGGTACATTTGGAATTAAGATGGATATAGGTTGGTTTAAGTTTGTATTTGTGTTGCAATGTTATTTGTACTCATAAAAAATTTAACTTGAATGGTTAGTGTAGCATTCATTTTTTCCTCATGAAGAAAAAAAATTGACATATTTTATTACTTTTGGTCGAGAATTTCAACATTGTTGTGAGGGAGAGGATTTATAGGAATGATGACGAATGTTTACCCTTTAGGGTGTTGGGTTATATTGAGTTACTCATATAGTATTTAGGATAACCTTGGTACAATTAATGATGGCATTAGCATTTACATTTTATGGTACCCATTTTATTGGGTAACGCATAGTAGTTTCTCATGGTATTCCATAGAGAATTTATAGTAATGATGACCCTATAGCACTCAAAATTCATATTTTCTAGTGTTGGTTTAAACTTGAGTTAGTCAAAGAGTTGGTAGGATAACCTTGGTATAATTAAATAAGGGTTTACCATTTACATTTTATGAGCCCATTTTATTTGGTAACCCATGGTACATGATCACTGTTTCTCATAGAGCATATATAGGAATGATGTCCCAAGGGCAGTGAAGGGCATATATCAGTTTAAACTTGATTTAGTCATAGACTAGTTATGATAACCATGGTACAATGGGTTTACCATTTACATTTTACGTGTAAATTATATTGGATAACCCATGGTACTTGCACATGGTATTCCATACCACTAACTCTATCTCTATCTATTTATATTTTTCATCATTCCCAATAAAAAAAATATTTGAACACATTTTAGTAATTTTCATTCACAATTTCCACTTTTTTATAGAAAAGGGTATCTTCAACATTAGTCACCCACTAGCACTAGATATTTAAACTTTATTAATATTGACTTAGTCATAAAATAGTCAAGATAACCTTAATACAATTAAGGATAGATTTACCATTTATAATTATAAACCAATAATATGAAAGCCTAAAATCAATACATAGTATTTCATAAAATAAGAACCTCTATCTCCACATATGGAAAAAGTAACTTAAAAAAACTCTATATTTTTTATTATTTCATTTCATTTTATTTATATTTTTACACATTTTTCAACTATAAATTGAGTGTAAAACACCAATTTCCCACCTCTACCTATTTAGCAGGAAGAATGTCACATATCTCGGCCCTATATCCACCATGGAAAACTCTTGCCATTAATAGCCTCTCTATATAAATATTATAACAAAATTACCATTGCCATGATCAAAGGCATCTCAAAGGAATCTGGTATTTTTCACTCCATCGTGTTTATCTATCCACCTGCTCATATCATGGATGAATCAGAATCAGCCAGGGCGATGGCCGAGGAAGTATGAAGTAATAATAACAATGATAGTGTGAAAATGTAGAGTAGCGATGGCGAAATATTTGAGGTGGAAATAGAGGTGGTGTAGACTTCAGGCATCATTATCTTAATGATGGGAAACATGGGTAGCAACATTACCATTCGTCTACCTATCTTTTTTGCCAGCACTCCCAATATTGCAGATTACATGTTCTTGATGTGCCTACTGCATCACTTGATGCTGTCAAAACGTGCGATGATGAGTTCGTGAGACCTCTTGTAGATGATCGCGCCACACTATTCAAAGTCATGAAGGTTGCTAACTACCTGGTTATCAGAAATATTTTGGATTTGAAGTGTCAAACTATTGCGGATATCATGCAAGGGAAAACTGCTGAAGATATGCGTGAGAATTTCAACTTTCAGAAATAAAATAAATTTTGAAATCACTCTACGATTGCAGAGTACCTCGGTTTCTGCAACTCGCTTCGTTTGAATATGAATTTGGTAGTGTGTTAAAACTAATCGTTAAATAATTTTAAGATGGTGCCCCTGTGTCTTCTTCGCTTCATTTCAACATGATAAGGCATATAAAAACAAAGGAAAGAAGAAAGATAGACATTGCAACTTTTTCAATCACGATGGACATATAGAGTCGAAATGTTTTAAGAAGATGGAAGCCTTAGAAGCAGCAATGAAGAAGAAAAACATCAATTTGGAGCACTCCTCACCTTCATTATCAGGAATGACACTTTCTGCTTGTGGTTGTCAAGCATCAAGATCTAGTTATGCATTAAATGCATATTCCACTTCTCATTCCCATGAGTGGCTCATTGATTCTGGAGCTTCTTATCACATGGCCAAAAATAAAGCCATGTTTTCTTCTTTAAATGATTGTAACACCAAATATATTTATGTTGGTGATGATAGATCTCTTAGTGTTGTAGGATCTAGAACCATTCATCTCGATAATGGTCAGTTTAATGATGCACTATGTGTTCCTACCTTGTTATGCAACATTCTCTATGTTTATCAGATAACTCATTTAGGTGAAGCGAAAATAGTAGAATTCTCACCTCATGATGTTGTAATCAAGGACCTCAAATATCCTAAACATATTTTAGCTACTGGCATTGCTTATGATTCCACAAGGTTGTATAAGTTTGACAAATTTGGGTCATCGTGTCTTCCCTCCATTTTTTTCTCAAAATAATGAAGTGAGAAAACTTTGGCATGAGTGATTTGGTCACTTAAACTATTTCTCTCTTCAAACTCTATGTAAGGAAAATATGGTGATGGGTCTTCCTATGGTATCTTGCTGAGATGGTGTTTGCTCCGAATGTGTACTCGGAAAACATCATCGAGATAGTTTTGACAAACATGCCTTTTGGCGTCCTTTAGCCCCTTTACAGCTTGTGCACGATGATTTATGTGGTCCACTTCCTATTGTTTCCTTCTCTGGTTGCAAGTACTTCTTAACTTTCAGTGATGATTTTTCCAGACGCACTTGGGTATACTTATTAAAGCTCAAGAGTGAATTTTTTAACATGTTCTTGGCCTTTAAGGCCTTTGTTCAGAAACAATATTGACATAAAACTCTTAATTTAAGATCAGAAAATGGAAGAGAATATGTTAACAACAAATTTATCGAATTCTCCATTGAGCATGGCATTAAATTGAAACATATCGTTCCATATACTCCACAACAAAATGGTGTAGTTGAAAGGAATAATCACACCTTAAAAGAAAAGGCTAATTGTATGCTTCAACCTAAAGGACTTGGTCTCAACTTTTGGGCAGAAGCCATTAAATGTGCAAATTACATAGTCAATCACACTCCTACTAAGGTCTTAAAGAATATAACTCCAAAAGAAGCTTGGAGCTTAATAAAACTAGATGTAAGTCACTTTCACTTTTTTGGAAGTGATGTTTGGGTCCATATTCCAGATGCGAAAGATAAAGCCTTAGAACCTAAGAGTGAAAAATGCATTTTTGTTGGATATTCTGAAGATGTCAAAGGATATAGACATCTTCAACCAAAATCCAAAAGTATAATCATTAGAAGAGATGTAAAATTTGATGAAAATATATCAGCCTACGAGCCTAGTTCGGTGAGTGTGCCACCTTTGGCCTACGAGCCTGATTCAGCATATGTGCCACCTCTCTCTCTCTCTCTCTCTTCTATTTTTAATAGCATTCCTTCTGGTTTAGATGATGACAACGAGGATGAAAATCCTCCTCCACCTCTTGAAATTGTTCCTTATACTCCACCGCTTCCAAGGTGGGTCTGATCTACTCGGGATGCAGTAGGTTCTCTTGTAGGTGACTCTATCGATGGATGATGTACACATTCTCAGTTTGAAAGAGCCTCTTCCTTATTGGCTCAAGTTCCAGAAAATCCTGATCCAGAAACCTTTGAAGAAGCCTCCGATCATCCAGATTGGGATGAATCTATGAATTAAGAATATCTCTCCTTATTGTCGAATGATACTTGGGATCTTGTTCCTCTTCCAAAAGGAATAAAACTTGTCAGTTGCAGATTGGTTTACAAAACAAATTTTGGACCAGATGGAAAAGTGGATATACATAAATCTTGTGTTGTCGCTAAAGGATTTTCACAAGTTGAAGGTATTGACGATACTAAAACCTTCTCCCCTACTGCCAAAATGAATTATATCCTCCTTGTTCCTCCCCTTGATGCCTCCTTTAAATGGGAATTCCATCACATGGATGTTAAATTTACCTTCTTACATGGAGATTTGCGTGAAGAAATCTACATGGAACAACCCCCTGGTTTTATCCAAAAAGACTCCATCCTTCACTAGAGAATTTGGCGGAAATTCCGATGGCCAATTCGTCGCTATTCTAACACATAGTCGTCGCAAGAGCGACAGTTCGGGGGCAAACAAACCGTGGTTTGTCATGCCGTCGCCGTTCCGACGCAAGTAAAAAGTGTTGCACTATCGACACTTCTTCCGTCGTTCCGAACAAGCGTCACTCTTCCGACGTCTCACAAACCGTCGCGCCTCCGACGTTTGTAAACTGTCGCACTTCCGGTGAAATGTGGTTCGACGTTTGGAACGTCACTCTTCCGACACTTATAAACCGTCGCAATTCCGACCCAGCATGGTCTGACGTTTTGGACGTCGCTCTTCCGACGCTTATAAACCGTCGGAGTTTCGACTAAACGTGGTCTGACGTTTTGGTGTCGCTCTTCCGACGCTTGTAAACTGTCGCAATTCCGACTAAACGTGGTCTGACGTTTTGGACGTCACTCTTCCGACGTCTGGAAGATGTCGTAATTCCGATGATATGTGGTCCGACGTTTGGAACGTCGCTCTTCCAAAGTTTTCATACTGTCTCTCTTCCGACGTTTCTGGGTTGTCGCAGTTCTGACGTCTACAAGGCATCGGTAGACCGACGGAGGGTTCAATTTAAAAAAAAATAAATAAAAAATTTTAAAGACGAGAAACGTTGTTTTGAATATATTATATGAAGTAAAACAGTCCATGAAAGTGAAATAGCAGTATGTAGAATAGTAAAGCAACAGATAGAGTACCGACGTCCATTGTTCCAAATACAAATTTAAGTACCCAAAACCCTACAACAGTGAAGTAAAACAGTCCATGAAAGTGAAGATATTATATGAAGTAAAACAGTCCATGAAAGTGAAATAGCAGTATGTAGAATAGTAAAGCAACAGATAGAGTACCGATGTCCATTGTTCCAAATACAAATTAAAGTACCCAAAACCATACAACAGTGAAGTAAAACAGTCCATGAAAGTGAAATAGCAGTATGTAGAATAGTAAAGCAACAGATAGAGTACCGACGTCCATTGTTCCAAATACAAATTAAAGTACCCAAAATCCTGCAACAGAGAAAAACGCTAATCATGTGAGGAGTGTTATATGTCCAAAATATAAAAGACCATCAGACCATATCAATAAACCAGCAACATAGACCAGCATCGCTAGTTTTGAAGGCAGAGTGATAAACATTAATCATTTTTTTTTTCACAAGAGAAAAAAACGATGTTTTGAATATATTGTATGAAGTAAAACAATCCATGAAGTCATTACATTTTCACATCTTAAGATTGGAACCCAAATATCCATCCAGAAAAGTGGAAGTCCCACCCCAGACAATGATAGAAAAATACCCCATGTCACATACAACGACTTGATATAAAACCCAGTAACGGTCCACATGGAGACTATCGACAATCTGAGAAAGCATCCAAATATGCCCAAGGCATCTATAAGAAAGTGAAATAGCAGTATGTAGAATAGTAAAGAAACAGATAGAGTACGTACCGACGTCCATTGTTCCAAATACAAATTAAAGTACCCAAAATCCTTGAACAGAGAAAAACGATAATCATGCGAGGAGTGTGATATGTCCAAATATAAAAATACCATCAGACCATATCAATAAATCAGCAACATAGACCAACATCGCTAGTTTTGAAGGCAGAATGATAAACATTAATCATTTTTTTTTCAGAAGAGAAAAAATGCTATTTTGAATATATTATATGAAGTAAAACAGTCCATGAAGTCATTACATTTTCACATCTGAAGATTGGAACCCAAATATCCATCCAGAAAAGTGGAAGTCCCACCCCAGACAATGATAGAAAAATACCCCATGTCACATACAGGGACATGATATAAAACCCAGGAACGGTCCACATGGAGATTATCGACAATCTGAGAAAGCATCCAAATATGCCCGAGGCATCTATAAGAAAGTGAAATAGCAGTATGTAGAATAGTAAAGCAACAAATAGAGTACCGACGTCCATTGTTCCAAATACAAATTAAAGTACCCAAAATCCTTGAACAGATCAAGAAAAACGCTAATCATGTGAGAATTCAAAGTAAAGTTAATCTATTAACATTGCGAATAAAATTACACCGAAGTCAAAAACATTGCCTCGCCATACTCATGGCAAATTTGTCATCAAAAAATCAAAAAATTAAGAAGACTGCCCTCATACGGGGAAACCAGACGTTTAATTTACAGAATTCAAAAATATTACTTAAAGGTCCAGCACAGTAAAATAAACTAAAAGCAGCCCAATTAACTGGGCCTGCTAAGCAAGAAAAACAAATTAACCAAACTAATCCACCGCTGGTTCCTCCACGATTCGGCACCATCCTAATTCGGAAGGTCCGGGATCGCTAGGTGCTACCTCCACATGCATGCCACGGCTCCCCTCCTGAAGGCCCGAATGCTGGCCGGCTTTTTCCGAGCTCAGACCCGCCGGACGGGTGCATTCTTCCTCCGTTTGGGCCTCCTCGCGGAAGACCACAGTGACTACAGCTGTGATTCACGGGCGGTTGAGAGTGCAATCAAAGGAAAATTGCGCAGTGCGCGTCGTGGGAGAAGGTGAACTAGCGGTGGGGAAGCCAGGAGCAGGGGAATCCATATGGTGGCCAGATGCTACAAGCTGACCCCGCCCACTCCTAGTATTTGGATATCGACCTAAGTAATAATCACTGGACTGGCCGGAAGTCATCTCTGTTGAGGTGCTGGAGGGAGCGCGCGGGGATTGACCTCTAGTGCTCCCCCTGCGGCAACGCATCCTATGACGCACGCGAGGCATGGGTGCAATCTCAGGCGCAGTGGGCACAAGAGACGAAGAAGCAGAATTCCAATTAACAGAGGAAGACAGACAGAGACAGAACCGAGAGAAATGGAAATATACAGCAAAGTCTAGGCAGAAGTTCCGCTGGCCACTTCTCCTTATCGTCACAGTTACCAGGCAGTGTAATCCAGCAACCGGCTTGTCTGAAAAACCATGGCTAAACGCCATTTTGTATGTCGACCCGTCTGCAATGCAATCAAAGGACGCCCGTCATAATGAATCTCTGATAATTAATAATGAGAGCCGAAGACCGGATCAAATTGGAGCGTGCGGAATCGCTCAGAGGAGTGGAGGTCCGATCTTGAACAGTGTTAAAAATTAATTAATGCAGATTTGATGTGAAAACTTAATTGAACAACGTTAAATGTTAATGCGATTGATATGAAATCACCATATCCATGTCCCATCACCTTAAACGCCATCGAATGCACCCGCAGCCGGGATCAGGGCAAGTTTTTATTGAGGACACGTGGCAGAAATTGATTGGAGCGGATCTTTGTTTGGGCCGCTCGCGCAGTGGAAATCCGGAACCGTAAAATATTAGGGCGAATTTGATAAGAAATTCGCGTCACAAAATTGGCCGACGTCAGCAGGCTATTTTGGAACGCGAATTTGGTTTGAATTATGGTTTATCGCCGTTTGAAGTCCGGCGGGCTCGACTTTTGAACAATTTTATTATAAAATTTGTGTTGGTTTTCTTTGATAATACACATATTAAAATCCAGCTTAATAAAGAGACAAAATTGTTGTGCTTTCGGAACCTGACCCGAGGATTGGACATGAGTTAACAAACAAAAGGATAGCGGAACCAGACATGCACCCGTGGTCAAGCCCTCTACCAAAACCACGAGCGGAATCACAAAAGCGAGTTGCCCATATCGCACCGCTTTTGCGGAGTAGGCGGTATTTCCTATTCGCGAGCGATTCCATAGGGAATGCGACACGTGGCGAAGTGACCCCCGGAAAACCACCGTTTAACCCGCGCCATCGCACGTTAAAGCCCGACGTTGGAAGTCGAGCGAAATTGCCAAGAGTCGTTGATTTGGAGAAGGGCCATCGGACGGTGGTCGCACGTTGAACTTGCCCGGAGGTTAACTAAGGTGTGCGGAGGATAGCCAAGTACAATACGAGTGTTTGATTGGTTATTGATATATATAGGTGGGGCCGAAGTATAATGAAATTGTTTAATTAAACGATTGGCGGATAATTAGCATAAGTCTGGAGCGTGATTGTTGTAAGGCTAGGTGGTGAAATATAGAGCCGAAAGTTCATTACAAGTTATTTATTTAAAAAGAAACGTGGAGTATAAATACAAAGTGTTGAAAGTTAAACATTGGTTATAAGGATTGGAGATAATATAAAGTCGGGAATATAAATTAAAGTCCAACCATTGTGGATGGTATTTATTTATCAAATTCTACGAATTTGATAAATAAACCCGAAGAAAGAAGAAGTCAATTAAGACTCAGGCTGGAGGAAAAGAACGGGGTACACTAAGGGAAAATGCTGACAGAGCGATTGTAGACACACCAGCTCTCCTTGGGGGTCCAATTTCAGTTTTGTTGCGTCACACGATGATCTCTCTTCTCTGGCATTTACTTGTATTGAAGATCACTATTCTAGGAATAAGGAGTTATTTTCTCCAAAAATAACCCTAGCCAAACATTGACAATGCATCAAGGATATCTTTCTATGCTTCATAAGAACATTTGTTCTACTTATAAATCATGTCTTGGAAGTGGTTGTTGTGCTGGAAATTATTCACCAGTTGGTTTCATACCAAAGTATTTTTCACATTTTCAGCATCCAATACATGAAAAAGATAATGGTTTAAAACAACCTAAATATTTGAAATTTTGCAAGAATTGTCTGGCACACTTTGAATATAAATTTTGAAGTCAAGTGCATGATGCTGTATAGGATCAAGTGTCATTTTGAATACCAAATGTTTCACAAAAAAACTTCTCAACATGCTACCCTGCAGTAAGGATTAAATGACAATATTGCATCAACTATTTCCATAATAAAAGTGCACCTCGGCCATAAGACTAAACAACTACAAATGTTGTAGATCTAACAAGACCACACAATCAAATGTATTCCACAAGGCAAATACTGTATGAAAAATGAAAAGGAGTTTGCAACCAAAAATACCTTAGGCAACTAATTCAATTAGATACACCAAACCATCAGCAAAAAGGACAACCAACCTACTCAAAAGGCAAGCGTTTACCTCCTTTGACAAAATTTTGAGTTCCGAAACAAGGGCCTTTATTGTCTTGTCAATGCCCCTAGTAATTTGAATGGGGTTTGCACCTGCTGCAACAACCTAAACAAAAAGGTTTCATTTCAAATTATTTTCCACAAATTTAAGATACAACCATTGTCAGTTTTGTATTTCATAACAAGCTCATAAATTTTGACAAAAGAACCAAAATTTTTTAATACCTGATAGCAATTTTTTCACTCAAAAACTATCTTAGACTCAATAAACCCAACCCAAAACTAAAAAACCAAACACCATAAGACCCTACAAAAATGAATAGATGATCTTAATCCGGTACCATCGACAAAAAGTTACCTTTACACCCTCACTTATTAAACCCTGTGCTGTTGAATTTTAACTTCACGTTTTTTAACGAGGAGAAAGGACGGATACGTGACAACATTTTTTTTGGAGGTTGCTTTCATGCCATCCAGAAATTTAATTCGGCATTTAAAATTCCTGCAAGTTTTTTTTGTAGACGGACGCAGCCATATTTCTGTACAGGATTGTATTTAAACACAACAACCAGCATTAACGCAATTCACCAACCAGAAATTAAACAAACAGAAATTTACCCGACAATTTTGTAAATTCAAAAGGAGGACACGTGGAGCATTAATATTGGATCACATGAAACTGAAGGGAATCTAAAAACCTGAAAACCGGACCCGAAATTTTTATAGGGCACATTGGATTGAGAATTCGAGTTAAAATTAGGCAGACGTCAGCATCCCATTTTGGAACGCGAATTTGGTTTGAAATTCAATCTATTCAGACTTTTGAAGTCTGACGGAAAGGGTTCTTTAATGTTTTGATAGTTTAATATATACATATATTTTAAACATATGTTATATATATATCATATGCGAAATGAAAGGTGGGCCATAGAATTTAGTTTTAATTTTATTTTTTTTAAAAGAGGGTTTATTATAATATGTTTTATATGTTTCGGCATATAAAAATAAAAAGGTCGAAAAAGCTTGGTAGTTTTTTTTATAGATAGTACATAAATTTTTTATTACATAGCAGTGTGTAAAAAGTGAAAAACTGAGTGTAACTTTTTAAGTGTGTATGCACAGCAGTGCGAAAGGGAAAAACACAACAGAGTGTTTTAGAGACAGAGTATGTTTGTTTTGAACAGACATTGAGTTGGTTTTATGCACTACGTTTTGTAGCAGTCATAATTTTGTAATCCCTCTCAGTGAGGAAGTAGTGTAATAGTTTTTTTTTGAGTTATTGAAGGGAATAGAAGTTTGTTTTCAAAGTATTGAAACTCTGTCTCCTGTCAAAGAAATTTTTATTTTCTGTGTGTTAGAGGAAGGGAGATTTATGGGTGGTTATTATGAATCAACCAACCATTCAGAACATGCTCATCAATCCAAACCATAAGTATTGTGTGACAATATTCAAGCAGGCACTCAATCGGATTTCTGAAGCTATGTTAGAGAAACCCTAAACTCTCACTGAAAATAGGTGAAATGTGGCACCACTCAGAGATTGACACGTGCCAATTGGTACAAGTGGTAGACAATTGGCATGCTCAAACAACGAGGTGATGCATGAATGACATGAGGGAGAAAATATCAGAAAAGCCCCAAATCTGGAGAACTAAAGCTCATCACCAACCTGAGATTGACAACTTTACATGATGTAACCTATGAAATCGTAAATGGAGAAATCATAGTAACAATAAAGTAACCTATGTAACATTAAAGTCGGATTCATCCTGGGAGTGGTAATGGGAGAAATCATAGTGAACAACAGGAAACATGCAGAGTTGCTTACAATCAAATAGATGAAAAAACACATACAAAAAAACCTAGATAATAATCATGAACAAGCTTAATATTGAATTATGAACTGTAAAGGAACTTACAAAATGTGACATTACGAACCTGGTCAAGCGCACAAGCAAAAATATCCTAGACATGACCCTGGTTGACAAGTTGTATTGCTCATGATGCAAGAGGATTTGTACCTGCCCTGCCAAGTCAATCAAAATCCATCATTATCTATACAATAAATACAAGTAATTGATGTAGTATTTTTTACTCTAAGATGCATTCTTATGATAATGTTAGAACTTAGAACATATGTTGAAAATGTAAAAACATACCTGAATAAGCTCATCTTCATTTCAAGAACAATTTATTGGAGTCGCATGAACTTGGAACAAGCCTCCCACGATCTGAAAGAGTAGCAACTAAGTCAACAGTGACTTTTTTGTTGCTACACTGGATCGAGGGAGGTTTGCTCCAAGATTAAATCACTCCAATAAATTATTCTCTGCTAAACAGGGCCAAACACGTGAAGTTGGAAGCTCTTATGGCCCCTCCCCCCCCCCTCACATCACTCTCAATTCCCCAATACCCAATCTATATTTCATTTTTTACTTTCATGAGCATAAAAAAAAATATTCAATAACTAATAAAAAAATAATTCAATAAAAAGTACGCAAGGAAACATTGCAATTAATGCTTGACATAAAAATAGTATGATAAATGAGTTTTTTATATAACGCAAAAAAACGTTCCAAGTATGGTAACGTTTGTCTTATAATAATACAATATTTTACATTGTCAAATTTTCTTTTTCTTCTTCCTATTTTTAAAGCTCCTAATTACATCATCAATATCATTGTGCTCTGCTCCTGTTTCGTGCCTTTCAACCCGCACTGCTGACCTAGTTGCGTATTCACGATGTCTGGGCTCATCCAGTGACGGGGCATCGCCTACAAAAACAGAAAATATTAAATTTTAATTGTCAGTTTTTAAATATCATTGAACTAGTTCGGTAATATTAATAAAAAAAATTGCAATGAGATTATTTACCTGGTGCACCAGTTGTCGCCGCTACCTAGTTGCATTGTCATGATGTCTGGTCTCATCCAGTGACGGGGCATCGCCTCCAAAAACAGATAATATTAAATTTTAATTATCAGTTTTTAAATATCATTGAACTAGTTCGGTAATATTAATAAAAAAAATTGCAATGAGATTATTTACCTGGTGCACTAGTTGTCGCCGTTGAGACTGTTGCCCTGTCTTCCTCTCTAGTGGTAAGATCCTCAAGGGAAACATTCTCTGTCATTTAAACAAAAAACGTTATAAGGACAACCATCAAGGTATAATTAGAAAAAAATATAAGTGGAAATTAATTACCGTCACGACCCTCACTGATAGCAGCATTGTCGGCCTGGTCCCCACTACAATGATCAGGTTGCATGAGAGGATCATCTACATACGGCTCTAAAACTGGGTTATTTACCTCGTCGGTAGTGTTGCTCCCCTGATTTAAACAAAGTTGTTAGACATTAAATTTATGGACGAAAACAAAAATATTGAAAGGTTAATGTTTTACCTTATCAGGCATTGTAGATCTTGGGACTTGCCCCAAGCTTCTGCGACGTTCAACTACAGCTTGATAGCCAAAACGGAAAGCAATATTTTTATCTTCCTCTGTAGTTATTGTTCCAAAGTCATCACCCTACATTATATATGGTTGTGTATTTTTAATCATATCTGATAGGATTACAAAAACGTTGGAAGGCGATACAATTAATTATAAGATGTTTAGCTACTTAATTACAATTCTTGCAGCTAATTTCAAGTAGCCACCCTGGCCGAGCTTGTGATGGCCTTTTTTCTCAATCCTAGCTTTGGTTGCCTTTGAGGTGTCAGGCAACCTAGCATCAAAATATTGAAGTCAGATATGACGTAGCACACTTTTATTTTAGACATAAAGAAAATTAAAGCTATTGAATTAAAGTTGTAATTTACCTTGCGGGTCCAGTTGGCATTTTTCCTTCTTTCTTTGCCCTTTTCTCTTTTTCGTCATGGATGAGTGCTCTCCACTCACTCTCTGGAACTGTGAGAGGACGCTCATATCTAGGGTTAAATTGAAATTGCATCCTATAGGTGTCCCTGGTATATTTCAAATATTTTCTGGCTACCCGAGCCACCGCTGTTCTGTCAAATGTGTCGACCCCAAAAAGGGCTTCTAGATAATCTAGAAGTTCTTTTTTCAGGTTGGAATTCTGGGAATTCCACCCTGTGCGTATGGTTGGGCCAAAAATTACCAACGCATGGCTCTCCAGAAACCTGTAGAACTCATTGTTTCCTAGACAAAAAAAAAAAAAAAGAAGAAGAAGAAGATATTATCATTAATTTAGAAATAAAAATCATGATAAATATGTTTTAGATAAAGTACATGAAATAGTTAAAATATTAAAATTTACCTGGGAGTTGTACATGCTTTATAGGGACACCTTCATCGTTCACCAACAACGTGCCATTAATGGTCCCTGTGGAGCTGACACGTGTAGCTCCAGGAAACGCAATAATGTAGTTGGCCATATCAACCTCATCATTGCCAACACGTTCAGCAGTTGGCTGGGTGTCAGCTTGGGCAGGGTGTGTTTCTTGGCTAGCACCTAAAGGAGTAGAAGGTGTACGAGAGGGTTGTTGGGCAATCTCTTGCCCTTGTGTCCCACTACCACCAACACCGGGTTCAGCAAATGCCAGAAGACGCTACATACAAAAAAACTTTTTGTTAGTTTAGTCAATGTAAAAATTAAAAATCAAACTATCACAATTCATCTCATGCAGAACAAAAAAAATATCCTTTTGACTTTTTATTATTACCTGATATCTATTTAGCTGCCTCATAAGATGTTGTATCCTCTCTTATGTTTCAGGTGTTTGAGGCGCATCTATCAAAGCATTAAATTCCGACCTTGCATCTCGTGCCTTTTTTTGCAACAACAACACTGGAGATAGGGATGAAGAAAGCTCTTCCTCAAAGAGGGAATCATCGGGCGTACCATGGCTAGGTGTCTGCATATTTGAACAAAATTAATATTAATTCAATTATGTAAATAACTAAAATACCTAAAGATAGAGCAATGCTGGCACTTTACATGTTCTTCCGCTGGCCTCTTTCCGCGATCATCCCGTCTCGGGGTTGTTCCTGCACTGCTCTGATCAGTCTGCCACATTGCAATAAAATTATAAATGTAAAAACTTGAAAACAATATCTAACTTGAAAAAACAAAATGAAAACTGAAATAATTTCTAATAAGACACCGGAAGACAGAGTTAGAGTTTCAAATATGCCTTGCATTGAATTCAGTCCTGGAAACATGTCATTGCACATTAAGGCACCCAAACATTCAATCCACAAATGATATATTTAAGTAGGCTTCTCCTATTCTGGGAAAACACCATGCCTATAATGCATTCACTTGCATGTATAAAGGGAAAGGAAAACATGTTTTCATACAACGGTGACAAAGGCATCTTGGGGAAAGGTATCTTCACTTTTTATTTATGTTGTTCACCCACACCACTCTCGTGTTTTCACTAATCCTATTTTGTCATTTTTGGATTCAAATTAAGTTAAGGGCTTAAGTATTTTTTGACCTTTCGGTGTAGTTTTTATAAGTGGCATGTATGGATTTTCCATTAATTCTACACTTTTTCTCTTCATGTGCATGTTTCCCTGGAAATCAAATGCATGATTTAGTCCCATACATTTAACAAGTTGTTGGATCAACTCCATAGGAAATATCATGTTTCCTATTCAATCAAAATTTATCTCAGTTAGGGTAGGTAGGAAGGTTTTCCTTTGTATTAATAGGGCACTTCTAGCTTGCATTTTTATTATATCTTTCAAATTTAGTGTCGTTTCAATTAGGGCATGATTTTTTGCAACTTTCAAGGTGAGAATGAAAAAAGACAAATTTTTGTGATGGATGACTGTATATGACTCCATGGCCAGAGGAAAAGGCACTAATATACTTCTTCAAATATCTATAGTTCTCATTCACCTCATACGGAGATGGTCCCTGATTTTGAGCCAAATGTTGCAGCAAAAAGTTCCCCCCCTCCATAATTTGATATTCAATAGAAATTTCTTAAATTGATGATGGGGCATGATTATGGAACATTGGCACATACATATGTAATGGAATTCCAAGATCATGATATATGTTTGCATATTTTTATGGCAATGTTTCACCAAGTCCCCTGGAGGTGGGAGCGAGGGGGCGAGGGAGCGGCCTATGCAAAAGCTCCCTACCAATTTTCGGGAAACGTGGGGGGACGTCGGGGTCATAAAAATTATAAAATTTAATATTTAAAATGTAACTATATTTTTGCAAGGAATGTATATACAGTCATCATACACTTGCATCATGAAAGATAAATCGTAAATGATAAAATTACAAATCGATGAATGATGAATCATATAATTGAAACAGATTTAAAAGTTAAAAGTTAAAACATACATCATACAATCACGTATGTAAGTTTGTAAGTTTGTAACTATATAATCATTAATGTAACTACTAACAATGTACAATGAAAATAAAGTTTAAAATATCATATGACATATTATATCAAGATTCAAAATAGAGTTTAAACTGAAGTTTACAACTCAAGTCTGAAACATAAAACTTAAACGCAAATAAGTTATGTCTGAAACATAAAACATAAAACATAACATATGAATATCAAATGATATCATCATAATGATAAATGAGCATAAATGATCAAGTTTATGCCCCACTAGTCTCTGCATCCAACTTCTGCACGAATATATCAAGATCAACCATGTCACCATCTGAATCAAAATCACTTGGATTCTCAAATATGCTAAGTGGCACATCAAATTTTAACACGAAACCATAAACTAAAAGGGGCGGTGAGGGGACGTGAGGGGGCGTGAGGGAAACATCCCCTAGAAGTCCCCAAGACCCCGGAGCGTGATGGGGCGAGGAATCTAGACCCCTAGGTGGGGGGGCGAGACCCCGTGTAACACTGGTTTATGGAGGTGGTGGAGCAAAAAAGAGCTCAAATAGAGCTGAAATTTTTCACATAAAAAGGACTGTGGGCTTGACTAATGGTTCCATTAAAAAATGATATCTAGACAGAGAATAAGTGTAGCATGCAAACATGCATTGAAAATCCATCTGAGTTTGCATTGTATTACTTATGATGGATTCAAATTTGGGTTTCAAAATGCCAGGTTATGGCATGATTTTGTTGAGAAACCCTTAGTTGGATTCTCTTGTTGGTTTAATTTATATTTTAAGTTTGTTTTGCAGTCTTTGGTTGATAGTAACTCATGAACTAGGTTACCAATGTGTAACAATCATATTTCAAGAATAAAGTTGTGATTCTTTTATATTATTATTATTATCTATTAGCTACGAGTATTGACACCTAATGCCTGGAATTTTGACATCTTGATAGCATGGATAATTTTGAAAATGTTTCTAGTAATGTTAACATAATAACTATCATTACGTGTCTTCACTTTTTCACCATAATAGACCTGTGATATGGACTCATCACACAACTTCATATGCTATGTCCCAACAAGTTCAAACTGGTTGAACCTACCTCATAGTGTGGTTATTAAGGACAAGTTGCTTGATATATAACTCGATAGCATAGACCACGTTGGAGTTCTAAAAAGAATCCTCAAGTGTCAAAAAAACTTCACAATATGTTCTACTATAAAGCCTTTTGGGATACCTGAAATAATATATGTATCATTGATGACTTTTAAAGTGTGACAAGATCCAGAGGGAAAGGAAATCAATGGAAGAGTGATCCACCAATGAGAGCCTAGAATTTAGCATCGGATGAGTTAGAGTCTAGGAAATTGAAACCCTATAATTTTAATTAGTGATGAAGGAAATCACATAGGTAATTATATTTTCATGTAGAATAATCTGTTAATTCAAATTTAAACTACATAATATGAAAGGCATACCATAAATTTTTCCACATAAGTCCAAACAACCTATAAAAAGGGAAAACCTTCTTTTTCCATGGGAAATAATTTACCTTTCCTTTTTCAAGATAATCTAAATCACAAAAAATATGAACTATACTGCACACATTCTTGGATAATGTGAAAGTGGAAAAGGAATACCCTATACAAGTGATGCACACATGTACATTTGAACACTAATAGATTTTTGTAGTTGAAATGCAATGCTTGTTTTCATTTAAATGTAGGGTTTTTAAAGCAGGGAGAAATAATGGCTGCCAAATTAATAAGCGTTTCTTTGGGAAAAATTTAAATCTTGTATTGAGTGATGAAGATAATAGAGGGTATTGAATCTTGATTCTTGACATCTAGAGAGAACCCTACAGCCTAACACAATCCAATGGAATTGATCAAAAAACCCAAATAGAGTCAACCCTACTATAGGAGGAAGGGCCTGCAGTAAGAACTTACCATTTTGCAATTCAAGCAGGAGATATTTGTTGGGCGAATTGCTGACGGCCCCGAGGGCGGATGTTGTTGCGGGGCGGGGGCGAACGAGCGAGGGCAAATATTGAGGCAAAGGCGTGCACGGGCGAGGTGAATGCGCGGGGGGCGGAGAAATGCGTACCGAAAGGGCGAGGGCGAATCCGGGGGCGAATCGCACGCGAGCTCGGGCGAATGCGAGGGGCGAATGCGTGCGAGAGCTCGGGCGAATGCGCGAGGGCGAATGTTGTTTTGCGAGAGAGGGCGAATGCGGCCGAATGGTGTTCTACGAGCGGAGGGGAAAATGTGCGCGTGATATCGGACGTTAATGTAGCACACATGTACATTTGAACACTAATAGATTTTAGTTGAAATGCAATGTTTGTTTTCATTTAAATGTAGGGTTTTTAAAGCAGGGAGAAATAATGGCTGCCAAATTAATAAGCGTTTCTTTGGGAAAAATTTAAATCTTGTATTGGGTGATGAAGATAATAGAGGGTATTGAATCTTGATTCTTGACATCTAGAGAGAACCCTACGGCCTAACACAATCCAATGGAATTGACCAAAAAAACCCAAATAGAGTCAACCCTACTATAGGAGGAAGGGCCTGCAGTAAGAACTTACCATTTTGCAAGAGCTGAGGGCGAATGTTGTTCTGCAAGAGCTGAGGGTGAACGCTGAGGGCGAATGCCGAGGGAAAATGTCGTTCTACAAGAGCTGAGCGCGAATGCTAAGAGCAAATATTGTTCTGCAAGAGCAGAGGGTGAATGCGCGCGTGATATCAAACGTAGCTATTGCGACAAATACGAAACATTTTTATGTAGCGCGCATATAAGTTTCGAATTTTTATGTAGGGCCCATATAAGTTTGGTATTTTTATGTAGCGCGAAAATAACTGTCGCTATACCGACGACGGAAAAGGCGTCGCTATTAGGACGGTGCCTCCAAACGTCGCAATGGCGACACCTAGACATTGTGTCGCGGTTGCGACGTTTAGAGTCGTCTCAATAGCGACGCTTTGGGCCATGGTGTCGCAATTGCGACGTCTTCCTTTAAACGTCGCAATTGCGACACTTGTTTAAGTGTCGGTATTGCGACACTTTTCTATAGACGTCGGTATAGCGACGGTTTCGGGCGGGATGGAAAAAATTTGGGAAAATTTCCGACATTTGGTCAAAAGTGTCGGAAACAGGTGTCGAAATTTACGCCAAATGTAGTAGTGCTTGTTTGTCACCTTAGGAAGTCTCTATATGGTCTCAAACACGCTCCTGGGGCTTGGTATGCCAAAATGGATAGATTTCTATTAGATAATATCTTTTCTAGGTGTCATTCTGACAATAATGTCTACACCAAGAAAGTGGGTAAGTCCTTCACCATCCTTGTTCTTTATGTTGATGATCTTATCCTTACTAGTAGTGATCCAGACCATATAAACCATGTGAAGTCTAGCCTCAAAAAGAATTTTGAAATGACAGGCTTACGACACTTGCATTATTTCCTTGGTTTGCAAGTCTTGCAATCCAAAGAAGGCATTACCCTCTCTCAGTCCAAGTATGCCTGTGATATTCTACGCGACTTTCATGTGGAAGAATGTAAGCCAACCCCTTCTCCCTTTTAGTATGGAGTCAAGCTTTCAGTCACTTGTACTACACCTAAAGTTGATTCTACCTTATACCATCAAATTGTTGGTAAAATTTTGTATCTAACCCATACCCGTCCTGAAATTTCCATTGTCGTTGGTATTTTTGCTCAGTTTATGCACCGACCACATGAAAGTCACTGGAAAGCAGCCAAAAGAATACTTCAATATATTTTAGGTATATTTCAGTTCAGGATTCATTACAGTGCAGAAGCATCTCCATTGTTGATTGTTTTGAATGATTCTAATTGGGCTGGTGACCATGATGATCGAAAGTCGCCTGCAGGATATGTATTCACTCTTTGTTCAGGACCTATTAGTTGGTCTTGTAAGAAACAAAGTGCCATCTCTCTTTCTTCGGCAAAAGCAGAGTATCATGGTTGAGTTGAAGCTAGAAAGGAAGCCATGTGGCTTCATCAAATCTTGTCTGAATTTGGTCTTCATTAGCAACATCCAACTACAATTTGGTGTGATAATCAGAGTGCCATTCAGCTATGTAATGATCCAGTTCAGCATCATCATATGAAGCACATTGAAGTCCACATATACTTCATCAAAAATCTCATTCATGATCATGTTCTTGAAGTGCAGTACTGTCCAACCAATGATCATGTAGCCAATATCTTTATAAAGGCTCTCACAGAAGAAAAGTTTACCAAAATTCAATCCATGCTTGGAGTTCAGGAAAGTTTTCATTAAGGGGGGATAGGCTCTAATACCTCCTTCATTCTCCTATTGTGTCACATTTGTAAAACCTTCAATCCTATCCCAATTTGTTCTTAAGGGGGGATGTTAGGATATTTCGACATATAGGAAATAGGCTCCTTTTGTGTCACCTTTGTAAATCCTTCAATCCTATCCCAAGTTTTTCTAAAGGGGGGATGTTAGGATATTCTGACACATATGAAATATTTAAGAATAACTTAGTCTAGTGTAGAGTTAGGTAAAGTGTTTCTTTACCATGTACATTTGTAACTTATAATCCGACGGTCACGATTTGTAGTGATCCAAAGGTTACCTCTCACATCGGTATTAATGAAACTTGATCCGTGGATTAACACCCGATTGGTCCATGATAATAATTTAAAGAGCATGGAGGGTCATTTGTCTGGTAACTGTTTATGAGAGAAACCCCAACATCACTAGATATTACAACCCCTCCTTTTCAGATACAGATCAATCTCGTCTCTGGGGAAACCAAGCTTCTATGGGTTCGCTCTTTGGATTTGGTGAAAAACCTTTCATATGCCCTTGAACTCAGATTAGGGATTCCATCTGCCCTTCAGTGATTTCTCTATGGAGGTAAACAGCTAGAGGATTCTTTTCTACTCTCATTTTATAATATTGAAAAATATGCTACTATAGTTCTAACCCTTCATCTTTGAGGAGGGGAAGTAGGTCAGCCATCTTCTACTCAGGCTTTCTCTTACAAGGATTTTTTCCATGCACAACCTCCCAAGAAATCTGCTCAACCCTCTGATGCTCCGAAGCCTATTTTGGTTGATAAAATGGAGAATGTATCTTCTGTAGAAATTTCCCACCCGAAACTTGAAAATGAGCTTCACATTTATGTAGAATCTGCCATTATTTGAAGATTCAATGTATTATGGCCTCACAACGCAGATCTCTACCAATGGATTCAATCCACATGGACCAATAACTATAAGGTTATTTTCTTCTTGAGGGCTTTCTTTAGAGTGGTGTTTTCTTTCAATGAATATTATCAAAAATCCTTAACTAGTGGTCCATAGTTTTGGGGAAAAGCGAGGTTATTCCTCCCCTCTCGGTTCCATCACTTCGACCCTTCTACGATAGTCATTACCAAGATAGCTATCTAGGTTAGGCTTTCAAATTTACCTGCTCACTTATGGCACTTTTTGGTCTTTCAAGGAATTGGAAACTCTCTCGGTCACTTTCTGGCAACAAATCCTTCTAGGGGGAGAATGGCATCTATACTCATGGTAGAATCATGGAAATCAAGAAATGTATGGTCTCTCACTATGTATATAACATGGGAGGGTGTATCAACATGAAGAGGAACCATCTGTAGATATACTAAATGAACCAAAAATGCCATTCGATCCTAAAATATTCTACCTAAACAAATTTCGTCGCAACAAAAATTCAACTGATGCTTTGTTTCCACATTTTTTTTCTTGCACCAATGATAGATGCCCAAAAAGGATGACTTACATGGCATAAATACTCCACAGGTATCGAACATGTAGTGGAAAGGCCTAGAGGACTAATGACGCACGAATTTCATCGGTTTGTATGTGCAAATAAGGTGAATTGAAACTAGTTTTTGGGTGTGATCGATAGCTTGTGTTACGGCATCCATTGAAATTTTTGTTCAAACATCTTTATCATGCTCAATTGAGAGGAAGCGATAAGTAAAAGTTATGGATTTACTTGAAATTTGATTTGATAGGACAAAATGGACGTAACTCTGGGACATCCAATGTTAATGAATCCCTTCCATGTGATCAGGACGCGACATTTCTAATGTTGTCTATTGTTCCCTTCATCCCCGACAAAGACTTTACATCTGATAGAGACTTTAGATATTCGAGTAGGCATCATCTTGCAAAAGGGAAATGGGGCTCTAATTACATGAAAAGGTACTGAGTTCGAATCTAGCAAATCGAACTCTCCCAAGATATATTGTATGGGGAAGAAAAAGTCGAAACATACATGTGACAATGCAACCAAGCACATGTACGACGAGAAGCTCAGCGAGACAATGTAAATTTTTGAGGCTAAGGATATTTAATCTGACATTGTCTATATACACTCATAGTTCGTACCATCAATTAAATAACAAAAGCATGCAATAAGTAACCTTGACATACATGTATTCAACAATAATTGAATATTTGAGCTACAAAATGGAATACATTACAATGAACATCGGGAGATAAGATTCTAGTTCCACGTGCAATCAAAGAGACACAAGAGAGACTGTATTGTATTTCATAGCAAGAACACGTTAATAGCAAGGTGGAAGAGACATTAGTAAGGTTTAGGGAGTTATTTAGTTAGTTAGCCTAGCATAGCAAGAACAGGTTGGATCTAATAGAATAAAAAATTTCAATTGTCTAACATTTGATCCAATGGCCAAAATAGAGACATAGTGGCATGTAGGGAAGTTCTTTTCAAGGAATAATGCCTTACAACATAAATCTCATTATGTAGCCATATTTAATTTTAATTAAGAATCACATAAAAAGTTAATTCTAAATATATACTTACAATATAAAAAATTCTTCGCGATGTATATTCACCCTCGTTTTACCATTGATATTATTAACTTCCAAATAAGTTTTTTTGCAATTCCATGGCTTATTAATACCACATAGCCAAAAACCATAACTCATTTCAAAATAGATATATATATTTTAAATATTTTATTTTAATTTAAACTTATGTCGTCTAAACTAAATAAAAAAAATCAGGTACATGGAGATGTTGAATGCCATAAATATTTTGACTAGGTTGAAATAAAATAAAATAAAAATTAAATTTCAAAATAAAAGGGTAAACCGCTGAAAAGATGCGTGAGCTTTTCAACATTCAGAAAGAAAATTAATTGTGAAATCAATCTATAATGCCAGAGTACCTTGGTTTCTGCAACTTGTTTCGTTTGAACATGAATTTGGTAGCGTACCAAAACTAATCGTTAAATCATTCTCAGAGGGTGCCACAGTGTCTTCTTCGCTTCGTTTTAACATGAATCTGTTAGCGTGTCATTAGGTTTAGGTTTTCAACAAAATTTTTGTTAGCGTATCATCACGTGTATGTTCTGAGAAAACATTTTGTTAGTGTACACAATAACTTTTTTTCTTCCTTGTTAGGTTTTTGGAGCGATATCAACATATTTTCTTGAAATCACAAGTTTAGGTCGAGAATTGTGTATAATTAGAATGCTTTAAGGTTTTTTCATTTCTAAATTTATGGTAAAAACACTAAATTAAAAATATTTTATTTTATTATAATGATGTATAATAATTTTAAATAAAAACTAAAACTCATTTAGTACAACCTTTCCTTTAAAATATAAATGAGATTTTTAAAATTGATATGTGATAAAAATGTTGTGTATAGCACTATAAATATATTATTATTTATTTTTAAAAATTTTACATCTTAAGGGAGAATATATAAATATGCATCTTTATTATTTTAAAAGATGGAAAACAAATTAAAATAACTAAAGAAAAAACAACTCATTCAATACAACAATCTCAATGAAATATGGATTTGACTTCTAGAAAAAGAATGTCATAAAAGTGTTATATCACGTTAGAAATTATATTCTTTTCTAAAAAAATTACACCTTAATAAAGAATATATAAATATTTATTTGGATTTAAATAGGACCAAAATAAATCAAATGAGAAAAAAACTCCAGAAAAATTTTGAACTTCACTTGGATAAAAATGGAAGTTGACATAGATTTGGGTATTGATTGGTTTCATCGAAGTTAATCTAACCACATATAGGGAAAAATATCAAAATCCACAATGAGGTGCACTAATCAATAAACATTTTCATTTTGTGTGTAGAAGTTAGTAATTCTACTTATTTTGCACCAAATTCTTAATGTCCTTATATTTAAATTTACCCATGTATTCAGTGTTTGCAGAAGTTACTTCATCTGACCCTCCTCTAGGAATTTTGTGTAGATAGGAACGACATAGATCTTTTCAAGGGTAGTGTTGGGGGAAATGTGAAGCTATCTGGGAGACTATCTGAAAAGCTACATATGAACCACAAAACCCTTACACCACCTAGTGCTTCCAAATGAAAAACAACCTAGATCCATCTAACTTTGGATATATCATGTGCTCATAGGGATCATATCCCTTAAGATGCAAACCTTTCCTCAAATTTTACACCCCAAAAAGAAAGATTGCACCTAAAGGGATTTGATCCCTCTCGGCTCATGATAGATCCCGAATTAGATTGATCTAGAGTAGTAATTCAAGAAATCTATGGAAAGGTATTTTTCATACATCCCTTTGATTTGGTATTCAGTTAGAAAATCCTATATTCACAAAAAAATCGATGACGATTATATATATATATAGTAAAAGAACAATTTACTCTTACTTATAATTAAAATTAGACAATATTTTTATTATTATTATTTTCTTTTATAAAAATAATATTTTTCCATTTTCCTTATAATATTGTATTGTTAAAATTAATAAATTAGTTAATTATTTTTATATTTCTCGTTATTTAATATGTTTTTTTTTAACTTTTAATTAAAAATAAAAATATTTATTACAAATTATTTTTTTATTTTTTTATAAGGTATTCAGAATTGGATTTGTTTTATATTATCTTGAAAAAATAGGTATCTATTTATGCATCTTTCTCACACACCCACATTATCTCTTTATGTCTATCCTCCAACAAATGGTGTTATCTTATTTATTTATTTATTTTTATTTTTTATTTTTTATTTTGTGATTTTATTTTTTTATTATTAAATTGATAAATGTAGTTAATTAGTAGGAATTTAAATTTACATAAATAATTTTAGTTTTAATAATATAAAAATAGTTGGTATTCAAGAGATGAGTGAGGTTTAATTTTTGTTAGGTGATGGGTTTAAATGTTAGAAGTCACTTTATTTTAATTAAAATATCTGAAAATACTTTGTTGATAAAATTACGTTAGGTTTATCAAATAACTGGTTTAGCCTCTGAGTTAAATTTATATATATATATATAATTTATGCTAATTTAAATATTTAGTTTTGTTGAAAAATGGTTATAAAAAAAATAGTTGAAATTATATATAAAATATTTTGACTCTAAAATGAGTTGTGATATTTTGGGCATGTAGTAATTATAAGCCATGGAAATATCTTATGGAAATCTAACCATATCTATTTATAGTTAAAAACCCTCCATGAGAAAGTGAGGATGAATCTCCATAATTATGAATATGGTTGCATATGTTTTTAAATTTATATATATGTTTAAATCATATATAATTTTTTTTTATAATAATAATAATAATAATAATAAAGTTATAATTTAGTTAATTTGTTTTTTTTTTCTTTTTTTGTGGAAATGTGAGATGTATTAATGGGTAAGTGTTTTCATGCCTATTGATATTTATCAACTATTTAATTTATAAGTTTGCTTTAGTTTAATATTCACATTCGAATCTTTTAATAGTTTTTTCCCTCTCGAAAATGCATGGAGCACTTAAATTGTGCATATTACACAAATCATTTGTGATTTAGAGCCAAAACATAGAAAAGTTAGAATAGGATTGAAAAATTATCATGACTCATTATGAAAGATAAAATGTCTCTTTCCAAAAATTTCCCACCCAACACTTGAAAACCAACTTCAAATTTATGCAGAATTTTCCATTATCTGTAGATTCAACGGATTATGGCCTCGCACTGGATTCACTCCACATGGACCAATAGCTGCAAGGTTATTTTATACTTGAAGGGTTTCTTTATAGTGGTGGTTTTTTATATATCTGTGTTACAGTGGTTTGGTATCAAGTGTCATGTGACGAGTACCATCTCAATTAAATGAAGAAAATATCTTAGCCCGAAGTTCAACAATGACATAACAGACTGAAAAAAGTATTAATGAAGGATATTTTTTGAAAACCAACAAATTTCATATAGGGTACATTTCTTAAATTTACAATGACGATTGATACGTCCATAAGACATGTTGGAAGAGTTGGAATCCACGTTGGCAAGATCTCACAATAAAATTGAATTGGTCTCATAAATATGAATTTAGTTTAACGATCAAAACATGAGTATGAAGATTTAGTGGGAATCAAGTCTAATAATATATGAAATTATGAAATTGCATTTTAAGGATATTGTGGTAAGAAGGGTATAAAGGGTTTAACCCTAAGTTAGAAAGTAAATAGACCAAGGTTAGTTAGAGTACTATGTCTTTGAACAAAATATTATATAAATAAGTCCTATATGGGATATCAATGGGTAGGATTTAAAACGGGAGAAAATAATTGATAAATTCAATTATCCTTATAATTATGGTAGGGGGATGTAAACTTTATAAGAACATATAAGTCTACGTATAGCTGGTAAAGGTCAAGCAAATTTAAATTCCTAGACAAGGAGAATTCTTAACAGTTAGTACTTCGTTAAAGCTCCTATACGGTAATTGACTACTCAAATTATTAGAGGAATAAGTTTGAACTAAAGAAATTTTATAGTAAGATAAGTTGAGGCATGTGAGAAAGTGACAATTATAAACTTGTCTGTATAAGGAAAATTGTGTTAGTACTATATATAAGAAAAAAAAATATTATGTCAAAATGGAGATGTTACAAATGGTATCAGATCCCATGTGAAAACACTGGGTAATAATGTGTGCTCACACAACAGAATTTACGTTGCTATAAATTTTTGTTAAATTTAATTTTCACTAATGTTTAATTTTATTTACAACGGAGCTGTGTTGAAGCATACAGCTGCAAACAATGAGTGAAAAGGATGATTTGTATGTGGATCTGGGTAGTGGAGAAAATACTGCATATCCAAATGCTCCATTCATGGCTATGATGCATCGAATGCAAACAGAAATTATGCAACTGAAAAACCACAATGAAAGGATATCTTTAGCGAGTGAAGAGAAAGGTAGGTTAATAAGAGAATTGATCTCCCGGAATAGTCACGAAGGTGAAGGTTCTGGAAAAAGGAGAAGGGGAACTATAAATCACTCAGAAGATTCTAAGAAATATGATGCATCTAGACAACATTCTAGGAGGGATAAGGAATTACAGGGTGAATTCCTGAAAATCAAGCCTCCCTCCTATGATGGAGAGAAGGAGGAAGGTACAAAAGCTTGGCTTCTAAACATGATAAAGTAATTTCAGGTGTATGAATATGAAAGTAACTTGAGGACCAGGCTAGCTATCTATCAATTGCAAGGAAAGGCTACCTTGTGGTGGAAAGAAACCAAGATGGTTCATGTCATAGATGAGAAAAATGTCCCTTGGGAGGATTTCCAAATCAAATTCAAACATATATACCTGAATGAGAGCTATTATGATGATAAATCCAATGAGTTTCATGAGCTTAGGTTGGGACAACTTACCATTGATGAATTTGTAACCAAATTTTCCAACATGTTTCGCTATGTACCTTATATAAGGGAAGAGAAGGAAAAGGTACAATGTTTCTTAAACTGTCTACCTAATATATACAAGGATAAGATAGAGTTTGATAATCGCAAGGGCATGGATGAAGTGGTGTACAAAGCAACACTGTGTTACCAATAGTTCAAAGGAAGAAATGAATAGGCAAAGAATTGGCAGAAGAAAGAGAAGGGTGACTGTAGTGGGAAAAGAACAAAACCAACATACTTAAATAAATTTGGAAGAAATCATCAAAGAATTAATTTCACCAAAACCGCAGAGGGTCAACCATCTCAATCAAAAACAGGGTCGAAATAGATTAATGGAAACAATAAGAGATAAGAAATTGTTAAAATGAGGGAACCTCCAAATTGTTGCGGTTGTGGAGAACCTCATTTGCTGGGAGACTGTCCACACAGAAACATTCATACCATACAAGTGCTGAAAGAAGCAAATAATGTAAATGATGTGGCAAGAAACATTTCCAAAATAAGTGTTTCCCTGGAAGATTGTCAAGTTGAACAACAGTCTACTATGGTCGAAGTAAAAGGTATGATTGGTGAACAACCTGTTTCTATTTTAATAGATCCAGGTGCATCTTTAAGTTATATAACTCCTCAAATGGTAGAAAAATGAAAATTAAATTCAGAAAAATTTCAGCCGTCATGGTTAGTTCAGTTAGCTACTGGGACAAAAAGGAAAGTGACTCATAAAATATCCTAGACAACTATAAATTTGAATGGGTAAAAAACTGAACTAAATTTGAATATTCTTCCTTTAGGGTCCTATGATGTATTGGTAGGAATGGAGTGGTTAGAAACACAAAAATCCATGTTGAACTTCTTAGAGAAAACAATAATCTACGTAAATGGGGAGGGAAAACCTGTGATAGTGAAACGCAAACCCAAACTCATATCTGTGAGACAAATTTCAGCACTTCAATTGAAAATAACTGTAAGAAAAGGTTGTCAAGTGTATTATGTGCATGTAGAAGAACTGGGACAACAACCTGAAGACGATCTTTTAGAAAAATTACGAGTCATCCAAGAGTTTAAGGATGTGTTTCCAGATGAAATTCATCATTTACCCCCTAAAAGAGAAATTCACTTCTCAATTGACTTAGTGCCTGCAGAAACATGAGTTTCTAGAGCCCCATACAGAATGAGCACCCTAGATTGATGGAGTTAAAAATACAACTACAAGAGTTGCTAGATAGAGGTTATATAAGGCCAAATGTATCCCCGTGGGGAGCACCGATACTGTTTGTCAAGAAAAAAGATATTACTTTCAGAATGTGCATAGATTATCGTCAATTGAATAAATTCACAATCAAGAATAGATATCTGCTTCCTTAGATGGATGATCTATTTGACCAAGCTAGAGGAGCAAAAATATTTTCGAAAATTGATCTAAGGACAAGATACCATCAACTGAGAATTAAAGATGAAGACATAAGTAAAATTGAATTCATAACCAGATATGGACACTATGAGTTTGTGGTCCTACCTTTTGGGTTGACTAATGCACCTGCTACTTTTATGTGCTTAGTGAGCAATGTCTTAAATAAGTACATGGACAAATTTGTACTAGTATTTATTGATGATATTCTGATATATTCTAAGAACGAAGCTGAGCATAAAGAACATCTTAGAATTTTTTACAAACACTCAGAGAAAACAAGTTGTATGCTAAGTTTTACAAATGTTAATTTTTCAAAGATAAAATTCAGTACATGGGTCATATAATTTCAGAGAAGGGATTAGTAGTAGACCCATAACATATAAAAGTGATAAGGGAGTGGCCTGTACCTACTGATGTGTCCTCTGTAAGATCTTTCGTGGGAATTATAGGATATTATAGGAGATTTGTAGAGATATTTTCAGCCTTAGCCTACCCTATTACATCTATCCAAAGAAAAGGAGTTAAGTTTGAATGGACTGAAAAATGTCAAAATAAATTTGATCAGTTAAAAATTAAACTTACAACAACACCTATTTTAAATATTGTTGATCCAGATATGTAATTCGTACTATGCACAGATGCTTCTGGAGAGGGATTAGGAGGAGTGCTACTATAATAAAACTCAGCTATAGCCCATGAATGAAGGAAACTCAATAAACATGAATAAAATTATAGTGTTTATGTTTTAGAAATAGCTGATGTAATACATGATTTGAAGATGTGGAGACATTAAATTTTATGGAAAAAGTTTATATTGATGACAGATCACATTAGTTTAAATTATTTCTTCACACAAACTGATTTGAACACTAGGCAAGCTAGATGGTTTTCCTTCCTTCGTGAGTTTGACATGGAGATAAAACATATTAAGGAGAAGGAAAACAAGATTGAAGATGCATTAAGCATAAATTCTTTGCAAAGTGTTTGTAATGTTGGAAGTAGTGCTAGCTTTGATATTGAAGGATTGATACAAGAAGTGATGGAACAAGACCAAAACTATGAAAGACACAAATTTTGAAAAAAGAGATGAAAGGGTATGCACAAAGCCAGAGGGGAACAGTTTGTTATAAGGATAGATTATGAATTTTTAATGTGGACTCATTAAAGAGAGAATTTATGGATGAGTACCATAAGAGATCCTATGCAGGACATCCCGAATACTAGAAATTAATTTCAGCCTTAAGAAAGAACCTGTTCTGGCCTGGTATGAAAAAGGATGTGGAAAATTACTTGGCTAGATGTATAGAATATCAAGAAGTGAGGATACAACATCAACATCTAGCTGGATTACTTAATCCATTACCCATTCTAGAATGCAAGTGGGAGACTATTCCATGGATTTTATTACCGGTTTACCAAGGACTAAATACCAACATGACTCTATCATGGTAGTAGTCAATACTTTGACAAAAGATGCACACTTCATACCTGTACAACATACCTTTGGTACAGCTCAAGTAGCTAATGTATTTATGAAAGAGATTGTAAAATTACATGGTATTCTTAAGCTGATTATATCAGACAAAGATGCAAAGTTTACCGTAGCTTTTTGGAGGAGTTTGTTTGGGGGAATGGGTACCAAATGAAATTTTAGTACTGCATACCATCCCCAAACTGATGGCCAAATTGAAAGAATAAACCAGATATTAGAAGACATGTCAAGAATGCACGTTATGGACAAACCAACAAAGTGGGAGGACTTTCTACACTTAGCCGATTTTTCCTACAATAATAGTTACCAAAATTCAATCAAGATGATTCATTTTGAAGCACTTTATGGTAGAAAGTTCCATACACATCTGAGTTGGAGTCAACTAGAGGATAAGTTAATACTTGGACCGGATGCTTTGTAAGAAATTGAAAGAAATGTAAGGAAAATTCATCAAAATATCAAAACATCACAAGACAGGTAGAAAAATTATACAGAAAAACAAATAATTCACAGATAATTCAATGTGGGCGATCATGTTTATCTAAGGATTAAGCCTAAAAAGAGTACTTTGCACACTGGTAGCTGTGAAAAACTACCTCCACACTACTGTGGAGCTTTTTAAGTACTGGAAAGAGTTGGACCAATTGCATATAAGTTGGCTTTACCTAGTCACATTAAGGTTCACGAAGTATTTCATGTTTCATTATTAAAAAAGTATGTACATGATCCTACTCATGTTATTGATTGGAAAGTGATACAGGTGGAACTAGAAGGGGAATTCCTTCCAGAGCCACTTGAAATCTTGGCACGGGAAAAAATTGAGCTCCGAAAAAGGACAGTGGCCATGGTGAAAGTGCAGTGGAGGCACTTTGCACTGGAAGAGGCCACTTGGGAGTGAGAAGAATATATGAAGGACAAATACCCATCACTGTTTGAGCAGTGAATTTTAATTTTTGTCTTTACAACACCAATGATGGTGTTTTGTTGTTAGGGGGGAATATGTAATATCCCCAATTTTCTATGCTTTTATTAGACATTTGAACAAGTCCAAAAGGGTACAGTGGACCCCAATGGAAAAAAAATGCATGGATTTATTTTCTTATTTTATGTTAATAAAATAAAATGGAAATTAATGTTCAAAGACTAGATTATGATTAGAGATATGAAAGCCAGATCCATGAGGATGGATAAGGTTATAAGACTTTCGTAGTCTTTAAAAAATCCTTGGAAGAAATAAATTAAATACTAAATGCATATTGGAGATAAAAATATAAAAAGTTTCCCCAGTAAATAGGAAATTTCTGGGAAGAGATAGAATAAAGCTAGAAATCAGAAAAGGTAGCTTTAAACTACCTTTGTGGAATAAACAAAGGGAAAGCCTAAGCACATAGGAAAGAAACATCCTAATTTAGCTGGACACAATTAAGGGAAAATGGTTGAGGGGAAATCAAGCTTAAATAAGCTAATTCAGGAAAGACAAAGGATTGTCTATTGCTGTAGAAAATGATTTTTCTTGAGGGTGAGCTGTTGAGAAAGAGCTCTAAGGTTGGGTGGATTCTAGTTTACCTTAAGTGGTATGCATAGTTAAATTGATTGATTTTAAATTATATTCTAGTTCTGTTATGAATGAATTGAGAAAGTAAAATAGTTTAGATCTATATGAAATTCTAAATCTGGTTATGTGTCTAACATGTGGGATTTACATGAATTAGAAATAAAATTTGGAAGTCTGTGCGTTGAACATATTTGACTATAATAAAATAGCCCATTTTGTATTCTTGTACGGACATAATTCTGTATAGGACCAACTCTCAGAATGTCTAAAACCTGTATAAGGCTTAGATCTGAGGTTAAGTACATCATAGGAAACTGACATTTAATTAATATAATTGTTCTAGTATTTTGTTGCTAAACTGTACATTTCATTATGAAAAAAATTCTAAGGATAAATGAATATCCATGGATGATAACTGTATGCACTGTATAGTTAAATACATTTTGCATTGTATGGTGAAATAAATTCTATACTATATTATAAATTGAGAAAGATAAATCATGAGCTATAGCTTATTATATATATATATATATATATATATATATATATATATATATATATATATATATATATATATATATATATATATATATATATATATATATATATATATATATATATATAAATATATGCATATGTTTAGAATTTGTTCTTACACTAGAACTGAAAGTGGAAGTGTATTTGGAAAGAGCATATCAGGTTGGATTTCCAATTATTTGATTGAAAGGAAAGAGTTCAGAGAATATACGGCCAAACAATTATAAAGGAATATAAAGAATAGTACAGTAAATGTTATATATTGTCATACTATTCTCATTAATTGTTGATTTCTAAATAGAAAATAAATTAATTTTGATTTACATGTAGTTATACATGAAATATGGAAGCGACATTAACTTGAATTGGAAATAATATTTTATTTTCAAAGAAATAATTTATACAGTAAGTATTTGAAAACTTATAAGAGATCAGTCCTTATAGTAAATTCTTATAAATTTTGACATTTGTAAAATTATACAGTAAACAAGTCTAGTCTTAAAAAAAAACAGTTATGGAAAATTGTAAAGGTCATCTGAAAAATTTATGTAGGGGCTACATAGGAGAATACCCATAAGTATCTGGACCAACCTGGATAACCAGAGTCCAAGTGTTATAAACCAGTAACAATTAAAGTGGAAGTAACCCAAGTCTAAAAAGGCAGGTGACGTATAGCCATACCTGCAAAGGACGAAATAGGAAATTAGGTTCTGAGAATTTACAACCAAAACAAATTATATAAAATGGAAGGAGAATTTAAATGCAAGAATATTAAACTAAATACCTTGAGAAATTACTGTTTTGCGTTATATTTGCATTCAAACAAACATAAAGTTAATACTTGCACTGTATTGATAAATTGAATAACTATTTCTAAGAATTAGTATGATAGATTCATTGTTTGGGGAAATTAATTAAGATTGTCATTCATATACAATCGAGTTAAGTAACCTTTTTAACTCTTCAAAGAAGAAAAAAAGAGAAATGATATTCTTAGGTAGTTATACTTAAGCAAGAACATAGAGAACTATTAAATTAGAAATGTTTGATAAATAACAGAGAATATAGCATAAAATAAAGTTATTCTAATTAAAGTACAAATTCGGAATTTCTGTGAGGTGAGAACACAGAGTTATGGCAAGAAGCCATGAAATTATATTGAAATGGAATTTAAATAAAGTGAAGAGTTTAATGAAATATTCGAAATTGTGAATCGATAACAAGACCTCAGAAATTTTAAGTGCAGGTATTATTTTTGAAAATGACCATTAGGATTTTAGGAAATTACCTATGCTCAGTATAACCTTTGAACGATATGCCAAGGAGGCGTCAGAGGTTTCGCCATCGTTTATTTTCATTTTCATAAACACAATTAGAGTATAGGTAGGCACACGAAGTTCATAAGTCAAAACAAATCTAAGATAAAATTGGTATGAATAACCGAGATATATATATTAAAATAGAGGTAAGACCCTTTTCATTTCGAAGTTACACGAATGTGAAAGGTCTATATCATAGCGGATACCATGGTATAAATCCCAAACATTCTGGTTAGTGGAGGACTAATTGAAATAAACCCTCACGAGATTTCGGGAACAAACAATGATAATATAATAGGAAAATGAAAAAATTTGTAGAAAGATAGCGTAAGGAAATGTATTCAATACTCAGCCATTTAGGATAGTGAAACCTTCACAGACTTTAGGACTTCAACCATTTTCATTTGACTAACTATCAGAAGTCCTGGTAGACGAATAGGGAATTCGAAATCAATTGCAAATCCCAAACAAGAAATTTAGAATGCCACCTCCACTCTTACCAGGAAGGAATGAGTCCATTTACTTAGTTCTCGCATAAGCATAAATAAAACCATCAGAAAATGAAACTAATAAATTGTAGAATTGATTTAACAACTAAATGTCATGGTAAGAAGGACAGGAAAAGACCACAAAAATAGTGGATGTATTACCTGGAAAATGAGAAGAGTAGTCTTGGCATGATAGCGTAGAAACCCTTGTCAGTCCACCTTCACCATTCATAGCTTCCACAACCATATGATTTATAGAAAACAAGATAGAAAATTTGAAAGGCAAAAAGAAGCAGGTTGAAAGACGCCTAGTAAAAACGATAAGTGGAAATGAAACATACTGCAAATCGTAACTCTTTACGAATGCATCAAAATCTAATATGAACTCGATCAGAGCCATCCATGTGTCAAAAAATTGGTAATAGGATGTGTTTTCCCATGGCTCAAGAGGTAACATCCATGACCACGTGATCCAGTACCTTAACATTAATGTAAACATATCCCAATATATTTGTGTCGCAGTGGTTTGGTATCAAGTGTCACGCGACGAGTACCATATCAATGAAATGAAGAAAATATTTTAGCTCGATGTTAAATAATGACATAATAGACTAACAAAATTATTAATGAAGGATATTTCATGAAAACCAAAACAAATTTCATATAGGGTATGTTTCTTAAATGTACAGTGATGATGGATATGTCCATAAGCCATGTTGGAAGAGTTGTAATCCACGTTGGCAATATCTCACAATTAAAGTCAATAGGTCTCATTAATATGAATTTAGTTTAATGATCGAAACATGAATACGACAATTTAGTGGGAATCAAGTCTAATAATGTATGAAATTATGAAAATTCATTTTAAGGATATTGTGATAATAAGGGTATAAATGGTTTAACCCTAATTTATAAAGTAAATACACCAAGGTTAGTTAGAGTATGCTAAGTCTTTTAACAAAAACTATATAAATAGGTCCTATATGCCATATAAATGGTTAGGATTTAAAAGTGGAGAAAATCCTTGATTAATTCAATTATCCTTATAATTATGGTAGGGGGATGTAAACATTATAAGAAAATTCAAGTCTATGTATAGCTGGTAAAGGTCAAGCAACTTTAAATTCCCAGGCAAGGAGAAGTCCTAACAATTATTACTTCGTTAAAGTTCATATACGATAATTGACTGCTCAAATTATTAGATGAATAAGTTTGAACTAAAGAAATTTTATAGTAAGGTAAGTTGAGGCATGTGAGAAAGTGACAATTACAAACTTGTATGTATAAGGAAAATTGTGTTAGTACTATTAAAAAAGAAAAAGAAAAAAAATTAAAAATTATCTCGAAACGGAGATGTTACAGGGGAAAAATATCAAAATCCACAACAAGGTGCAGTAATCAATAAAAGTTTTCATTTTGTGTGGAGAAGTTAGTAATTCTACTTTTTATGCTTCAAATTCATAATTTCCTTATATTTCAATTTACCCATGTACTCAATATTTTCAAAAGCTACTTCATCTGACACTCCTCTAGGAATTTTGTATAGATAGGAATGACACTGATATTTTCAAGGGTAATGTTGGGGGAAATGGTTGATTTATTTTATTTTCCATATATTCACTCATTTTTGTTTGGTGTGGAGCCTGATTATCTTGTTTACTTTGTATCACAGCATTGGACCCCTATACCTTCAAAGGGGTGACAACGCCGCCCGTAATTAATCACTGTCGTGGGGGGTCCAGGGGGGCAGCGCCCTCGAAGCTAAAAACATATGTAAAACTGCCTTGTAAAAGTATAGTAATTTCTAGTTAATCTGGGTTGTTCATTAGGCAAATGATCTAATGGTAGAAGCTATGTTTAGATTAGGGTTTTTTGCCCTAGAAGGAAACCCCCTTGTATATATGAGGGTATTGTATTGCGGCTATGTATTATGGGTGTATTCTCGGAGTGAGAAACATAGAGGGAGACTGTGAGAGAGAACAGAGGATATTACAGCAGATCTGCTATAGGTTTTGTCTCTTCATTTTTGCTGGATAATAGAAAGGATGGAATGGATGTTCGGGGTGGACGTAGCCCAAACTGGGTGAACCATGTATATTTGTGTCTCTCTGGTTTTATGTGTTTTGTGTGCTTATATTTTTCGAATATTTTATTTGTTGTATTGCTCTGTAATATTTAATTTTCGAACAATTTCTGTATGAAGGGTTTAATTTTTCATTTGGAAGCAGTACATGGTGTGAAGGTTTTGTACTTAATGTGTAGCTTTACCTTTTCAGGCTATCTAGAAGACTATCTGAAAGGCTACATATGAACCACAAAACCCTTACACCACCTAGTACTCTTGTACTCTTGTATTTTCAATCTCATCATCAAAACATACAAACTTTTATATTTAAGGAAATCATGAGGATATTTGATATGAGTGTCCTATTCTCATTAGATATTATTGGTGAATATTACATGGGATCTATTGGAAATATTTTACTCTTGGAATCTTTGAGTGGTAACCAACAAAAAGTGCATACGATGAAAGGGGGAAAAAAGAATCTGCATGATTATTAAAAGTGACAATTTCTTTGTTTTTTCTATTTTCTAGTTGTTTTTGTCTCCCAATATTCTATTCTTGGCTTTTGTTGGAAGGGTTTAGACCTATTCAAAATGTAATTTTGTTTCTTTATAATAAAATTATGATTCTCTTTGGGGAAACAAATAGCATCTCAATCATTATTATTAATCGCCTATGTATTCTCTTAAATTCTCTTAAATTTTACCATTGATACTATGATAATTATGGTGTTTCCTTACATGTCCTACACTTGAGATTAATTTTGTCTCTTAGCTAGTGACACTAAGATTATGTGAAGCAAGAAAATGAGGATAAAAAATCAGAAGGAGCCTATGTCCAACAACTAAAACAAGTACTAAAACAAGTACTACATGGTTATGTATATCTTTTAAAGTTATGTTTTCTACTAACCAATAATATATATATTTTTAAATCCCTTGATTATTTTTTATAATTTTCTTCTATTTTATTATTCTCACCTTATTTATAAAGTGTTTTTGTTTGAAATACAAACTGAAAATTCTTGTTTCAAATACAAATTGCAATAGTTCAGAGTTCATTAATAAGTCTCAATTAAATTATTGAGAGTATTCTCATTCCAATTCAAATAGATCACTTCCAGGAGGGTTCATTTTACTCGGAGAGTAAATTCGTTGTAAGAGAATTATCAGTAAAAGTTTACTGGGATAGTCAAGGAGTTGTGAGAGAAGTGTACGATGATCAATGCTTGTCTTGAGGTGAACTAATTTATTTTTTTATTTTAATCTATATATTTTACATCAAGCATAGGTCACAAACACTTTTATCGCCCATAAAGTGAATGTTAACTTTTTCGATGTTTTTGTTTGAAGTAAATTGTTTCAATTGAATACTTTTCTTGCCACCATTCACATGAAGTGAATGGTAACCTTTTTGTATGTTTCTCTTGAAGTAAATTGTTCCAATTGGATTGATATTTCTCTTTCATATTTCTCGATAGAGATAACTATGAACTATTTCAATTTTGTCTTTTAGGACAAAGGAGTGAAGAATTTTGAATAATTTCAATTTTTGTTTTAGGACTCAGTGAAGAATTGTGAATAATCTCAATTTTGGAGCATTTATATAAACTTGAGTTTTCAATTTTGTGTTTATTTCAACTTTGTGTTTTAAGACAAATTAATATAAAATTAAGCTAAAAACACACACTTCTTTGTAGTAAACTTGTACAAGGAGATAAGGTTGAATTATATAAAAAATTTATATGACAAATAGATTTGTTTGACTACCAGTAGACTTGTATGAAAAGGAAATATGGTTAAATTAAACCTATGATTTGTTCACATATATTGACATTTCCAATGTACCAATCGCATTGAACATTATTTTGCCTCTCTTCATCTCCATTAGCATTTGACCTTAACACATATATTCATTTCATCTTCATTAAAATTTGACCTTAACACATCTATTCATTTCATATGTATTAATGTTTGATCTTCACATGCCGGAATTCCAGCCTAAACTGTAACCTTCTTGATATTAGTGTTTTTTGTTTCCCTCGTTTCATGGATTCAATATTGTGTCAAACAAAATTTAAGATGCTAGAAGTTGAATATTTCAGTTTTCAATTGCTAATGTTTCAGGTTTTGATGAATTCAATTTTAATCAATATATTACTAAAAATATTGATAAATTAATAAATGAATTGAAACATACCTTCAGTTTCAGTTTGCACTGAGATCACATTGAAATTGAAATTTTCACTAAATTAGAAAACAACAAAGTTTGTTCTTTTGAGCTTTGAAAAGAAATAAAAATACAATGTATGTTTATAAAATAAATTATTATAAATCATCCATAGCAAAAACATAGTTCTTAAATAAAAAAATAAAAAAATCACCCACGTTAAAATATCCACTAAGAATTTTGAAAATATTTTCCCATAGAAAAGTCCACTCAAAAAATACATTAATTCAATATTTAAAAATATGCAGACAAAGAGATCCCCTTGCCTTGAAATCAAAAAAATCCATCATGAAAAGTGATTCAATTACTTCGTTCTCCACCTGCTTCAACACTAGTCCAAACTATTCCAAATAATTTATCGATTCATCTATATCAAATTTCATCATAAACTAGGAAATGTAATCACTAACCTCGACATTTTATTTTTCCTCCATATGGAACAAAAGAATATGTCAAAAACGATAATGTCAACCACATTGAGACAAATAAAACATTCAGAATATCAGTAATCAAGACGCACATTTTTCAACGCCATTTGTCTTGCAACATTTTTCAAATTTTGCTGATGAGGACCCTCCATTAAGTTATTTTTTTAAGTACTAGCATTCTCACTTTGAGGGCGGATTTGGATTTATGACTGTAATATACTACAAATATTCACAATTTAAGCAACTTTTTGCCTCACTCTCATGTTCTCTATGAATATCCTTTTCAAACCTGGATGATAATGGAAACAACCTTGTGAGTCTGAATCGTGGAAATCAATAAAATTTCTTGTCTCTTACTATGGAATATAGCGTGGAGGGTTAGTCATCATGAAGAGGAACCATCTGTAGAGATATTGAATGAAAAACATAGGCCATTCAATCATAAAATATTTTACCTAAACAAATTTGGTCGCAATAAGAAATCGATTGATGCTTTGTTTCCACAACTATTTTATTACAGGAATGACAGATGCCCAAAAAGGTGGACTTACGCGACAAGAATACTTTGTAGGTATCGAACATGTAGCGGCAAGGCCTAGAGGACTAATGAAGCATGAATTTCGTTGGTTTTTATGTGCAAATAAGGTGAATTGAAACTAGCTTTCAGGTGTGATCGATAGGTTGTGTTACAAAATCCATTGAAACGTTGATTCAAATATCTTTATCGTGCTCAATTGGGAGGAAGCGATAAGTAAAAGTTATGGATTTACTTGAAGGCTGATTTGCTAGGGTGAAATGGCCACAAGCTTGGAACGTCCAATGCTAACAAATTCCTTCCATGTGATCATGGTGCAGTGATTGTACTGTTGTCTATTGTTCCCTCCAGCCCCGTTAGAGACATTACATCCGACAGAGACTTTGCATATTCCACCAGGCATCATCTCCCAAAAGGTTAATGGGGCTCTAATTATGCACAAAGGTATCGAGTTCGAATCCGGCAAACCAAACTCTCGTGAGATAGGTTATATGGGGAGAATCAAGTTGAAACATACATGAGACAATGCGACCAAGCACATGGATGACAAGAAGCCCAGGCTCATGGCATATATTGTTGAGGTTAAGGAAATTTAATCAGACATTGCCTATATATGCTCACAGTTCGTACCATCAATTAAACATCAAGAGCAGGCAATAAGTAACATTGACATACATTTATTCAACAATAACTGAATATTTGAACTATGATGTGGAAGGCCTTACAATGAACACTTGGAGATAAGATTCTGGTTCCTCCTGCAATCACAAATACACAAGAGTGACTGTATCATATTTCATAGCAAGAACACCTTAATAGTAAGGTGCAAGAGACATTAGAAAGGTTTAGTGAGTTAGTTAGTTAGTTAGCCTAGCATAAATGAAGAAGGCATTGGATCTAATAGAATAAAACATTTTAAACATCTAACATTTAATCCAATTGCCCAAAAAGAGACACAGTGGCAGCCAGGGAAGTCCTTTTCAAAGTAGAACGCCTTACCACATAAATATGATTATGTAACCATATTTAATTTTAATTAAAAATCACATAAAAATTTAATTCTAAAAATACACGTACAATATAAAAAAATTCTTAATTGTGCATATTCACCCTCATTTTACCATTGATATTATTAACTTGCAAATATATTTTTTTGCAATACCATACCTTATTAATACCACATGGCCAAAAACCATAACTCATTTCAAAAATTATATATATTTTAAATATTCTATTTTATTTTTATCTTATATATTCTAAACTAAATCAAAGAAAACATCTACATGGGGATGTTGAATGCCATAAATATTTTGACTAGGTTGAAATAAAATAAAATAAAAATTAAATTGAAAAAGAAAAGAAAATAATAATTATAATTATTAATACAACATTTTGACTCCTTTAGAATTGCACAACACTAAAAATAAGAATAAAATAAAAGATACTAACCATTACGGAAGGGATGTTATAATGTAATGTTTAACATTTTGACAAAGTTAAATTACATATAAAAAAGAAAATAATAATAATATAATGTAATGTAAACATTTTAACAAGGTACAAAAAATAAAATAATAACATCCCTATAAAAATAAAATAAAAATCACCAATGGTATTGACCCATGGTCTTTACGGAAGGTATTAATGTGGAATATAGCCTATTTAGAGGGGGGACTTAAACCATCCTATATCCATCTTAAATAGTGATCTACCAAGCACCTAGAAGGATCAACTATTCTGATATACAAACCTTTTTAGAGTTAATGGCCCTTAACACGAGAGTTGGTATATCTAGAGTTAAGATGGATATAGGTTGGTCTAAGATTGTATTTGTGTTGCAATGTTATTAGTACTCATAAACCATTTAACTTGCATGGTTAGTGTCGCATTCATTTTTACCTCATGAAGAAAATGATTTGACATATTTTATTAATTTTTCTTGAGAACTTCAACGTTGTTGCCAGGGAAAGCATTTATAGGAATGATGACTAAGTTTACCCTTTCAAGTCTTGGGTTAAACTTGAGTTACTCACATAGTAGTTAAGATAACCTTAGTACAATTAATGATGAGATTAGCATTTACATTTTATTGGGTAACACATAGTAGTTGCTCATGGAATTCCATAGAGAATTTATAGGAAAGATGACCAGAGACCACTTAGCATTCACCATTTGTAGTGTTGGTTTAAACTTGAGTTAGAGAAAGAGTAGCTAGGATAATCTTGGTACAATCAATTAACGGTTTAACATTTACATTTTATGGGCCCATTATATTTGGTAACCCATGGTAAGTGCTCATGGTTTTGCATAGAGAATTTATAGGAATGATCTCCCAAGAGCATTGAACATTCAATCTTACAATATCAATTTACAATTGATTTAGTGATAGAGTAGTTAGGATAACCTTGCCAATTATATTGGATAACTCATGGTAATTTCTCATGGTATTCCATATAACTAAGTATATCTGTATCTATTCATATTATTCATCATTCCCCATAAAAAAATATATTTGAACATATTTTAGTAATTTTCATTCAAAATTTCAATTTTGTTATAGAAAAGGATATCTTCAAGAATCTTCACCAACTTGCACTAGATATTTACCCTTTGTTAATCTTAACTTAGTCATAAAATAGTCAAAATAACCTTAATAAAATTAAAGATAGATTTACCATTCATAGTTATAGACCAATAATATGAAATATAAAATCAATACATGATATTTCCTATAATAAAAGCTTAAAATCAATCCATGGTATTTCATATAACAAAAACATATATCTCCACATATGAAAAAAGTAACCAAAAAAACTAGATATTTTTTAATTATTTCATTTCATTTCATTTTCTTTAAGTGTTGCCATTTATAGAAACTCCTCTCTCTATATAAATATTATAACAAAATTACCACTGCCATGATCAGAGGAATCCGGTCTTTTTCACTCCATCGTGTCTATCTATCCACCTGCTCAGATAATGGATGAATCAGAATCAGCCAGGCGGAGGAAGTATGTAGTAATAATAACAATGATAGTGTGAAAATGCAGAGCTGCGATGGCGAAATATTTGACGTGGAAACAGAGGTGGCATCGACTTCAGGCATCATTCTCTTGATCATGCGCGACTTGGGCAGCAGCAATATTACCATTCCTCTGCCTCTCGTTTCTGCGAGCACCCTACGTCTCGTCATTCAATATTGGAGATACCATGTTCTTGATGCTCCCACTGCATCGCCTGATGCTGTCAAAATGTGGGATGAGGAGTTCGTGAGACCTCTTGTAGATGATCGCGCCATACTCTTTGAAGTCACGAAGGCTGCCAACTACCTGGTTATCAGAAATCTTTTGCATTTGATGTGTAAAACTAGTGCGGATATCATGCAAGGGAAAACCGCCGAAGAGTTGCACGAGCTTTTCAACATTCAGAAAGAAAATTAATTGTGAAATCACTCTGCAATGTCAGAGTACCTCGGTTTTTGCAATTAGCTTCGTGTGAACATGAATTTGGTAGCGTGTCAAAACTAATCGTTAAATCATTCTCAGAGGGTGCCACGGTGTCTTCTTTGCTTCGTTTTAACCTGAATCTGTTAGCGTGTCATTATGTTTACGTTTTCAACAAACATTTTGTTAGCGTGTCATGAGGTGTAGGTAGGTTCTCAGAAAACATTTTGTTAGTGTACACAATAACCTTTTTCTTCCTTGCTAGGTTTTTGCTAGGGTTTGGGAGGGATTTATATATATATATATATATGGTAAAAGAATAATTTACTCTTACTTGTAATTAAAATTAGTCAAGATTTTGTAAGAATAATTTTTATGTATTTATTTATATATTTTTCTCAAACACTAGTAAGTTTGCACCATAAGTTGCAAATGGCATATTCTTGAAGCATCATGAGATACAAAAAAATAAAAAATTATTGAAGATAAAAAATAGTAAACAAAATCTTATTCAATTTTCTTAAATTATAAGTAGCAGTTTCATGTGAGCTATCTAATCCTTGAATGAAAAGGGCAAACGTTGATATATTAGAATAAACACAATTCACAAACCATGTTGTTAATACCACATTAAATATCCTTATTATTAGAAGATATATATATATATATATATATATATAATCCTGGTGCAAAATGTTTAAACATGTTAAATGGTCGAGTTAAAAAACTTATGTTGTACTTTAATTCTAACATAGAGGGTCTAAAGTCTATTGTTCTCCCCTTCTAAAGTCTATTGTTCTCCCCTGCAGAATAATAATGCAACTCCACATATTTTGTGATATAGAATAGTGCAAGGTATTCACATCAAACTTGTACCTAATGTACACACCATATTTGTGGAATCTCATTTCGAGCCCCATGAAATAAAATCATAAAAAGAAAATTGCAAGAAGATGAGAAAGTGGAAAGGAAATAATTAAAAATAACAACAGTCAGATGAAACAAAAGCATAAAATAAAATCGCAGGAAGACGAAGAATCAGAAAATGTAAAAAATATGCTTTACTGCGTTTTGCTGGCATGGATGGCGTTCATGAACTATGGGTAGGGAATCAGCGATGCCTTTTCCTAAAGATGAAGTTTTGAAGAAAAAGAAAATGCCTTAGAGAAAAGGATGAACAATACTGATAAGAGGAGTAGGTGGACAAAGATCAGGAGACTGACAGAGTGGGCTCTTGAAGGAAGAAGAAGAGAAATATTAGCGAACTGAGTGAGTAGAGTGGATAAAATTTAGTCACAAATATGTCAAAGTAGAAAGTTCATACAGCTTTAGGTGATGCCTTGTTGGCCTTTCAACTTTGATTGGGCCTCTGGCAATTCCTTAAGCTAACACCACTAGGGGCACTGGTACAAGCAGCAATGGGTTGGTTTCTGTGACCTCTGGGCCTGTCTCCATCTTACACCTTCCGACAACGTTTATCAGGTTGTGTGTTCAAGAACGTGCATCACATTTATGTGTTACAACAAGCTCTTCATCCATGGAGTTCCATTTGGAGAAACAGGAAGTGATAAAAAAATGTTAGTGAATGGGAAAATGTGTTACTACATCACACATTACATTTGAAATGAACTAGCAAGCCTGGATGCCACACTCATCAACGTCAACGGCCACTTCTTGACTGCAGTTTTTCGGAAAGGTCCTAAAGAAATTTGGGAACAAGTGGCCATAGGTAGCGACATGACGTTCCAAGAAATTTTAGATGATATAATACTGCACAACCTGATTGGTATGCATTTAGAGGGTAGTTCCAGTCATTGGCTTCTTCGTGTGCACTTAACAGTTTTTAAGGGAAAAATACTGAAAGTTTTAAACTTGGGTGGGTTGTTCTTACAAACCAGGAAGGTATACTGGCCAATCCCGGTGTTATTAAGATTCATTTCCACACTGTTGGAATTCAACACAGCACGGAGGAAATGGATTTATGGAAATATGAATCTCTTGTTCTGTTCTACAATGCATCTAATATGTGACCCATTGCCTGCTCGACGAGGAGGCAGATATAGGTATACTGCTACCATAGCAGGAGGTGCAAAAATTCCATACGGCTGGTGCATTAACTTTTGTGCCTTTGTTTTTCTTGGAAGAAGAGCTACTTTTCATTATGAAAACATTGAAATACAATGGAGATTTGATGCAGCCAAGCAACTATGCGTCAATTCTCACATTATTTTCTTCCATTTTAAAGAATGGGTGTGGTTCATTAAAATCTTATGGTCCGATCCAGAAGGTGCAAGCTCGCGGGCTATTGCAATTTGTCTGCTGCTATGGAGGAAATTATTTTCTATATATATATATGAAATGGAATTGGAGAATGTAGTTGTGAGTTAATATAGTTGAGAATGGGATGTGAGTTTGATAGGAACGAACTCAAAAACATTCTGGAGACTTCTGCGCAGAAGCATAAGCTTAGATACTACGTATAAAGAGCATGTAGCTATATGCAAGTCTATATATATATACACATATATAAAAGCTCAGTAGAAGAGTATTTTCCTTATATTGTGTTTAAGTTACTGTAAATAATTGAAGGGTGAGCTGTACAGAATGGAAAAATTAATCTAGAGATGGGGATGGCATTTACTCCTTCCCGGTGAATCTATAAATCTAAAATTAAGGGGAAAATACAACCACAACATACAGACTGCATAGGTAAGGAATAAAATAACTCAATTAGAGGTGACGTCGTAGCCCTAAGCATGCCATTGGTTAACTACCAAAGCCATACTTTCTGGTCAATAATTATTACAAATTTTGATAGTCAAGATTACTACTAGTATAGCCAATTCTAGCAGGGTTCTCTTTTGTATTATGTTTTTTCTTCAAATATTGATAGCTTATAGAAAAAGTCACTACCCAGTTAGGTCTTGTAGAGAAAAATTACAAAGAATGGTCTCACAAGCTCTCAACCCCACCAAACATTGCAAACCTGTTAACTAAGCTGATATGGATAAGTGGTCAATAATGATCACAAATTTCGATAATCAAGAGTATAACTAGTATAAACAATCATAGAAAGATTCTCTTCTTGTATTCTATGAAATAGCTTTCATTTTCTCATGAAAATGTATGGATTTAGATGCCCCATGATGGGACAAACACCCATTATAAAACACAAAAGACCGTATTAATTTCCAAATTTCCCAATAACAATAATATAAAATAGATAACTCACATGATATTGCTTGTAAATTTCTAAGCAAATTATGAGATTGAGACTATAATTGGGGACAAGAGTGTAGGAGTCCGGACAAGAAGACAACTAGCTAAACAGACAGAAGAAGTATACCTAGCCATGTTATCTCAAATAGAGCCAAAGAAGTTTGAGGAAGCTTGCAAAGACAAAATTTGGGTGAATGTTATGAATGAAGAATTGGACCAAATTGAGAAGAATAATACCTAGGAATTAGTTCCAAGACCCACTGGGAAAAATGTAATTGGTAGAAAATGGATATTCATGAACAAGATGAATGAACAAGGGCAAGTAATAAGGACTAAAGACAGACTTGTATGCAAGGGATATTCACAAATTGAAGGTCTTGATTATGATGAAACCTTTTCCCTGTAGCTAGAATGGAAGCAATCAGAAAGTTTCTGGCCTTTCCATGTTATCATGATTTCAAGGTATATCAAATGGATGTGAAGTCTTCCTTCCTGAATGGAGATTTAGAGGAAGAATTCTATATGGAACAACCCGAAGGATTCTCCTTAACAGATAAACCAGACTATGTGTGCATATTAAAGAAAGCCTTATATGGGTTGAAATAAGCTCCTCGAGCATGGTATTCAAGGCTGGACAAATACTTGCAAAAACAAGGGTTCAAGAAAGGAGTAGACAACAATTTGTACATAAAGGCTAATGAAAGTGAACTCTTAATTGTAGTAGTGTATGTAGATGATATCATTTTTGGAAGCCAAAAAGATGAGTTAGCAAAAGGATTTGCTGAGGAAATGAAATCAGAATTTGAGATGTCTATGATTCGAGAGCTCACCTTCTATTTAGGACTTAAAATTCAACAAAAGAACATAGGCACATTCATCTCACAAGAAAAATACTTAAGAGAGATGTTGAAAAGGTTCAAAATGGAAGACTGCAAACCTGTGCCAACTCCCATGATCACTGGATGCAAACTTTGTGCTAATGATGGATCAACAGATGTGGATCAATAACTTTACAGATCCACGATAGGAAATTTGTTATACCTAACAGCTTCTAGACCAGACATTATGTTGGCAGTAGGACTTGTGGCAAGATATCAAGCGGCACCAAAACAAAATCACTTACTAGCAGTCAAAAGAATATTCATATATCTACAAGGAACTGCACATTATGGGATATGGTATCCAAAAGTCAAGAGCTTCACTTTGACAACATATACAGATATAGATTGGGCCAGTTGTGTGGATGTCACACCTCTAACTTTCACACCCAAAAAAAAAAATTCTTCATGAACTTAGACTGTTAAGTATAGGTTTATTATGACATTTCACCTTTTTATCATAATGCTTTTCATCATCATATGCTGTCGCAATTAAATCCCCTACTCCTACCTCTTACCTTATGTTATTTGCATTTCAAGGGTGAACATATTTTTCATGTCTTTGACCTTTACACAGTCTCGCATACCCTTGCGAATTCACCTTTGTCTTAAGGGTCACCTATTTCATTTATCGAATTATTGAATATAACAGTAAACCCTATGGCACGTATAATAAAACATGATTTAAATGATCCTTTGATCAAATGCAGGTTCGACCTTTCAATACCATAGTTACGATTCCTCCGCCATGTGTCTTGGTATAGACTTGAGGGAAATGATTTTGTTTTTGTGTTTATATGATTCGACATAGTATTGGGAATTGATTGTTTTCCATGTGTTTGGCATTAACACCCATATACGCTGGTTGACATGACACACATCACGTTACATAAGATTTCCAAATCGACTTCAGATATTGTACTTTGAATTGAAATCAATATACACGTAAAGCGTATGGTCAAAATGGATTTTAGTGGCTTTGTGCATCGCCGCGTGATCACTTGCATCCACGTCAGGCGTCATAATGAATAACTGAGTGTTGGATAGTTTGTGTAGTTCACCATACCCCTTCGCTCGCTTGTCTGGTGAATCCACGTCGATGTGCTAGCTCGACTCAAGGGATGTACAGCAACCATGTCAATATAGGTACAGGACATATCGACTTAAATTCGGATTTATACTCCATAAATGTGATACGATGGTCTTAAATCACCACTTCTACTCTCGATCCGTGGCTTGGCTTCCACGATTCTGCCAAGTGGACGATGGTGATCGTTTCTGGTTAGGGTTAAGGCGGTTATCCAAGAATTATATAAGTCTTTAGGGTAGAGCTGAGTCGGGTTTCTGCATTCTTCAATTCGTTGTGCACCTCTGCGTCTGCAAAATTCTACATTCGGCCGAGGGTTTGTGATTCTCTGTTGCAGAGAAAACCATGGCGCTTCAGTTTTATCCACAAGATCTCAGGTAATTGCCTCAGCGTTCAATTTAACTTTATTGTATGCTTAAATGATTTCAGGACGTTGTTCAACTTTGGTCACACGCTGGTTCTGAGTATGCATTCAATCTTTAGTAAGGGAAATGCCTCTTGTTTCAGGCTATGCGAGTCATACTCTCAGCGCCAATTGTGATTGAGTTCCACTTTCAGGGTTATCGTCAACCCTACTCTTGCAGGTTCATAGGATGATACTAATTCATTTTATGCCTCTGGTGTAGTGGGCTTCGCATCCTTTCAAGCAGACGTCTACCATTTCGTGGATTTTTATGAGGTAGGTTCTGGTGCATCTCGTCTCCGCTTTAATTTGTAACTTTCTCCCTATTCCCTTCGAAGATGTTGCGTATTAATCCCTCTCTGTATACAAATTTGATTTCAGGGCTCTACGTCTCTGGACCTTATGTTCCACAGGTATTGTTTTAACCTCATGATTATTTTCTTCCTTCACTTGTTTCCCTACGCTATTACAAGTTGACTAATTCCCTTTTGTTTTGTTTGCATTTGTCGTTACAGGTAAACGAATGGTTATGACATGCTTGTAAACGCAGCACGTAATATCTTCAATCGTTAGGGTTGCTAACGTGGACCTCTTGGCCGTCCAGGTCGGTATTCTTATGGGATTTATTGCTCCTCTCCTGTTGCATCGTTTTCATGGGCGTCGAAATATAATATCGACCTCCTATGCTGTGGCGCAGAAGGGCGCTTGTTTAGATTGGTTCTGTTGAGATAGGGGTTGCAAGTTTTACACCCCAGCCTGATAGGCTCCTGATGTATTTTGACATTATGGGACATATATATATTCCCTATGCTGTTAGGTTGAATTTCAATATACTATGCCACAGTATAATTTTACCGGGACTGTATAAATCGTGTGTAATTTTTTTTTCTATATGTATACACCATGAATTTTGACTTTGTTTAGTGTGCTCGTCAGCACAGAAAAAGGATGTTGGTAACACTATTATGGTTCCAGTCCATCAGAATTTTCAGGAAGATTTTATATAGTTTCTATCTCTTCTTTTGTTGTGTATTAATCTTATTGTGTCATAATGACAGTTTCTCTGTTCATGGTTATATTGAACTTGTCTAGGCAGATGAATGGCATGCTGGAATTTATGAGTCCATTTTTTTCTCCTAAACATAGGTTAATATTTATGGAAGTCTAGAAATTATATTCTCTAGTTTTCCAGAATTGTCTACATAACTTTCTATTCTTCAGTTTCTTCTAGTTTTATTATATCTAGTTGCCCAGCTCTTGCATGCCTGTGTACATGGTAATAATTGTTTTTGGAAGGCTGGTTATGGGATTAGAACCCATTCCCTTTTTCCTCTTGATTAATGTAAATAGTGTTTATATAAATGTATTGTACATACTGTGGCAATAATTTAACTCTGTGCTACTATAGTTCTCAACTGCTTACTCATAATTTATACCTTATATGAAATCAATTTCAGTGATATGATATTAGAGTAGTTTTCAGGAGACCATAGTTTCTAGTACATTTTGTTTATAAATTGGTACTCCTTTCCTCCCCTAGACCAAGTGACTCTTGCACAACCTGGTTGATTTAAACCATTTAATTTTCTGGAATTATAACAGAATTTCTTGGCTGAACCTGAGATCAGTTTATTGAATCTCTCCCTCTGTTCTTTCCTAAACAGTATAAGTTTTAATTTATATCCTGCTATGGTTCTGGTATACTATAGTGAATTTCATTTCTCTCTATAGTAGCTGTTATAAAAATTATGCTAGGAAACAGAAGCAGATTAAAAACAAATTCACAATGTTTCCTGAAAGAACAAGGTTTCCTCAGATTTAACCCAACCCTGGGTTTAAACATTCTGTGGAATTCCACTTTACAAGATTTGCCTCTAAAACTATATAGGATGACTAGGTTACGGCGTGGTGATTACATTCTGTTAAATGTAGACTAATGAATATAATATTTTAGAGACAAATTTTGTGTTTTATATGTAGCCAATTCATACCATAATAAACAAGAAGAATTTTTTTTTTTCTCAGAGACATACCACTAGTGCAGTAGACCAACCTCCCAACCTTAGAGTCCTTCTGTCTCCCAGAACTCACCCCCGAGCTAAGATCACTTCCTGTAGCAGATTAACCTCTAATATGTACAAGAGCAGCTTATTTAAGCTATTGTTCCCCAAAGCATGTTTCTAATTCTGCGTCCAGAATCTCAGGATGCTTTCCCTCCTGTTTGCCTAGGCTTCCCATTTAGGGATTCTTTAAAGCTGTTTTATGCTTTTCCTCAACTTTTCCAGCTTTTTACCTCTTCCCAACTACTTTCCTCATCATTGGGGAAATTCAGATTTTTCCTCAAAAATCTAAATTTAAAACTTACTATCTTCCAAGGATTTTTTGAAAGATAGTTGGGAAATATTGCCTCATCCATCCTCATAGATTTAGCAAGTGATTTCATCATCTCATTTTTGGTCAATTTGCACTACCATAATTTATTCATTTCCTCAATTAAATGTTTAATTACATTCACAAAATAATTATCCTTTGGGGTCCACTCCCCTTAGGATGTAAAGTTCAAGTATCTAACTTTAAAATGAAATCACATGAATTGGGGGTGTTACAGTGGATGACAGGAAAAGCACAAGTGGAGGTGCATTCTATTTGGGAAATAGTCTGGTGGCATGGCTAAGCAAGAAGAAAACTTCTATCTCTATATCTACAAAAGAAGCAGAATACATAGCAGCAACAACATGTTGCACACAAGTCATGTGGAAGAAAAAAACTCTCCAAGACGTCAAGGTAAGCATTGATAAACCTATTTCTATAAAATGTGACAATACAAGTGAAATAAGTATATTGTAACAGCTCCAGTTTACGAATGTCAGATCCAAGACTTGGCGATGTAGGGCTAGACCTGTTGCCACCTAACATTGTACCAGTAAGAGCCACGTGACTTTAGAACTATCCAGAATGAGGTCATGGAAATGTGGTGTTGGGTTACACTTTTTACCCTTTTTTGAGAAAAAAATATCATTTTTAGAAGTTCTTGAACTTTCTACAAGTCAAAACAATTTTTTTTGTTTAGAATTTCATTTTACGATAAAAATGAAACTTATGAGAAATTTTATTAGCTATATATTACTTATTTTTTGGAAATGTTTTATTCACATTTAATATGTCAAGTTAACAATTATTTGAGTGTGTGTTATTTAAAAATCAAAGGATTCATAAAAAGTAACATTGAGAGGCGTTGGTGTACTCTTTGAAAAGCTGCTTGTGTTTCTAAGAAAAAAACTGTGTTACAACAATTTAGACAAAGTCTACTTCGATATCATTATATTTACGAAATAAACTCATGCATATCATAATTACAAGAATTTTTTGAACTGAACCAATATGAAAAAAACTGCATATTTTGAATATGTTTCCGTCTGCGTCATGTTTCTCAACTTATTATTAGTTATAAACTAAAAATCTAAAAACTACCCATTATACCAATGTAATGCACCATAAATTTTTCAATTTTTTTTATACTGTATATTGCGAGATATAGAATTTTGATTTCATTGAATCATAATGAACTTCAGAAATTGTTTGCACCTATTTTATTAAAAACTCAATTAAAATTAATAAATATCTATGGAATTCCATAGAAGTTAAATTTCCTGAAAGTATATAGAATTCTACAAATGCTAGACTTGGTTCCAAAAGTTAATTCATAATGCTTGATGGAGTTTAACCATTCCAAAGGTGAAAAAATGTGTTCATACCCGAGCTAGAGCGTAGTTGCAGACGTTTTAGTTTAGCCGAACTTTTGTAACACTTGGGCACAATGTTTCTTTGCCCCTCCGTCCCATTAGTTTTAATGACAAAAATTTATTGGTTGAAATTTTTCTCGCAAATCACGTTAGCCAGAAAAAAAAAATTGATGAAGCCCCTCTAAAAAAACAAATTTCACAACTATATAAATAGCCAAAAACATAAACATTATTTTCGCACATTTCTTCATTTGGGCTGAATTTGCAAAGGAATTTTTTTGGGCTGAATTTAGAAAGGAATTTTTTTGGGCTAAATTTTCAAAGGGGTTTCAGGCTTAATTTTCAAAGGACATTTTTAGGAGGTATTTTTTAAAGTGCTAGTTTTTTAGAGTAAGTATTTTGGGTTGAAGTAAATATTTTATAACGATTTTTTCAATAGAGTTTTTGTCTAAATTTTTAAAGTGAAATTTTTTTGTAGGACTTGTAAGGAAATGTTATGAACTTCATTTTTAAAAGATATTTTTTTGGCGGAATTTTTAAAGTGTTTTGGGTTTAGGTATGTCTTTTCTGAAAAAAAAATTAAAGTGAGTATTTTTTTAAAATTAAATCTTTTGTGATTCTTTTTTGAATTGATTTTTTGTCAAAATTTTGATAGTGAGTGTTTTTTGCAGGATTTTGAAGGAGAATTTTTTATCTTCATACTAAATTATCATGGGAAAGCAAATAAATTGCAAGAGAAAATATGATCGAACAAGAGACCTTGAGACTCAGAGAGAACATGGTAGAGAATATTGCAAAAAAAAAGAGAGAAACGCTCAAATATTGAAAAGGAAAATCAACCTCAACTAGCAGTTGAAGCAGGTATGTAAATGTAAATATTATAAATGATATTTAAAATTTAACTAGTGTATTGTGAAACTTAATTTTTACTTGATGAACTAATTTCAAAAATATTTGGCAATGTAAACAGAGAGAGATATTCCTCATAACATTGATGATGAGATTAAAAAAATTGACTCAAAAAGTGAAAGAGATATTCAACCAATGATTGAAGATGTTGAAAATGTTGGAAGAAATTTAGGTGAATAAATTGAATCCCCAGGTATGTATCTATATGTTGAATGTGTATTATTTAAATTATACATATTTATTAATTTAATTATTTATTGAATATGTAATCTCATTTTGTACATTTAATTGTAATATGTACATATGAAATCAATACCGATCATGAGATATTATAAAATGTTGACACCAACACATATGGAGATAAAAAAGCTCACCATGTTATACAATATCGTGTTAAGCGCATTATTGATATGTTCTTCCAAGACGAAAATGTGGCAGTTCAAGCCCATATTTTGAAAGTCTCTTATCATCAAATAAATTAAAGGAAGCCACGACTTTATTGGCTATTCAAAATCAACAAAAGATAAGAAATGAAGGAAAATGTGATACAAAATATAAACCATTCTTTAAAGTCAATTGGAAGATCTAAAAACAAAAGTAATTTAGATGCACATAGAGCAATACAAATGGCAATGGCTCCACTAAGCCATGAGACTAATCGGTCAAGGGAAGTACGAAGGTACATGTACATATATATACAAATTAAATTATATATATATATATATATATATATATAGCTTTAATATACATGATCTAATTTTTATTAATTTTATAATGTTAAATATTATTTATCACAATGATTATCCTTGATTGTATTTTGAATAACATATTAATATTATTCATTGAATTTTCCATATATGTTTTTTTGGCATATTGGTGTCCAAGATGTAGATAGATCGATTCGAAATGATGTTGAAACAATAGAAAGAACTCAAAAATTGCATTCAGTTAAAACAAATGAGTACCAAAATGTATTTACATTTGATAAAAGAAAATATTCTTATTTTTTTCATGTTTTCATAGACAACAAAAATTCCAATGATGTTTGTGAAAACAAAATGTATGTAAAAGACTGGAAACATAAAAAACTAAATACAAAGGGAATAACGTTTGTTGCAAACTTTAAATAAAAATGTAACACCCCCAATTTGTGTGTTGAACTTTTAAAGTTAGACATTTGAACTTTAATCCTAAGGGGGTGGACCCCAAGGGATAAGTATGGTGTGAATGTACTTGCATATTTAATTTGAGAAAATAAATAAAATGATTGTGCATTTTGACCAAGATGAGAATTAGAGATCACTTGCCAAATCCATGAGGATGGATAAGGCAACAAATCCCCACAATCTTTCAAAAATCCTTGAAAGAAATTAATTTAGATTTGAGGAGGAATCTAAATTTCCCCAATGAAGAGGAAGTAGTTGGAAGAGGTAATAAAAGCTGGAAAAGCAGAGGAAAAGCATAAAACAACTTTAAAGAGTCCCAAAATGGGAAGCCTAGGCTAAACAGGAAAGAAAGCATCCTGCTATTCTGGACGCGGAGTCGGCCCCAATAGCACAGGGGAAATATGAGCAATAAAAGATGCTCTGTCACGTCTCCCGAGACCCGACTTTCCCCACCCTCTTATAGCTGAATCATTCTGCCTCACTTTGTCATGAGATAACCTTGATAGTTTTATACGGAATCACTTACAAATTCGGTATATTATCCGACATTTAATTTCTTTTCAGTACTTATAGGCAGCCATGGAATATAAGAATTTCCATGAAGATTTTTGGCCTTGACCACCCCTCTTCTAAGTTCATCTAGTAGACTTATATAGCTATATATATATTTTACTTTGTATTTCTCAGGTTTTTCTTTTCAGAGTTTTGTCCAATTCTAGATGATTTGCTAGGCCCTTCCTAACTTTCCGGTTTACAGGCCTTATAAAATTTTCAACATTTTAAAGTTTCAGCATCGAGGTATAGATGTGTGCATCCTCGCATACATCTATCTATCCTCAGTTAACCTCCATAGCTCCAACTACTTTCCCAGCAGTTTAAAGGGACGGTACACAGATGCTCTGTTCCTTGCATTTTTACATATGCTTACAATCTTACTTCACACAAACTTTTATCACACACTAGATTGTTCAATAGGATTTCCCCCTTATTTTACTGTTACAACATTCAACATGTGTGACACTCTGGTACAGATTCAACTGTTCCATGTGAAAACTAGGAAACAGATCCTCTTGCTTCAATCAAATGGTGGTAGAGGATACTGAACTGGATAGTTTAGAATTCTTAGTATTTGATCTTCGTCCTTAATTAGGGTTCAACTTCTACTTTCATATGATTACCCTTACATTTAGTAGAATAGTTTAAATTCTAACTGTTACAATTCTCTCCATTGAAACGTACATACTGAACCCCATACGACTATCACAGGGTTATTGTTTCTTACTTTCTGTTATTGATTACAGGGGGTTCTGTGCCATCAGTATTGTTATGATAGGTTTAGTTGTCTGGAACTTGCTGTTCATGGTTACTGGTTTGTTAACATTTTCTATTTCTACACACAGAAATTAAATACTCCTTTAAAAGATAGCAAGCTATACCTATACATAGTTATTATATTGGCTGTTCAATTGATCTATCATCTCCAATCTCATTATTACAAGGTACTCATCCCTACACCCAACCATTTGTCTCTACTATCACTAGCTGTAGTTGCAATTACATGAGATACTGAACCATTAATCCATCTAACAGTTGCATAATGCAACATAACATAACAATTCATAATTTCCATAATGAACTATAACATCACAATCTCATAACTTACATAAAGGAACTATAACATCACAATTTCATAACTTGCATAAAGGAACTATAACATCACAATTTCAAAAAACAGGGATATGTTTAACACCGACTTACAGATATCTCCAAATTTATGCATGCACACCTCTACTATGAGCAGTCCTCCCAACCTTAGAATCCTCTTTATCTCCCAGGATTCACCCCCAAGCAGAGATCCTCCCTAGAACAGACTAGCCTCAATCTGTTCTGGAGCAGCTTATTTAAGCTGTGCTTTCCCCAAGCCTGTTTCCAATTCTGCGTCCAGAATTTCAGGATGCTTTATTCCTGTTTAGCCTAGGCTTCCCATTTTGGGACTCTTTAAAGCTGCTTTAAGCTTTTCCTCAGCTTTTCCAGTTTTTTCTCACCTCTTCCCAACTACTCCTCTTCATTGGGGAAATTTAGATTTTTCCTCAAAAATCTAAATTAGAAATAATTTCTTTCAAGAATTTTTGAAAGATATGGGGAAAGTCTTTTTCCTTTTCCATTACCTCATGGATTAGGCATGTGATCTCACTTTCTCATCTGGTCATAGTGCATGCATAATATTTTATTTATTTTTCATAATTAAGTATTTTACCATATCCACATAATAATTATCCATTGGGGTCCACTCCCCTATGGATGTATGTTCACATATCTAAATTGAAAAGCATAGAACTTGGGGGTGTTACATATTCCCCCTCTGAAAATAAACACTGTCCTCGGTGTCGACAACTATCTACTAGTTGATTTTGAACATAATTATGAATGCTTTTCCATCATCTGAGCTTCTCTGTGCCCTGTAGCTTTTTAGCAGTAAAGTGCTCCACTGCACCTTTACTCGAGCTACTGTTCACTTTCGCACTTTCATTTCTTCTCGCTTCCATCTTTGAAGTGACTCTGGAAGGAAATTCCTCTTCTGGTTCCACCTGGACCACATTTCAAATCAATCATGTGAGAAGCATCATGTACAAAAATTATAACTTTTCTTTTTCCAACAAGGAAACATGAAATATATCAGGAAATTTAATAAGCAATGGTAGGGCTAATGTATAAGCCATTAGTTTCCAGCAGTGTACTCTCCTGCCTCCACTCTATTTACTGATGCCTTATGCAGTTGGTTTTCTTCCTACTTCTTTGCAAGAAGTCTGTATGGAAGATCTTTTATTCTGGTTTCTCTGTCCACAATTCATACCACTGTAAGTAATATCAGGTACATATAATTGATAATTCACAACAACATTCTGCATTTCAATAACTTAAGACATTCAGTTATAAATCAAACCGTTCAGGTTCATAATATTTTAGTGCACTTTTAGTACACTACTTATCCTTTCTTGTTTTTCAGTGAGATTCTTTCCTCACGTAACTTGGTTCAGTTCAGCTTTTCTGGATCTTCTAGGTGATTTATCTTCACCTTTTTCCTCTTTGTTTCCAGAGTGCCCAATTTCCTGTTACACACTTGGCTAAACAATTTTTTCCAACTTTTTCATTAGTACTCATAAATGAGAGAAAACAATTGTATCATATGCATGGTTATGCTTACCCTTTCTCATTTTATAGTTGTACTTCTAGTATCTTTTCATTGTTTCTTTTGTTAGTTAATCAATTTAATTAGTAACAACTAGACTCATTAATAATCTCTACAATTCCATGCTTACCTCTCACATGAAATTGTATCCACTAATTCAAAACTTAAGTGAACAAATTTGGAGCTGATGGGTTTCCCCCACACCCAAGTCCAAAATACAGCTCATCCTCTTTTCTCTCGGTTTGTAGCTGTATGATTTCACATCATTTCTCTGTCTTTGAATTTAAGACTCAAGAAAATTAACTTTAATAAAATTTACCCCACAAAATTTTATAGTGTGAATACATGTTTCCTTTTCAGGTGATAAATGAAATTTCTATAATTCATCACATTCACAAATATTAATACTTGATAATGCCAAAAATAAATTTGACACAGTTTCCCCTTTTTCAAAGACTCACCAGAATTTATGCATTTACTTTTAATTGTATGTTCATGCTTTTCTAGTTCTCCTCTTCTATTTTTCTCATAGGCTTATATAATAAAATAGAATAAATTAAAATGGAATAGATTTTATTAATCCTAAAAGTATTCCAACTTTTTCCTGAATCATAAAAGAATTCCTTCTTTTCTAATGCATAAAAGCATTCTATATTATTTTTTTTTCTAATAAAAGCAACCCATAAATCTCTCATGCTTTTATTTTTAAATCTGTATTTGTTTTTTTTTTCCTTATGAGAGAAATATCCCTTCTCCATATTTTTTCCAATTCTTTTACTCATTATCTCTAGGCTTATAAAATATACCAACTGGAAGAATATACATAAATAATTTAGAAATCATTCTTCCACTATTACAAGAATATTCTTCCTTAAGTAAATCATCAGGAAAAATTTTAAGTTATCCCTTCATTCATTCATGCCTAACTCAATGTAATGGTTCCACAATTACTAATTCACCCATTTAACTGTAATTAAAACTTGCACTTCAATCTTTTCTTTTTATAGCAGTATACATGCCTTATTTATAGTATACATCTTCCACTTACTCATTTAACCACTTCGTTATTTTCCATGCATCAGTAGGGTTTGTTACTACTTTCACCCTAATTAGAGTAATAATAATTCAGCCATAGGGTAAAATATGTCATTCCACTTTTCTAGTAACCTCAACAAAGTTAACATTATAACAGAATCACCTATATTTATAATGTTAATTGTAGATTTAACTTATGCTCCACATGCAATTTCTTTCATTTTAATCTATCATTTCTCATGATAATGATTATTATTATATATATATATATATTTTCCATAGTTAATTAAGAATTTACAACTTATATTTAACATACCTCTATTAAATATAAATTGTCATTTTTCTATTATCCACCTTCCTCTATTATCACCCCACAATTATTCATTTATATCTTTTCATGCTTCTAATCAACTTATTGTTATAAGGAATATCAATAAAATTCCATTTTAGGTGTTTTAACACCCCCAACTTTTTCCTTCAGTTTTAATTTCATATATCCATTTCTTAACCTTATCCTGAAGGTTAATTTCTCTATGGATATATATTCTTGCACACAAATTTTTTTTTTCTTATACCCTCATATAATTCATACCCGCACATATCACCTATATGTTGCTTCTACATATGCATATAATTATATATAAATATATATAAGCCCTTTATAGACATATTCATTCAATGCGCACTCCTCATACATATATGTTTACTATACCCCCTTGGTTTGATGTTTTTGAATATACCCACATATACCAATTATTGCTTTTTAAATTTTTTTTTTTTTTTTTGAATACTGAGGTTTCCTTGAATACCTTAACCCATTATATCCATATATATCCATATATCATGTTGCATATATCCATATATCCATTTATCCCTATCTGCCTTACTTGTTTTATATGTGTTTCAACTTAATATATATACTACCTGTATATAGCGCCTTGGCAATCCATTTATAGCTAATATAATCATATACATATATATATTTCCAACTAACCATTAGATAATATATATATATATAAATAATATGTTGGTCTATTTCATATGTATACATCCAACTAACCCTTTGTTTACTTGACATATATATAACATCAAAAGTTCCCATAAGTACATATATGGCCTATGTGAATATAGACCCATTCGTTCCATGAGAAAATGAGTATATACATATTATAAGTATATGACCTATTTTTATTCCAAACCTTTAATATACTTATTATATTAATACCAACTAACATTTACTATTCAAGATTGAATGTTTAATAGGTGAGAGGATAGGTATTAATTAAATGGGCGCATCATTATAACCATGGAACACCTCTTTGCATAGTTAGAAGTTCCGATCTTTTGTTAATTTTTTTTTTTTCATGACGTGCTACCATCTACATGGTACTTAGAGGTTGGAATTTCCTTTAATAATTACAATTGAACCTTTCACGCATACCACGACTACGTGTAATGATTCCGGTGGTAGGTTGATGAGGTTATATAGCGGTTAAGTGTGCCGAGTTCAATCCTCGCGGTTTCCATTAACGCGACTTATGGAGTGTAACCCTGGTGTTAGAGCTTCCGGCGGTATGAATACGCCGGTTTTACCACTTGGCCGGTTTTATAATACGACCTCCGCCTGGCACTGTGTGGTCCCAAAACCACAAGCTGCGCCCTATCACATCTGCAGCCCTGTGCTCACACACGATACGATTTCGGTGTCGAGTGTTTGTACAGATGCCAGGTTCGTCGGCGGCCACCAGCTTCTGTCTGAGTGACAACTCGTTCCACTTTTCACAACTACTCCAGTACTGGAAGTGCGTTTCACTAACAGCTGGACAGGGGAGGGTGAAAGGGGTCTTTTCGATGAACAATATCGCACGATTTCTCCTGCAGCCCGTCTCCCCAGTACTATGCGCAGGCCTAAAATAATATTTACTGATCAGAGATTTACTAGAATTTCAGCTCCGTATGGATCTGCTGAAATCCTCTTTCAGATTTCGTATCAGGCCGAGCTTACTGAAGGGTACCGGGGTAAATCCATGACCGGATTGTCTCAGTACTTTTTGCAGTCGGATTTTTAGGGTTTGGCAATCTTTATTAACCTCGCTCTCCCGGTTGATCCCATTTGCATTTGTCTCCTTCCGGTTATTATTTCAGAGCTTGCTGAGTTAAAGGAGGTTTGCAGAAAACTAGTTCAACCATTTTCTTTCGGATAACCCTGCGTCCCAGTACCTATTTGGTTGACTATTGCTTATCCATTTCTCAGTCGGTACTTTTCTTTTTTTTTCTTAGGACGTCTGAAACAAATGAGTTTTCCTGGCAGATTTCTTGTTACATGCTTTGTTCACGATTTATTTCTCGGCGTCACAGCTTAGGGAATTTATTTTATTTCTATTGTTCAGTTTCGTGTTACTAGCAGAATTAGTAAATCTAACTCTCTGTATTCGAATACGATTAAATCTGTGCAAAATAAAGGAATACTGATCTCGTTCAGGCGGCAGAGGTGAGGTTTACGCTCTGGCTCGTTTAATCATGGTAAATATTCTTATAACCATAAATCTCCACTCGGTTTTATAACACTTTTGATTTAAAACTGTGTAGGTTTAAATGCTAGGGCGTAACGATTAGGGTTAACGCTGTTGTTTTCTGCCTTGTTTTAGCTTTCGGCCTGTCAACCCGATTTATTTTACCTTTAACTTTAACAGTTATTCATGGCGCCGTGAGGTATCGGTGTTGCTAACATGTAATGGGTTCGTTGATTTTGGTGTCAGTACAGAGTAGTTTCATTTATCAACCATTCGGCTTTATAAGTGGACCACGCCTTCGTTCCAGCAGTAACAATGATAACTTATATATTTACTTGCTTTCATGTCCATAACCACTTCCTTTGTAATTATATGATCCGATATATATATTTCATAATTATATGTCTGCGTAGCACACGTATTGGAGAGTATATAGGTAGTGTTCCATAAGGTTCCTTCTAAATTTTTTTATTTTTTTTTTTCAGTTCTGTTTGTTGCTGTTATGAACGAATCAGAATTTAATGCATTTTTTCAATCAAAGAAGGGCGCCTGCATTCCATTTGACGGATGCGTGTATACAAAAGCCTCTCCTTTCTGGTTTTTGCATCTTAAACCTGCACTAATATTCTAGTTTGTCCGAATGCCGTAATTTTTGTAGTGTACATATGGACCTCGACAAACTCGTGATCTATGAAAATATATATTATATATTACAGTGATGCAACTTCAGACTGAAAGGAAAGATGTGTTGGAATGCAACTTCTTTGCTGCAGTTCATTAGTTTTGTAATGTTTCTCATGTAATGCATTTAAGTTACTTATTCCGCTAGCCTTCACAAGCGGGGTACACATTGGTAAAATTCCTCTGGAAGGCTTTGCTTAGCTTTATGCATAAATTTATGATTGATTTTGCTTGCCATATTTTAGATTTTCATTTTGCATATATAAATATTTGATGGATTGCGTTTCTTAATTCTAAACTACTACACAATAAAAAGCGATTTGGATCTCGAAGTCTCCCCACGATTTACATGGATTGCTCTCTTGGCTTGAAATTGAAGCATTATCTGATTTGTCTTCCAAAGATGAATAGGCTTTTTTCAAAGCAATATTTGATTTTGTCCACCAGAGATTGGAATAGGCTTTCTTCAAAGCAATATCTGATTTGTCCACCAAAGATAAATAGGATTTAGCCTTTCTTTATTAGAGATGAAGTGTTCCCTTCTACGAAGGAAAGGTTTCCAATTTTGGTGGGAAAGTATATAGTACCACTATACATGTTAAAAATGCTCATATATGGAATTTCGGATGTTATAAATGTTATAATGCTCACATCTGCAAGTTATACTCTGCTATCTTACTTCCTTCCTTACTGCTACATACCATGCATATTTCAGTGTTCCTATAATGGTTCTCTAGCATACACATAGGCATATCATATCAATTTTTCTCTGGTTTTTCATCACAGTAAGGAATACTTAGTTTAGTAGTTTTTAGAATGGAAAACCTCCTATCCTCCTTGTAGTCTTTTCTCGACATCTGCATGTTCCTGGTAGTACCATTTTCCCCTTTCTTTTTCCATTAACTTCAGCATTTATCCTTTCTACTGTATTTAGATGATTTCAGTATCTTCACTTTATGAACGCTGAAATTTCATAACTATGATAGTAGAACAATAGCTGAATATGTCATTATAAACTTTTTTTTCATACTCTATTATTTTACATAGAAATGCTATTTTTCTGAGAGATATCGGTTTCCAGTTGTAAACCTATTATAGGTTTAACCATTCTGGTATATGAGCCTCCTCATATTACTCCCATATCAATGTTTCTACTTCCTCACCATCTGTTACATGTATACCTGAAAGTATATCCAAGATATTTGTATACTTGAAGAAATATTTTTAATATTCATAAAATTTATAACAGTTAACCATTTCTTTGTGAGCACATATCTTGCCCAATTTTTGAACTTTGGCTCCGATACCATTTGTCACGTCTCCCAGACCCAGCTTTCTACACCTATAACATAACTCAGATATTCTCCGCTTTATGCGCCAGATAACCTTGATAGTTTTATACGGAATCACTTACAAATTCGGTATATTATCCGACATTTAATTTCTTTTCAGTACTTATAGGCAGCCATGGAATATAAGAATTTCCATGAAGATTTTTGGCCTTGACCACCCCTCTTCTAAGTTCATCTAGTAGACTTATATAGCTATATATATATTTTACTTTGTATTTCTCAGGTTTTTCTTTTCAGAGTTTTGTCCAATTCTAGATGATTTGCTAGGCCCTTCCTAACTTTCCAGTTTACAGGCCTTATAAAATTTTCAACATTTTAAGTTTTATCGAATGTAGATGTGTGCATCTCTTGTGTCTATCTATCCTCGGTTAGCCTCCAACTACTTTTCCGGCGAGTTTAAATAAAATGCCGCTGATTACTTTCTGTTCCTTTTGTTCCTTGTATTTTTACATATGCATACAATCTTACTTCACACAACTTCTATCACACACTAGATTGTTCATTAGGATTTCCCCCTTATTTTATTGTTATAACATCTAACATGTGTGACACTCTGGTACAGATTCAATTGTTCCATGTGAAAACTAGGAAACAGATTCTCGTGCTTCAATCAATTGGTGGTAGAGGATACTGCACTGGATAGTTTAGAATTTCTAGTGTTAGATCTTTGTCCTTAATTAGGTTTCAACTTCTACTTTCATATGATTACACTTACATTTAATAGAATAATTTAAATTCTAACTGTTTCCATTCTCTCCATTGGAACATACATACTAAACCCCATACGACTATCACAGGGTTATTGTTTCTTACTTTCTGTTATTGGTTACAGGGGGTTTTGTGCCATCCGTATTGTTATGATAGGTTTAGTTGTTTGGAACTTGCTATTCATGGTCACTGGTTTGTTACCATTTTCTGTTTCTACACACAGAAATTAAATACTCCTTTCAAAGATATCAAGCTATACCTATACATAGTTATTAGATTGGCTGTTTAATTGATCTATCATCTCCAATCTCATTATTACAAGGTACTCATCCCTACACCCAACCATTTGTCTCTACTATCAATAGTTGTATTTGCAATTACATAAGTTACTGAACCATTAATCCATCTAACAGTTGCATAATGCAACTTAACATACACTTCATACATTCCATAATGCACTATAACATCACAATTTCATAAACTGCATAAAGGACTATAACATCACAATTTCATAAATTTCATAAAGGAATATAACATCACAATTTCATAATACAGGGATATATTTAACACAGACTTACAGATATCTCCAAATGTATGCATGCACACCTCTACTATGACCAGTCCTCCCAACCTTAGAATCCTCTTTATCTCCCAGGATTCACCCCCGAGCAGAGATCCTCCCCAGAACAGACTAGCCTCAATGCATTGCAGACGTATTTGGTGTGATGCAAGCTTTGTTTCCAGTTATAGTCCGGAATTTCGGGATGCTTTATTCTGTTTAGCCTAGGCTTCCCATTACGGGACTCTTTAAAAATTTGCTTTAAGCTTTTCTCATTTCAGCTTTTTTTCTCACTAATTCCCAACTACTCCTCTTCATTGGGGAAATTTAGATTTTCCTCAAAATCTAAATTAGAAATAATTTCTTTCAAGGATTTTTGAAAGATTTGGGGAAAGTCTTTTTCCTTTTCCATCACCTCATGGATTAGGCATGTGATCTCACTTTCTCATCTGGTCATAGTGCATACACAATATTTTATTTACTTTTCATAAATGAATAGTTAACCACATCCACATAATAATTATCCATTGGGGTCCACTCCCCTTTGGACTTATGTTCAAATGTCTCATTTTGAAAATCATAGAACTTGGGGGTGTTACGGCTCCTAAGAGGATCGAGAGGTTGATACGTGATGGAGGTGAGTCTCAGCTGGGGGTGAGTGCGGGAGACAAAGAGGACTCTTAGAGGTTGGGAGGTTGGTCATTTGCAATTGTGGTATGTTTTCTGAAAATTCTTGTTATTTTTTTTTATGATGGTATGAATTGGCTACATATAAAATTAAATTAAATGGTATGATTGATTTTTAGTACTACATTTAACGAGTCCATCCCTAAGGCACCCACCTTCCAGTTACGTTTAGTTGTAGACGTAGGAAATCCATAGGTAGAAACCCACGAAACTTTAAACCAAGTTTGGTTTCGTACGAAGAGTACTTAGTCTCCTGCAGATAATTAAATATTAACGGGTTCATATATATACAAAAGTGAAATTTTAGGCTCATATGTATGCTAGAAAAAAATGGTAGCGACGAAGCTGAAATCTACATGGTACAAAAACAAAGGAAGCAAAGACCTTAGAATATGTATTTCGATATTTTTCTAGATCCGAAGTAATTCTACTCTATAGGAGTATTATAGCATTTATAAAAATTACGGTAATCTACCTCTAAAACCTTGAAATAAATATAATAGCCAAGAGACTTAATCCATGCCTAAGGTACACTACCAAATGAACTACGAGTACATGTATATGCATTCAAAACACAAAATAAGTACCGAGCGCTAAACCAATAAATCATTTTCACCTCGATTACAAATGAAATAGGAATATACGAATCCTATATATATATATGAATGAACCATATATGTTAAAATGAAATATAGATGCAGAACCCTATATGTTAAAATGAAATATAGATGCGAACCATACATGTTAAAATGAAATATCTATACGAACCTTATCGCTATTTGGGTTCATATATAGTCGAACTACATTAACTCATGGTTGTTATTAAATTTACTAGGCATTGGGCCTAGAGTCAAATAAAATTCTCCAACTATAAAGACCTTAATATCCCCGTCATATTAGGTCCTTTTGAACATTATATGAAACGATTGTAGGAAAAAATTAAAACGATGATGTAATGCGTAAACAACAATCTCAACAATAAAAACTATGAAACCGGGACATGGATAATCATGGCGATCTACACTGCAGTTTTTACGGCTTTGTATATTAATCTCCATGCAACGTATTGGGATAAAATTTATATGCAGAAAACTATGACATTAAAATACCACGGGCGAGTGTAACCTTACTTATGATTATGAGGGAACGCTACCATTATTAAAACAACGGGGAACGAGAGAGTTAAATTTTAGTTAAGGACGAGTATCACCGATGTGAGAACTCGGAAGTCTTCCCTGGCAATAATCGATTTTTTTCATTATGGTCGTTAAGTGAAACGAGGCACAAATCGAATTAGTGTAAATCCGATTGACCAATACGCATTTGACCCTAGTTTCGACCGAGAAAAACAAAATAAAACATATAAAAGTAATCTATGAAATAGGCTATCGAAGGTTAACGGTTGAGTGCAAATGATATACGATGTATGAAAGCACGGACTAACGAATTTGATGCATCAACCTCCGCAACCCGAATGGGTGAATTAGGGTTTACTGTGTATAGGAGTTGTTTCCTACACTTGCGTCGCATTGATGTTAACAACGGTACAAATGAGGATCCATACGCGTTTGGTTATCTAAATATTAGAACGCCGATTTGTAGAGAGATTAACCAAGGCTGGATGCGAGAGAAACTTAGATCCCACTCCGGGACTCGAGAAAAAAAAGAAAAGACAAATAATATGTTAACAAAGGCCTCGGTGTATAAACATTTGAACCGCACACGGAATAGTTCTACACGGTGATGCTTGCTGAATGCAGACGTGATAGCGCGGTGAGAAATAAAACTCTTACGAGCGAGAACAATAGGGTTACGACGGAGGCGATCTAGAAAAACTATGATAAGAAAAATAACTCGGTGTATGTATAAGTGCAAAAAGAGCACAGGCCAGGGCACTACTAAACTAAGGATTAATAAGCGACTAGAGAGCAGCAGGCTAGGTCTCCGCTCTCCGATGATGACACGAGATGCCGACCCTCTTTGCCCTCTCTGCGAGAAAAAAAATCGGTAGATGGATGAGATATCTCTTGTCTCCAAAAGCCGTAAGGAACTATAAAAAGCAAGAGAACTCGGGGGATAACGTGAAACCTTACGATTGAATCTCGCTTGGCACGATGGTCGAGACACCTTCGCGATGACTTGGGGTCCACTGCACATGAGTCCACACGAACATAGCCGCGAATGTAGGTGAAGCAAACCAGAATGGAGACAAGCACAAAACAAGAGAAAACAAATTGTAACCGCAACTTTGATCCGGCTATACCATCAACGACGAGCGCGAGGGAGTGGTGAATAGAAACGGTTCTATATCATAGAAACAAATGGGAAGGGTCGGATGAATAAATTGGCACAAGAACCCCAATTAAAAAGAAGAAGAACCCTCTTAACCCTAATCCCCTTGCCCCCGAGAAATTCGAAGAAAATCCCGATGTCGATTGAGAAAACTCCGCCACATCGATGAGGCGGGTACCGAGCGCCGATATTAAGGTGCGCGAGAGAAGGTATGGGGGGAGATGCTACGCATCGCTATGCGCGTAGGTAAGGAGCTGCCACTAGAACTAATAACTTCCGGAGGGAAAAGAACTCGGCATACGATGCGCGGGACCGGTCGGAGATGACAAATAGCAAGCCACATGTCAATTTCTGCTCGGGCATGGAACGAGTTACGCCGGCGCACATGTAGTGATCCCTCTCGGGAGCAAGATGCGCGTCCACACTGCAAAATCATCGAAACAACAAAACCAAAATCGAGACGTTAAACTCGGTCGAACGGAGCACGGTGCGACACGGATATGTACAAACCATAATCAAAACGCATGTTGCGCACTCCCCGTATGAAATCAAAACGTGTATGCACTGGTTCGGAATCCAAAATAGATGCTAAACCGCACGCAAGGAAAAATGAGTTCGGATGTGATGTGAGTTCAGCTATGCCGATACGCAGATGCTGGACATTATTACATGAGATGCTAGTTGTATAATTATAGCGGTAACGATATGGCCGCCGCGACGAATTCCGACAAAGAATTGAAAATAAACAATGCCAAAAAGGTTTACGATTAGGGTTAGGGTAGGTCAGAAAACAATTCATAATTAATAGAGGAGGCGCTGACATGTAATTATATCAATGGTTCGAACGCCCTAAATCTCTATTATGATAGACTTATGCGGGTATATAGATACGCGTATATATATGGAGTTAATCGAAATGTATATTATGTATTGTATACATAATCGATATCCCAAAGTGTTGTCAAAGTATGATTGTACTATGTATTCTATATGTTTGGGAGGATACGATAACCTTTTCAAAGGGTAGATATATATATATATATATATATATATATATATATCTAATATCTATTATAGCCGATACATGTGAGTACCCAATGATATTAGTAAAGGAGGTGTTTTATATATATATGCGTTGCATATATATCTAGATGTGCGTTCAAACAACTTTATCAAAGTATATATATATATGTGTTATGTATAGGTATGCACATTCAAACAACTTTATCAAAGGATATATATATATATATATGTATTACATATCTAAGTGGTATATGTGTTATCGAAGGATAGGAATGTACATAGGGTTTAGACCTACACACTATGTCTAGGGGAGAGTATCCCATGTTGATATAGAGGGGGGTATAGAATTTTATATCCATGGTTTTAATGTACACATAGAATATAATTTCTGAACTTAATATTCGGATAACCAGGTAAATAAAAATGAAACACCGGTATATATATGTGGGAAGAAGGGGATTCAAAAATTCTTAAAGCTGGAGGTGTTACATCGGAGGAGACTATAGTATCATATGAAGGTCATCGAGTTTCTTATCTTGTTAGAGAAGGTAACATTTCAATTCCTTTCAAATGATATAGATCTAGAAATAGAAAATAAAATCAAGTACACATGTTAATTTTTAAGGTAATTTTTCATGTTAATTATGATCTAAAGTTATGTGAGTTTTTTTATTGTGTAGGAGATGTTTTTTGATTTAGTTGCACCAACTAACAACATAGAAAATGTGAAGTTTTATTTGATGCATTGACCTTTGAATGAAGGATGAAATTATTGGAAAAACTATGATGATAACGGGGTTATATATGATGAGAGGGTCTGTTATAGTGAAATGTTCATTTTTTCTAACAAACTTATGAAAGTTGGCATTTTTTTTACTTTCATGACTATAGAGCGATGTCATAAGTTTTTAGCATAGTCACTTGGTGCGTGATGCACGCATAAAGTTGATAAAATTCCAATCAAATAAAAACTTGAAAATTAGGAAATGGAAAATGTCAAAAAGCTAATCATGAATGGATCATTGAAGATGACATTACTGTTAGAATTTTTTTATCGAAGTGATCAACAATTTCTTCTCCTCGGATTCATGTTTTAGCCTTCTTTTTTATGCATTCTTAAGTTTTACATTATTAGAATATGTATATTTTATGCTATGCACAAGTGTTTGCACATCTACGTTGTTTTGGCACATGCACACAACTAATTATAAAAAAATTATTTCAATATTAAATTTATAAAAAAATAATATGTTAGATAGATAATAAATATGAAAAAATATAACAAATATTTCTATATCAAACATTTGTAAATCAAAAATAGGTTTTTTGAAATTATGAGTTATTCATTATGTGTTGTTATACAAGTGTGGAAATAGAAATTTTTTATGCTTTTCTCTCTATTATAGTGTCCATTTTTAAATGTATGTGGTCCAAGCCCTTGCTTAAATATGGTTTAAGTATTTTAATTAAAATACATATTTTAAAAAAATTATGAAGGGTTTCCTATTATGAAGGGTGATCCTAGCCCTTGATTAATTGTGTTAATGTATTTTTTATTAAAACATTTATTTTAAAATTTATGAAGTATTTCCTCCTAGGCCCATTTCATGTGCATGTTCTTTATGCTTTTAGGCTTATTATAAAGTCAAATTTCTACATATATGTGGTCCAAGCTCTTGGTCAATTGTGGTTAAAGTATTTTAATTAAAAGACCTATTTTAAAATTATGGAGCCTTTCCCTCCTCGAGCACATTTGATGTGTGTTTATAACTTATCAACCTTTATACATTATAAAAAGTGTCCATCTACTTATTAAAAATAAATTTCTTCTTTCATAACTCTAGGGAGGGCCTCTCACTTTTGAGGCTATTACAAACACTTTATAATGAATAATTATACCATTTTTTTTAATCATTGTTGACATTCAAATTATGAGTTATTCATTATGTGATGTCATAGAGTGTGGAAAAAGGAGTTCTTTAGGATTTTTCGGCCTATTATATTGTCAATTTTTACATATATGTGGTCCAAGACCCTTGATTAATTGTGGTTAAAGTATTAAAATTAAAAAACCTATTTTAAAAATTATGGAGCCTTGCCTCCTCCACCCATATCATGTGTTCTTTATGCTTTTAGGTTTAATATAAAGTCGGTTTTTTACATATATGTACCGAAACCCTTGGCTAATTATGGTTAAAGTGTTTTTAATTAAAATACATATTTTTTTAAAAATCATGGAGCATTTCCTCATCAACCCATTTAATGTGCTTTTATAACTCATCAACCTTTATACATTATAAAAAGTGTCCATCTACTTATTAAGCCTATTACAATCACGTTATAATGAATATTTATAACATTTTTTTAATCACTCTTGACCTTTTTCCCCTTTGGACCTATCTGTGAATCTAAATAGAAAACTAAAACCATAAGAAAAATGAAATATTTTTTTATTGTTTGGAAAACACAAAAATATTTGTTCATACAATTAAACCACAAATAAACATTTAAACACAATTACACGGTAAATTTAAATAGAAAACTAAACCATATGGAAAATGAAATATTCTTACTATTTTGGAGAACACGAAAGTAAATTTCCATACAATTAATAAACCACAAATAAGTTTTTAAACAATTAATAAACAAGTAATCAAAATAGTAAGAACTTATTATAAACACACAGCCATTAAAGTGGCCAAATATTATCAATCAAAGAGGCCAGGCATGCCATAATCGGAGGCACGCACCACGAAGCAAACATAAAGACTAATAGATTCTTGCTTTATCTAGATCCATAGCTCCAAATTTACATAGAACTAGCGTTTCAGCTGTTATCTAGCAACAAGCAAGGAACCCAAACATTTTTATTATCTAGCAAGCTACGACGACCACAAAAACATTCTTATTGTCCCATCCAGCACCCAAACATCGAGGAATCCAAACATCATTAATAATAAACAACATTATTATTATTCCATCTAGCGGCTATGACCTAACATCTAATGCACCAACATACCTCTAGTTGATTTAGTGATGGCGGAGGGTGCAGACACCATCCGGTGTTTCGAGAGGGCTGAATTGCGGACATAATTGCGGCAATATAGATGGCCATCCACCGCAATATACACGTGCACGAACGGGACATCCGACTCTATACACGGACACACATCACACAATATTACAACAAACTGTAACAAACTATTAAAATACTTTTTTTATTACAATTAGATTAATAAGGAACGAAGTGATTCTTGTTTAGATTTTTTTTTCAAATTGCATCGAGTTAGAAAAACAACGAGAAAAGCCACCGTGATTCGAGTTTGTGGTATTTTACCTAGTGATCTCGTTGTGGTTGCATGCTTTGAGTTTCCAAAGGCGGGATCATCGTCTATGGGCATTTCACGCGAGACGGCAAGAGAAGAGGGGCCACAACGCAAATGCCCAACACCGATACGAGCTTCGAAGAAGCCATTGATATCGACCCCCAAAACAAAGAAAAAGATTGAAAATAACGGCGAGAGGAAGACGGTGAACGGACCGGGCGAGGTGAAAATATAAATAGAGATAGGGCCGGGAGAGTAGAAAGGAATTAAATATTATATATTAAGTGCACCATCCCAAGTCTACCGGGCCGTAAACGGGCAAATACGACTAAAGCACGTGACATAAAAGTCAATGATGGCTCATTACACGAAATTCGAGCTTAAAACTTGAAACGCCACCGAATATTTAACTCTTGAATTTTTTTTATTAACGTACTTTTATTTATAATTTTATAATAATACTTATAATATATTTTCAATGTTTGTTCTATATCTATTTTATATAAAAATATTAATGTAATGCAAATTAAAAATATATATATATAATTTTATTAAAAAAAATTAATATATAATTTCTTTTTTTATTTATATAAAGTAAATAGTATGTAAAATTAATATCTTGATTTTGATTTTACATGTATGGTAATTTATTTTATATCTAATTAATATATAATAATTGAAATAAAAAAATATATTAATGACAAAAAAATTATTTTATTGTTAATGATAAATAAAATATTTCAATATTTATATTAAATAATATAATTCTATATTAATTTGAGATAATTATAATTTAATAATAATACTTATAATATCAAGTTTAAAATTATTAAGTTAATGTTGACTATTAAGAAAAAATATTTTCAATCTTTGTTTTATATCTATATTATATAAAAATATTAATTTAATTGAAGCTAAAAAAAATTAATATAAAATTTTATTTAAAAAATTTAATATACAATTTCTTTTTTTAACTATATAAAAGTAAATTGCATGTAAAAATTAATATATTGATTTTGATTTTACATTTATCGTAATTTATTTTTATATCTAATTAATATATAATAATTGAAATAAAAAATATATTAATAAAAAAAAATTATTTTATTGTTAATGATAAATCAAATATTTCAATATTTATATTAAACATTATAATTTTATATTAATTTTAGATAATTATAATTTAATAATAATACTTATAATATCAAGTTTAAAAATTATTAAGTTAAGGTTGACTATTAGGGAAGTACTTGTTGATGTTATTTCTCATGTCCTTTGATTCGGATACGGCTCATCTTGTTGAAATTTGTCTAACCTCGACTTTCTTTAGTTTTGAGGGTAAATTTTATGAACAAACTTGCGGTGTGGCCATGGGTTCACCCCTTTCTCCTGTGGTAGCTAATGTGTTCATGGAAGAGTTTGAATCTAGAGCCCTTTCCTCTTCCCTTTTTCAACCTAAGCTTTGGAAAAAGATTTGTCGATGACACATGTGTTGTGTGGCCTCATGGTAAGGAGAAATTGGACCTTTTCTTCCGACCATCTTAATGATCAATCGACTTCATTAAGTTCACCATGGAATTTGAAGATAATGGTAGCTTGCCTTTTCTTGATGTCCTCCTTTCTAGGAATGAAGATGGTTCTTTTTCTCATCGAAGTTTTTTTAGAAAGAAGATGCACACTCGGCAGTATTTACATGCTAGTTCTCACCATTTCCCTGCTCGAAGCTCGGGGTTCTCAACACCTTAGCTACCGGAGCCTTTAGAATCTCGATGTTAACCATTTTGAAGGTGAAAAGGCTCATCTCCTTAAATTTTTTAATAAAAAAAGTGGTTATAGTATAAGTCACTACCTTAAAGCTTTTCAAAAAAGCGAGAAAGGGGTCCTAGAGTTAAGAAAGATCCTTGCGAACAATTATCGGAGTTCACCTTCGGTTTATCCAGGTACTGCGGATAAAAATCGCTAGGATCCTAAAGAAAGTTTAATGTTTGCTCAACGTTTAAACCCTACCACGTCATTCGAAGTTCCCTTATGTCTCGTTAAAGACCCGATTTGCCCTAAGGATGGTAAGGGTGTGCACTTGATTCCATGCTCTTGTGGGACACCTTACATTGGCGAAACGAGCTCGATTCGATTAATCAAAGAATTCATGAGCATGTCGCCGACCTTAAGCATAATAGATCGCGCTCCTCGGCCCTAGCGAGCATGTTGAGAAGACTAATCATCACACTTTTGCATTGAATATGCGAAGGTGATTGCAAAGATCGACCACTTCCACCACCACGAGTTGCGAGAAGCCTTGGAAATCGAAAAAGAGGCCTCTTAACATCGAACAGGGGACGATGGGTGGATGGTTAGAAGGTGTTGGATTCACACTCTTCATTCCTAAAAAAAATAATAAATAAATAAATAAATTAAAATTAAAATTTAATAAAAAAATAAAAAATAAATAAAAAAATAAAAAAATAAAAATAAAAAATAAAAAAAAATAAAATATTTATTTATTTATTTATTTTTATATTATTATTATTATTATTATATTTTTTTAATTTTTATTTTGATTTTTAATTTTTATTTTTTATAAACTTTTAATTTTTATTTATTTATTTTTAACTTAATAAATCTATAAAATAAAATAAAATAAAATCCTAAATAAATAAATAATTAAATAAAATAAATATATAAATAAGTAAATTAATTAATAAATATTAATAAAATAAATTAAAAATTAAAATTATTAAAAATTAAATAATTATTATTTATTTATTTATTTTATTTTTATTTTATTTTTATTTTTATTTTTATTTTATTATAATTTATTTTATTTTTATTTTTATTTTATTATATTTATATTTTTATTTTATTTTAATATTTTAACTATGTTTTATTAATAGAAATAATCCTATATTTATTTAATCTTCTAGAATATTTTGAATAATTCATATTGTATATTAAATAAAAATAAAAAACAAAATTTAATTAAAAAAATTAAAAAATAATAGTAAATAATATTCATATTATAAACTTTAATTTTTATATATATTTTTTTTTACTTTATATTTCTATGACTTTGATTTAGTCTAACTGGTCGTTATTTTTCAACGGCTAGTTGGAGCTTCTCATATCTATTTAATTGGGTCTCCTGATCAGTTTTTCATCAAAACTTATGATGAACCACACTAGGCGATTCGAAATGCGTCGACCAAATTTATTTGGATGTGATTTTTACTTGAAAGATTTTTTCACAATTTATGGCTCACGAAGCAATATTCCTAAAATAGAAAAAAATATTTTCGAGTCTTTATTTTATATCTATTTTTATATAAAAAATATTAATATAATTGAAATTTAAAAAAAAATTAATATATAATTTTATTTAAAAAAACCTAATATATAGTTTCTTTTTTTAATTTATATAAAGTAAATGGCATGTAAACTTAATATATTGATTTTGATTTTACATGTATTGTAATTTATTTTATATCTAATTAATATATAATTAGATATAATTAGATGGGTGCGCTTTGTTGTTTAAGCTATATGAACAATGCTATATAAAATTTCATGTCTCTAAAAAAATAAAAATACAAAATTATTGTGCACTATTGGAAATGTAGAGGAATGGAACTCCACAGTCTCAATTTAACGGCTAAAAAAATCCCGATGAGTACTGTAATTTCTAACCATACGGCTAAAACATACGAATGATCACTCGTAATTTCTAACCCTAAAGCTAAAACATCCGGATGATTAAGCTGTAATTTCTAACCCTACGGTGGTAGAAAGAGGAGAAGCGGTTTTGTTGTTGGTACTATTTTTCCATTTTCACGAAATAGAATAGCTTTGTGGCACCTTCATGACCTCTCGGGATTGATTTAGTAGGATATCAATATCTAATCCTCAATATAACATTAAATCCAAGCGAGAATGAAATAAAGGCATCCTCGTTACCAAGCCATGAAAGTTCATAAAGAAGAGGACACCATTGAAATAAAGGCATCCTGAAGTAAAGGCATCTTGCTTACAAAGAGAGAATTTCATAAAGAAGATGACACCATTGAAATAAAGGAATCGTGGTTGTTGATGTTTGTAGAAGAACATTTGGAATTACTCATAGCCTTTTCATGAAAGCCACAGACCACATGGAGTGCATGAAAAAGTTTGGAGCTGTTGATTCAAAATTAGCTGTTGATTATCCATCAACTCACTTACTTTTAGAAAAAGACTTAAATCTATTTATTTTTATTTATATTCATATTATTAACGTGTTTTCTTATGAATTAAAAATTTCGATTAAAAAATAAGAAATGAAATTTTATAATCGACGATGTATTATAAAGTGTATAAGTAGAAAAATTATTAAACCATATATTTTTTGGTACTTTCTCAATCTTGTTTTAGCATTGTCTCTGTTATTATGAAATTGTATGTGGAATATTGTGAGGTTTCACCAACCTTAAGTGTTTTTGACATGGTTATTTTTTTACATATTCATTATGGCAAGCTACTATATTATTCTAAAATGTGTGTCAATCTCATTTCTCGATTGTGATTTTATATTTTCCCTTAGAAATGACATGTATTACATTGGATTATACCTGGAAGCAAATAATTACATCAGAATATAATATATATGTATATTTAGCCACCTTGTGGAAATAAGATATTTAACAAGAAAAATAGGTACTAATTTTGTAACTAGTCTTATATTGGACTTGTGGAAAAACATTATTTAACAATAAAAAGAGGTACTAATTTGTGTAACTTGCATTTTAATAAGTTGGGAGTTGCATTCTATTTTTATTTTACGATGGGGGGCTATGAAACCCAACTCCACATTATTGTAGCAAAGCCCGAGATGTTGTATCATTTCAACCCAAAGGTGTGTATATCTTAACTGGATAGTGATTTTAGATTTTCCACAAATTTAAAAATGTTAATTCCACATTATTGTAGCACATCCCCGAGTGTTGGGGGGCATTAAACTCAAAAAAATTGTTCAATAATGGATACAATTGATTAGGTCTCTTTCCCTGTTTGCGGGTTTTGAAAGTACGGTGAGTTAGGTAGTTAACATTAGACGACACATACAATTTTGTTGTTGGAGATTAAAATAGTGGAGGGAAGATATTTGTAGAATGACACGTTCTTTACATACAATTTTATGTACACTTTAATTATTTCAATGTTAAGATTCTGGTTAATATAATTAACAGATGGGAACACTAAGTTGGGTTCTCTGAAATTGTCCAAATTCAGCCAATTAATATGAAAATTTGAAAGTTGGACTCTCGAGCTAACCATTTTGTTTTATTTTATTCACTTCAAGCTAATATCAATTACTTTCTTACATCGTATATATGAAATATATATATATATATATATATATATATATATATATATATATATTACTTTCATCTTTCAAGTCAGTAGCTTAAAAAAAAACCTTGTCAGTTTTAATGGTTACCTTAATGATATCGCTATGCTTGGTCTTCATTAACCCTGCCTTAAAAGAAAGCGATGAAATGTAGAATTACGGATATATTGTCACATTGAACTATGTTTTGATGAAAAGTGAGGTGTAGTAGATAGTGTGGTTTAATTTTACATTGTTGTTTACCGAATAAAGTAGGTATATCTCCTATCAAATCGGCGGGGACTAACACAAACTTTTGTAGTCCTTGTTATAGATGCAAAGAAATAAACTCTTTATATTCATAGTTACAATAATTAGGCAACACATTAATAAAACACATATTTTTGTTACGGTTTATATTTCGAGTTGAAATCACAATGACATTTTGTAACACCTCCGAGTTAATGAAATTTTTATTTTAGGTTAAGTTTTATCTTCCCCATGGTTACATTAACCTTATGGGCATAAAGTGGTAGACCCCCTTGATCTACTCATGAGATATTTCCTCTACATAATGTAGGTGTAAATTTTTATTTATTTTTCTATCCCATATGCCCTTTGTAATTACCCTATATCAAATACATACTCCCATTATATATATATAATCCCCACCATATATATATATAATACCTATATCAAATACATATTCCCATTATATATATATATAATACCACAATATATATATAATACATATATCCTTGATATATGAAATCTGCATCCAACCAAGGGTGTGGAATCACCATGCCTTACAACTAAATAAATACATCCTCTATTTCTATGCATTGATAACAGTGGTTAGTTAGACCGCCCTTCTAGATATATAGATATATATTACGCATACCTATAAAATTAATCTCCCTTCTTCGAACCCTATGGTTACTCACCTGTCTTGGCATATAAGGCGTATCGCATATATATATATATATCTGCTCTTTTTAAAGAGGGCTCGAGTTTATAGGTCGGATACAGTCCATTTTAACTTGACATTTATTCGACCGTGGGTTTTGAACATAATCCAAAATGCATAGTTTAATTAATTCAAATGAACTATGTAGAGTTGTATAACAGCTTACGTATACCATCATATATTTTATACCGCTCGAACCGAGTCTATTGTTTCAGGTACTCGCCTCTTAGATTTATTATGAGCAGTTTGACTTACCAACTCCTTCGTGTACCCTGTTGTTGCGTTGTTTGTTTCCGCGGTGACCATCCAGCTATTATTGTATCGTTTCCCTCAACCATTCCAGGTAATGATAATCAACCCTACGTTTTGGCATAATTGATTTGTCCATCCATCCGGACTCATTACCCAGAGAGCGTTTTGTAATTATCATTTGGATTATAACCCTATGCGTGTTTCCTGTGGTTTCGTACGAGGAGTGTATGCCATGTATTCTAATTTCAGTTTATCATGTTCAGGTCGTACCGTGCTTGGTTCAGAGTTTAACGTCTAAGTTTGGTTCTCTTATTTTGTTTTCTTGGATGACTTTGTAGGTAAGGCGGCGTCGCTTCACTTAGAGGAAAGTACCCTCTCTGCCGGCGTAACTTGTTCCCTACTCAACAGAATTTGACAGATGGCTTGCTACTTGTTGGTCTTTGCCTATTGCCAGTACTAAGACGAATTATGTCTCTGGAAGTGTAATGTTTCTAGGGTTACTCCTTACCTTCACGCATGCGAAGTGTAATATCTCCCCCTACCTTCTCTGTGTCCTTTACCATCGCCTGGTACTCGCCCATGGACGTGGCAGAGTTTTCCCAATCGACCTCAGGATTCTCAAATTTTCTGGGGCAGTGTGTTTAGGTTTACGGGGTTTTCTTCTTCTTTTTAAATTGAGGGTTTCATGCTGAGTTAATTACCCATCTCACGACTACGTTTTAGGTTACTAAGATGCAGAGTTCTTAGTCACTGCGAAGGTTTGAGCTGCTGGCCAAGCAGATTCTAGCGTAAGATTTCTTGCTGCTCCTGCGTTGCATCGTTTGTGTAGTTCTATCTTTCGTAGACAGTGTCTAATCCCTTTTCCTGGTTGTTGTTTTTATTTCAGTGAGAGATCATCTCAGCCGGTTGTTCTAGCGATTATAAGTCCATCGCTTCGTAGGCATGTTGCGCTCTGGTTGCCCTGCTAAGCTAGATAGATATATATATTTTTTCTTTACATAGTTGTCCAGGTGTTGCTACTGTAACTTCATGGTTTTTCTTATAGTAGTTTGTCTTACCACGTTATTGCGGCTGTACACAGCAAGCATCGTCGTGTAAAAAAATCCGTTATCAGGCGGTTTCCATAGTTATTCCAGCGTCCGTGGTTAACATATTATTAGAGTTTTGTTTTTGGTTTCCAGATTCCCGGACAGGATAATAAGATGATTGGCGAACCGTTTGATTATCCTCCACACCGCCGGCGTTCTGATCTGGTTATCCAATGTATAGATTAACGCGACACGAGGAGGAAGCCCAAACTATCTTCGCAGGTAAACCCTAACTCGTGCTGCAGTTGCAGAGGTTGATGCCTCAGACTGGTTAATCTATGTTTTCATCTGAATGATAATGTTCATACTTCACCAGGAATCGTTTAGAACTGATGTCATGTTTTCGTTGATAGGTTTTCTTTTGCACCTCTGATTTAAACTGAAGAAGTAAATCCGGTTTACCCTTCTTAACGCATGCGTAGTTACGCCTGATCGATTCATTATATTCCCGATCAGATACTCGTCTGCGTCTTTGATATTTATGCATATCAGTTTGACCAATTTTCATTGCAGAGAAATGACTAACCGGCATGATAACCGAGTTGTCGTCCATGAGTAGGTTTCATAATTTGGTTATTATTGAAAGGTTTCGCCTCTCCTCGTTGCATAAAATGATTAAAATTGATTTAACCTACCGTCCCAATGTAAGGGTTACGGTGATATTCTTTTGTTTGACGCAAGTCCGTATCTATTATACCAGCTAACAGTCATGATTCAATGTAGTGCGCCTACATATAACTCCATTTTGCCACGCAGTAGTCACATAAAAATCTCATTTTAATATATGTCGGTTTTTTCCAGCCATCGTCCCTTTTAATATCGGGGTTCGATTCACATATATATAAATCTCCAATTTATTTTAATGTTTCTTGTTACCATATATAGGTGTCGTTCCTGTATGTAAATATATTACTAATGTATCTATAATTCCTTGAAATTCGACTTGTAAAATTTTCTATTGGTGGTGCGCTAGGTGCGCACTTGGAATTTTAAAAACATATACATTTATACCATGCTTGATCATTATTATATTTTAATCTAGCATCAATTATTTGTCCTAAAAGGTATTTCGAGGGTTAGGGATGAATTCCATACCCCATATACACTATATTTGTTATGAAATTTGTAATGCCTCTATAGTGTAGTTTCACTCTTTCGGTTAGTAAGGATACATTTTCTAAGTCCTTGCTTTTAAATTATATTTTTCTTTGAGGTATATCTATATGCATTTTCTAGTGTTTGACTAGAGACTTTAATTATATTTTAAATCTTTTGCTATTATACCTGTTTCAAGGCTTAAGGATAGATCTAGAAATGCAAAATATACATTTATAACTGCTATAATACCCATATAGAATATAATTTTGTTTTTCCTGTCACAACTTTGAATGTAAGATTTTATTATCCTACTTTCTTTCATATTTGTGTTGCACCATGTAACTTCAGTACTGCTACCATATTGTTCTATCATACCTATGAGCACAATCATCACATTTGTATTTACAAGAAGCAAGAGAATATTTAATTATCTGTGGAGATTAAGTAAACTTCAGATTTAAACCAACCTTGGTTTAGAGTTTCTGTAGTTTCTACTCTATGGAATTCTGGTCTACAACCAACAGAACCTGAAAGGTGAATGCCTTGAGAGGGATTCTGCTAAATGTAGTACCAAATTTAACCATACTAATTCCCTTAAGTTTTATATGTAGCCAATTAATACCATTATAACTTAGAATAACAAAGATTTCAGAACATACCACAATCTGCAAATGACCAACCTCCCAACCTTAGAGTCCTCTTTGTCTCCCAGGACTCACCCCCGAGTAGAGATCACCTCCTAGAACAGATCAACCTCTGATCTGCCTAGGAGCAGCTTATTTAAGCTCATAGTTCCCCAAAGCATGTTTCTAATTCTGCGTCCAGAATAGCAGGATGCTTTCTTTCCTGTTTAGCCTAGGCTTCCCATTTTGGGACTCTTTAAAGCTGCTTTAAGCTTTTCCTCGGCTTTTCCAGCTTTTTCTCACCTCTTCCCAACTACTCCTCTTCATTGGGGAAATTTAGATTCCTCCTCAAATCTAAATTAATTTCTTTCAAGGATTTTTGAAAGATTTTTGGGGATTTGTTGCCTTATCCATTCCTCATGGATTTGGAAAGTGATCTCTAATTCTCATCTTGGTCAAAATGCACTATCATTTTATTTATTTCCTCAAATAAAAATATGCAAATACATTCACACCATACTTATCCTCGGGGTCCACCCCCTTTAGGATTAAAGTTAAAATGTCTAACTTTAAAAATTCAACACACAAATTGGGGGTGTATGTATTCCCGGTTAATATAATTAAGCAGATGCGGAACACTAAGTTGGGTTCTTTGAAATTTTCCAAATTCAGCCCAATTAATATGAAAATTTGAAAGTTGGAATCTCGAGCTAACCATTTTGTTTTATTTTATTCGCTTCCAAAGTTAATATCAATTACTTTCTTACATCGTATATATGAAATATATATATATATATTACTTTAGCTTTTCAAGTCAATAGCTCTAAACAAAAACCTTGTCGGGCTTTTAATGGTTACCTTAATGATATCGCTATGCTTGGTCTTCATTAACCCTCGCCTTAAAAGAAAGGGATGAAATGTAGAATTGCGTATATATTGTCACATTGAACTATGTTTTGATGAAAAAGTGAGGTGTAGTAGATAGGGTGGTTTAATTTTACATTGTTGTTTACCGAATAAAGTAGGTATATCTCCTATCAAATCGTACGGACTAACACGTCATAGTCCTTGTTATATATGCAACAAATAAACTCCCTTTATATTCATAGCATAAATAATTAGGCAACACATGAATAAAACACGATTTTTTGTTACAAAGCTTTATATTTCAAAGTTGAAATCACAATGACATTTCTAAAATAACTTTCCCATCCGAAAGTATCGCAACAAATAATCATAGCTTTGTAGTCATAACTTCAAGCGAGAAAAAATTTCAATTGTGAATAAACCTAAGGGTCGAAGTACCGTGAGAGATAAATAATAATTATGAACCAAAGCACTCATAAATAATATGGAAATAATCGAGGAGAAATAATTATTTACATGATCCCAATAAATAAAGGAACCCGAATTGGATAAAAGTATAACAAAATATCAAGGGTTTCAGGCCGTAGAGGCATCTCCAAAAATTATATATAATAGATAACAAAAACCCAAGTTCAAGTCCAAGAGGGCATATTTTTTAAATTTAAATATTTTTCCAAACTTGGAAATAAAACCAACAGAGTAATGTTACTAAAGGAAACTGGATATAACCATAAGTTTGACATAAGTACAATATTCCCAAAATAACACAAGGGAAAGATTGTTTGGAATGAACCTAACAACCATAGAAAATTTAATGGTTAATATATGCGAGGTTAAGTTACAAATTATAAACCCCAATATAATCGTAAGTTGAGTCAAAGACTCAAAATTTTTAACTTTACTGTTGCAACTCCATGCAATCTTCGCCCGCTACCGGAAAAATCCCTAAAGAAGTTAATTATGCAACAATTACCAAAGAAAGGAAAGATTTAAACTAACTCGTAAGAGTTGCATGGGACTAGGAACTCGTGGTTTACCAATAAGCGTATTCCATATTAACGAGGAAAGAATTATTCTTAGAACCTTGAATAGATAGAGGAGGGCTTTCTCTCGTTATCCCGTTGAATTGCACACAAATGTCATGACCTTTACTAAGCTATCAAGGATCACAACCCTCGATGCAACTCTACAATCGAAATTAACCTATTAACCATAGCACTAACTTATATAAATCAAAACTACAATGGATTGCACATGGGAAAGACAAAATGATTGAGACCTAGATTGTGGACAAGATTTCATTTATCCCGAACAATAAATAATCGCAGCATAGATATATTTGATGCATAGAGGTACCAATGGGAGTGGGAATAGACAAGGGAGTTAGTGTTTATGCCCCATAACCCATCGTAGCTAATCTCACGTCGCATCCAAGACTTGCGCGATGTAGGGCCGTACATGCTGTACCTAACATTGTACCAGAAGAGCCACGTGACTTTAGAACTATTGTAATATCCCTCGTGATAAGCCACCATAAAAACTCTCATACAATGAGGGTTATTAAATAATTAAATATTATTAATTATTATATTGATATTAAATGAAGAATATTCTTGTAATTGTTGATTATAAGAATATTGGAAGAATTATTTCGTAATTATTTTATTTATAATAATTTATATTCTCTCTATGGAAATAAATTATATTTCCAAGTTGGTATATTTTATGAGTTTTAGAAATAATGAGTAATAGATTTGGAGAAAATATGGATAAGTGATATTTTTCTATAAGGAAAAAGAAAATCTACCTTTAAAAAATAAAAGCATGAGGGATTTATGGAATGATTTTCTGATTTAGGAAAAATCATATTTATGGAGGCTTTGTGATTTAGAAAAGCCGGAATGCTTTTATGATTTAGAAAATATGGAATTATTTTATGATTTAGAAAAAGCCGGAATACTTTTAGGATTTAGAAAAACTTGAATGCTTTTACGAATTAGAAAAGATGGAATTCTTTTTATGATTTAGAAAAAAGTTGGAATACTTTTATGATTTATAAAATCTATTCCATTTTAATTAATTCTAATTTTTATTATAATCCCATGAGAGAAATAGAAGAGGGAAATGGGAGAATACATGGAGAATGGAGCCAAGGAAGAGGAAGAGAGTATTTCAAGCATGCATCAAGAGATGAGTAACCATATCCTTTGAAAATATCTATGTTTGCATATGGACCATGATTATATAATGATTGAATTTATTTTTCAATAAAAATTTCAAAGCTGTATTAAAACCTAGATCTACACTTATTTATGCATTATTTTGATGAAAAACCCGAAGGGATATTGTTTAGAAGCGTCTGAGTAGTTCCGCATCTGCTATGGATCTGATGTTTTAGCCATATATCAGCTGTAGATCTGAATATTAATCCTATAGCATATCCTAAGCTCCTCATATAAAATGTTGTCAAGTCTTTCTACAAACTTTTCCAATTGTTTCTGCTATTATTTTTCAAGGATTCTTGCTCTCGCTTTCAAGTAAATCCAATGCTTCTACAGTAGGAACTTGATTATAGATCTGATTTATTGATGCCTTACTATAATATGAGTCTAATGGCTGATTTCCAAGATGTCTTCCAAAGGAAAACCGTGTACTCCCGAAGGATCGTTTCTCTATTTACCAACTTCTCCTTTATAGCTGATTTTCTAGCCCAGTGTTGATTGTGGGGAGATCCGTCAAAACCTCTAAACTCATTTATTTTTGCTGAAAATTTTCTTGAGGTCCGACACAGCCCTTAAAAATAAGGGAACCCAACCCCGTTCTAAGCGTTATTTTCACACCGGATGCTTATACAATGTCCTCCTTGAGCCTATTGAAGATTTTCCCCGAGAGTGGAATTTCCCGCTTTCTTCCTTGGTTGGTTTTTACTTCTCTTTTTGGATCCATTGTTTAGATATATAGATCTAAGGTTCCTAAGAGTAGAAAAATCTAAGAGGATTGTGTCATTCCCACACTTGATGTGTTTAACAATTCTTCTATAGACAAGCACTCCGGAACGGCCAGAAGCCTCTCGATTTCACCCTTCCTTGCGAAGGTGATGCATCTAGTAAATGCCCCACCAGCTATCTCCGGTTTAGATCTATTGGTGTAATTCCATATTGTTGTGATTCCATAGTGGAATATCTTAAGATATTCCCTTACCGAGCCTATATGTTCCCATTTGGAACATTGCATAATTGAATGCAAGGAAATAATTATTGTGTTAAAACTCTTCAAAATGAATAGAAGATAAAAAATATATCCTCGTATGCATTATTGGATTAGATTCTTAGAGAGGAAAAAGAGTAATCACATGCTTTATTATGTAAGATTATTTAGATAAACATATATGCTTGCATGCATGGGAAAAATATATTTTTGAGTATTAGATTTCTAGAGAAAAAGGAAGATGCAATCACATAATATTTATTGTGTTAGCCTTCTTTTGGGAAAAATAATATGTATTTGTTCAACCTAAAGGGATTAGCTATGGTATTAGCTTTATCTTGGGAGAATATTATGCATAGTTATTGGTTATATCTTTTGGATGAGAGGGAAAATGTCACTTTGCATGCATGAAATGATAAGTGGTATGCGTTTGACCCTTGGAAAAGAAATGTGTTTATTTTTCCATGAAATATTTCTTTGGTTTATTTTGGAAAGAAATATATGTTTTACATGCGGGAAGAACAAGATATGTTATTGCATGCACAAAACTATAACTTTGTTTGAAATAGAGTTGGCATTGTTATACATAGTAACCATTATGAATAGATCTGGGTGGAAAATATGTTTTTTCAAAAAGAACATGTATTCACATGCGTAAGTATAACATCTATTGCGTTAATCCATATTGAAAAGAAAACATACGAGTAGGCAAAAAGAGAAATTGCTTGTTGGGATAGTTACCTTGAAAGTATTGTTATGCATTTGCATGCACAAGTATTATTATATAGTATGTTAGCTTTCTTTTGGAAATAATATGAAAGTGCATGCAAGTTTTTCTCTAGTGTGGAAGGATGCTTCGATAGTGATTTATTTGTTACTAATGCATGTGAAATGATGTTAAATAAGGAAACTAATGTCAATGTGGTTATTTTTTTATACATGCATACAAATAATTGTTGAAGTGTCACAACAGAGATTGATTATTGGTTTATTAGTATTTTATCTAATCATGATATCAAGTGTGTCAATTTACGATGAATATGTGAAAGAAGGATGACTTGAGAAAAGGAAATTTCAAGTTTAACATTGTGGAAGATAAAGAGTTGTTAGTCCATGCAGTGTCTAGTAGTTCTGAATTGTACAATGATCCCCAAGGAAGCAACGACTATAAAGACAGAGATTGATGATTCGCGGTAAATGGTATCATGATGATTGTAATAGCTTATAGCTAGTTATGGTTTGTTTAAGATTATTTTTATATGTAAAATTTATGAAAATGGTCAAGGGATGGACTCCCTTATAACCATTGAGTGAGGGGTGACAATCCTCACGAGTGCGTTTAATAATAAATTAAACGTTTGTCGGTTTTCACCCCTATGGGGTCTCCGTGGTATACGTGTTCATCTATGTGATTGTTCATTGTGTCGTTTTGATGATGTTAATTTCTTTCATGATATGACATTGATATTATCAATTAGGTGATCTACTAATTGAATTAAAATGATCATGGGATCGATGCATAGTTATATGCAGGGAAATTTAAGTTAATATGCTACAACAAGGACAATTAATGGTCATGGTAACTCACTATAATTTTTGCTAAATATTTCTCTAAGTGATGATAATGGGTATTTAAATGGTTAATACAGCAAATATATAAAGAAATTTATAAGGTTACACATTCGTAAATGTTGAAAAAAAAATCCTAACTCCATGCATTTTTCCCGCGAGGTTACTTTCGGGGTATGTTACAAATGGTATCGAGCAAAAGGTTGCAACACCGGTGCCTTTGGGAATCGTTATGCGAGTGAGTAGAGGTATGATGCTAGTGGGCATCATCTCGGTATGATTTTAATTAAACTTGTAGTATACTACAATTAACATGAGATGCATGTTGCATGATTAATGACTCGCATGAAAGATAGACATTTATAATGTTTCTTTAAAAGTTGTGCTCATGAAATTTTAATATGGATGTGCATAAAAGACAATAAAACTTTTATTGTACCTATGAACCATCTTGAGCACTCACCGTTTATATTGTAGATCAATTACCAACCTTTGCATGCATAATGTGAGAAAAATTATTATGGTGCATAAGAAAAAAAATGGAAAAACATGGCTAAAGTTATCATGCACTACCTATAAATAATGAATACATGTATGGTTTGTGGGGATAACTAAATAATATAGAAGTTGGGTTTGACCCCGAAGAGGAAAATGGAATGTTGAAAACAAAAATATATATATATATATATACTTGAACGAAACTCTTTTAGTTGTTAAAAATAAGCAACGAGTGAAATAGAACTCACATAGTGAACTTAAATTCAATGAAAAAAATCATAGTAGCATAATTGTGGGTTCTCTTTTCTTCATTTAGAGTTGTAGAGGAAAGTTTGCATTCAATGTGTTCAACAAAAAGTGGTAATTGAGATCCATGGTTTTGTATTTTAAATAATTTCATCCGTGGAAGTTTTTGATGTGATTAATCTTTAATATCAAGGGGTTTTCATACCTTGAGATCATGTAACCCCCATGGTGATTCCAAGAAAAATTTATGTTTAGAAATGGATCCATAATTTGGTCAAATTTCCCGATTAGACGCCGTTGTAGGGATTGTTGGTCTCGTTATTAGTGGAATTTTACCATTGATGATATTAATATGATTCATGATATTCTAGAAATTCTAGTTTCACTATCTCTATGAGAGTATAAACATATTTATGGAAATTTATTTCATCTCTACTAACTAGTCCCTCAATGGTAGTAGATTGTATGCTTCGCCAACTATTTGGAAGAATGCCTATCCACCATAGATTGCATGCTTGCAAATTGTTGTTAAAATTCCTCAATGGATGTAGATTGCATGCTTGAAAATTGTTTGATGGAATGTCGAATTGGTTGTAGATTGCATGCTTGCATACTATTTGAAAAAAAGTCTACAAAGTGATTGTAGATTTCATGATTGCAAATTATTTTCACAAACATTCCTCAATGGTTGTCGCTATATGGTTGCAAGCTAATGGTAGGCGAAAAAGAATCACATTTTGTGTCCTAGTGTTCAATGGACCGTAGTTCTCTACAATATTGATGGCTGCTAAGGTGAGACCTTAAATAAAGTATCATGCTATGGTATGTAACATATGTTAATGTCTTTTTTCTAAGCTACATGATTATTATTATTATGTGAAATGAATGTATACCACCTATATTACATGCGATGAATTGTTGTCAATGTGCTTTGACAAATTGTGGACCCCATGAGTCATGGGTCAAGTATAGATGCATGGTGTACATAAAATGGTACTTTGCTGTTCAATGATAATATGAAATGGAAAATTATGTAAATTACAAAGGATTTGTGAGACATTGACTATTTTTAGACATTGAATTTTTATTGGATTCAATGGCTATGGAGCCATGATGGGATTGATGTAATGAGGTAATATTTTATTTTATTGTTGAGTTAATGAATACTTTAGTTGGGGTATTCAGAAATAACTCTAGAGTTTTTGTAACACCCCAAGCTCTATGCTTTTCAAATTAGACATTTGAACATAAATCCAAAGGGGAGTGGACCCTAATGGATAATTATTGTGTGGATGTGGTTAATTATTTATTTATGAAAAAATAAATAAAATATTGTGTATGCAATATGACCAAAATGAGAAATTGAGATCACATGCCTAATCCATGAGGTTATGGGAAAAGGTAAAGACTTTCCCCAAAATCTTTCAAAAATCCTTGAAAGAAGTTATTTCTAATTTAGATTTTTTGAGGAAAATCTAAATTCCCCAATGATGAGGAAAGTAGTTGGGAAGAGGTAGCAAAGCCGGAAAGCCGAAAAGGTAGCTAGCCTTTTAAAGTCCCTAAATAAGGGAAGCCTAGGCAAACAAGAATAAAAGCATCCCGAAATTCTCGGACGTTAATTGGAAACAGCTTTGGGGAGAGCATAGCTTGAATAAGCCGCTCCAGAATAGATTGAGGTTAGTCTCTTCGGAGGATCTCACACTTTCGGGGTGAGTTCGGAGATAGATGAACTCTAAGGTTGGGAGGACTCGGTCATAGTATCTATCAGTATGCATACATAAATTTGGAGATTTATCTATGAATTTTTATATAAGGTTATATGAATTGTTATGTTATGATTTCTTATGCAAATTTTATATGAATAATTATGTTATGATTAAAGGGCTATGCTCCTCGAGTTTTTTATGAAAGTATTAGGGATTTAGGTATTATTTTACATTTCCTAAATAATTGGAAATGAAAATTAAAGGTTAATGTTCCAACAAGAGAAGAACATCGAGGATGATGTTCTCTTTAAGGGGGGGAGTTTGTAATATCCCTCGCATAAGCCACCATAAAAACTCTCATAAAATGAGGGTTATTAAATAATTAAATATTATTAATTATTATATTGATATTAAATGAAGAATATTCTTGTAATTGTTGATTATAAGAATATTGGAAGAATTATTTCTTAATTATTTTATTTATAACAATTTATATTCTTCCATGGAAATAAATTATTTTTCCAAGTTGGTATATTTTATGAGTTTTAGAGATAATGAGTAATAGATTTGGAAAAAATATGGATAAGTTATATTTTTCTCATAAGGAAAAAGAAAATCTACCTTTAAAAATAAAAGCATGAGGGAATTATGGAATGCTTTTCTGATTTAGGAAAAATCAGATTTATGGAGGCTTTATGGAATTCTTTTATGATTTAGAAAAAAGCTGGAATACTTTTAGGATTTAGAAAAGCTGGAATGCTTTTATGAATTAGAAAAGATGGAATTCTTTTATGATTTAGAAAAATCTATTCCATTTTAATTAATTCTATTTTTATTATAAGCCTATGAGAGAAATAGAGGAGGGGAATGAGAGAATACATGGAGAATGGAGTCAAGGAAGAGGAAGAGAGCATTTCAAGCATGCATCAAGAGATGAGTAACCATATTCTTTGAAAATCTCTTTGTTTGCATATGGACCCTGATTATATAATGATTTAATTTATTTGCAATAAAAATTTCAGTGTATTACAAGCTAGATCTACACTTATTTATGCATTATTTTGATAAAACCCCAGGGGGATCTTGTTTAGAAGGCTAAGTAGTTCCAGATCTGGTATGGATCTGATGTTTTAGCCAGATATCAGTTGTAGATCTGAATATTAACCTACAGCAGCTGAAGCTCCTCATATAAAATGATGTCAAGTCTTTCTGCAGCTTTCCCAATTGTTTCTGCTATTATTTTTGAAGGATTCTTGCTCTTGCTTCAAGTAAATCCAATGCTTCTACAAAGGAACTTGATTATAGATCTGATTTCTTGATGCCATACTATAACATGAGTGTAATGGCTGATTTCTAGTGTCTTCCAGCAGAAACTGCGCAATTCCTAAAGGACGGTTTCTCTATTTACCAACTCTCTCCTTTAGCTGATTTTCAGCTAGTGTTGATTGTGGGAGATCTGTTAAAACCTCTAAACTCATTTATTTTTGCTGAAACTTTGCTTGAGGTCTGACACGGCCTACAATAAGGGAACCCAGCCCTGTTCTACGTTATTTTCAAACTGGCTTTCTTATACAATGTCCTCCTTGAGTCTATTGCAGATTTTCCTGAGAGTGGAATTTCCCGCTTCTTCCTTGGTTGGTTTTTACTTCTCTTTTGGATCCATTGTTTAGATCTATAGATCTAAGGTTCCTAAGAGCAGAAAACTCTAAGATGAGTGTGTCATTCCCACACTTGCTGTGTTTCACCATTCTTCTATAGACAGAGTCTGGAACGGGCCAGGAAGCCTCTGGATTTCACCCTTCCTTGTGAAGGTGATGCATCTAGTAAATGCCCTACCAGTCTATCTCTGGTTTAGATCTATTGGTGTAATTCCATATTGCTGTGATTCCATAGTGGAATATCTTAAGATATTCCCTACTGAGCCTATATTTTTTCATTTGGAACATTGCATAATTGTATGCAAGGAAATAATTATTGTGTTAAAACTCTTCAAAATGAATAGAAGATAAAAAATATATCCTTGTATGCATTATTGGATTAGATTCTTAGAGAGGAAAAAGAGTAATCACATGCTTTATTATGTAAGATTATTTAGAGAAACATATATGCTTTTATGCATGGGAAAAATATAGTTTTGAGTATTAGATTTCTAGAGAAAACGAAGATGAAATCACATAATATTTATTGTGTTAGCCCTCTTTTGGGCAAAATAATATGTATTTTTCCAACCTAAAGGGATTAGCTATGGTATTAGCTTTATCTTGGGAGAATATTATGCATAGTTATTGGTTATATCTTTTGGATGAGAGAGAAATGTCACTTTGCATGCATGAAATGATAAGTGGTATGCGTTTGACCCTTGGAAAAGAAATGTGTTTATTTTTCCATGAAATATTTATTTGGTTTCTTTTGGAAATAAATATATGTTTTACATGCAGGAAGAACAAGATATGTTATTGCATGCACAAAACTATAACTTGTATGTTAACTTTGTTTGAAATAGAGTTGGCATTGTTATACATAGTAACCATATTGAATAGATCTTGGGTGGAAAATATGTTTTTGGAAAAGAACATGTATTCACATGCATAAGTATAACATCTATTGCATTAATCGATATTGAAAAGAAAACATACGAGTAGGCAAAAAGAGAAATTTCTTGTTGGGATAGTTATCTTGAAAATCTTGTTATGCATTTGCATGCACAGTATTATTATATAGTATGTTAGTTTTCTTTTGGAAACAATATGAAAGTGAATGCAAGATTTTCTTAGTGTTTGGTGGAAAGAGGATGCTTGATAGTGATTTATTTGTTACTAATGCATGTGAAATGATGTTAAATAAGGAAACTAATGTCAATGTGGTTATGTTTTATACATGCATATAAATATTTGTTGAAGTGTCACAAATAGAGATTGATTATTGGTTTATTAATATTTTATCTAATCATGATATCAAGTGTGCTGACGACAGCAATGGCGGGAAAGAAGGATGACTTGAGAAAATGAAATTTCAAGTTTAACATTGTGTAAGATAAAGAGTTGTTAGTCCATGCAGGTTTAGTAGTTCCAATTGCACAATGATCCCCTGAAGGAAGCAGTCTGACTACAAAGACAGAGATTGATGATTCGTGGGTAAATGGTATCATGATGATTGTAATAGCTTATAGCTAGTTATGTTTCGTTTAAGATTATTTTTATATGTAAATTTTATGACAATGGTCAAGGGATGGACTCCCTTATAACCATTGAGTGAGGGGTGACAACCCTCATGAGCGTTTAATAATAAAATTAAACGTTTGCTAGTTTTCACCCTACGGGGTTTCCAGGGTATATCGGTGTCTATTTATGTGATTGTTCATTGTGTCGTTTTGATGATGTTAATTTATTTCATGATATGACGTTGATATTATCAATTAGGTGATCTACTAATTGAATTAAAATGATCATGGGATCGATGCATAGTTATAGCAGGAAATTTAAGTTAATATGCTACAACAAGCACAAATAATGGTTGTGGAACTCACTATGATTTTTGCTAAATATTTCTCTAAGTGAAGATAATGGGTATTTAAATGGTTAATGCAGAAATATATAAAGAAATTTATAAGGTTACACATTCGTAAATGTTGAAAAAAAGTCCTAACTCCATGCATTTTTCCTGCAAGGTTATCGGGGTATGTTACAAATGTACACCTCCAGTAACGAAATTTTTTTTTTTCGATATACAGGGGTTTTCTCTCTATTCACCTAGTTATGTAAATATGGCTTTAACATGTTAACTTTAGTTCTCTCATGATAAAGTTTCTTCTAACCATTTAGCATCTCTATCCCATAAGAAGGTGAACATTCCGCCAGTATTCTTTTCAACCAATTATATATATATGAACTGCCATACCACTTTACATTATCATGGGATGTGGGTTTTTTTTTTTTTCTCTAGATTTAATAAAGTCGTCGTCTATATGAACCCACATATTTTCCAATACCCTCTCCTAACATATATATATTTTAAACACATACAATCTTGAATTCCCTATAGACTACCGGCGTATATCTATGGATCCACCTATACATAGTGATAACACCCTATGGTTAATTCTTAAATCCACATAGGTATGAATATATAGGAGTCATTATATATATACATATACCACATATACTACGGGCATATGTAGCTTTTGACCCTATTAATTTAATGAGCGCGTATATACCTATATATAACATCTATATGTATATACATAACATAAATAGAGGTTCAACCTTTAGTCTTAATCAATTGGGCACAACATATGCATCTATCCTAAATTCGATTTAACCCTTTTAAGGTTTTCATGGGATCATTACGCATATACAAACATGCAAAATAAAACACACGGAAATATAATTGATACACAGTACAGCCCTTACCTTTTTCTAAATTCATATACTTATCCTTGAAGCTATAATCATATTTGTGCAACCCTACCTTAAGTCACGACTTGCGTGCTCGAACGCTAGTTATAATTCCATTTCCTTCATCGAACGATGATTTTTGGTTTCTGTATGGTTTATATGCAAGTATTGACCGGACTTCTTCACGTCGTGACTCATTATTGCTCGTTCATATTTATGCAGGTAGCAGCGAATGTAATAATATTTCGGTGTGCAGACCTCGACATTGAACGCCTATGCCATATGGTGCCCCTTTCAGCGGTTTACCATGATTATGATTATGAGCCAGGGTCGACACGTTGCAAACATATGCGTACTGGTCCTGGAACGTGTTATACACGTTACACAGTGTTTAACGTATGAAATTGGTTCTATAGACAGAGCTAGTGTTTAACGTATGAAATTGGTTCTATAGACAGAGCTGGCAATCTCACTCCCGAAAAGAGAGTACCAATTGCCAGCGTATCTCGTCTCATACTTAGCAACTTTTGACGGTTGATGTTGGCTCATTCATGTACTGTGAGGGTCGAGTCCTGCCTCGGATACTTAAATTTCTAGGGTTCGAACTCTATTACTGTGCGGCAGGGCGTAGCGGCTACATAACCCCACTGCGCGCTTTAACGTCGCCTAGTACGAGCTCGTCGACGTGGCCGACTCTCCCCACTCAACCGATTCTCTGATCTTTCTGGGGAAATGAAATTAGGGTTACAGGGACTTCTTTTAAGCCAAAGCTCCGGAGCGGCTTTGTTCATCCGATCTTTCACTATTTTTTTCTGGGTGTAGCGTCGGTGTAACTCCCCACTCTCTTCACTAGTGGTCATGGGTGTGATCAGATTCGGTTGCGGCTAGGGTTCCTTGGTTCGGGTTTGTTATTATTCTTCATGCAGGATTTCTGTTATATCTCTGTATCTTATTTCTGTTATATCCCTTACGCCCTTCGACTTTTTTTCTTCGTGGTTTAATAGAGTACACCGTAGCTCATTCTTTTCAGATTGTATTTTGCAGAGAGGACAACGCGTCGCATCTCAGGCTAGCAGGTTCTCTGGCGTTTAATAAGTTTCGACTTAATCTCAGGAAACACGATGATAATTTTACACATTCACTGGGGTTTGTTTCCTCCAATTTTTTTTCCTAAACTGTTATGCAGCAAACCCTAGGTTGTTAGCTAGGTTTCTTTGTGTCTATACTGGATACACAGGCGCTGTCAAAGGTGTTAAAGACCAGTCCGCCGCGCTATATTGCACTTTGTTTTGTTTCGTTTTACTGACAGTATGACCCATGATTCGAACTCGTCCAACAATAGTCCCTGTGCACTAATACTATTAAAGTTTGTGATCAGATATGTTCAGAAATGGTATTGTTCTTCGCAACGAAGGTAAACATTTCGTTTTCTGTGGTATTTTCAACGCTATATCCTACTGCATGTCACGAAATTTCAATGACTTCTCGTCAAATTTAATACATCGTGCAAATCCTATAGTCTGCTCTTTATATGTTTCATGCGGTCTCAAAATAATAACTTTTCTCTGTTTTTGTTTGATAAAACTGGGTGAGTCTACCCGCTGTCTCTTATTGATTAGGGTTAAAAGATTAATTATCCGTCGTATTGTCGTATACTGTTCATCTCTATTTGTCATTCATATTACAGACTCCCCACGAGCCGTGGTTTACAATGTCGTTGCCATCAGAGGACTTGATGACAGCGGCCAATGGCATAGTGTATTTATTTCTCAGCACCCATTATGCCGTTTGACCATACTTTCATCCTATATGCATTACCTTTTTACACTATTGACTCGTATTATATTTCTTGTGCAGCATATATTGTTCAAATATATAACATTCGTATTTATGGTTTATACTTTTAACATATATGGTTTGTATAGGTATTAGTATTCCTATCTCCTTCGGAATATATGTATCATTGTGTATGTATCTTATTTGTAGTCGAGCCTAAGAGGACCTAATTACTCTAGACCTCGACACTTGTTAACATATATATATAATCTAAATATATATATATATATATATTTTTATTTTTATTTTAAATGCCTATGCATATATTCGATGGTTTAATTGATAATGTTCATTACGCATAGATTTAATCCATAACCATAACATTTCTTCTAAGGGTTAGAGGTGAATATAAGTTTCAATACACTCTATAATGGCTATGAATGAGGTAACACTCCTATAGTGTAGATTTAATCTTTGGTTTAATAAGAGTACATAATTCTAAAGTCCTCTCTCTTAATTTCTATTTTTTTTTTCCCTCTTTGATGTATATCTATATGTATACAAGAGTGTTTGACAAGAGAAACTTCCTTATAAAGTAAGTTTTTTTCTATAGTGCTTGTCTTCAAGAATTAAGGATGGATTCAGAAATGCAATATAAACATTTATAACTGTCATAATGATCATGATAGAGTAGAAATTCTCTTTTTCGGTCACAAGTTCCAATGTCATATTCTACTATCTTACTTTCTTCCCTTTTGCTATGTACCATGTATACATTAGTACTACTATAATAATTTCCTAGCATACATAAGAGCATACAATATCCCATTTGTATCCACAGGAAACAAAATAATATTTAATTATCTATGGGAACTAAGTAACTTCAGATTTAAACCAACCTTGGTTTAGAGTTTCTGGGGTTTCTACTACATGGATTTCTGGTCTACAACAAAACAAAATCTGGAAGGTGAATGCCTTATGATAGACTCTGTTAAATGTAGTACCAAAATCAATCATACAATTTCCTTAAATTTTTATATGTAGCCAATTCATACCATAATACATCAGAATGAACAAAAATTACAGGAACATACCACTATTGCAATTGACCAACCTCCCAACCTTAGAGTCCTCTTTGTCTCCCAGAACTCACCCCCGAGCTGAGATCACCTCCATCATAGATCAACCTCTGATCTGCTTAGGAGCAGCTTATTTAAGCTCATATTTCCCAAAAGCATGTTTCTAATTCTGCGTCCAGAATAGCAGGATGCTTTCTTTCCTGTTTAGCCTAGGCTTCCCATTTTGGGATTCTTTAAAGCTGTTTTATGCTTTTCCTCAGATTTTCCAGCTTTTCTTTACCTCTTCCCAACTACTCCTCTTCATTGGAGGAAATTTAGATTCCTCCTCAAATCTAAATTAATTTCTTTCAAGGATTTTTGAAAGATTTTGGGGATTTGTTGCCTTATCCATCCTCATGGATTTGGCAAGTGATCTCTAATTCTCATCTTGGTCAAAATGCATAATCATTTTATTTATTTCCTCAAATAAAATATGCAAATACATTCATACCATACTTATCCCTTGGGGTCCACCCCCTTTAGGATTTAAGTTCAATGTCTAGTTTTAAAAATTCAACACACAAATTGGGGGTATTACATATTCCCCCTCTGAAAATAAACACCGTCATCGGTGTTATTATTTAACTACTAGAGTTCACTTAAACAAAAATGGATATTTTTCCATCATTTCCGCTTCCCTTTCCCAGGTAGCTTCTTCAGCAGTAAAGTGCTTCCACTGCACTTTTACTCTGGCTACTGTTCTGTTTCTCAATTCAATTTCTTCCCGCTCCAATATTTGAAGCGGTTCTGGCAGAAACTCCCCTTCTGGTTCCACCTGTACAACATTCCAATCAACTATGTGAGAAGCATCATGCACATATCTTTTTAATAATGAAATATGAAACACATTATGCACTCTAACATGGTGTGGTAAGGCCAGCTTGTAAGCCACTGGTCCCACCCTTTCTAACACCTCAAAAGGCCCACAATATCTAGGTGCAAGTTTTGCACAACTTTTAGCATAAAGTGTGCTCTTTTTGGGTTTGATGCGTAAATACACATGATCCCCCACTTTGAATTCTCGGTGCACTCTTTTCTTATCAGCATAACTTTTCTGGCGATCTTGTGCTGTCTTGATATTTCTTTGTATTTGCTTGACAATTATTTCCATTTCTTGTAGTGCATCTGGTCCCAACACCAGTTTATCCTCTGGTTGACTCCAACTCAAGGGAGTACGGCACTTTCTCCCATAGAGTGCCTCAAACGGACTCATCTTAATAGAGGATTGGTAACTATTATTATAGGCAGACTCAGCTAAATGCAGATACTCTTCCCATTTTGATGGCCTATCCATCACATACATTCTCAGCATATCCTCTAAAATTTGATTTGTTCTTTCTGTTTGCCCATCAGTTTGAGGGTGATAGGCAGTACTAAAATTCAACTTAGTACCCATTCCTGCAAACAATCCTTTCCAAAACGCTGCTGTAAACTTAGCATCCCGATCTGAAACAATCACCTTGGGAACTCCGTGCAGCCTTACTATCTCCTTTAGAAAAACATTTGCTACTTGAGCTGTTCCAAAGGTAGATTTCACTTGTATAAAGTGGGCAGCTTTTGTGAGAGTGTCTACTACTACCATTGCAGAATCATGCTGATATTTAGTCTTGGGTAATCCTGTTATAAAATCCATCGAAACTGTGTCCCATTTCCATTCTGCAATTGGCAAAGGGTTTAAAAGCCCTGCTGGATGTTGATGCTCAATCTTGACAAGTTGACATTCCATACACTTACTTAGATACTCTGCCACATCTCTCTTCATTCTTGGCCAGAACAGCTTCTTTTTCAAGGTTGTTAACATCTTCTGGTATCCTGGATGTCCTGCATAAGGCTGTTTTTGATATTCATCCAAAATTTCTCTTTTTAATGACTCTATATTAGGAATATACAACCTGTTTTTGAAACAGAGTAGCCCCTTTTGATTTTTAGTGAAAGTAGTCTTACCCCTTTTCTGTAGTTTCACCAAGAGTGCTTCATCGTTGGGATCTTGATTTGCTGCCTTTCCCACCAATTCCTCTACCTCCATCTGGGCACTACTCCCAATGTTGTTTAGATGTTGACAAGCATTCCTACTAAGTGCATCCGCAACTTTATTTTCTTTCCCCTTGATATGTTTTATGTCCATATCAAATTCACTTAAAAAGGACAGCCATCTGGCTTGCCTTGAATTCAAATCAGTTTGAGAAAAGAAATATTTAAGACTAATATGATCAGTCATCAATGTGAACTTCTTCTCCAGAAGATAGTGCCTCCACATTTTTAAAGCATGGATAACAGCTGCAAATTCCAAATCATATGCACTATAATTCTGTTCATGCATTTTCAGTTTCCTAGATTCATATGCAATAACTGAATTTTCCTGCAACAGGACTCCTCCTAGCCCTTCTCTGCAAGCATCTGTACATACAACAAACTCTTTATCAGGATCAGCAATTTTTAATATAGGGGCTGAAATAAGTTTTTGTTTCAATTGTTCGAAACTGTTTTGACATTTCTCAGTCCACACGAACTTGACACCCTTCCTTTGTAATGAGGTTATGGGATTTGCTATAGCAGAAAATCTCTCCACAAATCTGCGATAATAGCCTGCAATTCCCATAAATGATCTTACTGCTGAAACATCAGTGGGGACTGGCCATTCTTTAATAGCTTTTATCTTTTCAGGGTCAACTGCCAACCCTTTTTCAGAAATAATATGACCCAGATATTGAATTTTATCTTTATAAAATTCACATTTGCTGAACTTGGCATATAGCTGGTTTTCTTTTAAGGTCTGCAACACTATTCTCAGATGTTCCTTATGTTCATCTTCATTTTTAGAATAGACTAAGATATCATCTATGAACACAAGAACAAATTTGTCCAAAAACTTGTTTAACACACTGTTCATCAAGCACATAAAGGTGGCAAGGGCATTCGTCAAACCAAAAGGTAGGACTACAAATTCGTAATGCCCATACCTGGTTCGAAATGTTGTTTTGCTAATGTCTTCATCCTTAATTCTAAGCTGGTGATAACCAGTCCTTAGGTCTATTTTGGAAAAGACTGAAGCTCCTCTCACTTGATCAAAAAGATCATCAATTCTAGGAAGTGGATATCTATTCTTAATGGTCAACTTGTTCAGTTGACGATAATCAATGCACATCCTAAAAGTTCCATCCTTCTTTTTCACAAATAAGACCGGTGCTCCCCATGGAGACACACTCGGTCTAATATATCCTTTATCTAATAATTCTTGCAATTGCATCTTCAGCTCCATGAGTTTAGGTGGACTCATTCGATATGGGGCTCGGGAAACAGGCGTGTCTCCCGGCACCAAATCTATAGAAAAGTCAATCTCTCTTTTGGGGGGAAGATGAGGGATTTCCTTGGGAAAGACTTCCTTAAATTCCTTGATGACTGGTATAGCATCCAGTAACTCCTCCTCAGTTTTCTGTTCTATTTCTTCTACATGCACTGCATAGACTTGGTATCCTTTTCTAGCTGTTCTTTTCAATTGTAAGGTTGATATTTGTCTTACTGAAATGGACTTTGGTTTCCCTTTTAGTGTAAAAGGTTTCCCTTCTTCATCCACACAATGCAGGGTTTTATCCCAGCAGTTCATTAGAGCTTTCTTCTTTTCTAGCCAATCCATTCCTACCAGCAGATCATAGGATCCTAATGGCAATATGTTCAAATTCACTTCTGTTGTAAAGCCATTTAATTGTATTGATGTTTTCGGCAATTTATGTGTGACTTTTCTCTTAGTTCCAGTGGCCAACTGTACCAACCATGACTGCTGAAATTTTTCAGGTTTAATTTTACATTTTTCTACAATTCCAGAACTAATGTAACTTAAGGAAGCACCTGGATCAATCAAAACAATAACAGGTAGGTCAGAAATCTTACCCTCCATTTCCACCATGGTTGCTTGATGTTCTGCTTGCCGATTTTCCAAGGCTGCACTGATAGTTGGTATATTTCTGGCGATGTCATTTACTGTTGTTGCCTCTCGTTCTCTGCTGATCAGGTGTATATTTCGATGGGGGCAGTCCCTCATCATATGGGGTTCTCCACATCCCCAACATTTCAAAGGTTCCTTCATTCTGACTGTCCCTTCCTTTTTATTTTTCCCCTCTACTGGTTTTGAAGCCACTTGGGACTGAGCAGTTTGACTTTCTTTTGGTTTATTGAATTTTTTCCGCTGATGATCTCTACCAAAATTTCTTAGATATGCTGGTTTTGGTCTTTTACCTTTGAACTCACCCTTGTTCAGTCAGCTCTTCCCTTGTTCAGCTTTACCTTTAAACTGCTGATAGCATAATCTTGCTTTTCTAATAGCTTTATCCATTGTTTTTGGGTTGTCAAACTCAATTTTCTCCTTGTACACAGTAGGCAAACAATTTAAAAACCTTTGCACTTTTTCCTTTTCTTCCCTAATGTAAGGGACATACCTCAATAAATTAGTAAAATTAGTGACAAACTCATCAATAGTGAGCTGTCCTAGTCGAAGGTCATGGAATTATTTTGCTTTATCATCATAATAACGTTCATTCAAGTAACGACTTTTGAACTTAGTTTGAAAATCTTCCCAAGTAACTGTCTTTTCATCAATGGCATGCACCATTTTTGTCTCTTCCCACCATAGTGTAGCTTTTCCTTGTAGCTGGTACACAACTAATCTAGCCTTCAGATTGCTCTCATATTCATAAACTTGGAAATACTTGATCATGTTCAGCAACCAAGCTTCAGCATCCTCCTCCTTCTCCCCATCATAGGAGGGAGGTTTGATTTTTCTAAATTCTCCCTGCAATTCTCTTTTCTGCTTATGTTGATGTCTAGCTGCATCCTCATCCTCAGATTCGTCTATCTTTCTTTTTCCAGAACCTTCGCCTTCCTGGCTGTTCCGGGAAGTTAGCTCTCTGATGAGCTTTTCCTGCTCCTTACTGGCTGATGACAACATGTCATTTTGGCTTCTTAGTTCAGCCAATTCTCGTTGCAGCCTGTGCAACATAGCCATTACCGGGGCATTGGGATCTGGAGTAGCAAACTCATCACGCAGATCCACATAAATTCCTTCACCTTCAGCCATTTCAACTGTACACACTCACAACAAAGATTAGCAAAAAAAAAAAAAATTTCTAGAAAAAAACAAAATATGTAAAAATCAGTGAGCACAAAATTAACAGCCCAAATTGTTGTAACTGGGCTCCGATACCATTTGTAACACCTCCAGTAACGAATTTTTTTTTTTTCGATATACAGGGGTTTTCTCTCTATTCACCTAGTTATGTAAATAAGGCTTTAACATGTTAACTTTAGTTCTCTCATGATAAAGTTTCTTCTAACCATTTAGCATCTCTGTCCCATAAGAAGGTGAACATTCCGCCAGTATTCTTTTCAACCAATTATATATATATGAACTGCCATACCACTTTACATTATCATGGGATGTGGGTTTTTTTTTTTCTCTAGATTTAATAAAGTCGTCGTCTATATGAACCCACATATTTTCCAATACCCTCTCCTAACATATATATATTTTAAACACATACAATCTTGAATTCCCTATAGACTACTGGCGTATATCTATGGATCCACCTATACATAGTGATAACACCCTATGGTTAATTCTTAAATCCACATAGGTATGAATATATAGGAGTCATTATATATATACATATACCACATATACTACGGGCATATGTAGCTTTTGACCCTATTAATTTAATGAGCGCGTATATACCTATATATAACATGTATATGTATATACATAACATAAATAGAGGTTCAACCTTTAGTCTTAATCAATTGGGCGCAACATATGCATCTATCCTAAATTCGATTTAACCCTTTTAAGGTTTTCATGGGATCATTACGCATATACAAACATGCAAAATAAAACACATGGAAATATAATTGATACACAGTACAGCCCTTACCTTTTTCTAAATTCGTATACTTATCCTTGAAGCTATAATCATATTTGTGCAACCCTACCTTAAGTCACGACTTGCGCGCTCGAACGCTGGTTATAATTCCATTTCCTTCGTCGAACGATGATTTTTGGTTTCTGTATGGTTTATATGCAAGTATTGACCGGACTTCTTCACGTCGTGACTCATTATTGCTCGTTCATATCTATGCAGGTAGCAGCGAATGTAATAATATTTCGGTGTGCAGACCTCGACATTGAACGCCTATGCCATACGGTGCCCCTTTCGGTGGTTTACCATGATTATGATTATGAGCCAGGGTCGACACGTTGCAAACATATGCGTACTGGTCCTGGAACGTGTTATACACGTTACACAGTGTTTAACGTATGAAATTGGTTCTATAAACAGAGCTGGTGTTTAACGTATGAAATTGGTTCTATAGACAGAGCTGGCAGTCTCACTCCCGAAAAGAGAGTACCGATTGCCGGCGTATCTCGTCTCATACTTAGCAACTTTTGACGGTTGATGTCGGCTCGTTCATGTACTGTGAGGGCCGAGTCCTGCCTCGGATATTTAAATTTCTAGGGTTCGAACTCTATTACTGTGCGGCAGGGCGTGGCGGCTACATAACCCCACTGCGCGCTTTAACGTCACCTAGTACGAGCTCGTCGACATGGCCGACTCTCCCCACTCAACCGATTCTCTGATCTTTCTGGGGAAATGAAATTAGGGTTATAGGGACTTCTTTTAAGCCAAAGCTCCAGAGCAGCTTTGTTCATCCGATCTTTCACTATTTTTTTCTGGGTGTAGCGTCGGTGTAACTCCCCACTCTCTTCACCAGTGGTCGTGGGTGTGATCAGATTCGGTTGCGGCTAGGGTTCCTTGGTTCGGGTTTGTTATTATTATTCATGCAGGATTTCTGTTATATCTCTGTATCTTATTCTTGTTATATCCCTTACGCCCTTCGACTTGTTTTCTTCGTGGTTTAATAGAGTATACCGTAGTTCATTCTTTTCAGATTGTATTTTGTAGAGAGGACAACGCGTCGCATCTCAGGCTAGCCGGTTCTCTGGCGTTTAATAAGTTTCGACTTAATCTCAGGAAACGCGATGATAATTTTACACATTCACTGGGGTTTGTTTCCTCCAAATTTTTTTTCTAAATTGTTATGCAGTAAACCCTAGATGGTTAGCTAGGTTTCTTTGTGTCTATACTGGATACACAGGCGCTGTCAAAGGTGTTAAAGACCAGTCCGCCGCGCTATATTGCACTTTGTTTTGTTTCGTTTTACTGACAGTATGACCCATGATTCGAACTCGTCCAACAGTAGTCCCTGTGCACTAATACTATTAAAGTTTGTGATCATATATGTTCAGAAATGGTATTGTTCTTCGCAACGAAGGTAAACATTTCGTTTTCTGTGGTATTTTCAACGCTATATCCTACTGCATGTCACGAAATTTCAATGACTTCTCGTCAAATTTAATACATCATGCAAATCCTATAGTCTGCTCTTTATATGTTTCATGCGGTCTCAAAATAATAACTTTTCTCTGTTTTTGTTTGATAAAACTGGGTGAGTCTACCTGCTGTCTCTTATTGATTAGGGTTAAAAGATTAATTATCCATCGTATTGTCGTATACTGTTCATCTCTATTCGTCATTCATATTACAGACTCCCCACGAGCCGTGGTTTACAATGTCGTTGCCGTCGGAGGACTTGATGACAGCGGCCAATGGCATAGTGTATTTATTTTTCACCACCCATTATGCGTTTGACCATACTTTCATCCTATATGCATTACCTTTTTACACTATTGACTCGTATTATATTTCTTGTGCAGCATATATTGTTCAAATATATAACATTCGTATTTATGGTTTATACTTTTAACATATATGGTTTGTATAGGTATTAGTATTCCTATCTCCTTCAGAATATATGTATCATTGTGTATGTATCTTATTTGTAGTCGAGCCTAAGAGGACCTAATTGCTCTAGACCTCGACACTTGTTAACATATATATATAATCTAAATATATATATATATATATATATATTTTTTTTTTATTTTTTTTTTAAATGCCTATGCATATATTCAATGGTTTAATTGATAATGTTCATTACGCATAGATTTAATCCATAACCATAACATTTCTTCTAAGGGTTAGAGGTGAATATAAGTTTCAATACACTCTATAATGGCTATGAATGAGGTAACACTCCTATAGTGCAGATTTAATCTTTGGTTTAATAAGAGTACATAATTCTAAAGTCCTCGCTCTTAATTTCTATTTTTTTTTCCTCTTTGATGTATATCTATATGTATACAAGAGTGTTTGACAAGATAAAATTCCTTATAAAGTAAGTTTTTTTCTATAGTGCTTGTCTTCAAGAATTAAGGATGGATTTAGAAATGCAATATAAACATTTATAACTGTCATAATGATCATGATAGAGTAGAAATTCTCTTTTTCGGTCACAAGTTCCAATGTCATATTCTACTATCTTACTTTCTTCCCTTCTGCTATGTACCATGTATACATTAGTACTACTATAATAATTTCCTAGCATACATAAGAGCATACAATATCCCATTTGTATCCACAGGAAACAAAATAATATTTAATTATCTATGGGAACTAAGTAACTTCAGATTTAAACCAACCTTGGTTTAGAGTTTCTGGGGTTTCTACTACATGGATTTCTGGTCTACAACAAAACAAAATCTGGAAGGTGAATGCCTTATGATAGACTCTGTTAAATGTAGTACCAAAATCAATCATACAATTTCCTTAAATTTTTATATGTAGCCAATTCATACCATAATACATCAGAATGAACAAAAATTACAGGAACATACCACTATTGCAATTGACCAACCTCCCAACCTTAGAGTCCTCTTTGTCTCCCAGGACTCACCCCCGAGCAGAGATCACCACCTAGAACAGATCAACCTCTGATCTGCCTAGGAGCAGCTTATTTAAGCTCATATTTCCCCAAAGCATGTTTCTAATTCTGCGTCCAGAATAGCAGGATGCTTTCTTTCCTGTTTAGCCTAGGCTTCCCATTTTGGGATTCTTTAAATTGTTTTATGCTTTTCCTCAGCTTTTCCAGCTTTTCTTTACCTCTTCCCAACTGCTCCTCTTCATTGGGGAAATTTAGATTCCTCCTCAAATCTAAATTAATTTCTTTCAAGGATTTTTGAAAGATTTTGGGGATTTGTTGCCTTATCCATCCTCATGGATTTGGCAAGTGATCTCTAATTCTCATCTTGGTTAAAATGCATAATCATTTTATTTATTTCCTCAAATAAAATATGCAAATACATTCATACCATACGTATCCCTTGGGGTCCACCCCCTTTAGGATTTAAGTTCAATGTCTAGCTTTAAAAATTCAACACATAAATTGGGGGTATTACGTTTGCTGGTTTTCACCCTACGGGGTTTCCAGGGTATATCGGTGTATATTTATGTGATTGTTCATTGTGTCATTTTTATGATGTTAATTTATTTCATGATATGACGTTGATATTATCAATTAGGTGATCTACTAATTGAATTAAAATGATCATGGGATCAATGCATAGTTATAGCAGGAAATTTAAGTTAATATGCTACAACAAGGACAAATAATGGTTGTGGAACTCACTATGATTTTTGCTAAATATTTCTCTAAGTGAAGATAATGGGTATTTAAATGGTTAATGCAGAAATATATAAAGAAATTTATAAGGTTACACATTCGTAAATGTTGAAAAAAAGTCCTAACTCCATGCATTTTTCCTGCGAGGTTATCGGGGTATGTTACAAATGGTATCAGAGCAAAAGGTTGCAACACTGGCGCCTTTTTGGAATCATTATGAAAAAAGGAAGTAGAGGTATCATGCTAGTGGGAATCATCTCAGGTATGATTTTAATTAGACTTGTAGTATACTACAATTAACATGAGATGCATGTTGCATGATTAATGACTGCATGAAAGAGTAGACAGTTATAATGTTTCTTTAAAAGTTGTGCTCATGAAATTTGAATATGGATGTGGATAAAATACAATAAAACTTCTATTGTGCCTATGAACCATCTTGAGCACTCACTGTTTATATTTCAGATTAATTACCAACCTTTGCATGCATAATATGAGAAAAATGATTATGGTGCATAAGAAAAAAGAATGAAAAAACATGGCTAAATTTTTCATGCACTACCTATAAATAATGAATACACGTATGGTTGGTGTGATAACTAAATAATATAGAAGTTGGGTTTGACCCTGAAGAGGACAATGGAATGTGGAAAACAAAATATATATATATATATTTGAACGAAACTCTTTAGTTGTTAAAAATAAGCAACGAGTGAAATAGAACTCACATAGTGAACTTAAATTCAATGAAAAAATCATAGTAGCATAATTGTGGGTTCTCCTTCTTCCTTTAGAGTTGTAGAGGAAAGTTTTCATTCCATGTGTTCGACAAAAAGTGGTAATTGAGATCCACGGTTTTGTTATTTTAAATAATTTCATCTGTGGAAGTTTTGGATGTGATTAATCTTTAATATCAAGGGGTTTTCATACCTTGAGATCATGTAACCCCCATGGTGATTCCAAGAAAAGGTTATGTTTAGAAATGGATCCATAATTTGGTCAAATTTCTTGATTAGACGATGTTGTAGGGATTGTTGGTTCTGTTATTAGCAGAAATTTTATCATTGATGATATTAATAGGATTCATGATGTTCTAGAAATTCTAGTTTTACTATCTCTATGATAGTATAAACATATTTCTGGGAATTTATTTCATCTCTGCTAACTAGTCCCTCAATGGTAGTAGATTGTATGCTTGCCAACTATTTGGAAGAATGCCTTATCCACCATAGATTGCATGCTTGAAAATTGTTGTTAAAATTCCTCAATGGATGTAGATTGCATGCTTGAAAATTGTTTGATGGAATTTCGAATTGGTTGTAGATTGCATGCTTGCACACTATTTGAAAAAAAAGTCTACAGTGATTGTAGATTTCATGATTGCAAATTATTTTCACAAAATTCCTCAATGGTTGTCGCTTATATGGTTGCAAGCTAATGGTAAGCGAAAAAAAAAAAAAGAATCACATTTTGTGTCCTAGTGTTCAATGGAACTGTTAATTCTCTACAATATTGATGGTTGCTAAGGTGAGACCTTAAATAAAGTATCATGCTATGGTATGAAACATATGTTAATGTCTTTTTTCTAAGCTACATGATTATTATTAATATGTGGAAATTTTGAATGTATACCACCTATATTACATGCGATGAATTGTTGTCAATGTGCTTTGAAAAATTGTGGACCCCATGTTGTGGGTCAAGTATAGATGCATGGTGTACATAAATGTTCCTTTGCTTTAATGATAATATGCAAATGGAAAATTACGTAAATTACAGTGGATTTGTAGACATTGACTATTTTTAGACATTGAATTTTTATTGGATTCAATGGCTATGGAAGCCATGATGAGGCTGATCTAATGATGTAATATTTTATTTTAATATTGAGTTAATGAATACATTGTTTGGGGTATTCATGAAATAACTCTAGAGTTTTAGAAGACTTCTTGCCAGCTTATGAAAAGCTATTGGTGGTTAAGTTCAACATGGACCTTCCCTAAAAGTCTCCTAAAAATCCCTAGGAGAAAATAATAAAGAGGAAATATTAACATAATGGGAGAGAAAGATTATGTTAATGACTTAGTTGGAGATAAATACTAAGTGGGGTAAAATAAAGCATAGCGGGAGAGAAAGGCATGCTTTAAAGAAAAAGAAGAGTATCTTTTTCGAAAAATATAAAAAAAAAAAGGCCTAGGCAAAAAGGTTGGCAGACCTTAAAGCAGGATGCTGCTAAAAATCTGCTGGGAAGAAATCACCAAGGAATCAATGAGGTTGTTGATTCTAGTGGCAAGTAAATCTTAGCTCGGTGGGTAACTATTGGAGATAGTTCACGGTTGGGTGGAATATGCTGAGTTTCTCAATAATTCCCAGAAATTAACTAAGGTTAGATGAAATTTTGTCTATGTTATGTTACAAATTTTCAAATTATCTAAAGATGTTGGATGTTACAATAGACTGTAAATTTCATGTCTCAAAGTTGTTGCATGTGCTATATTTTTGCATGCATGATATATTAAATTATCTTAGCAACAATTTAGATGAAATAGGTTGTGTTTTTATGAGCAAATGAACATGTCATAAATGGCTGATCTATATGCATGCATAGAGGAAATTAATTGAAATATATAGGCGACTGAAATAACTCATGTTAGATAAAATAATGATTTATTGAACTTTAAATTCTTGACATATTAGAGGAACATGGCTGGAGATTAATGACATGAGTTTGAATTTGAATGAAACTACTATGGGAGAGAAAGACAGTAATTTGCAAAGGAAATGGTTGGAGATAAATACCATGAGTTTGAATTAGATTGAAATTATTGTGGGAGAGAAAGACAGTAATTTTCAAAAACACTAGTGGGAGAGAAAGACTAGTGTAACTCCTAAATAAAATGCAACGTGCACTTGATAGAGTTTTTCATATCATTTTGATGATTAAAGGGCTAAGTGCTCCCTGAGTTTTTGTGAAAGTATTATGATTTAGGTATTATTTTACATTTCCTAAATAATTGGAAATGAAAATTAAAGGTTAATGTTCCAACAAGAGAAGAACATCGAGGATGATGTTCTCTTTAAGGGGGGGAGTTTGTAATATCCCTCGCATAAGCCACAATAAAAACTCTCATAAAATGAGGGTTATTAAATAATTAAATATTATTAATTATTATATTGATATTAAATGAAGAATATTCTTGTAATTGTTGATTATAAGAATATTGGAAGAATTATTTCTTAATTATTTTATTTATAACAATTTATATTCTTCCATGGAAATAAATTATTTTTCCAAGTTGGTATATTTTATGAGTTTTAGAGATAATGAGTAATAGATTTGGAAAAAATATGGATAAGTTATATTTTTCTCATAAGGAAAAAGAAAATCTACCTTTAAAAATAAAAGCATGAGGGAATTATGGAATGCTTTTCTGATTTAGGAAAAATCAGATTTATGGAGGCTTTATGGAATTCTTTTATGATTTAGAAAAAAGCTGGAATACTTTTAGGATTTAGAAAAGCTGGAATGCTTTTATGAATTAGAAAAGATGGAATTCTTTTATGATTTAGAAAAATCTATTCCATTTTAATTAATTCTATTTTTATTATAAGCCTATGAGAGAAATAGAGGAGGGGAATGAGAGAATACATGGAGAATGGAGTCAAGGAAGAGGAAGAGAGCATTTCAAGCATGCATCAAGAGATGAGTAACCATATTCTTTGAAAATCTCTTTGTTTGCATATGGACCCTGATTATATAATGATTTAATTTATTTGCAATAAAAATTTCAGTGTATTACAAGCTAGATCTACACTTATTTATGCATTATTTTGATAAAACCCCAGGGGGATCTTGTTTAGAAGGCTAAGTAGTTCCAGATCTGGTATGGATCTGATGTTTTAGCCAGATATCAGTTGTAGATCTGAATATTAACCTACAGCAGCTGAAGCTCCTCATATAAAATGATGTCAAGTCTTTCTGCAGCTTTCCCAATTGTTTCTGCTATTATTTTTGAAGGATTCTTGCTCTTGCTTCAAGTAAATCCAATGCTTCTACAAAGGAACTTGATTATAGATCTGATTTCTTGATGCCATACTATAACATGAGTGTAATGGCTGATTTCTAGTGTCTTCCAGCAGAAACTGCGCAATTCCTAAAGGACGGTTTCTCTATTTACCAACTCTCTCCTTTAGCTGATTTTCAGCTAGTGTTGATTGTGGGAGATCTGTTAAAACCTCTAAACTCATTTATTTTTGCTGAAACTTTGCTTGAGGTCTGACACGGCCTAAAATAAGGGAACCCAGCCCTGTTCTGCGTTATTTTCACACTGGCTTGCTTATACAATGTCCTCCTTGAGTCTATTGCAGATTTTCCTGAGAGTGGAATTTCCCGCTTCTTCCTTGGTTGGTTTTTACTTCTCTTTTGGATCCATTGTTTAGATCTATAGATCTAAGGTTCCTAAGAGCAGAAAACTCTAAGATGAGTGTGTCATTCCCACACTTGCTGTGTTTCACCATTCTTCTATAGACAGAGTCTGGAACGGGCCAGGAAGCCTCTGGATTTCACCCTTCCTTGTGAAGGTGATGCATCTAGTAAATGCCCTGCCAGTCTATCTCTGGTTTAGATCTATTGGTGTAATTCCATATTGCCGTGATTCCATAGTGGAATATCTTAAGATATTCCCTACTGAGCCTATATTTTCCCATTTGGAACATTGCATAATTGTATGCAAGGAAATAATTATTGTGTTAAAACTCTTCAAAATGAATAGAAGATAAAAATATATCCTTGTATGCATTATTGGATTAGATTCTTAGAGAGGAAAAAGAGTAATCACATGCTTTATTATGTAAGATTATTTAGAGAAACATATATGCTTTTATGCATGGGAAAAATATAGTTTTGAGTATTAGATTTCTAGAGAAAACGAAGATGAAATCACATAATATTTATTGTGTTAGCCCTCTTTTGGGAAAAATAATATGTATTTGTCCAACCTAAAGGGATTAGCTATGGTATTAGCTTTATCTTGGGAGAATATTATGCATAGTTATTGGTTATATCTTTTGGATGAGAGGGAAATATCACTTTGCATGCATGAAATGATAAGTGGTATGCGTTTGACCCTTGGAAAAGAAATGTGTTTATTTTTCCATGAAATATTTATTTGGTTTCTTTTGGAAATAAATATATGTTTTACATGCAGGAAGAACAAGATATGTTATTGCATGCACAAAACTATAACTTGTATGTTAACTTTGTTTGAAATAGAGTTGGCATTGTTATACATAGTAACCATATTGAATAGATCTTGGGTGGAAAATATGTTTTTGGAAAAGAACATGTATTCACATGCATAAGTATAACATCTATTGCATTAATCGATATTGAAAAGAAAACATACGAGTAGGCAAAAAGAGAAATTTCTTGTTGGGATAGTTATCTTGAAAATCTTGTTATGCATTTGCATGCACAGTATTATTATATAGTATGTTAGTTTTCTTTTGGAAACAATATGAAAGTGAATGCAAGATTTTCTTAGTGTTTGGTGGAAAGAGGATGCTTGATAGTGATTTATTTGTTACTAATGCATGTGAAATGATGTTAAATAAGGAAACTAATGTCAATGTGGTTATGTTTTATACATGCATATAAATATTTGTTGAAGTGTCACAAATAGAGATTGATTATTGGTTTATTAATATTTTATCTAATCATGATATCAAGTGTGCTGACGACAGCAATGGCGGGAAAGAAGGATGACTTGAGAAAATGAAATTTCAAGTTTAACATTGTGTAAGATAAAGAGTTGTTAGTCCATGCAGGTTTAGTAGTTCCAATTGCACAATGATCCCCTGAAGGAAGCAGTCTGACTACAAAGACAGAGATTGATGATTCGTGGGTAAATGGTATCATGATGATTGTAATAGCTTATAGCTAGTTATGTTTCGTTTAAGATTATTTTTATATGTAAATTTTATGACAATGGTCAAGGGATGGACTCCCTTATAACCATTGAGTGAGGGGTGACAACCCTCACGAGTGTTTAATAATAAAATTAAACGTTTGTTGGTTTTCACCCTACGGGTTTCCAGGGTATATCGGTGTCTATTTATGTGATTGTTAATTGTGTCATTTTGATGATGTTAATTTATTTCATGATATGACGTTGATATTATCAATTAGGTGATCTACTAATTGAATTAAAATGATCATGGGATCGATGCATAGTTATAGCAGGAAATTTAAGTTAATATGCTACAACAAGAACAAATAATGGTTGTGGAACTCACTATGATTTTTGCTAAATATTTCTCTAAGTGAAGATAATGGGTATTTAAATGGTTAATGCAGAAATATATAAAGAAATTTATAAGGTTACACATTCGTAAATGTTGAAAAAAAGTCCTAACTCCATGCATTTTTCCTGCGAGGTTATCGGGGTATGTTACATTCACTTTAAGATATTTTTGGATAACCTCCTCTCGAAATATATTGAATATATGATGCATAAATGTGGCAAAAATATGAGAGTAATTGATAAAATTCTCAATTTTCATATGATGCTCATTTAAAGAATGAGAATGTGAATGTACATGCATGAGGTCATGCAACTCTTCCCACTTTGTATCAAATACATTCAAAGTAAAAAACAAAGTTGGACATCCCAGTAGCGTAATCATGTCATTCAATTAAGACTGACATTTATTCTAGTATGCACTTGTAACTCTTAGAGAATAAGAAAAACACATAAATTTCTTAGCTCACTTATTATCTGGAAAATTATAAATTTGTGACGTGAGTTTTCAATTGTTATCAGTGAGTTATCCTGTAAAAGTTTCTTCACAAAAACTACAATAGTTGCTTGGCTCTAATGGAGCATTAACATGTTCAATAGGTAATATCGAAAGAAAGTATGGCCTTGAAAGCTTTGATCATAGTATTTATGAAGATGCAATGCATACTCATGAATTTCAACACTACAAAGACGTGGTTGCAAGAAATCAACATCACCATTGGGGAATAATGTGGGGAATTCCATATCTAGTAACTCCTCTATATTATATTCATTCACTAGAGAGTTTCCAATATTGGGCCAATCCATTTCTTGAACATGTGAAGAATAAACATTATAAAGAAATTATCTAATTTATTCCACTTATCTCCATTCATTAGGTAGTCGAGTAAGAAAAGAAGAAGGATGACAAGGAAAATTCTAAATAGGAAACCCTTCATTATTAGTTGCATTGATCTAAAATTCTTCAATATAACAATCAACAAATTTAAGCCTTGATGAGACATTTGTTTATCTTTTAGGTAGAGCATTCATTGTATCATATTAAATTACAACATCTCAACAATATTGATCACGTTCAATTTTGAATAGCAATGCAACCATAACTCGAGATCTTTTGACATAACATTCATAATATATAGACTGAGCGGCATGTATCCTCACAATTAGAAGGTAAAGATCTTCAACATGTCGGGGAAGAATTTTTTCAATTGTAGAAATATTTTGAGGGAAGCTAATTGTGTAGCTACTATACTTATATTTCCCACCCCGAGAATGTGTCACTTGCAAAATAGGATTCACACATTCTATTAGTATTTCTTCAACTTGAGTAAGAACTCTTAAAATATGAGGTTTCTCATGAGGATCCATGTAATTATATCCACAAAAATGACAGGCACCTCTCTCATTCTTACATCGTCTACAAACAGGTCCTTAATAATCTCTCACAACATGGATTCCGAGATATGATTCTTGGAATATGTGGCACATTTGGACAACTTGCAATGTATCTATCTTTTCTCGAAATATTTTATGGACTGCAATCATTTTTTCATCAAAATGAATATGATCTGTATTTGTCGGACCATGTGGAGAACGATGTGTAAGAGTAAAATTTCTTCTAAAATGTACTTGATTTTCAGCACCATGAGATTCCCTTCCCAAATTTGAAACATGTGGAATGGATCTATGGGAGAGCCTTTCCAAATTTATGGTTTGAATTTCTCGAACCTCAGAGGATGATAAGGTGTCTTTAGCATAAAATATTTCAAAATTTAATGTACAACTAATTATAATGAAAAAATGAAAAAATAATCAAATGCATTCAATATTTACATTTGTTCGGTGATGTGGATGAAGGCTATGAGATGGTTGCTCTTCACTTCTAACATCGGTGGATGGAAAATTTGGGAACTTAGTCTCTAAGCCTCTATTCAAATGATTTGTTTCATGTTTCAACATAATAAAATACAATATAAAACTAAATATCCAACAAATAAAGATTCAAAAATGGAAAACAAATAAAATACACTGAACATTACATTAGCTTGACAATTTTATGATTTGGATTCCATTTCTCCAAGCTCATCATATGAAATAAAATTTTTTCCGTAGAATGTTATAAAATACAATGTACAACTAACAATAAATGAAAAATTGAGGAAAATATCAAATTCATTTAAAATTTACATTGGTTTGGTCATCTCGACGAACGTGATGAGATGGCTCCTCTTAAATTTTAACATCGTAGATGAAAAATATATGAAGTTAATTTGTATGCCTCTATTGAAATGATTTGTGTCATGTTTGAAGAAAATAAATTATGCAAAAAAATTCAATGTCCAACCTACTAAAAATTCAAAAAATGAAAAATCAAATCGAATTAATCGAACATTTACATTATTTTTCCAATTTGATTCTCAAGGAGAATGTAATAGAAGGCTATGACATGCTCCATATTCCCTTCTCATATTAGTAGATGGAACAATTAGGGATTTCATTTCAATACCTCTATTAATATGAGTTTTATCCTATTCCAAGAGAAGAAAATACCTTATAATTTTAGTAATAAAAATTGTAAATAGAGGAATGTAATAAAATAACCACAATTACAACAAACGTCGAAGTATAATTGTGTTAGCTCCTTTGTTCCATGATAAATTCTACGAGGGATGATTGATTCTCTTGGTGGGACAAAATTATTTTGAGAAGGGAGATTAGAAGATTCAATGTTTCGAGCAACAGGCTCCAAATTATCAAATGAGTGGCCAATTAAACTATTATCCAACTCATCACATACAATGTCATCATTTCCTCCACCATGGATGTTTTGAAACCTTTAGCCTTGCTCTAAATATTCAATTGTAGAGACAGAATGGCAAGGGTGAACATTTTCATTCGTGTTATCAATATGACATTCTTTCTTATTGTGATATGTTTCCTCAATATTATGAACATTTTCAGGAGAGCATCTAACAACAAAATTGTGCCGACGAGGAGCATATTCTGACAATGAAGTATCAATGGGAAATGTTCTTTCCATGGTATCATCCATAGTACAATACTTATGAGGAATCATAAAATCATTTTGAAGAGTAGTTTCACTCGTTCGTCTATGATATGTATCTCTCCCACACTCATTTATTGTGTCCTTATCTCACTGATATTGTAAATGATGACTTTCATTAGACTTGTCATGCGATACTGGTGACAGATTTTGTTTTCTTGTACGCTTGTGTGTGCCTTGATATGAAATGTGTACAATTAATAATAACATATTTATTATGGAACCATAAACATGGAACATATGATATATCCAATATAAATAAATAAAGAATAATGAAAAGGGAACAATTTTTTTTTTTACAACTATATTAAAACATTAAAAGCATGTATGGTCTTTTGTCAACCATATAAACTTATGAAAATGTAAAAGGCTTTTTCCTAATGGAAAAAACAAAAAAGCCTAAATTTTCATGTTTCATATAGAATCAAAATGTGAAACCCATATAACTGGAACAAAATGCTATAAGAATCACATGACTTGGAAGTATATCTAGATATTTGGAATTATATACCATTAAAATATAAATGTAAATTCTAAAATGTACATAAAGATATAACATTGTTTCAAAACAAATGAGAAAAATCGAATACAACAACCATGTATAAAATAACTCATAGTAATTATAATTATAAAAAACAAGGAAAAATGCAGAGCATCCAAACACATTGCAATGAAATTAAGAGAACTAAAGGGGACACAATAACAAATATTTTCCAGAAAATTTCAATGGGATTAAATATCCAACATCTGATACATACACATATAGAATAAATTTCAGTAGGAGTGATATAAATATCCATAGAATTTTAATTTTAAACATGGAAAATTTTAGGGGCTAATATTCGTAGGTGGGTTGATTTTCCATGGTTTTCCAAAAAAAAGATTCGCTAATTTCCATTTTTTGATAAAATTGATTCGCCCAAATTTTATAATATAAAATTACTTTACTTTAAAAATCGCCAAAATTATATAGACAATATATATAATACCATTATAAATTTGAATAATTTTACAAATACATCAATAAACATTTTATATTTTCCATATTAGGGACTAGTGAGATTCGCCAATTTTTTAAACTTCAAAATAATTTTCCATCCTTAAAATTTTCCCTGATTTTAAAATATTAGCATATAGACACAAAACATATAATATAAAAAAATGGAAATATTTTCCACAACCACAGAGAGTATATAAAATGAATATATATATAATAAATCTTAACAAGAGTAATAGCCTAATACTACATGTCCATATGTAATGGTGTAATCTCATCAACAGAATCCATACGAGTATCAATTGCAAAAACATTTCTAGACTCAGTTAAATCATTGTAGTCTTGTAGCGTTGGAGACCAAAACCCATATATCGCTTGATTATTTGAATTATCAATATATGTTAGAAAATAGAGGCCATTGATCATGTCATATAATGGGAAAGGAACTTCACTGTAGTTTCACATAATAATCACACTCTGGACTGTTCGAAATTGAATATAACCAGGAAATTTGGTATTTATATCTGTAGATATTTCTTCCAACAACATCCATATAGGGCAGGCCAAGGGGCTTATGTTTTCTCATGTATGCCTTTGTATCGTGTTATGAGGTACTTTATATGATAGGTTATATTCATCTTCTATGTTCCACTATCCTTTTCCTCATGGACAATGGTAATTCAGTTTTCATACATCTTAACTTTATGTGATGAAATTTATGCACTAGAGGATTTTGTTCATCTATTTAGGGTTTTGTCGTAGTTAAGTTGAGTACTATTGTTTTTGTCAAAGTTTTAGGGCTATAAGAGTGCAAATATTCTCATTATAGGTGCATCCTTTCATCAATTAATTGTTTTGTACATCATTGTGAGTCTTTCTATCTCAAAAATGAACTTTGAGCTTTGGGAAAAGAAAAAAAAATCTATCAATAAATTTCTATTGAGGTTGTTCATTACATTTATATGCTTCTTGAGTTCTCTTTTTTTGGATTTCTCTATATTCCTGTTCCACATTTTGCACCTATATAATATATTATTCTATTTCAATCCTTTTCTTTTTGTATGTGTTTTCATTTCACTTTTCTACTGTTAGACCACAACTATGGCAATGATTTATGAAGCATACGTTGATATGAAGCATTCATTTTGAAGATAATCATTTTTCAAATACTGAGAGGTTTTTCATTGTTAACTAGTTGGATCCTTGCATGATATCATCACAGTTTCTTAATAAAGTTAACTACGAATATACACCACTCTAAATTTATTTTGAATTTTTTTGTGAGTTTTTCTTCCATTGGCCTTATTGATCCCCTCTATGTGATCCTTAGCATAAGCAGTAGGTTGTAATGTTTTCTAGAAATTGTTTGAAAAAATTGTCTTTGCATATATACAGATTTATAATATTTATAAGATGGAGCCAGAAATTGTTGATCTAACTGAAGAATTCACTAAAGGGAAATATACACATAGCAGTTGTGATTATGTATGTCGAGATTTCAACACAAACACTTTCAAAATTAACATTTATTTCCTTTTGTTTGATTCATATTCTTGATAGTGTTGAACGATTTCTTAGGAAAATTTAATCAAAATTTCTACTCTCATTTTGAAAACACTATATAAACTAGCTACATAATTTTTTGTTTTAGTTATGGAAGGAAATTATACCTGGAAGCTAGAGCTTACCATAACACAAGTTTGATTTTTAGTCCAACTGAACATTTTTTAATTCGTACTACACAAGGACAATAATAAAGTTACCACCCTACCCACCCTAGGCTTTCAGTGTCATCCTTTTAACAGAGCATTTAATACAACAAAGTAATAATAGGAAGAAATGATGCCGGGACCATATAAACCCTCATGAAAGTTTTTAAAAACCAAGAATACCACCCAAATATTCTACTTTGCTTCGTTGGGTGGAACTTTCATGGATTTTGGAATATACGGCCCCGCGAAATTGGTAAAATTATCATTCTATTTATATTTATTATCTTTTTTCTTTGTAAGCTTAGTAGGTCCTTTCTATTTTCTATTTATTAAAAAAATAAGGTTTGAAAATACACCATTAGGCCTCAACCTGCTCGTAGGAAACTAGGTTTGTTGGCAGTCTAAGTGAGTTATACGCCATCCAAAACATGTACATCTTAAGTCTACTACTTACTGTCTTCAAATAGCTAATATTAGTGTTAGTATTTGTAGGCATGCACATAACATAAACATAAAATCTATCTGCTATAATTAGCAAAAAATAAACTTAGGCTAATAATTTCTCAACCATCATCTGACTCGATTGGAGCCAAGTCCTTGACACTAGAGGCAGGCATATCAACCTGGTGTATGGATTGTAAGTCCTTCTAGATTTTTCCAAGGCACACATTACTGAGGGTGTTGATGAAGGTTCATTTCGTGAATTCTACTGTTTATTTTAGACAGATTTGTTGTAGCTTTGGGATCCCCCCCAACCTCTTGTATCGACATTATTGCATTGACTAGAAGGAATTGTATCAACCAATAGGTTCTGATAGAATGATGGAAGAGAGAAATGCTACCTCGAGTATGACCCAGGTCAGTGATGATTTGATTAATTTAATCCTTAGTAGTATATTCTTCTTCCTCCATATTAGTTCTGGCATCTGTCTCCCATCTATGAATGAGAGATTTGACAAATCAAGGTGTCTCCTCAGAATAAGCTTGAAATAGAGCTTCCATAATTTCCCTGCTCGGCCTCCTGTCATGCTTGGTTGGATGGTTTGAGACTTTGGCCTTGCCTTTTTCCTTGGTGTCCTCCATTCCCCTATTACCTTTGGCCATGATTTTTATAGTATACTCTTCACACGGAATTATCGGGAAGAAGGGTTTTCCTAAAGGACCTGTAGCAGAAACAATTTTCCAACATCCGAGCAGATTAAAATCCAAGCAATTAGACATGGGCCAATTTCTACCATCAGAATTAGGAAAATGTTGATTTACGTGGCCTTGAGACATAAGAGTCCATGCATCTTGCCTATCCAAAGCAAGAGTATACCCAAACCTGAAAGACTTGATTAAATGAAAAGACTGAAACATAACCATAAATATAATCCTGATACCCCCGTTACTACTAACCCAGTCACCCTTATGAGAAGAACTGATGGAAGGAAACGTAATAGAGTAAAATGAATAGCTTACTGGGTGACAAAAAAACCACAGATACCCTCCCCCTCTATAATTTACATCATTAATAGCCATACAGGTGGTTTCCCAATCGAGACTTGACGAATTCCGTAGGGGCTTGACTAAATGAACCTTTGTCATATCGCTTGCATTCATGGCATACTAAAAAATACCCCTAATTTGACTAAATATTGGAAAATACCTCTAAAAATCATATTATTTAACCCCCTACCAATATGAACCCAATACACGTCCCCAATTTAAAAAACCCCTACTATCACTAGATATTGTACACATCCTTTTTTTCATTAACATTTTTTTTACCCCTTTATATTTTTTCATTAACTTTGAGCTCCATTTTTTATAGACGCCAATATAAAAACCCTTTACCCCCTATATATCCCCCAATATATTAATTCAAACTTTTTTCAATATATATCCCCCAATATGAACCCATGTGGTATAGTATTACTCCCCAGGTGAAGCCCTTGTGACGAATTCAAGGGATGCACAGAATGACCAACATACAAATTTGAAGAACTTCGCCAATTCACAATAAAAGGATACACATCTTTGGCTTTACAATTACCCACCATAACTATGTTTAACATGCAGGACATGCAAAACAAGGCATTCACAGAAAAGGACCTACAACCACATTTTAGAATTACTACCAGGCCACAACGACTCATACTACCATCATAATCTTCATTAAAAAAACTAATTCGAACCAACTCTATGTAGTAACTAACAGTATTGTAGAGCAAGTAAATGTAATACAGAAAAATGAGATTTTTTCTTCGGATGCATCGATAAGCAGAAACTCGTTTCATTGTTATCGTGAATGGTGGGTACATACCGATTCACAACTGCAGGCCTCTGACGTCGTGTGTAAATTTTGCAAGGCTTCTCGCACTAGAAACCAGAGAACATAACCACGCACTAAGCAACAACTTTGCAAAGAATGAAATTACAAGGAATAATCTAGAGCGAGTTAATACCCCGTGTAGTTGGTGCCTAGCGGCCCACTTTACAACCTTGCTCTGACAGCCCACCTGGCTATTTGGGCTATTCTCCATACCAATTTAATGTTGTCATAATTATTCGTTGGAGGAGCTGTCCTCTCCTCGTCAGTTGTGGTATGCTTGCCACTGCATGCGAGCACCACATACACATTCTCCTCCACCACAACGTGGCTCTGCCCCTACCAGTTGGCATCCCGATCGGGGGGATATTTAGATTTATTATCATATGCAAACATATAAATATATAGGCTGATGTAATTCACGACATAGAATTTAATGGGTTTCCATTTATTTCAATCATACATTTATTTATTATTAGGTAGGTATATCACTACATTACAATGTAGTCTTGTTTAGCATGATGTTTAGCACCCCTTTGATAACCATGCTAAAAATAATAATTACCTTCTATTATAAATGCTTACCTTCCTTTTTCTGATCGCGGTGATGTATCTCAACATGTTAAGAAGATGAAGTAATAAAAAAAAATTGAAAAAAAATGAAAGATACTACCAAACTTACAATAAGAAAAAATGCTTACCTTCTTTACAATGAGAAAAAATATCAAAACTAATGCAGAGTACTTTAAAAATTCCATCTTTGCCACTTGTACAAAATTTCCATGGATAGTAATGCTTGCTTAAATATTTATAATATTATAAAGGAAAATATTTAAAAATACAATTAACATGATATAATATTTGGACACAAAATAATTTATGTATAGTAAAAATTAACTCTTAATATATCAGAATACATTAATTAAAAAGCCACGTTTTAATAAAATCTCTTACTCTTACATTTAAAACCATATCATTAAATCCCTGCCTTGCATTAAAACAACGCTTTATTTTGATGTTCTGTTTAATTTAGCACCCCTTTTATAAACATGCTGTAAAACTTTAATTACATTTTGTTATAAATAATTATCTCCCTTTTGATAACCCAAAAAAAAATAAAAACTAACGTAGAGTACTCTAGAAATTGCATCTTCGCCACTTCGGCAACATTTCCATCCATATTATTTCTATGCTTCTGTTACTTTGCTCTCATTAGAGGATAGTCAATACTGAATTTAGAACTCTATGGAAATTGACCCCGAGCCATTTCTTTCTAGATTACCTTCAGAAACAATTTTAATACTACAAACATATCTCTGCATCTCTAACCTCTCGAGTCTTGGGCTCCCTTACGCTCACACTAGGGTTTCCGGGTAGCGAAACCCCAAGACTCTCGGGTAGTGAAATGCGGGATAGGAGCTAAATGGTCTGCCTGTATCAGCAAGAATCGATGTTGAGTCAGACATACCAGCTCCGGTCATGGATTTAAAGGATTCAATTCAATAACAGGAAGATTCAAATAGTTGAGTAGTTAGGGAATCCATATTAAATAGACACGGCGAATTTTAAGCAATTTGTATTATATATGTTTTCCCCTAACCTCTACATACAATGAATTTCTAGAGGGTCGAGACTACAATTCATTTGAATTCAATTCAATATTCTTGGATCCCTCTACGCTCGGATCCTTCTCTGCTCCTCCCCTCTCTGGCATGTATTTATAGAAGAGTCCCACTTGTGAATACCCACAAGTGGAAACCACCCATACATAGCGCTAGTGCAATACATTTCATTATCACCAATATTTTGGGAATCTTCCATCATCGTTAAGCAACCTACCATTCAGCTTTTAGGGTTTACCATACTAGAGAGATTATGTTTTTAAGTCACAAAAATAGAATGATAATGGCAGTGCCCATGAAACTTAAAACCAAAGTGTTTGTTCTTGTAATTGTGACTCTCTCCTTACTTATCAGGATGTTGTCGTTTAGGGAAGTCTCCACCACTGGAAGGCAGAGGCAGCTGATGACGGATAAAAGCATTAACGTTCACTCTTCCAATGAAGCAGTGGCGGCAGCAGGAGGCTATTTAACATTCTGGCAATCACTTGAAACTAATCAACTCAACGAGCACCTCCCGAATCCGCCACCTCCACTTAGGTTTGTAGCAGCGGCAGCAGAACGATCTCCCGGCCTTTCCTACAACATTCATGTTCCGACATGTCTACCCACTCGCATAGAGAAGGAGCAGTGGAAGAAGGTAGATGGCAAGGCAGAGTTAATGAGGAGTTATGAGACTTCCATTTAACGGTGGAAAACATGCATCTGTTAGAATATCTGAGAATTCCATAACAATGTAGAGAGAATAATTCTCTCCTTTTTAACACAGAGAAATTTAAAAAAAATTCTTGCTGGAGAGAGATTCACACTGGAAAAAATTTCTATTCCATTCACTAAAAAGCTGTTACAAATTCTTTTCCTCTAACAAAGGGATTACAAAAAAAACAAGACTGCTTCAAACGCAGTGCACAAAACAAACTTTGTCTAAAACAAAAAACATACACTATCTGTGTGTAAAATACAATGTCTTTGTTCTTTTACAACATAACGCACTATTGTGCTTTTCATTTCAAAAAAAAAACATTAAGCCTTTTCATGCTTTTATATCGCGCAACATACAATTTAACTAACAAAACTATATAAAAAAATAAATCTATGAACTAAAGCATGTGTGTGAGACTTGCGGGGTCCACCACTTTAAATGCACATATATATAGACTACTCCAAAGGTTATCAAACCTTTATCGTGCTATATAAAACATTAAAACAAAACTTTAACAAACAAACTATGAAAAATCATAAATAAAACTTCTTCGCAAAACTCCGCCAGACTTAAAACCTCTTTAACCAAATTGCAATGAGAATTTTCGCATCACAAATGGGTTGATGTCACAGACCCATTTGTGCACGTGATGATTTATTAAAATGAGCTTAGAAAATCTCATCGTGTCTGAAAACTGGGTTGTGTACGGGCTTTAAACTGTAACGTGAATTCTCATTCAAATCCGCCTCATAACATTTCGGGTCCGGTTATGAGTTCTCGACCCGAATTCAAAATAAAACTCCATCAAATGAAAAGCCTCCATGTGTCTGCTATCATGGCTTCCTGCACTTTGGTGACCTATGGGACCACTGCTTCAAACTTAAAATACTTCCTGCATACAAAATAAATCAAACTTTGTTCTTTAATATAAAAAGCTCTGTTTCCTGTTTTAAAACGAAATGCTCTATTTCCTGAACAAATACAGAGACTGTTTGCAAATTGTACAGGATTGGCACCGATCAAACAAAAAATGAAATTGACTGTTCAACTATTTTGGCAAGCGACCAAAGTACAAAAACCCTGGAGATAAAAATGGGAAGCGGCCATTGTACAATGTTGCAGTTGAAAATAACATTTCAACACTCCCCCTTAATTTCAACTGCTGGGTTATCAGTCATACCCAGACATTTTCTTAAAAAATCAAAGCTCTTCTACCCCGATGGCTTGGTCAGAATTTCTGCAAACTGCTCCTAACTTCTGCATTTTTTTAAGACTATTTCTCCATTGTTCACTAATTCCCCGATGTAGTGAAAATTTGTGTCAATGTGTTTCGTTCTCTTGTTAAACATAGAATTCTTCGATAATGCAATAGCTGAGCTATTGTCACAATAAATCATTGTACCGTTTGCTTGTTCTTGGCATAAAATCATTAGCATGCTTCTCATCCACACTGCTTGACACACTGTTGCTGTAGTTGCCACGTACTTTTCCTCTGCTATAGATAATGCTACAATACGTTGTTTTTTATAAGCCCATGAAATGGCTCCTGAACCCATGTGAAAATCATAACCGGATGTGCTTTTCCAATCATCTACACTTCCAGTCCAATCACTGTTAGTGTATCCAATTAAATCTCAACATTCTGAAGCAGTATATAAAATACCAAACCTTTTAGTACCTTAAAAATACCTCAGAATCATTTTTGTTGCCTTCCAATGTGCTTCTTCTAGCCTCTCCATGAATCTGGAAATCAAACTCACAGCATGCATTATATCAGGCCTAGTTGCAATCAAATACATGAGGCTGCCAACTATGCTCTTGTACAAACTAGGATCAAAATCCCTACTGCTATCCTCTCTGCTGAGTTTTAATCCCATCACTGTGGGAGTTATTGTTGCTTTGCTCTCCTGCATATTAAATATTTCCAACACTTCATTAACATACTTATCTTGTGAGATAAAAATCCCATTTTCATTTTGTTCTACTTCTATTCCTAAGAGGTATCTCAACAAACCCATATCAGTCATTTCAAATTCTTCTTTGATGACTGTCTTAAAATTTTCAATAAGGTAATCATCACTACCTGTGAAAATTACATCATCAACATATAACACAACAATTAGCATTTTACAATCTTTTTCTTTAATGTATAGGGTGCAAGTTTTAACCCTGAACAAAAATTATCTACACACGAATCTTATAAACGAAAATAAACAATAGCGAGAGCATAAAACATAAAACAGATAAAGACAGAGATTTTCCCCTGGATCCCAAATCGGGACAACTAGCTTGATTTTTCATTATATTCCTTTTAGTGTTACAACACATATATATACATGCTAAAGCATACATAAACCCTAATCTATTAACCCTGGATTAGAACATAACCGTAGTTCCCTTGATCGGATCTACAAAATACTAGGGGTCGAAAACCATTGTACCCCAAAAAAACCATGTGCAAACTCATGCACAAAACATGGGTGGGTCCGCCTATGAGTGCACACCAAAAAAAATTTCGTCGGGACGCTACCTTGGACCCCAACAGGGGGAGCTGTCGCCCCCCCTGTGACCCCCCTGCTGTGCCCAGTGCAATGTACAACGCATGGGGCTAGTCGTGGAAAGAATATCACACATACCCAACATTATCCCACTTGTTGTTTTCTTTCCACAGGGGGCCACAGGAGAGCTTAGTCATTGGGCCAATTCTTCAACACCCATTGTTTCTCTACACTAATAGAACTTCTGAGTGCTTACAGACTTTGTCAATGCATCTGCAACATTCTTCAAAGTGTCCACCTTTACTAGCAACACCCTTTTAGCTTCAACCATATCTCTAACAAAGTGATATTGAACATCAATGTGCTTTGTCTTTTAATGATAAGCAGGGTTCTTAGCCAAGAAAATTGCACTTTGGCTATCAAAATCTATCCTTATAGCTTGTTGTACCAACCCCATACTTGAACACAATCTCTGCAACCAAACTGCTTCCTTGCTTGCATAAGTGGATGCTATGTATTCTGCCTCTATAGTTGAAATCACCACTACAGACTGTCTTTTACTCATCCAACTGACTACACCTCCAAATAGGCTAAACACATACCCACTTGTACATCTTCTTTGGTCGAAATCCCCAGCCTAGTCTGCATCAACAAAACCATGAATTTCCAAAATTCTTTCTAATCCTGGTCTTCCTTGGTAGCACAAGCCATAATTACTAGCTGCATGTAAATATTTGAAACCCCGCTTCACTGTTGTCCAATTCTCCTTCCGTGGGTTTGAAATAAACCTTCTCAATACTCCCACTACATGTGCAATGTATGGTCTAGTACAGACCATTGTATACATCAGGCTACCCACTGCACTTGCATATGGAACACGGGACATATCCTCCTCTTCTTCTTGTGTCTTGGGACACTGTTCAGCAGACAACTTTGCACCTACAGGAATAGGAACACTCACCGGTTTACTATCCTACATATTGAACCTCTGCAATATAGTCTCGACATACTTCCTCTGGTTTAACTAGAGCTTCCTCTTTGCCCGATCTCTCTTAATTTCCATGCCCAAAATATAGTTTGCAGCACCAAGATCCTTCATGTCGAATTTGGACAACAGTTAGGTCTTCAAATCTTGGATAATTTCTTTGTCATTTCCAATCAACAACATATCATCCACATACAAGACCAAATAAATAACATGGTCACCAATTAATTTAAAATAAACACATTGATCCTCCTTGCTTTTGGTAAAGCCAAGTCCTCATATATAGGTATCAAATTTCTGATACCACATCATTGGTGACTGTTTTAACCCATACAGAGACTTCTTCAACCTGCATACCAGTTCTTTCTTACCCTTCACCATAAAGCCTCCAGGTTGCTTCATGTAGATCTCCTCTTCTAGATCCCCGTGAAGAAATGTTTTCTTCACATCCATCTGTTCTATCTCAAAATCAAATGCAGCAGCAACAGATAAAAGTAATCTAATAGAAGTAACCTTGGCAATAGGAGAAAAATATCACCGAAATCAATTCCTGACACCTGGGAATAACTTTTTGCTACCAACCGAGCTTTTTATTTCTCCACCTTGCCTTCTAGATTCATCTTCTTTTTAAACACCTATTTTCTCCCGATGGGATTCCTTCCATCCGGTAACTCCACCAGATCCCATGCCTCATTTTTGTGCAAGGATGTCATTTCACCAACCATGGCCTCCTTCCAGAGTTTTCCATCCTCTGAATCTACTGCCTCCCTGACAGTTCTGGGATCATCATCAGTTATAGTTAAGGAAAAAATTGAACAGAAAGTAGATGGACTATACCTTTTTGGTTTCCTTCTTTCCCAAACTGATCTTCTCAAAGCTGGGCTTTGTGGCTCTTCCTCTTCTGAATATTCTTCTGTTGTAGAGTATGATTCATCCTCCTTTAGCTCAAACTCTATCTTCTCAGGTTCCTTTGGTAGGAATTCATGTGTAACAACATATTTCACCTCTCTAAACACCGCATCTCAGCCGTACACAACCTTCCTTATTTCCAGGTTCCAAAGCTTGTAACCTTTTAAACCATCCTTACAACCAATAAAGATGCACCTTTCAAATTTATTATCCAACTTGGTCATTGTTTCCTTTGAAACATGTACATATGCATCACATCCAAATACCCTTAGTTGTGAAAGAGAGGGTTTCTTACGAGTCCTTACCTCATGTGGAGTCTTATCCTCCAATGCTGATGAAGGTGATCTGTTAACTAAGTAACATACAGTCTCCACTGCCTCTGCCCAGAATTCTTGTCCTAACTCGGTACCACTGAGCATGATTCTTGCCTTTTCCATCAGCGTTCTATTCATTCTTTCTGCAACTCCGTTTTGCTGAGGTGTGTATGGAGTAGTCTTCTACCGTGCTATACCACACTTATTACAGAACTCTTCAAATTATTCTTGCAGAACTCCCCACCATTATCTGTCCTCAACGCCTTTATCTTCTTCTCTGTCTGGTTTTCCACCAGAGCCTTAAATTCTTCAAATTTTTCAAAGACTTCAGATTTCTTCCTCAAGAAATATATCCATGTATTCCTTGAGAAGTCATCTATGAATGAAACATAGTACACAAACTTTTCCAGTGATGGAACTAACACAGGTCCAAACACATCACTGTGCACAAGCTCTAATATCTTGTTCGCCCTCTTATCATCAGAAGGAAAGCTCACCCGAATCTACTTCCCATATACACAATGTTCACAGAAATCGAAATCCAGAGAGAAATTAGACATACCTTCTACCATACCATTTCTATGCAGTATCCGAAGGCCCTTATCTCCAATATGTCCAAGCCTTTGTTGCCATAGCATGGTATTTTCTCCAGAGATAGCTAGGCTTTCCGCTCCTCTTTCAGGAACCACAGAACGGTTACACCCATCAATAACAGTGCTACCTTGTAGCTTGTTCAAAGTTCCAATCCGAACTCCCGGAAATAATACCAGTGCTCCCCGAACCATCTTGCAGGCATCTTTCTTGAACACTGTTTTTACACCTGTATCATCCATCTTACTTACAAAAATTAGATTTCTAGCCAATATAGGAATATGTAGAACACCAGAAAGTGTTCTAATCCTTCCACCTTGTAGCTTCAGCTTGAACTTTCCACGTCCGACGATTCTAACCTTCCTATCATCCTCTAGGAAGACATCACCACCATCATATTTATCATACTCGCAGAACCACTCCCTATGAGGAGTGAAGTGAAAGGATGCACCTGATTCAATCAACCATGACTCATGATCTACATGTGTATTTTAAGAAGAAGCCAAATACACATCCCCACCTTCATCCGAGGTGGTTTTTGCCTCTGCAGAATGAGCATCATCAGATCCCTTTCCTTTCTTAGGAGCTTTAGATCTGCATTCTTTTTTGTAGTGTCCTTCCTTTCTGCATTTCCATCACACCTTTACAAACTTTCTAGGAGATTTAGATCTCCCTCTAGATTTAAATCTCCCACTCGAAACCTTATTCTTGTTTCTATTTTGGGACCTTCCTCATACGGATAAGGCATCTCCATTCTGGTCCTCCATATTTCTTCGTCTCATTTCCTCCGACAACAAGGTTGAGACAATGTCATCAAAATTCAAGGTATTTGTATTGCTACCTATTGCAATAACGAGACTATCCCACGAGTCTAGTAGAGAACACAACAAATTGATGCACTTATCTTCATCTGAGATTTTAATATCAATAGATGAAAGCTGACTTACCACAGTATTGAAGGCGTTCAGATGCTCTGTCATTGAGTCTCCATCCTTCATCCTCAGGTTATACAACTTTTTTTGCAGGAACAACTTATTCGCCAGAGACTTAGATTGGTACAAAGTCCCAAGTTTTTCCTGCAAATTCTTCGCCATAGTTTCCCCAGATACATTAAACAATATTGAATCTGAGACACACAACCGTATTGTGGTTTTAGCCTTCCGATCTAGTTTCTTCCAGTATTCATCTGACATTGTCGTTGGTTTAGTACCTGGATCTACCACAATCCACTGATCTTTATCCACCAGTAGATCCTCCATGTTGAGCTTCCACAACTCAAAACTCTGACCATTAAATTTCTCGATCTCTATATTTCTTCCACTCGCCATATTCTTTCACCGCAAGAATCGATCCCGCAAATCTCCCACTGAACAGGGTCTACCTCAGGCCCGAGCAAAAAACCCTCAGCAGCAAAGGTGTCCGCTTGAAGCCGAAACAGCTTTGATACCAAAGTTAGGTTTTTACCCTGAACAAAAATTATCTACACACGAATCTTATAACAGAAAATGAACAATAGCAAGAGCATAAAACATAAAACAGATAAACACAGAGATTTTCCCTTAGATCCAAAATCAGGACGACCAGCTTAATTTTTCATTATATTCCTTTTAGTGTTACAACACACATATATATAAATGCCGAAGCATACATAAACCCCAATCCATTAACCTTGGATTAGAATATAACCGTAGTTCCCTTGACCGGATCTACAAAATACCAGGGGTCGAAAACCATCGTACCCCAAAAAAACCATGTGAAAACTAATGCAAAAAACATGGGTGGGTCCGCCTATGAGTGGGGTCCACCTATTAGTGGGACCGGACACCAAAAAAAATTTCACCGGGGCATTGCCCCGAACCCCGACAGGAGGGGTTTCCGCCCCCCCTGTGACCCCCCTGCTGCACTCGGTGCAACGTACAGTGTGTGGGGCTAGTCGTGGAAAGAATATAACACATACCGAACATAGGGTGGGTTATCCCTCACATTTTTCAAATCCATTTTCTAGTAGATAGGAATCTATCTTACTGTACCATGCTCTTGGTGCTTGATTCAGCACATAAAGAGCATTCTTCAATCTACACACTTTGTCCTCTTAGCCTTTATTTTTGTAGCCTAGAGGTTGTTCATTATAAACCTCTTATGTTAACACTCCATTTAGGAATTCTGACTTCATGTCCATTTGGTAAACTTTCCACTTGTTTTGTGCTACTATGGACATCACTTCTCTCACGGTTTCCATTCTAGCAACCAGTGCAAAAGTTTCCTCATAGTCTCCCCCATGCTGCTGCTTATACCCTTTGACAAAAATTCTAGCCTTGTGTCTCTCAATTTTTCCTTCAGCATTACTCTTGGTCTTGTAGACCCAGTTAACTCCAATAACATCTTTACCTTTTGGGAGTTCAACCAAATCCCATGTCTTGTTTCTTTCTATGGCATTAATTTCCTCATCCATAGCTTCTATCATTTTCCTATCTTTAATAGCCTCTTCAAAGTGGATAGGATCATCACCATGAAAATATAAAGCAAACAAAGAGTTCATACCTTCATTTGTTGCCTCTTGCTCATAAATGTCATTTAAATTTTTGAACTTTTTTCCTCTTTCATTTGGTGTATGAGTGGTTGAAGTAGCACTTGAATCTCCTTCTTGTGGTGTGCTTAGAGAAGCACTTTCATTTCTTCTCAAGGGTGTTCCTTGCTGTCCTTATGTTGGTGCTGCTATTTGGGGATGTATTTCAGCCATCTCCTCATCATCTTCATCATGAGACAAATAGTTTTTAACATTCACTGTTTTCTCTATGCTTCCATCCCAAGCTTCTTCCTCAATAAACTGAATATCTCTGCTCACAATAAAATTCCTAGTGGATGGGTTATACAACCTGTAAGCTTCGGATTCCTCACTGTATCCAATGAAAACACATTTCTCCCCCTTTCTGTCCAACTTATTCCATAGCTGATCTGGAATGTGTGCATAAGCCACAAAACCAAAAACTTTCATGTGGGTGACTCCTTTCTTTGTCCCACTCCATGCTTCTTCCGGAACTTTGTTCATGACTACTTTTGTTGGGCACCTATTCAAAATATACGCTGCACAATGTACAACTTCAGCCCAATAATCATTCGGAAAATGCTTTGCCTTTAACATACTCCTTACCATATCTATGATTGTTCTATTCTTCTTTTCGGCAAATCCATTTTGCTATAGAGTGTACCTTGCTGTAAACTGCTTATGGATTCCATTTTCTCTACAAAAATGCAGAAATTATTTAGATATATATCCACCTCCTCTATCAGTTCTTAGAACTTTAATGTGCAGCCCACTTTGGTTCTCCATAAGTGCTTTGAAATTGCAGAATCTTTCAAACACTTCACTTTTGTTTTTCGAAAAGTAAACCCAAGTTTTTCTAGTAAAATCATCAATAAATGTTAACATATAATGGTTGTTAGCAAGTGATGGAGTTTGCATTAGTCCACATAAATCTGAGTGGACAATTTCCAAGGGTGCTTTTTCCCTTATGCTTTTCCCAGATGGAAAACTTTCTCTGTGTTGTTTACCCAAGATACAACCTTCACAAAGGCTGTTCAGTTTCTCTATAAATGGCAAACCTCTTACCATTCCTTTTTTATTCAACAAATTAATACCTCCAAAGTTGAGATGTCCAAATCTCAAGTACCACAACGAATTATCATCTTTTGGTTCACTTTGAAAAGCCTATTGTGTCACTGCTGCTATTTCTTCTCTATTTTTCAAATCGGCCCTCATCCCAAGAGGGAACTTCTTGTTCCTTATCATCTTCACTTCAGCAATACATTGTTTGCTGGGTGGTTTATCCATGATGGTGCATACATCATCCTCAAAGAAAACATTGTACCCCTTTCAAACAAGTTGTCCAATACTTAAGAGGTTACATTTCATTCCAGGAACATAATAAACATCCGCTTGGATTTATTTTCTCCTTTTCTTGTTAAGACATTTACATCTTCTTTTCCCATAACAGAAACTTTACTATCTGTCCCTAATGTGACTTGTGACTTCACATTTCTCATATAACATAGAAAACATGGCTATATTTCCTGTCATATGGTTACTGCAACTGGAGTCTAGAAACCATAAATCTTCACTCTTTTCCTCAGCCATATCACAAGCTAAAAACAATTTATCTTCGCTGATATTTTCTCTAGTGAAATATGCATTTGTTCTATTACCCATATCATGCTACTTCTTCCTACATTCATTTGCATAATGCCCATAATTTTTACAATAATGACATTAGACATTGGATTTGTCATACCTTTGTCCCTGAGCATGTTTCTGACCACTTTGTTGGCGGTTGCTTTGGCCTTGGTTCTGATTTGGATTGCTGCCCCTTCCTTGAGCATTTGCTAGACTATTTCTTCCACCTTTGTTTTGGTTTTCCTCTTCCTCTCTTGTTTCCTCTTCCTTGACCTCTTCGTCTTCCAAAGGACATCTGGGTCTTAAAGGCATGCTCTAGAGATGATTTTTCATTTTTACCCTCTTCTCATATGTCATTAGTGATACATGTAGCTCATCAACTGAAAAGTTTGTGAGATCCTTTGTCTCCTCTATGCTGGTAACAATCACATAAAACCTTGAGGGTAGGCTCCTCAATAGTTTCTCCACAATCCTCATTTCTTCAAGAGTCCCTCCATGAGACCTTATCTGTGTGACCATTTCAATCACATTTGTGAAGAATGAGTCAATGTTATCTGACTCCTTCATGCAGAGAGTCTCAAAATCTCTCCTCAGCAATTGTAGTTTTGTTGTTTTCACTTTCTCCATGCCTTGATAGGCTGTCTTGAGAGTTTTCCATGCTTCTTTGGATCTCTTAGCTACTGCTATCCTTGGAAACACACTCTCATGCACTGCTTGATACAAAAAGTAGGGGGCTCTAGAGTCCTTCTTCTTATTTCTCTTCAACAATTCCTTCTCTGCCTGAGTTAAAGCATTAAACTCATTTTCATCCACTCGTTATTCAAAACCATCCTCAACAAGTTCCCATGAGTCTTGGGAAGAAAACATGGCTCTCATATTTATTGCCTCATATTCATAGTTTTTTCCATTAAATTGTGGGAGTTGAGTATTACCTATACTCATGCTAGTGCTGGCTCCAGCCATTCTTGCACTCTAACTATGCTTCAAACACTTGACTGTGTTTCGAAAATAAATTATCTGTTCTGCAAACAGTAACACAAAAACTGTATTCAGAAAAACCTTGGATTCTTCTTGACTGAGTCTTCAGTCTACTGGAGAAGCTGCTACAACAAAGAAATTCTTCCTTCAGCTTCTTTGACACCTTTAAAGAGCCTTGACTAGCTCTGATACCATGTTGGAATTTCTGAAAATTCCAGAACAATGTAGAGAGAATAATACTCTCCTTCTTAACACAAATAAATTTAAAAAAATTTCTTGCTGGAGACAGAGATTTACACTTGAAAAACTTTCTATTCCATTCACTAAAAAACTGTTATAAATGTTCTTCCTCTAATAGAGGGATTACAAAAAAAACAACACTGCTTCAAACGCAGTGCACAAAACAAACTCTGTCTCTCTGTCTAAAACAAGAAACATACATTGTCTATGTGTAAAATACAATGTCTCTGTTCTTTTACAAAATAATGCACTGCTGTGCTTTTCATTTAAAAAAAAACATTAAGCCTTTTCGAGCTTTTATATGGTGCAACATACATTTTAACTAACAAAACTATATAAAAAAATAAATCTATGAACTAAAGCATGTGTGTGAGACTTGTGGGGTCCACCACTTTAAACAGGCATATACATAAACTACTCCAAAGGTTAGCAAACTCTTATTGCACTATATAAAATATTAAAACAAAACTTTAACAAACAAACTATGACAAATCATAAATAAAACTTCTTCGTAAAACTGCGCCGGACTTCAAACCTCTTTAACCAAATTGCAATGAGAATTTCCGCATCATAAATGGGCTGACTTCAGAGACCCATTTGTGTGCACGATGATTTTTTAAAACAAGCTTATAAAAGCTCATCGCGTCCGAAAACTGGGTTGTGTACGGGCTTCAAATTGTAACGCGAATTCTGATTCAAATCTGTCTCATAAAATTTCGGGTCCGGTTCTAAGTTCTCGACCCAACTTCAAAATAAAACCCGATCAAATAAAAAGCCTCCATGTGTCTGCTGTCATGGCTTCCTGCGCTGTGGTGACCTGTGGGACCACTGCTTTAAACTTAAAATACTTCCTGTGTACAAAATAAATCAAACTCTTTTCTTTAATATAAAAAGCTTGGTTTCCTATTTTAAAACGAAATGCTTTGTTTCCTGAACAAATACAGAGACTGTTTGCAAATTGTACGGGACTGGTGCCGATCAAACAAAATATGAAATTAACTATTCTGCTATTTTGGCAAGTCAGCCAGAGTACAAAAAAAACCCTGAAAATAAAAATGAAAAGTCCATTTCAACAACATCAGTATATCATATTTACTGATATGACATTTCATTTGGAGGCCCCCTGTTTGATAATTGTGGGCATTAATTCAATCCCATCTAAAACCCGAAACCTTTTCATATAGTTTTACGTTTCTCGTTTAAGCTTTTGTTCTCATATATTAATATAATAGGATTTGGATGAAACATGAATATAAATAACCATTCATCCCATACTACGCAGCAGAGTAAACTGCATATTTCTTAGCAAGTGTTCACGAGGGAATGTATCGATTTCCGATTTTAAAATAAAACCATTTGAACATCGACCATATAAGGAGGAGTGTTTTTGACAAAATGGGATAGATATTATAAAGTAGTTGAATATCAATAATATAATATAAAAAGGTTTATTTTGCGGATGAATAATCTGTATCAAACAAGAGTACCCCTAATTTCCAATTATTGAAAATGTATTTAAAAAATAAATAAAATCTCCTATCTAAGATATAGATATCAAATGTACTCTATATTTTTATTTTTATTTTATCATGATGAGTATAACATGTTTTTTCTTGTTAATAAAAATAAATAAAATAATATTCATATTAGAAAATATTATTTTAAATAAAAAATTCTCAATATATAGAAGATAAATTAGATTATCATAATATTTAAAAGAGAAATATTACAATTTTAATTAAAAAATAATATAAAAGATTGTAATATTATAAATTATTTAATTGTTATTCGTTATATATATTTTTTTGAATGAGAGTTTGGTAAAAAAGGAGACAAAATTAAATTTAAATGAGCTAAATTATTAAACATAATTAATTTTGTATTAATGATCTTATTAGTAACATTGTTATTAATCTTATTAATGTTATAAATATTTTATTTTAATATTAATTATTATCATTATATTTTTTAATATTAATTGTTCATATTATTTTTAGTATTTATTAGAAAGTAAAACTTATTAATGTCATTGTTATTACTGTAGGATTTCTAATATTGATTTTATAATTTTGTATTTCTAAATTATAAAATCTTATCTTATAAAAAAAGCCTAAAAACATAAATTTAGAAAAACTTAATATTATAAAACCTAAAATTCTCACAAAAACATAATATTATAGAACTTAAAATTCTCAAATAAAACATAATTTGTTTAATATATATATATATATATATATATATATATATATATATATATAATGTCATTTTCAATTCCATATAAATTATTAATATTTATATTAAGAAAAATAATAATATTAATATTAACAATTTTTGTTTCAATTTTAAACATTTATGTCTATTACTATCCATAAAAAGCATAAATTTTGAAGTTAATAACAAAAAATTTTGGTGGTAGATTTAAAAACTAATTTGTATCCACAAATAATTAAAAATATATAATTTATACAATTTAGCCAAATATTAATTGGTACAATCTAGCTATTAAATTATATATATATATATATATGCTTAAAAATGTTTTTTTAATAAAATATTCAAATCATTGATATATTTTGATGCATTATTATCTATATTTTTACTTTAAATTTTTATTGTTTGTTGAAGAAAATGATTTTCAAATATAAGAGTTGTAGCGGGAATTTGAAGAGCTTATAATTAAAAATATATTTTCATTGGAATCTAAGGAGCCAATATCTATTTAAATTTAGGGTTTACAAATTAAGGAGATCAAATTATTGATCTATTTTGCACTCTTAATAAATTGAAGTTCTTAATTAATTTATGACAACTGCATTTACTGCTAACTAGATGTTAACTAGTTAAAATTATTTTTAATATTGTTTAAGAAAAAAGACTGAGACAATTATTATTTTGCTAGAAATAATAAAACTAATTATGGAAAGTAAAACACTGATGGTAAATATTTTTCAAGAACTAAAAAGTAGTTGGACAGTTGAACAGTTACCTACTCCTCTAGGGATAAGAGACTCATCCCACCGAGAAATAGAGGTTCTATTTACGGACTAAAGAGAGGATGAAGAGTTAAACCATTGAAAATTACTCAAAGATTTCTAAATAGATTAAAATATATTTAATTCTCTGATTTTCGAGATTTTCATAATAATAATCACAAGTCACTTTCAAATCGGCAATATAATTAATCCACGAAGTACACAGGATTGCAATATAATTAAATCACGATGCATATATTGACAAACCTTTCCAATTATGCAAAGTTATCATATGTTTCTTTCATGTTATAATCTTATCATTGGAAATTCAATCATTTATGATCCAACGTACCATACCAGCTATATTCTATCGATAATTTTCAGTTTTATTTCATTATCGGAAAACTATGCACCGGTTTATTTAATGGTTGACGTGATTTTCACCCGAGAGACCATATAAATCTCATTTCAGCATTAATTATCTGTCCTGGCCATTGTGCTGAGTGACAAATGTCATGTTGTCCTATCGGTATTACCGTTGTTGGATCTGCACATCGCTCGATCAACGATGCTTGTGATAGATCGGGTGGGTTAGGGTAACCAACCCCCTCTCCCCCAATCTCCTGAATCAGCTTCATTGTTTCGCTAAGCTGTGTTAGGACACCCTGACTCTGCAACTCTGTTTGCCAACAACAAAACTGCTCTCATTTCATCTACGCAGATGGCAGCAGTTTTTGGCTCCCTCCGGATTTGCAAGTTCTTCGTGTCACAGCGTCAAGCCTCTGTCTGCAACAAGTTTTCCCATTTTTTCTTGATTATGAGGTAAACTTATCTTAATAACAATTTTCCCTTTTGGAAATTTTAATGTTATCATCAACTTACTGGTTTTCCTTCCCTTCCGAGATTTCTAAATTTTCTTTGTTTGGTACTTCCGTTGGTTTGAACTAGACTCTGTTTTATGGCGTGCGATGTACCAGTGTGAGCATACAGCTTTGACCAGCTCTTTGAAGATACACGGGTAAGTACTTACTATCGATTTTCTACCGTCTTTAGTTTACTATTCTGCAAAACATTCATTTGGTCTCCCTCCACTTATATTGCGGGCGAGGACCCTAGCTTCGATGGAAGATTAAATACAGTAGTAAAGTCTTACTTATTTTTAAAGGGTTTTGAGAGCCTTATGAGCTCCTCTTTGTGTCTTTCTGTTAATGTAAAAAGAAATGTATAATCATAGTCACTCTTTCTTTGTTCATAGAGATACTTAATTTAGCCATATTTTTCCAGATTCTCCTATATGGCTTTGCCTTAGTGGTCGTTGATAAAAGAGTTATTCGAGATTCTTCCTGCAATTGTTATGAATCTACTTCGGTACCATATAATTGTTTTATTGTCAGGAGACACTAGCAACGTTATATCTAGTTGAAGTTTTCCATTGGTTTTCGTCCTTCAAACAAAGTTTATGAATATATATTTATTTTTGTCTTACCATCTACCATTTACTACTTACTACTTCAATGGTTTAAGTTTTCAAGTTATTTTGAATTTCGAAATTCTTGTTTGAATACCTCTCTCTCTTATAGACTTTCTGTTTAGATTTAATAAAAATAATTCCTCATTATCTTCATAAGGCTTTGAATATTCCGGAATATTTCTATTGGGACCGGACCCAAACACTTGTTAAATTTTTTGGCTTTAAACCCTCGGGAAACTCCGCAGCTTGTATTTTAAGGGTTGTGTCAAGATTGTTCAGTCGTTTTCATAATCATGGTTCCTTTAGCCGTTAATTAAAAAGATTTCTATTTTGTAATCCATAATGGTCGGTGCCCTTATATTCTTTGCATGTGCCGTCCCGTTTCTACGGTTGATACAAGAATTTAAGGGAAATACTGTAGCTTAATTATTACCTTATTGTTTAAATATGGAGACCATATCTAGTGGTTTTCCTAAGTTTTCCCTTTTCTTGGAAAGATAAAAAGTTTACATTTATCTGTACTTCAAGTATTCTACCACAAATAATTTTTCCTGTCTTTGTATATTTTACTATAATTGTTATTCAGTTTACATTCTCTATTCTGGTACTATAGAGTAAAAACATAAATTTCAATTTTATCTTTCCTTTGCATTCTATTCCTTGTATGGTAAATAGAATTACTTTCCTAATGCAAATATATAAATATAATTACGTTCCACTCTTACACAGAAAGAAAATTAGTAAATAATTCTTGTTGAATTTCTGTAGACTTTTAGACTACGTTGGTTCCTTAGTAGAATAAATTATTCAGATAATACCTACATTTTCCCAACTATTTTCATTTGTTATAAATTTGTCACTGGTTCCAAACACAAAAGTAAATTAACTTTTGCATATCAAACAGTGAATTAAATGCTACAAATGCTTACTTCAAAGTTTGGGATTTTTCTCAGTAACTGTTGGTTCCGCCTAACCATAAGAGAGACGATTACGCCCAACCATAAGAGAGACGATTACGCCCTATACTTCCCCCTTTCTCCACACCAGGTCTGAGGAATTTGTATGAGAATAGAAGTCTGACCTCGGGATTAAGAAATCTAGTCTAACTAGTCTAACTTCTCTGGACAAGTTCCTTGAGTTCCACTAGTACTTCCACCAGCTATGGACAACTCAGAACAAGCATGCATTGCTTAGCACCCTTACTCTTCTTCACAGAGAAGCCCATTCCCTCCTAGTATTTTGCTTTAAATCTTTTCTGGGATTGGTAACTATTAGAACTGTCTCAACATCTTCCTACGTTTTCTTGGAATATTTTTACCACTGAGTTACTTTCACCTTTTACTTAAATAAAATTGTCATTTAATTAAAATACTTTAAAATAAAAAGTTGTGTTAATATTCTTAACAAATTTCTCATTCGTTCTGATTCTGATTATGTCTAAACAAGTAAAATTAAATTCCAATAAAGAAGTTACACTTGAGGTCACAGTAGAAAATCTGGTTTTAACCCGTACCTTTTAGTGGAAGCACGGGGAAGAGAAGCATGTCATTGCCTTTCTTGTTGGTTGGGAGGACACCACAACATGACTCAATTATTTCAGATAAGTGAATGTTTGTTTATTATTATTAGATAGAAAATAATTTTCGTTCTTTAAGTTATTATATACAGTAACAAATATTTAGACTAGGGGAAGACTGTCTTATAATATATTCAGTACTGTAACTATTCTTTTTTGACAGACTGTGTTATAATATTTCTCTGTTGAAACTTTCCTTTTTTATAGACTCATAAAAGCTATATTCTGTTCGATATATACCTTTTAATAGAAATGTTGTGAACAACACCAGTAGATTCTACATAGGGCAAGATGTTGTGAACAACACCAGTAGATTCTACATTTTTAATCTTGTAGATATTTATCATTTGCTGAAGGTTACAAAGAAACAATGGTAGATAAAATACTCGTAGTAAACTAACTAAACTGTGAAATCTTTAAACAGTCCGTTGCATTTTAACAGTAGAGATTTGTATCTAATTTAAAAAGATGCCTATAACAAAAACTATTATGGAGAAACGTAATAAAAAGAGAGAAACGAATATAAAATATTATTATTAATATTGTGCAAGAAAAGAATTCAACAGGGGATCTTACTGTATCAAAAAACTGAGTCGGAAGAACCATTGGCAGTACGGGAGATCCCAACCAAGTACACATTTTTATTCCTGTCAACTATACGTGGACAGTGTGGTTTGGTGGTCCAGACACCCAAAATAAAATATAAACTCCGCAGAGTATAATGGCAGGAAAAATCCTCATAAATATTTAACAGTAAAAATAGTATTAAGATTATATAAAAATAAAAACCATTTACCAAAAATAATATGCCGATGTAATAAACCTAGAAAATACACTATAAAATATACAGAAATCTAGGGTACATATTCTGCGAGAAACATATTTATATAATGAAGAAAGTGCAGGATAAGAACCATGGTTCAGTTATTTATACCAAAAAGAGCAGGAGCAACAATATCCGAAATTGTTTTAAAGATAATATTACAAACTGAACAACATATTTCCACTTTGTAATCGAAACAATATTCAAACCCTGAAAGCCAAAGCTTTGGTATCAATGTTAGCTAGAGAAAATATATGTGTTCTCTTAAGACAACATCGTGTAACAAATAAAGGGTCTTCAAGAATAATGAGAGACATAACACTTAACATTTTAGCTAAATCAAAAGAAAAACAACATGCTCAGTTGTGGGGCCATTAAACTAAATTTGGGAAGAATTCTTCATTTCCAAAAATGGGTAAATGCATGAGAAGCATTAGAAACCTTGCCACTGCGTAGAATCCCCAAGAGCATACATGGAAGGAGCCGTGAAAGCTAACTCAGTAATGGGATTAAATCGGAGGGTATAAAAAGTGACATGTTGCAGGAAGAACGCCTTTAAAATTCTAGGAACTCACCTGCAAGCGGAAAAAAAGAAAACAGAACGTAAGAATCTGAATATTAAACAAGAAATTAGTGGAAGTTTACATTACACAATAAGAAATGTAATAATTAGAAAAATATTATTATAAAAGGAAAAACCCAAGTACCTATAAGAAGCATATTTCATATTTCCTCCAGCAATGAGTAGCTAGAAACATTAGAATAGTTTTAGAATTAAAAATTCGTAGAATGGAAAACTGTGATAAATTCATAAGGCAAGACAAGGACTATTTCCATCAATTTTGTTGTGATTACCTGGACTGCGTAGAGAGGGGCCTTCCATTTTAGCACTGGGGATTCGAGCAACCACTAAGAATCCATAGTTCCAGACAAAAGATGTAGGATAAGGGGTAGAAGCATTCCTCCATTGTAAACAATGAACAAGATCACAGAGGTATGTAATGTATGGCTGGCCACAAACTTGCATATCACTTCGGGTATCACTCTGCCCTGTAGAAACCTAATGAAACAAAAACCAAAGAAGTGGAAGTGGAGGCATATGGAAGGCTAGCTAGTGTTTGGCAAGGATCACGAAGTCTTCCCGCCAGATGAACTCGGACATGGATTGCTATGAAGACAGATAGTGGTGATGAGGTCGGACGGCCTTGAATCCCGCACAAGACCTTAATACATCGCCAGCTATTGAGGGGAGTACATGTTAAAACTGAGAATATTAAATGTTGCAGTACGAGCTAGCTCATAGCCAGTTAAGTACACAGTTCACGATAATCCTTATTTAAATGCATATTTATGAAATCTTATCATAATATCAAAACCTTATAAAAATAAATAACGAGAGTTCACTATGTGGATATCAAAGAAGATTTTGGGTTATGTATTCCACCAATAGTTCAACTATGAAATATGTCAATCATGTTTATAAGGTGGACCTTTAAATGTATTAACCAACATACTCATAAGTAAAATATTAATATTTATGTCGGGCACCTTTGATATAATTCATAAGTTCAGCTTATTGTAAGCATACATAAACCATGGGTAAATTTTTTTATTTATTTTTTGTGTATAAGTGTTACAAGTGGTACGAGAGCAGCATTTATAAGCTAGGACCCTAAGGGTCAGCTAAAAATTTACGTTGTGTGTATACTGATGCACAGAATAGAAGCATAACAGGAAACATCGTGAGAATGGGATCAACACAACAACCACCTCAACACACCGAGGAACCCGAGACACAACCAGTTGTGAACCTTGAGATGTGGGTTCACCTGAGTCTCGATCAACACCAACAAATGAGAAGATTGTAGGAGGAACAACAACATCAAACTAGCATACTGTTCAATATAGTGCAATGACTACAGGAAGATATGGTGTGAGTTCGAAGGGATAACGAACGATTAATGCAAGAGCAGGAAATGATACTCAAAAGCCTGTCAGAAAAAAAAAATCAAGAAATGGAACACCCGAGTGCTGATAAGGGCATGTAAGAAGGTGATGAACAACAAACAAGATACAACTTTACTGATAGAGTGGAAAGAATCCGATCTCAGCAAAACAACAAGAACAAAATCTACAATGAAGCAGAATCTAACAATTTATCAAATCAGTAAGAGGTTAAGAAGTAGAAAGTAGAGCTTCAGGGGGAATATCAAAAAATAAAACCACAAAAATTTGATGGTGAAGTTGAGGAAGTGGTAGAGGCATGGTTAATAAACATGAACAAGTATTTTCAAGTGTATGAATATAGCAGCAACTTGAAGGCCATATTGGCTATATATCAGTTAAGGGAGAAAGCCACTATGTGGTGGGAAGAAGTAGAGAATGTTCGTAGCATTGAGGAACAAAATGTTACTTGGGAATCGTCCCATCAATACTTTAAAGACGAGTATTTAACATAATGTTTCTACGATGAGAAATATAAAGAATTTCATGACTTGAGGTTGAGACAGATGACTATGGATGAGTATATCACCAAGTTCACCTCGTTGTTACGATATGTTCCATACCTTCGAGAGGAATAGGTTAAGGTGCAGAGATTTCTGAGTAGCTTGCCAACACATATGAAAGAGCGAATTGAATTTGTAAATCCCAGAACCATGGATGAAGCCATTCGTAAGGTACGAATGTGCTATCAACAATCCAAGGCTAAAGGGGAGGTTGGAAAAAGTTGGCAGCCCAAAAAAGGGTAGAAAAGTAGCCCAAACTTCAAGGGAGGAAAAAGCAATAACTTTAAAAGTTCTGCACGAATTTCTACACGAAGTTCTTTCAGTAAAAAATTTGGCATAAATAATCAATGAACTCAATGACCAGTAGAAGAGAAGCCTATAGAGGCATCCAAAAAACCCGAGAAAGGACAGGTGACCAAGCCACCTCTACAGTGTTGGGGGTGTGGTGAGGCACACTATTATAAACAATTCCCACAACGAGAAAAAAATGACACACTTTCAAACTTGTAGGAAGCTTCTACAGTAGGCAATGTGGTGTGAAACGTTCCTTGTATCAACGCGACATTGGATGATCGACGAGAAGATTATTAGCCAACAATGATTGAGTAGACGCAGGTGCAATTCTAAGTTATGTTAGTCCCAAAATAGTGGAAATGTGTAAATTAAAATAACAAAAATTCAAAAACCCGTGGCTGGTACAACTAGCCACAGCAGGAAAAAAAAAGGTAATTGCCAAGATTCCAAAATGAACCTTGGAAATTGTAGAACAATAGTTAAACATGGATCTGAACATATTGCCATAAGGTTCCTATGATGTTTTGTTGGGCATGGATTGGTTATAAAAACATTGGAATTTAGTGGACTGCAAGGAAAACATCATTTATTACAGAATGCAAGATGGAACATGCAAGGAGATTCAAGGAATGAAGAAGCCACTACAACTACATTCAATTACAACATCCCAAATGAATAAATGTATAAGGAATGGATGCTAGATATATGCTATTCAAGTGGGATATATTGATTCCAAGGAAAAATCACCTATGATGGAAAACATATCTGTGGTGCAAGATTTCATGGATGTTTTTCTAGAAAATATTTTTGGATTAACATCAAGACGAGATATCGATTTTACTATATATTTAATGCCAGAAGAATCACGTATGTAAAGGGATCCTTATAGAATGATTGTTTCAAAATTAACTAAATTAAAAATGCAGTTACAGGAACTGCTAGTCAAATGTTACATTCATCCAAGTGTGTTCCCTTGGGGAGTGTAATACCCTAAAAGGGAGAATGCTGTAATACTCAGACACAATATAAGAACTACAACAAGGTAAATGTAAATCTTAAGACAACATCATAATTTAGAAAGAATTTGAGCCATTTTATTACATTGGAGAAGAATTAGTTACACAATGTACAAAATATGAGTAGATCTAGCCAAAAAGTTGGTCTAGAACCACTTAAAAAACATGCTACAATAGGTATAGCGTATCTGGAAAGACATTGAAGAAAATACCATGCTATCCCTTCAGAAGAATATGAACATATAGTTTCAGGATGAAAACGAAAAATGCATATTTACTCAAATTTGGAGCTTAGATGATGCTAAGGTTCATGATCTGGTGAATGTGATGGATTCCCAAGATAAACCAGAAAGGATTTTCCAGATCTACAACTTTGGAAAATCACCTCCCTAGGATTTGATCCTTGATCTACTAGGAAATATAGATCTGGAGCTAGATCTATCAAAAATATGGCTGAAATATGTTGCAAGATCAAATCTAAGCTTCAAGGGTTGATCCCTTCTTGAGATCTATAAGCTAGAAGCTCTAGATCTAGCTTCTCAATCCTCCAATAATGATTGCAGTTGCTACAACACAAGTGCCTATAGAAAATGCACTGTGAGGGAGAGAGAGGCCTTTTTCCTACTAAAAAATGCTTCAATAAAATCTAGGCTGATGGTAAGAGTGATGGAAATGTGAGGGGATAATCCCTCATAGGATTACTAGCTGAAATGCTAGTAACTTCCTTTCTCCTTTTGGATCTGCAAAATGGACAGCGTAATTCTTGAAGGAAATAACGTTGCTAGGACATCAATAACTTTTGGCCTAATGATAGATCTCAAATGAGGCTCTGGGAAGCTGATCTATAAGCGCAAGGTGATAGGAATAAACCCTCACTAGTTCTCTAGCTGAAGTACTGAAGATAACTTCCTCCTTCCAAACATATCTTCAGAAATATGCAATTTTTGAATATGGATGTTCCGCAGAAAGTAGGAAAATAGATGTGACCCTTAATGCCTAATGTAGAATGAAGTACAATACTCTTTCTAGAGATGTTCTAAGGAAGAGATGGGATTCCCGACCAGGAACACCCTATGCTAAACAACTCTTGAAATCTCTGCTAAAGAGCCCGAGAAAGCAATGGAATGTCACATGACAATTCCATATTTGAAAAGGTATTTACATCAAGAATAATCAGCATACCCCCATCCTTGTCTTCATCTTCTTTATTAAATATTTGAGCCTTCCCAAGCCTTGGTCGTCATCTAGACTGCGCAGTACATGTCACACCTCCTCTTTACCTTCCCAAATTTTGTTTTTCCATTCATATTTTCAAGTGTAACTCTAGCAAAATATTATACTATAACTACGTAGATTTAATCAGATCATATTGGTTTCCCCAATTACGATTTATTTCCATATATCAACTATATCCAACCAAATTGGATATAATTATATAATGAAACATAACTATATTTGAAATAAAAACATAATGGGTTTATTTACCACAACCCCACTTTCATGTCTCACCTTCATTTTTATATTATTGAACCTTTGAACATTCACCATATTGTTATAGTTTAATAGACCTATGCGGAATCGATTCGATTTCACATGTTCACCACTCTTTGCTCTCACTCGTTAATCACATATGAACCTTAGTTGGATTTAATTTTACCCACCTTGATATCTCTGCGTATATGGCACGTATGGCCATTGATTGGCTCGGTATTCCCAGTTCTCAGAAGATCTGGGTAAATATCATTCCAAAATTTGTTGTACGCATCCTTCTCGCTGACATTTATGTCCAGATTGAAATTTTCTATTTTGGTTCTCCACGCAATACGACTTGGTAATGTAGATTCACATGGTATGAGATTTGGGACATGATGCTACCTGTCCACGTAATCTTGTGGGTGTATTTCAGGTTTGTCATATGGGTTTTGATTCCCTTCACGGTTACGTGAGAAAGCTCCACGTAGCTTTGAAACTTGCCACGCCAGCCATCCTGGAACCAAAGCAATCTCTAAGATACGCTGTGACATTTATTGCACTGCTTGTCACATTGAATATCTAACGCAGGTTGGAAATGCCACATTCAGCTCTTCGATCCATGGCTTCACCCTTGGGATCTTTCCATGTGGACGACGAGGATTCATCCTGCGCATTAGGGTTTTGTTGATCTCTTCCAGGGACATTAATATAAATTCGAAGTGTTATTTTTCTTGTCGGTTCTTTTCCCTTCATACTTGTTCGATTTGTCTCTTGACAGTGAAATTCGACACCCTGGAGAACTGAGCGTGATTCTGTCCAGTATTCGGCGTATCCATGTGCTTCATTTGAGAATTCAGGTATGATAATTCCGGCAGTTGTGAAATTCACACTCTGTTCTTACCGTTTAATATGGGTTTTCCCTATCTTGTTTAGAGTTACGCTCTGTGACTCGAACAAGTACTGAGATTTTGGATTTCAAAGGATCGTTCCCATCATTTTGTTCCAGATTGTTTCATGTCTGACAATTCGTTAAATTTTTCTTTTGCAGAGAATTTGTTTCCTCCGTTTCGACTAGTTCGATTTGCTTGATGTAAGCTCATATTTATTGTATTTCCTTACCCGTATTCTCAGGAATGAGATTGAATGAATGCACTTATGGTTTTGGAGGGATTCTTACCCTCTACCTTATGCCCATCGAAGGTTGCTCTGAGGTCATTCGCAGGGTGATAGAGGGATTCTACCCCTCTCGACATTCTGGTTCGCTCCTTTCCTCAACCTGCATAGGGAGCAATTTCTATTGTTCGTGCACCAGAGTGCTAGCTTCTTTATTCTAGTTGAAACGGCCACCCTCCAGCTTGTGTTTATTTATGTCCTGCGTCGATGTATATGACAGGTCATTGGATGCTTGGACGTTCTCGCGCACCAGGTAACTGATCATTCCTCATTTATCATTTTTTTTTTATAGCGTTCTTCTTCCTCGTCACGTTCTGCATCGTATTCATGTTGTGGGTTTGTCTCTTACAGGTATTTACGACTATCACCTCACTTTCTCTTGAACCCCGAGAGACGTGGGTTCCTTCAGTATTAACATTGACTCCTCTTGTCATTTACAGGTCGGTGTTCATCGAATGCTGGTTAGAAGGAAAAAGTTCTCCTCACATTGTTCTATACATTTTTCCTACAACTTAAAATTTTATTGATGTAGTTGTATAATTGTGACTATTATAAATTTTGAGTTCTGACACTAACTGTTCCCTTATATCAATTCCTGGAACATTATGATACTGTCCCCAAGTCACAGTGGACTTGTAACGTTTGAATTTTCGTTTATATATGTTTGTCGGTTTCTTGATTTCCATAATACCAGTTTTTATTACAAGTATTATTATGTGTCTCTAGCAGGGGTCTCACTTTGCTATTTCCAGCCTGGATCCCGCTTAATTTTTACTTATGGCATTTTTCTGCAACTTCTCACATACCAATTTTTTTGGATTTTATTGCCTTAATGCTTTCAGGCCGTACATGGTTTAACTATACTCATGAACATGGTAATTATTTTAATGAATAGTTTAACTGTGCTCTTCGACAGTGTAAGTTCAGTTCCATGTAGTTCCGCCTAGACCAATCTTACCCCCAGAATGCTAATAGTCAAAGGCATATTGTGTATGTTTCTCGTACTACCCTGGTTTGTAGTTTTGATAATAACAGTGAGCTAAATATTTTCAATATCCTTGGGATAATACAAAGTATTACTAGCTATGCTCTATTCATTGGTTCAGTACTTAAATCAGTATCTTTTAATTAATTTGCAAATGTTATTTGTCTACCTGTTTAGCATTATCTCTCGTCATGCTTCGTGAATACCTACATGTGGTGTGTTAATATATATATACATATATATATTTATGTCTGGAAGAAAATTGCATTTGTAATATGACACTATACACTCTTGCCTTCAGTTCCCATGATAGAATAGAATACATACAGCTAAATATGCCCTGCTGTTGGGAAATCTGCATGCTGATTATTTACTTAACTTTCTTTCACATATTAGTTTTAGCCTCTACTGTAAAAATGGTTCACTGAATAAGTATTAATGGGCAGTCTCATGCTCATTGATATTTTCTTCCTTCTGGTGTAGAATTAATTTCTTATATGCAGAAATAACTTGCGATTGTGCTTCTGGTTATGTATGAATGGTGTACTGACCTGGAAAGTCAGTCTGTATTTATTTCTCATTTAATGCACAGTTTTGATGACAGTTCATCTACTGCTATTTTCAAGTATGGTACAAGAAATCTCATACTGCTTTATCCTAATCAGGCTCATAAATTTATACTCATAGATCAGGAGTAGTTCAAAGTTAAATTATCTGTGGAGGAATATGTATCCTCAGCTTTAAACCAACCTCAGTTTAGAGTTTCGTTGGATTCTACCTGGCGTATTCTATTTTCAACTATACGTAATTATAATGGTGAATCAAGATTAACTTGAAATGTAGAACTAATAAGTCTAATATATAAATCAGACAATTATATAAAATAATTCATACCTCATGAAGTAAAAACACCAATAAATTTAGAGACATACCACTTTGTAATTAATTAACTTCCAACCTTAGAGTCCTTCTATCTCCCAACTCACCCCCGAGCTGAGATCATCTCCTCCAACACCAACCTCTAACTGCTTATTTATTTATTTGCCATTTTTTCCCCAAAGCTTGTTTCTAATTCTGCGTCCAGAATATCAGGATGCTTTTCTTCCTGTTTGCCTACGCTTCCCATTTTAGGGATTATTTAAAGTTGTTTTATTTTGGGGTAAAGCCCAAAAGCAAAGCCATGAGGGCTTAGGCCCAAAGTGGAAAATATCATACCATTGTGGAGATATGTGGTGTCCAGAATTCTAACAAGTGGTATCAGATCCATGCCCCGAAGTTAGTGAAGTGGATGAATCCTCGAATGCCGAACAAAGGTGGTGGACCCCGGTAATATCACGATGGGATCCGTGGATGAGCTCAGTTAGACAGGAGGTATGCTCCGGATTCTTCATGGACGTGTCCTGGTCCCAACATGATGAAGAGGAGTTGACCTGGGATAGAGCAAGCTCTCGAGGCAGGTGGTGATCCATGTAAGGTGTGTGCTTCCAACGCTTTGGAGCGGAGAATCCTGGTTGGTAGAGAGTGGACAGATGGATAATCGTTTGAGGGGAGGCTCGATGGTCCTTTGTTCGAGGGGAGGATTGTTGGGTATACGACCAAAGTCCCACATTGACTAGAAGTGGGGAGGATCATGGGTATATAAGGATGGAAAAATATCTCCATTGGTATGAGGCCTTTTGGGGTAAAGCCAAAAAGCAAAGCCATGAGGGCTTAGGCCCAAAGTGGACAATATCATACCATTGTGGAGATATGTGGTGTCCAGAATTCTAACATGTTGATTATTTACTTAACTTCCTTTCACATATTAAGAAATTATGAACGTTTTTATTATAGATCTCATAGGTTTAGAAAAATGGAGGATTATGAGAGATGGATCGATCACCTATCATAATCAAGTTTGTAGCATCTATTTTAGTTGAAGGAGAAGGTGGCTTACCCATTTCATTAGCAGCTTGTACCATTACTGGAGTAGGTAGGGTTGAAGCAGGAACCTCATTTAAGTCTCTAAGTAAGATTTTTTGTTTCTTCTTTAATTTAGTAAGCTCGTGAATTGAAATTTTGGCCGTGATTTTCATCATATCTTCCACTACATTATACTCAATAGTGTCTGAGACTAACATTGTCTTCGATGTAGGGGGAGTATCTGAAGTAACAGGACTTGTTTGTGTAGCCTTTGAAGTGGATTTTTTGCTTACTGATTTATCCTTGGCAGGAGTTGAAATCTTTTGTTGTTGATTTGGTTTCCTTGCTTCAGTAGTATTTTTTCTCCTTGTACTCATAGGCAAAGCTTCATGTTGTTCTTCATTTGGTAGGATTAAATCCCACATTCCATTTAGTTCAACGTCTTCTTCCTTTGTTTTCTCTTCCTCTGTATCTTGATCAGATTCAACACTAGATATGATATTTGGAGATTGAGTATTATAGGACTGACCTTTCTTGAAGTTTCTGAAAGTCTTTTTTGAGCTATAATTTTTAGCGACTTGTTTCTTCAAAACGTTTTGAAGACCTTCCACATCAAAACGGTCATTTGGAAACTTCTTTTTAGAATCATATTTGAAATATACGATGAGCGTGGAAGTGCTGAAACGTTCAAGGCAAGATTCGTTGCCTGTGAGGAAGATATAGACTATGATGACATATTTGCACCTGTGGCTCGAAGATACCACCATTCGATCTTTTATAGCCCTTGCTGCTACGCAAGGATGGAGTCTTCATCAGATGATGTGAAGACCGCATTTTTCTGCATGGTGTGATAAAGGAAGAGATATATGTGGAGCAACCTTTGGGGTTGGAAGTCCAGGATCGGGACACCCATGTCTGCAGGATTGAAGAAAGCCCTCTATGATAGATCAAGCACCTGGGTGGTACAAGAGGTCATTCGCTACTTGATGAAGCTGGGCTCCACTCGAAGTAATGTTGATCCGAACCTTTACTTCAAGGTTGTCAAGGGAAAGCCTCTCATCCTGGTGCTGTATGTGGATGACCTCTTCCTGACAGGTGCTGACCCTCTCATTCATCAGTGCAAGAGGGAGCTCGCTGCTGAGTTCGAGATGAAGGACCTAGGACTGATGTCTAGGCCTGAAGGTCTAGCAGAGACCTGGCGAGATTCTCCTTTCTCAAGGAAAATACATTATGAATTTTCTGGTATGATGGACTGTAAGTCCATGGAACTCAACTTTAAGAAGTTGAGGAGCAACGTTGCTGGGCCCGTCCTACTGAGTATTGTTAACTCATAAGGACCTTGATGTTCTCAATGAAGACTTGTTCGAACATATGCTGTGCAGTGAACACTTTGAGTCAACACATGGTTGATCATAACATTCACTGGGTTGGTGCCAAGAAACTCTTGAGATATCTCTGAGGCACGACAGACCATGGGCTGAGATACACTGCCAGGAGTATGACACTCCGTGGATATACTGATGCCGATTGGGCTGGCAGTATGGTGGATCGCAAGAGCACATTTGGATGCTACTTCACATGAAGATCTGCTTCGGGCAGGAATCTAAAGTCGGCAGTCTTGAGCACCGCTGAGGCCAAATACATTGTAACATGTATGGCCTGTTGTGAAGTCACTTGGTTGCGAAAGCTCTTTGCGAGCTGTTCGAGCATGTGCTAGATGCCACCGTTATCCTTTGTGATAACCAGAGGGGGATTCATTTGTTATAGAATCCCGGGTTCCACGATTGATCCAAGCATGTTGATGGCTGGTACCACTTTATCTGGGATATGGTACAGCGAGGCGCCGTAAGGCTCGATCATATAGGAACTGATGAGCAGGTCGCGGATATTCTCACAATACCCTTGGGGAAGGTCATGTTCCTAACCTTCCGTGAGAATCTTGGAATCATGGAACGACCCTATTCTGAGGGTCCTGTTGGACGATGAGCTCTGGGAGCTCAAAGGGGGGTTTTGGGGATAGCTTCTCGGAGCTATAAGCACTTATGGTGCTTCTACCCCACCGTTGTGATTATTGAGTTGGTTCGCCTCTCATTTATCTGTGCCCCGTATGCATCCTACCCATTGAGTTCAGGGCTCATGGGAAGTACCTCTCATTTGGCCAATGAGGTGGGAAAAGCTAGAGACTAGTAGAAAAGACTGATGGACGCATCAGAGTTTGCCGTACTCT